>CM053580.1:583767033-583808631 GCA_028627135.1 Pseudochirops cupreus
TCTCTCCTTTGGTTTTCATTATTTCTAATTTAGTATTTAATTGGGGATTTTCAATTTATTCTTTTCCTAGCTTTTTCAATTGCACGCCCAATTCTTTGACCTCCATTTTCTCTAATTTATTCATGTGTGCACTCGGGGATATAAAACTTCCCCTAAGAGCTGCCTTTGCTGCATCCCACAAGTTTTGGTGTGATGTCTCGTTATTGTCATTCTCTTGAATGAAGTGACTGATTGTTTCTGTGATTTCCTGTTTGACCCACTCATTCTTTAGGATTAAGTTATTTAGTTTCCAATTAGTTTTTAGTCTGTCTTTCCATGGCCCTTTATTGCATATGATTTTTATTGCATCATGATCTGAGAAGGATGCATTTAATATTTCTGCCTTTCTGCACTGAATTGTGAGGTTTTTACGTCTTAGTACATGATTGATTTTTGTGTATGTGCCATGTACTGCTGAGAAGGTATATTCCTTTTTATCCCCATTCAGTTTTCTCCAGAAATCTATCATATCTAGTCTCTCTAAAATTCTGTTCACCTCCTTCTTTCTTGTTTCTTTTGAGGTTAGATTTATCAAGTTCAGAGAGGGGGATATTGAGGTCCCCCACTAGTATAGTTTTGCTATCTATTTCTTCCTCTAATTCCCTTAACTTATCTTCTAGGCATTTGGATGCTATACTGCTTGGTGCATATATGTTAAGTAGTGTTATTGCTTCATTTTCGATGGTGCCTTTTAGCAGGATATAATTTCCTCCCTTGTCTCTTTTAATTAGATCTATTTTTGCTTTTGCTTTATCTGAGATAAGGATTGCTACCCCTGCTTTTTTTTTTACTTTAGCTGAAGCATATTATATTCTACTCCAGCCTTTTACCTTTACCCTGTGCGTATCCCCTTGTTTCAAATGTATTTCTAGTAGACAGCATATTGTAGGATTGTGGTTCTGGGAGCACTGCTAAAGAAATCTTGAGATTTCCTCAAGGCCCAAGGGCTCCAAGCACCTATCAGTGGAGGCTTAGAATGGGGGGTGGTGGCCCCCTCCTCAGGGACATGGGGGGAGCTCCCTGAGTCGGGTGAGGGGTAAGATGGAGGAGGCAACTTCACCTGACTGGCTGTGTGACCTTGCACAGAGCCCCCTTCCCTGAGCTTTGGGGTCCTTCTGGGGAAGGTGAGCCTGGGAACCTCTGAGGTCCCTCCTGCCTCTGAGATGCTGAGTGGGAAGGGTCCTGAGAGGCACGCTTACTCGTTGGGAAAGTTTTCTTGGCCTCCCTGTAAAATACCTCTTTGGTCCCCCTGCCTTGCTCTGGGCTCTGTGTGGGGCCCATTCATGGAGTCCTGCAGACACTTAGGAGATGGCTCTCATGGCCCAGAGGCTAAAAGATCCTCCCTGGGGACACTCAAGGCCCTGGGGGCCCTGGTTTTGTCTGTGTGGTGATGTCACTTGCACACTGTCATTCAAGGCCCTACCCAGCCTGGGCTTGTGCCACTGTCCCCGTACCTCATGGTCGCCCAGGGGGCTTAGCTGCCCTCTAGTCTAGTCTCTACAGGAAGCTGGGTCCCCCCAAAGCCTCTCTGTTCTCTGTCTTGGTCTAGTCCTCTTTCACCATGGCTTCTCTTATTCCAGCTCCTGCCCTTAGCACTGACTCTCCTTCCCCTTGACCTTGGCCCCCTTGTCCAGGACCTCCCGTGTTTGACCAGGCCCATGAGAGGCACATCAGAGGGAAGGAGCATAGATCCAGCCTGGGTTTCATGGGTTCTCTTCCTGCATCTCAAAGCTTGCCCAGCTTGCTCCTCCTTGGGATCTGAGGAGAAAAGAAGGCTAGAGGCCTAGGCTGTGTGTCAAAACCAGTGTCTGCCCTGTTTCCCTCCTTCAGACAGGTCGGAGAGATGAGGGCTGCCGAGTTCAACTCGGGTCTGCTCATACGTTTGACCTGGAGCAAGTGGCGAGAGGTGAGCTGTGGGTGGCCCTGGGTGACCTGCCCGGGGACGCACCATTGGAGGGCATCGTTCAGAGCCAAGCCCTGCGGGGATGAGCCCCATGGCTGCCCTGCCCTCGGCCTGCTTGATGCCTGGGTTCCTCCTGGTCCCCTTGGAAGGAGCACTAGCCCAAGGTGCCCAAAACGAAGTTCTCATCTCCCCCAGCCTGTCTCCCCTCTGCCTGGCTGCTGTGCCCTTCTCCACTCACCTTTCCCTTCTCCTCTATGTGTCCATCCCTCTAGTACATGGCCCTGCAGACCGTGAAGTGGCAGAAGGTGGCCTGGGCCAATGGCCATTACCGTCAGATGTTGCTGCGCCGGGCCTTGGCCGCATGGATGGTAGGAGGCTTTCCTCTCCTCTGGACCCCTGGCCTGTACCATTGGCCTGCCCTCCCCAAAGAGCTTGTGGCTGAACCCCCCTGGGTGGCTCCACTTGGAGCTCCTGCCCTCCTGGCCAGCACCGTCCCTGGGCCTCCCTTCTTGTCTCTAAGAGCTGTTATGTGCCTGCTCTGGGCTTGGTAAGGGCAGGTGCCTGCCCTCAGGGAGCTCCCATATGCCCACAAGCTCTATGCAGGGCAAGCCGAGGGAATCTCAGCAGGATGATGCCAGCAGTGAGGATGCAGCCAGAAAGGCCTTCTGGGAATGAAGGCCAAGTTGGGTGGAGATGGGGGGAAGGAGAAGAGTCTGCTAGGCATGGGGGAGAATCCAGAGGAGCAGCCAAGAGGTCTGTGGTGGCAGAGTCTGTGGAAGAAGGCAGGAATGGCGTGGCTGACAGGGGAGGGCCCTCGTGGCCTAACCTCTGGGGTGAGCTCTGGCATGGCCTTGCCAGTTCAACATCACAAGATCCCTTTCCTAGCCCCTAGGGGCTTCTCACCAGCTATGCCTGATGTTGCCAGCTCCTTGTGGACTCTGGTCCATGCAGGGGGCAGTTTGTTCTCAGCTCTCTGAAAGCCTTCTTGATGTTGGCCTCCAATGAACAGGGACCACCCTGCCTGAGGGCATAGATGAGCCTTTATTCTGTCTGAGGATCCTGCTCCCTACCAAATGTGTTGCAAGAGAGGTATCCTAGGCAGGTGGGCTGGCCATCGGACCCAGGGTCAAGCTGTGTGGCTGGAGGAGCCTGGTTCCTCTAGTCATGTGTCTTTGATGGCCGGGGACACGTGGGACTGTCTTGGGTTTGGGGGAAGGCCGAAGGAGAGAGATGTGGGGCCCCATGGCCTGGCTCTCAGTGCTGAACCCCAGGCTTTCTCTTCCGCAGACTTATCAGCGCAGGGTCAAAGGTGTCCTGCTCCAGGTGGCAGAGAGAGAAGAGCAGCATCACCGGGAGTTCTTGCGGTAGGTGCCCCCAGGTGCCCCCTGCCTCCATCCCAGGGCCTCCTGTGCTCAGTGTTGTAGGTGCATGTGCACCCTGCATTTATTAACTGCCTGCTGTGTGCAGAGCCTGGGGTTGGGGTGCTGGGAAGGTGCCCCACTCCATTCAGCCCTTGACTGTGAGGAACCAAGAGTCTGGGAAGGTCGCTTTGGTGACCACATATCAAGTGACTGTGTATCAAGCACCTGCTGGCTTTCAGGCCCAGTGCTAAGCTTCAGAGGTGCCAGGAAAGGCCAAAGACTGCAGAGAACACAGAAGAGCATCTTGTGCTGGGGCAGCCTACGCAGTGCCTGGCCCTCACTGCAGTGTTTCTGAGAGGTCTCTCTAATGTTGGGCTCGGGGGCTGCATACGCTGACCCTCACATACCTCTTAGAGGCATCTCGCCTGCCCCAGGGCTCCCCCAAACAGGCTTCTGGGTGGGTGGGGGGTCCAGACTGAGGGGCAGAGGCAGGACTGCTCAGCCACTCTCTCTGCTTTGTCTTTAGTGGAATGTTTCATCTCTGGAGGGAAAACACCGTGGCCCAGTTGGAGGAAACCAGGAAGACACTCTGGGCTGAGGAGCACTACCGAAGAACCATCCTTCAGAAGGTGTGCTGAGGGGCCAGGGGACGGTCATAGGCCCTGCCCGGAGGGGAGGGGAGGGGAGGGAAGCCATGAATGTGGTGCAAATGACCAAACCACAGGACAGAGAGAGAGAGAAACAAACCCTGAACTATCCCTCTGGCCTCTGGCTGGAGTGTGCAGGTGGTGAAGTGTTGTGGAAAGACATCTTGGCAGTGACTGCCTGTGGACTTCCTGCTTGTTAACCTGTCTGAGCCTCAGTTTCCTCCTCTGTACAGTGGAAGTCATGATATTTTGTGGATCTAATAGTGATATTACTAGGTCAAAGGGTGTAAACTGTGTAATAGCCCCTGGGACATAGTTCCAAATTACTTTGCAGAATGGTTGGACCAGTTTGCAGCTCCACCAACAATGCATCAGCACACCAGTTTTCCTACATCCCTTCTAGCATTTGTCATTTTCCAAGCTGTTTTAATTTGCATTTCTCTAATCGTGCTTTAGAGCATTCTTTCACGCGGCCCTTGCTAGCCTTTGAAAACCCCTTTTTCATCCCGTGATCATTTATCAGTGTGAATGACTCTTCTTGCAAATTAGACTCAGTTCTCTGTGGATCTTGGAAATGAAACCTTTATCTGAGAAACTCGCTGTGAAGGGTTTTAATTTCTTAGTTCTTATTTTAATTGAATTGGTTTGTGCAAAAACTTTTTAATTTTATGTAACCAAGATCATTCGTTTTACTTCCTGCAAACGTCTCTGAATGTTATCCTTAGATCTCTCAGGTCACCTCTTCCCTGTATCACTGACACTTCCTAGCCATGATGCACAGTGAACCCAGACACTTCCTAGCTGCATGACCCTGGGCAAATCACTTCACCCTGCTGGCCTCAGTTTCCTCATCTATAAAATGGGCAAGAGAAGGAAATGGCCAACCCCTCCAGTATCTCTACCAGGAAAACCCCAAATGGGGTCACGGAGAGTCAGACAGGATTGAAGTGACTGAACAGCAACAAGGCCGTTTCTGGAACTTGCTCCTTGTTCGGTAGATATCAAGGGTCCACCCTCACTTGTTCCTCTTACCCTGGATCTTTGGCACGGGCCTGGGTCATGGCTGATGACACCCGTTCCTGTGTCTAGCACAGTTTCAGGGCTCCCTGGCATCTCTCCCTGCCCCAGTGCTTCCTCCTCTGGTGTCTCTTGGGTTCCCTCCCATGCCACCGCCGACATTCCTTGCCAGCCCAGTGCCCATCCACAGACTTCTCTGCCTTTCTCCCTGAGCCACCTCGGCCTGGAAAATTGCCTCTCTGTGTTGTGGCCTTGGCCTTCTGGGTCAGAATTCTGCCTGGTGGGTTTTCTGCTGGCCAGCTAGGCTGGGGTATATCCCTCGGCCTCCCCAGGACCTCTCGTCACTGCAGTCAGTGGCTTCTCTCTGCCCTCATCCTTTCTGCAGCCTCCTCTCTGGCTTCTCTCATGGTGCCCTTTCCACCTGGGCAGTCTGGGAAGTGCCTGGCCCTCCCTGCAGTGTTTCTAGGGGGGGCTCTCTAATGTCGGGCCTGGGGGCTGCATACCCTGCCCCTCACATACCTCTTAGAGGCATCTCGCCTGCCCCAGAGCTCCCCCAAACAGGCTTCTGGGTGGGTGGGTGGGGTCCAGACTGAGGGGCAGGGGCAGGACTGGTCAGCTGCTCTCTGGCTTGTCTTTAGTGGAATGTTTCATCTCTGTCCACATGTCACTGCCCCTCAGGACTCCCTCTCCTGGTTTCTTATTTCCCAAGCATTAGTTATCTGATCCGTGCTGATCACTTCCTGTTCTTCTGCCCATTCAGCCCTTGACTCTGTCCCAGACTCCAGGCTCCTGTCGCCTGGTGGACGTTTCAGCCTTGGTGGCCCACAGCTGCTTGAGCTCAGGACACGTCTAGAGCAGAGCTTCTCTCCCTCCGCCCCCAGCCCAGCCCCTCAGGGCTTCTCCCCTCACCCCCCACGTCTTGCCAATTGTCCCTCCTCAGCGTCTCTGGCCCCTTCCCCTCCTCCCCAGTCACCAGTCTCGTTCAGACTGACATCAGCATTTCTCGTCAAACTGCGGCAGCCCCAGAGCGCGGGGCCCTGCCGTCTCCATCTCGGCCTCTCCAGGCTTCAGTGGTTTTTGTGTCTTCTGGGCCCCAGCCAGACTGCACTGGGAATGTCTTGGTTTTTCTCTTTGTCTTCCTTGTGTATGGCACAGTGCTTGGCACAACGTGATCGCTGCTTTTTCCTTCATTCAGATTTTTCCATATCTTGGGCCAGCTTCCACTCAGCTGCCAAAAAAGTTCTGTTCAAGTGCATGGTCTAACCCTCCTAGACCCCTGCAGCTCCCTTGGGCCTCCAGCGGCATGGTGGGCCCTTCCAGCCAGGCCCCTTCCTGGGCTTCCCCTTTCTGCCTTTGCCCTGGCTGCCTGCTGTGCCCAGAAGGCTCTCCCTCCTTGCTCCCCTCCATGCCCCCTCGCCTCCTCACCCCCTTGAGTCCCAGACTTCCTGGCTTCCTTCCACACTCAGCTCCTCATGTCCCTGCCGCGGGCGCCTCCATCATCAGGCCATCTCCTCCGTATTTGTTTTGGACATACACACTTAGATGTGTTGTCTTCCTTGATAGAATGTAAGCTCCCAGAGGGCAGGGACTGGTTTTGCTCTCTTTGTACCTCCTGTGCTTGGCCCCTAGCTGGTGCATAATAAGTGCTTCTTGGTCAGTTGGTTTGCCGGCACCCGTTCCGGATGCAGGCATTCAAGGTGCCCTTCCTCTCTCGGCCCGTCCCTCCCCTCTGTAGGTGGCCATCCATTGGAGGGACACGGCATCACTGAGGATATACTCCCGACAGCAGAAAGACATGGCCGTCACAGAGGCCAGGAAACAGCTGGCGCAAGGTGAGGAAGGGCTGGCTCCGGGCTTGGCAAAGTGAGGTTGCTTCATGCCCTGCCTTCCTCAGATTGTTCCCTCTTGGGAGAGTTCGAGTGAGTCCCCGGATCAAGGGAGAAGCCATCCAGAGGGTTCTTTGGTCCTCCTTCATTCTCCTGGCGCAGTGGGCAGAAGTAGCCTAGCAAGGACACCTGGGGCAGTATGGGATAGAGGGGGATTCCAGCCCAGCTCCTTGGGCACCCCTGCTGGGGGCTCTCCAGCCCTTGGAAGCGGCTGGTTGTCCTCAGCCCCTCTGACTCATCATCCTCACCCTGCTTTGGTCCCTCTAGGTCGGCTCCGAGCATTGTTTCAGCGCTGGCGGGAATGTGGCCAGAGGGCTTCCCTGCAGAGTGCTCAGCTGCGGCTGGCCACTCAGCACCACGGGAGGAGGCTGCTGCAGGCCTGCTTGGCCCACTGGAAGAAGTACCACTTGGGGTGTATCCGGAAGATGGTAAGCAGCTGTGGGAGGCTGAGGCCGGAGCTCAAGGTGTGGGAAAGGCTCTGGACGAGGCCAGACTAGCTGTGCCAGGGCTCTGTCAGGCACAGGGCTGGGGTTGGCTGATCGCTCCTGAAACCAGGGGCTAGTTTTCGCCCAAGTCCAGGGAGAGCATATCAGGCATTCAGGGTTCTCTTGAGACTCTCCAGGGCCTGGCATCCCCTGGAGCACTGGGAGCCAGTCCCTGTTGCTTTCCTCTTAGCTCCTGCAGGAGCAGAGTGCCCAGCTGATGGCTCAGAGACTCAGCCACTCCTCCTTCTCCATGTGGAAGCGCCAGGTGGGCAGCCTGTGTCCTCTCTGTCCACGGCCCCCATCCCGTCTTCAGGGAGCCGGTGGGAAGTCAGGACCTCTGCCCCAGCAAGAAGGGGCACGATGTACCTTGTCCTGATGCAATGCGGGGGATCCTCGGGCTGTCCTCTGTCACATCCTCCTGTCTCTCCCAACAGTCCTTGCTGGGGCTGCCAACGGGAGAGCACCTGAGAACCCCTCCCAAGTTACTGTGGGGACCCCACATGCAGGCATTCACTTCTTCTCCTTCCTGGAGCCCATCCCATCCCCTCTTCTATCTGGACTCTCTCTGTCTCACTGTGTGTCTCTTATCTCTCCCCCCTCCTCTGGCTCTCTGTGTCTCTGTCTCCCTGCCTCTATCTCTACATCTGTCTCTGTCTGTCTCTCTGTTTCTCTTCTCTCCTTTTCTTTCCCTCCTCTCCCTCTCTCTTCCCCTTCCAACCCCCTCCTTCCTTGCTTCCTCTCTCCGAGCTGCCTTTACCTTCTTGGCCCATTTGTGGCATTTCTGACCCCTCATCCTTGGTCCACAGCTTGGGGAGAAGCAATGGGAGCAACAGGCCACTGTTCGGGCACTCTGGCTTTGGTCCTTCACACTGCAGGGAAAGGTAGGTGGTCCCAGCACCATGCAGGGCGCTCACTCACTTCTCCCCGGGCTCTGGCTCCAGGCCTTCTGGAATACAAGCCCCTGTTTGACGGGAGGATTCCTGGGTTGAGGCCATGAGTGGTAGCAAGGGGCCCCCCGAAGCCAGGCCTCTGTGCTGCAGCAGGATCTCACCCCTGGCCCCTTCCCCTCATTAGAGCAGAGCACCTGGCCCATTGTTACTTCATGCTCAGCATGTGTGGAATTGAGTTGGAGACTCATGCAGATGCCCACATGTCACGCTCACCTCGCAGGCTTCCTCTCCTGCAGGCAGGTGGTGGGACTCTGGACAAGCTGTGGGTTTTACCCAGAGTCTTCCTCTGCTGCCTCACCTCATGACGTGAGGAGGCTGGATGGCCTGGTTGCTGAAGCTCTTCCGTCCTATGAAGGACCATATGTGGTCCTTCCAGACATGCCTGTCATGTCCAGGGATGGTGACCAGGGAACGTGGCTATCCTCCCTTAGTCCTGCAGCCCATTCACATTGCCCTCTAGTCATGTGGGCTGCCTTTGTTGTAGGTTTGGGATGCGTGGCTGGGATTTGTGCTGGAACGGAGAAGGAAGAAAGAGCGGCTGGAACAGGCTGCGCTGGCCTACCACGGCAGCCTGGTCCATGAGGGCGTCACCCGCCTCCTGAGGTTTGTGGCTAGCATGAAGAGCTTCCGTGGGCATTTCCATGCCCAGCAGCAGGCCCAGGTGAGAATTCCCATCTTCTCCTCAAGCCTTCTCCTGACGGGCTGGGCAGGGGGAGACATGGAGACTCATGATCTGTCATGTCTGCTTGGCTCATGGCAGGTGTCTAGACCCATGGGGAGGCTAGACTTGGGCTGGTATTTGGGGGATGCTCTCCATCCTTGGAGATGGGCCTGCTCTGGCCTTAGGATGGGAATCACTGTGTGTTGGGCAGGTGGCTCGCAATCTGCACCAAGTTGTGCGTCGGTGTGCCACACTCTGGAAACAGAAAGCCTTGGCCAAGGACAGGTCCTGCTCCCCGGGAGCTTCTTCCCGGAAGAGAGTGACATTCGAGGTCTCTGTTACTGTTGCCCCACCTGTTGCTGCCGGGGAAGCCGCCATGGACATGAAGCCATCAGGAACTCCTCAGAGGCTCAGCAAGTACCGGGGCTGGCCCCTTCAGCTGGCTTCTGGAGACCCGCACCTCCCTGAGCTGTGAGTGACCCAGGTCTCATCTGCTGAGTGGTCTGTCCTGCTGGGGGCCCTGCCCACCCCTGTCAGCTCCCAGGCCAGTTGGGGTCCCCTATGAGCCCCCCTTTCTCAGTTGGGCAGATCTGTGATGTATTTCTGGCCACTCACTGTGTGTGGGTTGCCGTGGGCACTGCTGAGCCTCCTTCATGGCCCCTGCCCTTGGGCTCTTTGGCAGATTCCGCCTGTCCCAGAGCTCAGACAGGATTGAGTTGGATCAGGGTTTTGGGAGCTGACAGAGCAGAGTGGGGATTTTTCCTCTTGCGTTCTCCTTCTCCCCCCTCCATTCTGTCCCCCACCTTTCTGTGCCCACTGTGGCTGAACCCCTGGCTCTCCAGGGTCCTTCAAGGAAAGAACTGACCTCACACATGTGACTGGTTCTTCTGCCCAAAGCCTGGGCTGGGGGGCCCAGGGCAGGGAGCAGCTGGTGGGGTTTATGTAGCCCTGGAGCTGCTACGGAACTGAGTCAATCAGCTAGTATAAAGTGCCTACTGTGTGCCAAGTGCTGGGGATACAGAAAGAGGCGAGAGACAGTCCCTGCCTTCAGGAAGCTTCCAGTCTAATGGGGGAAGGGGACGGCTTGCAAACGTGATGGTCAGAGGGAAGGCCCTGGCAGGAGGCAGGCTCCGGGCAGGCTTCCTGCAGGAGGTGGGCTTTGACCTGGATCTGAGGCAAAGAGGACAGGCCATAGAGACAAGGAGGAGCCTGGCTCTGTTCTGCCCCTCACCTGGTGGTAGGACCTTGGCCAAGGGCTCACTGTTCGCCTCTGTAAGATGAGGGGGCTGCTCCCTTTGGGCTGGAATGGCAGATGTACGGTCCCAGGACCAGAATGCTGGTGGCCCCTGGCCTCCCCATCCAGCTCATCCAAGTTTCAGATGTGCTGGGCCAGTGAGCTCGTGCCAGGGGCCAGTGAGCTCATGCCAGGGGTCGCTGGGCAGGGAGGCAATCTCGCCATTTGTCTCTTCCCAGGAACATCATCCGGACTGTAAGGAAGCAGCCTCGTTGCCCTCACTTTCTCCTGGACTCCCTGGAGAGGGATGGCACTGCTGGGCGCCTGTGTCCTGGGTAAGGGGGAGGCCTCTGCTGACAGCAGCCATGGTGCAGATGGGGAGACTGAGGCCCTGCAGGGCTGAGTGCCAGGTGTTGGGGTGGTCCTCAGGGCTCTGTGACTGTGGCGCCATGCAGGGGCTATGTGCCCGGTGCCCAGGCTTCCATCTCTGTGCATGCAGCTCGCTCAGAGCTGACCTGGCCAGCAGATGGGTGTCCATCCCCTCCCTCCCTCAGGACCGCCAGTGAAAGTCCAGGGAGAACAGGCCTCATCTCGACCCCCAAGGACAGTCCAGGTGGGCCAGCAGAGAGGGCCATGGCTGAGAGCTGCCAGCCAGGAGAGCCCAGGATTATTTCCTGGTAGCTCTTGTCTTGGTTTGGGCTTTTTTCTGGCCAGTTAAATCTAGGCACCGAGAGGCTGAGTGTTCTCGATCCATCAACAAGCTTTGATTCAGCATCTGCTGCATGTCAGGCTGGATTTGGTCCTTGCTCCCAGGGAAGTTAGGGTGTAGCCGCTGTTAGAATCTTGCCTTAATCACTCATCAGCAGAATGGGAATCACTGGTGCTCACCTGTAGGGCTGCTTGGCAGCCCTTGACGCAGCCCCTCGTGCCGGGTCAGGGTGCACTGCCAGGGTTAGCATTGGCCAAGAAGGCAGAGCAGGCCGCAGGAAACCCTGAGTGCACGTGCCAGACAGTGACTGAAAGTTGGAGCACTCACCTCTGGGGCTGGAGTTGGGGGAGAGCAAGTCACCCCTGCCTGGCCTGGCTGAAAGAAGGGAAATCTGGGGAGATGGGAGCAAGCCCACGGGAAGGATGGGTGTGGCCCATGGGTACCCGCTGCTCCTTCAAGGACCTACTGTGTGCCTACTCTCTGCTTTACAGATGTTCTCATTAGACCCTCACAACAACCCTGGAAGGCAGGTGCGATCATTATTCCTGTTTCATGGGTGGGGAAACTGAGGCAGACAGAGGTGAGATGGCTTGTCCAGGGTCACTTAGTTACTAAGTGTGTGAGGCCAGATTTGATCTTCAGTCTTCTTGACTTCCAGCCCAGTGCTCTATCCACTGTAGCTCTGCTTGCCTAGCTGGAAGACATTATGGAAAATTAGGTTGGATAGATTGGGAAATCCTTGAGTGCCAGGACAAATCAGCTTTGATTCCAGTCAGTGGTGAGTCTGCCCTTTGTGACCTAGAGAGAGGTCTTTGTCTTTAGACCTTTAGAATGAGGGCTGCGCCAGTCCTTGTCCATCTCAGCAGCAAACCTGCCTCGATGTGCCAGCTGCAGCTCAGGATGGAGCAACATCCCTACCTGAACCTCATGGATATTCAGGATTCCTTGAATGAATCCCTGGGCTGGCCTTGGATCACCTTCTTTCCAGGAGCCTTGGGGGCCAAGGGTCTGAGGGAAGCCAGGGCAGAGAGTCATGACACCAGAAAGATGATGTCTGGGACCCGGGACCCTGGGCTCCAGCTCATTCAGCTCCTTCCCTTGTCAGGGCCTCCTCCTCTCCTATAAACTGGGGGGGCTGGGACTCAGAGCAGGACCTTCCAGCTCAGTTTTGTTTTCCCATTTTCCTGGAGGTTGTCCAGGGGGTGCTTAGCCATGGGAAGACACTGGCGACCACCTAGACAGAAAGAACTGAAGAGACAAAGGCATTTGGGAAGGAGAGCGCCTTCTGGTGTTGGGGCCCAGAGTCAGAAGCATCGGCCGGTGCGTGTGCGTGTGTGCTTTCTAAAGGCTGCCGCCGAGGAACTTGGGACACCCTGACTTGCCTGGGTGGAGGAGGAGCCCTCTGAGGGCCCTGGGTCTCCCTGGCAAGGAGGTCTGGTGGGTGGGAGGGAGCTTTGGAGAAGGGGGAGGAGATCCAGGCCTGGGTGTGGCAGAGCCACACCTAGATCTGGTGAAAACCAGTTTCAGGGGCTTAAGACCATTAAAATGGATGGAGGAAAGTCATCCCAGAAGGAAGAGGAGAAGTCAAGAAGGAGAGACTGTTACCATGGCATCTGTCAGAAGAGACCAGTGCGGATCCTAACTTCAATTCTAAACACTGACCAGCAAGCATTGCTAAGTGTTTGTTGTCTGCCAGCCCCATGCTAGGCCTGGAATACAAAGCAAGAATCCCTAGCCAGTGCATCCACAACAGGTCCCGGGGAGGCGGAAGGTGACCTTCAGGAGAAAGGCCCAGAGGATTAAGGAGACCAGGAAGGGCCTCCCACAGAGGTGGCCTAAATTCTTCAAAGAAGCCGGGGATACTGAGGTTCAGAGGGGAGAGCATTCCAGGCCTGGAGGCAGGAGATGGAGCGTTGTGCCAGAGGATCAGCAGAGAGGTCTCTTTCCTTGGATTGCAGAATGTGTTGAGGGGAGGAGGCTGGAAAAGTGGGAGATCCCAAACAGGTGACTCCTCCTTGATCCTGCCTTCGTGGACATGTAGAGATTTGACAGATGGGAGCCACTGTTAGTACGTTGGAAAGATAATGGACAGGAGGGAGCCTACAAGATTGGAGAAGGACCCACGGCCCAGTTTTCTTTTAATTACATTTGACTTTTTTCAGTTAAGTGTTTAGGGGGAGCAGAGTCTACAAACTCTGACTTTGTTTCCCCCCCACGCCAACTCTAGACAGGGAGGCAGCGATTCCAGAGGACCACCATGTGGCCACAGTCAGCCTGGCTTTAGCAGAACTCACGCCAACTGGCACGTCCTTCTTGTGATCGGATGCGCTCAGAGCTGGCGGGACAAGCGGACAAGTCATTGGGAGTCGAAGCCCCTGTGGCGGGAGGCGCCCAGGGGTCTGGGCTGGGTTCAGTTCTCCCAGGTCTGCTCGTGTGACGTTTTAGTGACATTCAGCTGAGAGGGGTCAGGCCCTCGGGCTGCACGGAGGCCTGAGCCGAAAGCCTGCTGTGTCCTGCTCTCAGCAGGTTTCGTCTCTAGAGTATGAACTTCCACTCTCTGCCTCCCCCATTTTAAGATGTATTCTTATTTATTTTGTTAAATATTTCTCAATTACATGCAAAAAAAATTAATAATTTTTAAAAATTCTGAGCTCCAAATTCCTTCCCTCCAGCCCTCCTTGAGAAGGCAGGTAGTTTGATATTGGTTACACAGGTGCAGTCATACAAAAACATTTCCATATTAGCTATATTGCAAAAGAAAATACAGACAAAAAACTAGAACAAGAAAAATCAAGAAAGAAAAAAAGTCTGCTTCAGTCTGCATTCGGAGCTCGTCAGTTCTGTCCCTGGAGGTGAACGGCATTTTTCATCCTGGGTCCTTGGGAATTGTTTTGGGTCTTTGTCCTAGTCAGAGTGGCTAAGTCATTCGTGGTTCGTCATCCCACACCGCGGCTGTTACTGTGTACAATGTTCTCCTGGTTCTGCTTACTTCACTTTGCATCAGTTCATCTGAGTCTTCCTAGGTTTTTCTTATCCTGCTCATCATTTCTTACAGTACAGTAATCTTCCATCACAATCATAAGCCACAGCTTCTTCAGCCATTCCCCAATTGATGGGCAGCCCCTCAGTTTCCAATTGTTTGCCACCACAAAGAGAGCTGCAATAAATATTTTTGTACAAATGGTTCCTTTTCCCTTTTCTTTGCATTTTTTGGGGGTACAGACCTGCTAGTGGTATTGCTGGGTCAAAGGATATTTATGATGTGTCCCTTTTTAAGAAGGACATTGATAAGAAGCTTCAGAGTGTGCAGAGAGGGGCTGTCAGGGTGGGGAAGGGCTTTGAGTTTGGGCCATGTGAAGACCTGCTGAATAAAGGTGTACCTTGGAAAAGCGACATCCTGTGGGCTAGGGATATGTGAGCTGCCTTCAGGGATTTGGAGGGCTGCCCCTGTGAGGAGGGATTAGGCTTCTCCTGCTTGGTCCCAGAGGGCCATGTCACCAGGAGTAATGGAAGGAGGCTTCTGACTCTAACCCCAAGTGTGTGCAGACCTTCCTCATGGTGAGAGCCATCCCTACGTGGATGGGCCGCCCTGACAGGCAGCTGGTGCCCCTTCCTCTGGGATCTTCAGGCAGTGGCAGGATGAATTCCATAGGGTAGGTTATAATGGGGATCTTTGGTGTGATGTTGGATTCTCAGATTCTGTGATTCTTGTAATAATGTTTTGACCGAATGGCTCTCTGTGTCTTAGGCTTTTGACAGAAACAACTGTGCCCGTCCTCCCTGCCCAGCCTAGCTTCTCTGCCACTCTGGTGCCTCCAGGACCCAGCATCAGGACCCACACAGACTCCAGGAGCCTCCCAAAGCCTCCTGGCCATGGGCCCCTCCACGCTGAGGCTACTTTGCCTCCGCCTTCCTCTATGGCAGGTGACCGAGAGCCCATGGAAAGGGTGAGTGGCTTCAGGGACCTGTTTGCTCTCCCTCCCTTCCCCCGACCTCCTCCTGTGGGTGTCCCTGGGTGAGCCCGGGATGAGCCCTGAGCAGGAAATTTTCCCCACGTCTGCCTCAGTGTCATCGCCCCGTATACGGACCACATGCCTAAAATGAAATCTTTCTGAAAGGAGAACAAGCTATGGGTCAAAGCTGGAGAGGAAGGTGACAAATGTCCTGACAGTTTCCTTTCATCAGTTTTGTTCCCTTCCCAGAAAGCTGACGTGACCCTTTTTGTCTTCCCTGTTCTCTGCCTCTCCTTGGCCTCTTCCTCCCCTTCTTAATCCACACCCACTGCCTGGGAAGGGCCTCCAGCACTTTTGAAAGACAAGGACAGTATGGCCAGATGTGTTGTTCCATGCAGTCCGAGTCCAAAAAGCTCCCAAACCACCCAGCTCTGCTGTCTCTTAACTCTTCCCATGGCGTGGGAGCCTGAGGGCTGCCTCATTCCCAGCCTCCCTTGGGCTTGTCCCCAGGCAGATGTGGTGGGGAGTTATGTGACCTGTCCTTGATCCCTTCTGGTCCTGACCCAGGGGACCGTGACAGATTGGGGACCAGTTGGCTCTCAGGTCCTGGTTTGTCAGTGCTGGAGGGTTGGAGGGTCGCAGGACTGGCCCAACACTCCAGGGAGGTGGGGCTCCCAACAGTGAAGCCGCGCCATCCCCTAGGGATCTTATGGTTGGAGGGTTGAGAAGCCGGAGTGTGGAGGCAGAAGGCATCTCAGAGAGACGGGCATTTCTACTCCCCCTCCCCAGATCCCCTCATTACACAGGAGGAAAAGCAAGGCCCGGAGGGCCAATGACTCATCCAGAGCTGATGTGCGTCCTGCCTCAGCGCTTCCCTTCACACTTGCCCTAGGAAGGTGGCCACAGGCTCCTGCTTCCGCACCCTCTGCCTCAAGCCCCCACAGAGGGAGGTCATCCCATGCCCTTGCCTTCTAGCCCACAGTTGGAATGGCTCTCTCTGAGCTGGGCCCCCGAGAGCCTGCAGCTGTTGTTGCTGACACAGGGCATCCCCAGCCTGGTGGCCACCTGCTTCTTCCCAAGGACTTCCTAGGGAGCAAGGGGAGGCCCAGTCTGGGCCTGGAGGCTTCAGGTAGGTGGTGCCCTGGGACGTGATATAGAGGATGCCTTGGCCCGTCTTCCTGCCTGGCCACCGCAAGCCTAGATTAGGAGAAGGGAGCGCAGCATCCCCGGGGAGGTCTGAATGCCAGCTGGGCGACTGTGGGCAGGGTAGCCAGCCTCCCTCTGTACTCTCGCCACATGTATTGTGGGCCTGTCTGGGGGTGTGTGGAGCCTGAGGTGGAGTTGCCAAACCTGCTGTGGGATACTCAGGGTGGGAAGGTGCCCAGGGTACCCCCTTGCAAGCTCTGCAGTGCAGGAGCTGGACCCAGAGGCCTTCCCTGGCAGCGGGCCCATCTCTCCTCTTGGGCATCCTCGGGCTTAGCAGGTTTGCAGAAATGGTTTGGTGCCAGGAGAAGCACCCTAGGATTGCCAGGAATCCTCGAGACCACTTCATGCCAGCCCTGCTTTGTATAGAGGAAGGAGCCATGGCCTAGAGCTCACTTTCTGTCTTCCAGTCCCTGGTCCTCCACGATGGGTTTTGTGGTCCTGATGTCAGTGGAGAGCCTAGTATGTGCCAGGCGCTGCTAAGCACTTTATTGGCATTTGGTTCTCACAACAGCCTGGGACCTCAAGGCTGCCATGATCCTCACTTTACAGACAAGGAATTTGAGGGAGACAGGTCAGGTGACTTGCCCAGGGTCCCACAGCTAGAATGTATCTGAGGCTGGATTTGAACTGCAGTGTTGCTGACTGCAGGACCAGCATGCTGTCCACTGGGCCACTGAACTGCCCCTGGAAAGGGTAGGGGTAGCCCAGGGATCTCCATGTACCCTGCTTGGAGAACTGGAAGCCAGAAACGAGCTCGGGGTTCCCAGCCAGGCAGCCTGGGACCCTGGGAAGCTAGGCACCTGCATCTCTCCCTCAGGGGGCTCACAGGCCAACACAGGGAGAAGGGCACTGGGCATCCCAGGAGATAGAGGTGAGCTGGAGGCTGAGCTTGAGGAGATCCAGGAGAAACTGTGCAGTTACCAGGCCAACAAGGAAAACCTGAGGTGAGGCCCTGGCCAAGGTTCCCTCGGGATGCTGAGGCCCAATGACCAGTCCTGGGGCACAGCTGCCTCCTGACAGGCCCCCACCTCCATGACCCTTCTCCCCTCCCTGGGCTCCCTCATGCTGCTAAGCTAGTGACAGACAGCTTTGTCTGGCATTCAGAGCTCTGCCCGGTGTAGCCCCAGGGCCCTCTGGAGCACCACAACATGCCCTGCTCTCCTGTCTCCCAGTCTTTGAATGCCCGTCTTCCCATGCTTTGCCCTCCTCAGATGTGACAGATATATTGGCTTTCCTGGTATCAGCTGGTGCCTCTGGGTGGGAGATCCCTGGCACAGCCCATGATTATAATCTGTAATCATTTCTAGGTGGCTTGGGAAACATGTTCCTTAATCATTTTTGGACGATGGTGCATTGCCACCTAAGGGCACACCGTGGCTTAGTGGGAAGGTCCCATGCTTGGTGGCAGGTCTAAGCTGAGACTCTTGGGTCCTGACGTCCATCCCCAGTGGGAGAAAAACAGCCTTGAAGCTGGGGGGGGGGGGGAGAGGGTAGCTGAGAGACCTGAGGCCCAGAGAGGGGAAGGAACTAGGCCCAGGTCACCCGGGGAAGAGGCTGCAGAGCTGGGACGGGTGACTTGTTTGTTAACTCCCAGGCCTGAGCTCAGGATGTGGGGCTTCTAGCTCCTTTGGTGACACATTGTACCCCTTAGAGCTGTGAATCCAGAGCTGGCTACAGGCCCCAACGGTCCCCACTAGTGCACTTAGCACATTTCTGCATCACTGTGAGCTGTGTTGGGGGCTTCCCCTCCGATCTGTGTCCGTCAGCGGGAGGGGATGTTTCTGGAAGAAGAAAATGAGATTCAGCTCTTTCATCAGATCGCTGTAACCCAGCCTCCCTGGACTTGCTCCCTCATCTGTAAATGAGATGGTGGGCCCAGGACGGGTGGGGAATCTGCGACCTCAAGGTCACATGTGGCCCTCTGGGTTCTCAAGTGCGGTCCCCACCACTGGCTGGTATCACGTGGTGGCCAGCACTGAGTTTCCTTGGGGATGTTTCCCCTCCATGTCCCCTACAGAGGGCAGGGAAGTGAGCACAGGGGGGTCATCGTCACCGAGTGGCTCCCTAGAACTAGGCCTTAATCGCCTCCTGTGTAAGATGTTTGTCAAGGTCCCTCCTAGCATTTGTTGGCAGCACAGCACAGTACAGACCTGGGTTCAGATCCTGACTTGGTTTAACTGTGTAGTCTCTGGCCTCCCTCCCCTCCTCTTCCCCCCTGGGGCTGGAATTGGTCTTGGACTTGCTGGAGACCCAGGGCTCTGCATCTCTGACTGCTGTGCCCTATCCCTCCCTGCCAGGTCCTGGCAGAGACAGGCGAGCAGCCTGAGGAAGTGGTTGGTGCTGAGCATGGAGGACCCCAGGCCAGAGGAGGAGGAGGCCCGGCAGCAGGTGCAACAGGAACTTGACCAGGTACAGTGTGCATCTGACTCAGGGAGCCACAGCTGACAAGGGGCCCTGCCATGGGACCCTGGCCCCAGCCCGCCTGCTCTCTCTTGCAGGTTGAGAAGCAGATCTCCCATCTCACGGAGGAGCTGCGAGCTGAGCGGCAGCAGGTGCAGAGGTACATGGCCCATCTCCAGGTCCTGAGGGCCACCTTCTCGTAGTGACAGGAGCGCTTGCAAGGCCCTGGATCAGCACAGTCCTTTCCGCCCCGGCCCACCCTCTCCTGTCCCCTCCCCCCTCAGGCATTTATTGCATTGGCTTGATTTGGGGTGGACTCAAGGTACTAGACACACAAGAGGCAATCGCGATGTATTTTTTATTTGAAAATGTTTGCAATTAAATGATTTACTGTTCCCTAAGTCTTCCGCTGACATACAAAAATACTGTGCTACTGATACAGTTGAAGATTCAATGGCTTCTCCTGGCAGGAGAAATTCACAGCATCACTAGCATCATCAGGAAGTCTGGTCCCTTTCCCCGTTTGTCTACATAGCGATGCTCCTACATCCCAAGGAGCTGGCCTGAGCCACCTGCCTGCCTCTTTCAACACAAGCTGATTGAAATCAAGAGCAGCAACCTTCCCTGTGCCTGGTGCGGGTTCCTGAGCAGTGCCTGGGCTGTGCTAGCCACACTGCACCTGCTCCCCACCAGAGGGGCAGGGCCTCTTCTGCCCCCTTCAAGTAGCAAACAGCTGCTCCCCAGAGCCCCACCTCTGGCCAGCTACCATTTCAGTAGGCCTGGAGAAAACTTTCTTGCATGTCTGGACTAAGGACCGGAGGTGATAAAAATTGGAACCAGGCACGTGGACAGGAGGCCTTGGGCTAGACAGGAATGGCCACACCTCCCACTCTCCTGGCCATGCCTGCTCCCTTGGTTCATCCACTGGCGGCTGAGCCAAGTGAGCCTCGAGAAGGCCCATCAGCCTTGGCTCTTCCCTTCCCCTGCCCCCTTACCCAGAGGCCTGGCCTGCCACTGTCAGCCTCACTGACAAGCCCCAGCACACAGCCCATGTTGGCAAGAAAGAAGAAAGGAGTTCCCAATAGTAAGTGCAAAGGAACATTTGGCTCCCCCCCCCATTTCCAGAGTAAGTAAATTAAAAGGAACAAAACGAACACCAAAAATCAGCCCAGTGTCTGGAGTGGGCTCAAGGGGCTGAGCTTTTGGTCCACAGTCAATGCTGGATGCATTTCACCCCATGCACCAAAAAGAAGCCCCTCCTGGAGCCCTGGCCTCCCTTGAACCCAGAGGATCTGGGGGAACAGGACAGGGCAGGGGATTAGACACTGAGAGGGACTAAGGCCTGAAAAGATCCAGGAAATCATGGGAGTCTTTATTGGGAAGAGGCTAAGACACCAGGCTGTATCCCACAATGCCCACTAACGGAAAGAGAATTAAAATGTTTACCACCTTCAAAAGAAAACCATTACCCATGGAACCTGATGCAGTATAGACATAGGATTTCCAGTTCAGAAAATTGTTGCAGAATCCAAAAATAATCTCCAGCTTATCCCTGTGCCTGCACTACCTTGGGGCAGAAGGGACAGGATAAGGCAAGGTTCCCTCTCTCCTCCCTTCTCAGAGGCTTGACTGGTGGAGCCGGGGGCCATCCTGGGCCCCTGGGACAAAGTCCTTGGTGCCCCCAGCCCCGTCCAAGCAGAGCAAGGCACCTTGTCGCTTCCCACAGCAGGCTCAGGGGCCACTTCTGGTTCAGTCCAAAGCCTTGGCCTTCACGCTGATCTGAAGGAGTTTCCTTGGTAGCATCAACCTTGTGGTAGAGACGCTGGCTCTAGAGGGAGCCCAGGGCTTCTCCAAATCGAATTTTCTGCCCTGGCTTCAGATGAAAATTGAAGTCTTTGGGAGCCTCGAAGATGAGGACAATGGTGGAGCCGAGGTTGAACTCTCCGAGGTGCTCCCCCTTTCTCATGGGGATGCCCTCCTTGTTGCTGTGCGTGATGAAGCTGAAGTCATTATAGGAGCCCTTGCTGTACCTGGGGCTGTTGGTGTGCAAGTCCTGGAGGGAGAGAAGGGATCAGCAAGGGTGTGGAGGTCAGGTGCCAGAGGCCAGGAGAAGAGCTCCTGCTCCGGAGGTGGCCATGGTGGGAGCAGCCTGATGACTCCCGGCCTCCCTGCGAGGCTGGCCCAGTCTTGTCTCAGAACGTGAGGGTGGGAATGGTGGGCCTCTAGTCAGCAAACGGAATCCCCTTCCCAGAGTGGAGATGCTTGGGGGCCCCAGTCAGGAAGCCCAGAGTTCAGATGTGCTCTCAGACATTTGCTGTGAGACTTACCTCTGCCTGCCTCTATTCCCTCATCTGTAAGATGGGGTAATAGCACCCACCCCCCCCCAGGGGGGTTGTCAAGACATCTGTAAAGTGCTTTCTAAATCTTAACCCATGATAATGGTAGCTGCTACTTTTATACTGAAGTCACCCCGATTTCACAGAAAGCCTTCCAGTGAGGGCGACCCCCCAGCTCGCACTGGGAGGCACTTTGTGCCACCTCCGCGATTTTCTGAAAACCACAGGTGCCTGCACTGGCCTAGCTGCAGGCTCGCCAGGGCAGGTTACCAGAAGTCTAGCGCCGGCTTCCAGACATTGCTGGCTTTCTTAAATTAACAGTTTGATGTTAGTGAGCCTGGTGTCCGCTGGAGCCCCCACATCCCTACACGCCCCCAGCCTCTCCCTAGACTTCCTCCTGTTGGAGGGCGTCTCATTAGAGTCTGCTTGATACTGAGAAGATGTTTGGGGCTCTGGACCTGGCCTAGTGTTTGCAGTCTCTCCCCATCACCCCATGCCTAGACCTTCCCCTCTCCATCCGTCCTTCACCAAGCCCAAACTTCCTCAAACTTGCTCCTTTCCACTACAGCTAAGACATAATACAGGTTACAGGGGCCTTTGGCATTTAAAATTCATCCCAGCCTGGACCCAAGCCATCTTTCCCCTTCACACACATTATTCTCTCAGTAAATCAGTGGGCACCTGGGATACAGCGAGGCCCCTGCCCTCCAGGAGGGGAGACGACAGGCAGACAGGCCAAGGAGTAGGCCCGGAAAGGAATGGGAAGTCAGGCTGGTGGTGAGGCGCCATCCGCCTGGGAGTGTCAGGAAAGGCCGAATGCCTGAGGGGGCATTGGAACTGACCTAGAATCCTAGCAGCTTCCTCATTGCTCCCCTCCAGGTTCTCCCTCACCCCCCAGATTAGGCCTCAAAGGCAAATCCAGCTTTTCAGCACTGTCTGAGCATCCCCAGGCTCTGCATTTACTTACCCGATCAAAGTAGATGCGGATGGAGCCCACGTTGGTGGCGCCCACAGCCGTGAGAGAGAAGAAGCCATGCTTCCAGTCCCCAGTCAGGACAACCCTCTCGTTGTGGCAGAAGAGCTCCTTAATCCAGCGGGCGACGCCAGGATTCACCGACATCAGGGACCCTGTGTCAGGGAGAGGGAGGGTTGGTGTCACAGGGTCTGGCTTAGGGTGGCCTAAGGAGGGTACTAGACTAAGTGCTCCCTCGAGCTTCCTTTCAGCTCTGAGTCCTGGGACCTCGAAGGGTATAAGAAGGACAGGGAAGGGGGCACAACAGAGCTTGGGTCAGATGTTGCTGCCCACAAAGACAGCTCAGGATGCCAGCTGAGTGGCCCTTGACAGCACCAACTGGGCCCATGCCCCCAGAGCCTGACTCCTGCTCCAGGTTATTCTTGCCTAGCCTGTCTGGGTACAGGCCCCCCTTGTGGCTCAGCTTTCCAGCCTGCCTCTTCCAGAACTAGCCCTTTCTGGGGGATGGAAGTCAACGGGCACGCCAAGTCCACTTTGATGGTCTCCCTGGCTCTAGGTGCCTACCTGGGAAGTGGCGCCTGTGGGCAACTCTCCAGTCCGTGGGGGAATGGAAGCAGTGGTAGTCCCCAGGGGCCAAGTAGATGACACAGTGGTAGAGCTCATTCCCCTCCTTGGTGACCAGCTGGTTCTGGAAGGAGTTGCGAGCTGTGGCTGCAGAGGCTGAAGGGAGGGATGGCAGCGTCAGGACACCGGTCCTAGATGGTCCCCAAGGCTGGCATGAACCTACAAGTCTGGGGTCAGCAAGCTGCAGGGCGGGCTGGGGGCCAGGCCTGCCTCAAACTCTTGTAGCTAGGTGACTCTGAGTAAGGGAGACACCCTCTCTGAGCCCCACCTTCCAGACTGGCCAGGTCTGTCTAAAGCTCAGCTTGTAAGCAGATGCTGCCCAGTGCCTGTGGCTCTTCTGCAGGTGTCTGTCTACGTTCCAACACGTGCCCCTGGCAGGTGCCAGGTCAGACTTGGGCAGTGATGGGCCTCCAGAGCCACTCTGAGCTAATGCTCCCTACATGTACACTACCAAAGCAGACCTGGGCCCCACATCCTAAGGGGGGAGCCAGTGCTTTCCCCACTCGAGACACCTGACGCTTCATAATTTACTTTAGGTGGCACCATAGTGCAGAGGGCCTGGAGTCAGGAAGACCAGAGTTCAAATCCAGCCTCAGACACTTCCTAGCTGTGTGACCCTGGGCAAGTCACTTCATCGAGTTTGCCTCAGTTTGAGCAGCCTGGCCCGGGGCCTAGATGGACCCCTGCCCCCAGCCCATCTCTGGGGGCTGCTCTGGGTGGCCAATGACGGCCCAGGGTGTGCCCCGCCTGGTCTGTGGCTCCACCAGGCGACTGGGAGCTACAGAGCAGGGCTGACACAGCTGCTACCTTGTGCAGGGCCGCCTGCTATGGGCTGGGCTCCACCTGGCACTATCTCAATCCACCTTCCTGGGAGCAGATGCTATTAACACACCCATTTTGGAAGTGGGAATACTGAGGCAGACAGTGAAGTAACTTGCCAGGGGTCACCCAGTTATTAAGTGTTTGAGGATGGGTTTGAACTCGGGTCATCTCAATTCCAGGCCTGAGTGGCTGGAACAGGGATGGATAAGCCCCGGGGCAGAGCCCCAGAGTGCGCTGCTGCCCCCAGCTGACTCACCCTGGCTGCCGCCGTTACTGCCACTGCCGCTGCTGCTTCCGTTACTGCCACTGCCGCCATTACCACCGCCGTTACTGCCGCCGAAGGGCAGGCCATCAGGGGTGTCACGTGGGCCCAGGAAAGACTCCAGGGAGTAGGTGACCCCCTTCACCTGCTCCACCTCGCAGTTCTGCACCTGGCCAAAGTTGAGGATCTTCCCATCCGATGGGCTGATCTGGATGGCACAGGAGGTAGCGGCTCTGTGACGCCAAACCACTGTGACCCTCAGCCCCCTCTGCCTCCCTCCCAAGCAGGGTGGTCCCTTGGTTCTCCAGGGCCTATGTAGTTAAGTCCTCAGTGGGAGCCTGAGAAGGCCAAGTGGGCAGCAGAAAGCAGCACTGGCAGGAGCCCCAGGTTCAAACAATACCCTTCCATGTGGCCTCACCTGCCCTCTCTGTGAAAAAGGGTTCAGGCTTGATTTCTAGGGACCTGTGATCTAGGGTTCTCTGGGCCCAGTTCCCAAAGCCTCTTCCTGCAACAGCCCCCCATGCCCAGAATGCAAAGTGTCTCCACCACCCCCGGGCCTCACCACGCTGTGCAGGCCGCACACGGGCCGGGCCTGTGGCTTCAGCTTACGGCTGAAGAACTCGCTCAGGTTCCTGTAGTGGCCAAGGTCCTCCACTGCGGCCTCCGCCATGTTCACCCCAAACGTCCAGATGTAAAGGCTGTATACAGGCTTCCGGAGCCAAGTGGGCAGCTCCACCTGGTTCAGCCGCCCCCAGGCCCGGGACAGCAGCCGCGTGGGCACAGACTTGTACAGGGCAACCTGCAGCCGCACCAGTGGGTGGCACGAGAGGGAGGGAGGTCAGCTGTGGGACACCAGCCAGCCCCGGCCTGCTGGGCTCCCGCCTGCTCGCCCCCTCCCACCCACCTTTCCTCTGGGTCCCACCTTCGCTAGGACCTTTCAGTCTGATGTTTCCACCAGCCTTGCTCCCTGCAAGGAGCAGGGACAGCCCCGGCATGTGCAGCCTGGAGATCCTCCCCACCTCCCTAAGTTTTGTGATGTGGATAACATGTGCCTCAGAATCCTATGCTGCCTTTGGTTGGGCCAGACCCGGGCACCTGGGATTGATTCTAGAGGTAAGTATATGCCCTCTCTTCCCCAGGGAGGATTCAGAGCGGAGCCATTGGCTTGGAACTTGGAGGGGGAGAAAAGGAAGATGAAATAGTAGCTCAGGGACCCCCCAGGGGCTCATCACTTGAAGGAATCAGGGCTGGGAGGAAAGAGCCCCGGGGAGAGGGTGCTAAGGCCTGGAATTCTGTAACCTGGTCAGACCTCAGTGTCCTCCTGCATCAGGTGAGGCCCCATGACACAAGGACAGAAGTTAGAGTAGAAGGAGCCCAAGGCCCAACACCTGGGGTAGAATCTGGCCTGTGGTGGCCTTTCTTTGGGTCTCAGTCTTATCTGTAAAATGGCAGGTCCCCAGAAGGGAGCAGGAGGCCCAAGGTCTCTGGCACTGGAGCTGCTCACCCTCCCCCCAGACCCAAGTGCACAATCATTGTGGTGAGAGGCTCCAGGACCCCTGCCACCCCACCCTCAGGCTGGGCTGCAGCTACCCAGATGCCGCCACCCAAGATAGACACCTTGGTTGCCACTCTATCAAATCCCACAGGCCTCAAAAGCAATTTGATTCTGACTTTAAACACCAAAGAGGCCTAGAATGAAGGGATGGTCCCCCAGGATAGCTCTTCTATTCTAATAGGAAATGACCCTCCAAGCGGGGGTCCTGTGATCCCCCCTGGACCCTCTCCCATCCAACCTTGCTGCATGCTGGGAGCAAGGGGGCAATGCACCGCCTTCCCCCAGAAGCCTTTGCACTGTCTGCCCCAATCCAAAAGGGCTTTTCCTCTCTTGGCCTATGCCTGGTCAAGACTGAGGGGGCAGGGAACGATCCAGCCACCCTGAGTGGCCTCTACATTGCCCAACCTTAGGACTAGAGCTTGCCAGCTGCTCCCTAGAAGCCTCATCTGCTGGCGTAGTGTGCCTGCCAAGGGGAGTGTGCCCAGGAGCAGCAAAGAAAAACAAAGATGGTGGACACCAGTGTGAAGGCATTTGGTCTGGAGCTCTCTAGCTGTCCCCAGCTAGCCAGAGGGCCCTGACGTGGGGGAGGGGGGAGTGCTCTGTGGCCCAGTGCCCTGTCCCTGGGGGGGGGTCCCACTAGCTGTTGGGGGAAGGTGCCATGACCTATGGGGATCCAACTTGTGGGGAGTCAGGTCCTAAGTGACTGGTGGAGAGAAGCTGGAGGAGTGAGTGGGACATTCAGGCCTCAATGAGGAACACAGGACTCATGGGGAACCTGGACGTGGGGGTGCTGAGGCACCTGTGCCCTGTGGACAGCACAGGCCCAGGGAGGCCAGAACCGCAGGGCCTCCTTTCAACATCCCCCATCACTGCTGGAGGCTTCTGTGGGCTGTCCCCCTTTCCTGGGTAGAAATGGGCAGCCTGTGGGAAATCCCATTCCTCTGCTTCCCTCTAGGATCTGACTCCTAGGAAACCTGGAGAGATGGGGGTGTGAGGAGGGAGGCTGGGCTCTCCAAGATGCTGCTTCCCTGCAAGGGGCTTGAGAGACCTCAGAGGAAGCCCTGCAGTCCCTCTGAGGCCAAGCCGCCCCTTCTAAGAGGTGCCCTGATCTGTCCCAGGGGGAGTGTGAGCTGTCCCTCGGGACCCCACGTGTGCTATTCTGGGCTGGGCCAGGCCGCCTTGCCCTCTCTCCTCACTCCACTTCTGTGGGCTGTGGCTCTGAGCAGCAGGAATCTCAGCTAAGGTTGTACACATGGAATCTGAAAGTCCCTTCCAAAGTGCTGGGGCCATGAGGATACAGACCGACATGCGGGCACATGGACAGATGAACACCCACACACCCTGTCCCCACCTACTAAGTGCATTTCCAGCAGACACTCTTTCTCTCTCTCTGTCTCTCTCTCTTTCTCCTCTCATCCCCACCTATACTCTCTGGAGCTTTTTGTCTTGGGCCACCTCTGCAGACAAAACCCAAGTCCCCCAGCCGCACTGCCTGTGCACAAACACGCGCTCAGCACGCACTTACCCTGCTCACGGGCCTCCATCCTACTCTGCTCAGAGGCTTAAGGGCTCCGAAAGGCAGAAGGTAATAGAGGATTGTGAGAGGCCAGGAGCGGAGTTTCAGAGCAGGCCTAGACATGCAGCTGAGCTGGCCCAACCTTCGCCTCAGGGCCAGCTGGGGGAATTGCAACCTGTGGGATCACATACACGGATATAAATGAAGGCCTCCTGGCACCACCAGAACCCTGCACACCTCCCGGAGCGGGGTGCCAGGCCAGGGGATGCCTCCACCCTGGCTCCTGCCTGTTGTCTCTGTTAGGAGGGGCTGGTCAGCAGCCACCACTGTCCTGACAGTCCCAAGGATGGCCTAACCAGCTCACATCTGGGCAGAAGCTGCTATGGTGCCTGACACCCAAGAGCCTAGGAGGGTGACAGGAGAAGAAGTCATTGTGGTTGGCCCCTGGGCAATTCTCTCCTGCTTCTTAGAGGAGGCAGCAAATGGAGCAGAGAAAGCTCCCCAGCCACCCCTGACCCACCTGCCCCCTCTTCTGCCCAGGATGACATCCAAGGTCCCTCCAAGTCAGTCTGAAGCTACCCTGCCTCTTCTCCGAAATGTGCCCTTGTGGTGGTCCTACAGCCAGGCCAGGCCAAGATGATGCTTGGGCCCAAGGCCGAAGTCTATGGGGTGGTGAGAAAGCAGCAAAGCTGTCCTCTGCCCTGGGGCCTCCTGGGAGCCGTAGGCCCACTCTGGCCCTAGAGGATCCTGGAGGGCCAAATCTCATAGGTCAATATTATCTGGGTGTCTTGGATTCAAATCCTGCTTCTCAGCTGTGTGACTTTGGGGACCTGTTTCCTCACTGTAAAATGCACGGGGTGGCCCTGTTGGTCTCCCAGGTCCCTCCCAGCTATAGATCGAGGACCCCAGACTTAGCAGAAGGGAGTCTGCTACCCAGCATGTCCTTCTAGCTCAAAGAATGATTACACAGAATTGGCCAGCCAGCACTCAAGGGTCTGCCTCCTGTTCCTATATGACTATTGGCTAGTCCCTTAACTTCCTCCTCTGTAGAATGAGGGGGCTTGGCTCCAGATGGGACCTGCAGCTTCAGGGATTCAAGAGAGAAGGATGGAGCTTTCCTTTGGAAAACACTTCTAAGCCCATTAGCACTCCGCTAGTAAGGCCTGAGAGCTCTCTGCACCATAAAAGTCCCTGCCCAGTGATAGCGGTGCCCCTTTCCCCTCTGTCTTTAGCAGCAGGGTTAAGGTGCCAGCCGTACCAGCTCCTGCCCAACGTCCTGGGAGCCCTGGGGTTCTCCGAGATGGTAAAGGGCTGCTTGAATCAGCACCTCAGCTCCCATCCTGAGGCCATCAGCCGAGTGGCTGCACCCTGAATGCTAGGTATCACATGGGGCCATCCCAGCTCCTCCAAGTCTACTCTATGCACGATGGCCCAGTCAGGGTCCCGAGCTGCCAGGGGGTGAAGAGAGGGCAGCGCAAGGCCCAGCCTGACACAAAGGGATCCCATGGACAGGGAGAGAGGCTACCCAGGGAACCTCAAGCCCGGCATCCCTTCCCCTCTCAGGGAGGCCCCTTCCTGTCCAGAGCTATCACTTAGGATACCCCTCTAACACCTGGGCAACCTGTGTCCCTCTGGGCCTCAGTTTCCACATCTGCAAAATGAGAAAGCTAGATGGAACCATAGACCACAGCCTCAGCCTTTCCACATGTGAACGAGCATCTGTGGGTCCTGCCTCCCAAGAGGGGGTGCCCACTGCTCCCCAAGACTCCCACTCCAACCCTGGACAGTCTTTTGGGCAGTTTTCTCTGATATCTCAACCAACATGGACAATTTCCACCGCCTCTTCCAGCTCAACACGTTGCCCACTGTTCCATGGTCATTCTCGCCCAGCCCTGCCATCCCACAACTGGACTGTCACTCCTTGTGGATGGGGTCTACAGAGGCCTAGTTTGGTATTTCCTTCCTGCCTCCTCCTGCGGGAGGTCATCAGTGTCCCCCACCAGCATGGTCACGCCACAAGTGTAGGGAGAGACTGTGGGATGAGGCAAATGGAACCTTCTGGCACCCACAAGTTAGGAGCCCAGGTTAGCCTGGCCACCTCTGATCCTTACTATGGAGTTGTGTGCAGATCGTCCCCTCTCTGAGTTCCAGTGTCCTAAGTAGGAAATGAGCTGGGGAGATGAAGGCTGGCACTACCCATATCCCTGGACTTTGGGCAAGCAGGGCTGTGCAAGCTTTCAAATGCCCTCCAGGGCCTGAAGCCAGGGGAGGCAAGCTTGCCATCCATCCAACCGGAAAGACTCTAGCCTCAGAGACAGGAACTCCTGGATATCCCCAATATGTACCTCAGTTTCCCCATCAATCAGCTAAGGATTGGGCTCAACCTCAAAGGCCACTCCTGGAGCTAGAATTTTAAGTGAGTCCTAAAGAAATCATGCTTTTGCTTCCTCTGGTGCACCTGGGGCTGCCAATTCAGGTGCTGGAATAACTCCAGGAAAGAAACAAGGTTTGGGGCTGATTTAAGAGTCAGCTGAGGGAAAGTCGCCTGGGCTATGGAGGCCGAGATGAGCAGTTCCCAGGGGCCTTCACCGGCTGCTCGGCATTTCCAGAGGGCCGGCCTGGGAGCGCGGCTAACATCCCCCACTCCCTCCTCTCCTCCTCCCTCCTCCCCGTTCAATGCAGAGGGCAATGGACCAATCCCTGTAGAGCTGCAGCTTGGCAACCGTTCCAGATCCCCTCTTTCCAACCCCTTCGCCTCTGAGGAAGGGGCCGTTGGGCTCATTCTTCCCCTGCATTCTGGGCTCTTTTCCTAGGCCCGAAGGTTGGGAGGGGGGAAGGGGAAGGGTCCTTTCGCTGGCTCTGGACAAAGCCACCTCTGAAGGAGAGAAACAGCCACCTAAGGAGCTTTAAGGGTAATTGGGCCACACAAAGGCCCTCTTGGCACCCCGGCCGGCCGGCACTCTCCATCTTCGTCCCCCTTCCCTTTGGTCCCCATGCAGAAACGCTAGACGGTACCTGAACCGGGCTCTCCTACTGGCTGCGCCCCCGTCCAAGCCCAGTGGGCCAGGCCCCTCCAGCCGTGGGGGCTGCTGCTCCCCAGCCCAGCTGCTGCACTTTCCGGCACGCGGCCTCCGGACATGAATCTGAACTTTGTGGAGGTTGTAGCAAGGGGGAGGAGGGTTAGATAAAGCTTTAGAGCATCTCACCATTTCCCCTTGTGAAGGTCTGCTCCTTGCAAGGTGTTTGACTGACACATCATCAGGGTTGAGGGTTTAAGTCTCTCCCTCCTTGCCTTTGTTTTTTCTTCTCCCCTCCCCCAGCACGGGAGGGAGAACTGGCTGTCGCCGCAGCTCCTAATGCCCCAGCTCCATTAGGCAGATCTCGGACCTCAGCCGCGAGGGTCCCAGCTAGTGCAAACAGACACATCCACCCCTTGGTGAGTGGGGAGGCTGCCCACCACACACCGGGCCAGCCCCATGCCCCTCCGCCCCGGGCGATCATGCAGCCAGCTGGCCTCAGCCGGCTCTCTGAGGAGCCAAGTTGAGCTGGGCCAGTTGGGGAAGGGGGAGGGGGAGGGACGCAGGAGGAGGGGAGGACGGGAGGCCGGTAATTCCATGCCTGGGTTCTGCACTGCACTGCGCTGTTCTGGAAGGCTGAGCAGCAGGATGGAGGGGGGCCCTCCCACTGCCTGCTCCTGCAGCCTGCCGGCGGATGGGAGAGAGGGACCTGGGGGGGCCAGGGCTCTAACCAAACCAATCAGATCTCTGGAGCTCATAGGGGCTCCTGCCACATCCCACAAATGCATCTGAGGATGTGGGTCCTGGAGAAGAAGACTGGGGTTCAGGGGGGTGAGAGGGCAAGGACTGCAGCCTTCCCAGACATTGGAGTTCTCCCGGGGTACCAAGGCAGAACTCAGCGTGGAGGTAAACGGGCAGATTTCAACTCCTAATTGTGGGAGCTGTCCAACACGGCAGAGCCTGCACTGCTGGTACCGAGTTCAAATCCAGTCTCAGATGCCTCCTAGTTCTGTGACCCTGGAGAAGTCACTTATACCTGCCCGCCTCATACTTTCCTCTCATGTAAAATGGGGATAACTGTGCCTCCCTCCTAGGACTGTGGTGAAGATCAGATGAGACATGTCTGTAAGTGCTGAGCTCAGCGCCTACTTATCAAGCTTATTTTCTCCCTCCCTTCCTTCCCCCACAACTCTTCATAAAGGGTTAGGTAAAAAAGGCCTCATGGTAGATCCCCAGGCATTCTTAATGCCACTATAAACTGAGAGCCTGAAGAACTCCAGACTTTTCTTCCTTCTGCCCCAGTTTCCTTGCTGTGCTACAAGCACCAGCACTGAGCTGGAGCCAGGCCAAGGCTCTCCCCCAGAGAAGGGAGCTCCCTTAGCACACACAGCCTGGCCCCCTAGGGCCACGGCCAGGAGCCAGGGGTGGAGAGGGCAGCCGACTCTGTGGCTGGGGGCAGGGAGAACACAGAACCACACCACCCATGGCCGAGGCGGGCCTCAGCTCACTCAAGAGCCCTGCGCAGCCCTCGGCTCCAAGCCTGGTAGCCTGCAGCTTCTGGGAGCTCTTCTCCCACCCATCCCCCCTCCTTTCTGGGGACGGTGTCACCTCCCTAATCCTAGGCACTGGGTCAGTAACAGCCTTGGCCTTCCCTGTCTGGGTCTCCCCTTCTCTGCAGAGATGGGAGTGGGGGAGGTGACAGATCTGTAGGCCCCCACTCCTCTCTGCCACTGTGGCTTCTCTGGCCAATGCTCCCAGTCTGGGCCCTTCCCCAGGAGTGCAGAACAGCGTGCTGAAGCCTGGCCCTCCTCTCCCTTTCCTGCTACCTGGAGGCACAAGTCTCTGCAATGGGGGACTACTTCTCCAAACCCCTCTTGTACGCCCCTCCCCCAGCTACCCACACAGAGGAGGGGAACAGCACAAGTGGATTCTCCGTGTTCTAAACAGTCTTGGTTGTTGTTTCCCAGGAATCCCTCTGTGACTCTGTGTAAGACCATTCGACAAGGCACAAGCAGCCTAACAGGGAGGTTCTTGGTCCGAGAATTGCCAGACTCAGGCACAGACACGTTAAAGAAGGATTTCTGAGATGCCCTGAAAACCGCTTATTCCCCAGGGTAAAGTGAGCAAACGGGGGCTTTCTAAGCCAGCTCATGTCCCTAGACCTCATGGGTAGTGGTGAACGAGACAGCCCCTTTTTCAAATGCTGGCCAAAGGATCTGGGGTATCAGGCTCAGTGACTGGGGGGGAGGCAGCTGCCAGGAGGGACTAGAGGAGGCTGGGGCTCTCCCTGCAACATCGGCTGTTCCGCCCAGGGCCGGGCTCCTCCTCAGAGTATCAGGTAATACTCGCTAAATTTGTTATCATCCCACTGACCGAGTTCTACACTCACCAAGACATCCCAGCATTGTGGGCTCGTACCCACGAGGTACACCACGAGACACAACGTGGCCTGACTGCTGGGAGGCATCGAGCCAAGGAAAAGGGTCTTCCCAGGGGCACCAGGCTCCTCCCAGGCCAACATTTACTTGTGGCCTCCACCACACTGCCAATCTCCTAGGTTTTCAGAGGGCTCAGAGTCAGAGAAAGAGTCTAAGCTTTCAGAATGTCTGCAGTGCAGTGGTCTGCCCAAGGGGGAGCATGATATTCATGTGCCCCTTGAGGCAGATGAGAAACTGAGGCCCCCAAGTGTATAGTGGCCAGCTGGGGCCTAGGGTGCAGACTTCCCGTCTGCTCTTGGGCCCCTGGGACTGTCAGGGAAGGCACCATCTAGCTGAGGAGGCTGAAGACTCCCACCTACAGAGCTTCATGCTCAGGAAGCATCCTGAATGCGCAGATGGATTCACTGGTTGACTCTCTAGGGCCAAGGCAGAAAAGGGATGGGGGGTGGGGTGGGGATAACTGCTTTGTCTCTTTTTTCAGAGATAAGGAAACAGACCAAGAGAGATGAAGCGACTGGCCCCTGGGCTCAGAAGTAGGCAGGCAGGCAGAGCCAGCCCCATTCCCTGAGGCCCCAGCATCTTTCTCTTTACAGATGCTGGGCCCTAGGGCCCTGTGGCTGAACAACTCCTCCTACAGTCTCTAATAGCCTGGGCTGGGCAGGCTGGATAGTGCAGGGCCTATGAAATTTCCTCTTACCCCTGACTCAGGGGAGAGCTTCCGAGGGGGAAATCCCAGGAAGAATTCACTAATAGGCAGCAGCTGACTGCCCAATGATCCAGCCCTGCTCAGCAGGTCAGTCACCCAGTAACCCCATATAATCACCCTTCTTCTTACTCTATCCAAAGGTCTTCCCTAGTGGGCTCAGGAGACACTAAGCCTGAGGATTTACAGGCCAGGATTAAACATTTGGCAAGGCTTTAAACCAGGACAACAGGCTGGACATTTACGAAGAGCCTTGCTCCCAGCCCAAGGACACCCAGAGAGTTGGAGGTGCTGGCATGGACCTCCCCGTGGCAGCACTAACAGAATGGCCTCTTCCTCTCCTGGACCACTGAAGTACCAGGATGGGCCCATCCAAAGGCAATGACACCCTCTTTCTGCTACCAAATAAGCAGTTCTATGTGTAGAGCCTCCCAAGCAGGCTCGGGGAAGGAGGCCCCTTCTTCCTCCAGTCTCATCACTGCATACAAGGCTACTCCATTGTGGGGGACCCTGGAGCCTCCTCAAAACATCTTTTAAATGTACAAAATAAAAGGGGTAGGATTTATAAGGGAAGCCAAAGGTTAGTGAGAGCAAAGCAGGGGAGAGAGGGCATCCAGGTATGTCAAGCTGAGCTTTGGTCTAGAGACTCGCTCTCATTACAAAAACACCATCTCTCCGCAAGGACATCAGGCGCCACCAAGCCCCAGCCTAACAAGGGGTCCCCAAGCCTCTCCTTGGGCCCTCATGTGCCTTTCAAGGCCTCTAGCCTGCCTGTGTAGACCTCTAGGTACCAGGTTTTTCCTGTCACTGAGCCTCAGTCTGCCCGGAATCACAGAAGCAGTGAGCTGGAAGGGCCCTCCTCAGCCAGGAGTCTCCCCTACCTGCCGCCAAAGGAATCTCCACTAGAGAACATCACCAAGTCCCATCCTGGGGGTCAGGGGAAACCGGGCAAATCTCTCCTCCCCACAACCAAAGACAACGGTCTAGGCGCTGTCTTCTCCAGGCTTCCTTCAGCCATTTCCCACAGCTAGTCCCGAGCCTGGTTACCTTCCTGAGGTGCAGCCTTCAGAAAGAAGGAAGCCAATCCCCTGGAGAAGGGGGCTAGGGGACCGGGTCATGGCCTGCATCCCTGTCCACTGACCACAGGACAGGTATTGATTCTGTCCACCTCCATCCCCTTCCCTATCCTTATTCATCTGCCAGCCTTGGTACCAAACACCTGCTGCCTGCACCCACAAACCAAACGCACCCTGCCTGGAGGGAGATCGGCTGCCACCAGAAAGTCTGCCAGGAGGAGCCCCTGGTGTCCCCAGTCAGAAGGGCCTTTGTGGAGACCTGCTCTCAAGGGGGCTAGCCTGGTGCAGGTGGGCCCCCACCGCTGGGCTGGGGAAGCCATCAGACCCATGGCCTGCCGAGTATGGAGGCCGGGCCCCTTTGAGAGTAGTGGAACGTTCCAACTGATGAATGCCTGGGGGAAGCAGAGCTGGCCAAAGGGAGGAGGGGGTAGGGCTCGCACAGCACCTGAATTTCCCAGGTACCTGGGGGGTGGGAGGAGAAAATGTGGCTAGAGAAGTGACTGTCCCCACCCTTTGAGTGACCCAGGTCACTGTAGAGGCCCAGCAACGCCCCCCCCCCCAGGGGTTGAGATTGGGGAGAGCAGGAATGAAAGCTGCATAAAGCCTCAGGGTGATGGCACTGCCAGAGGCTTGGCTTTATCTCCAATTCTGGACTCAGCAAGAAGTGAAGGGATTAAAATGCGAAGTAGCCCCAAGCCCCTGATGCTTGGCTGTGTGGTGGCAGACACCCGGAGCCCAGCTACTTAGCAGCTACTTACAGTGGTCTGGCGGCCTGGCGAGGACAGGAAATGTAGCTGGGAGGGCTGGGGAAGAGGAAGGGGGCAGAGCTAGCAAACTTTCCTTTAGGATGAAGGAAGCCCTTCCCCTCCTCCCTGGCCACAAAGAGAAGGAAGGTGGAAGGCAGTGGTGACTGCTGGCCTTGGAGACCACCTGATTACTACCCAGCTACTAACCACAGAAAGGTGGGGAGGTCTGGGATTAGGGTGTGCAGAGGAAATGAGCCTGAAGAGAGAAAATGAGAACGGCCTGATGCTGCCCGCATGACCAAGCAGCCCAGGGGCAGGAGCCTCGGAGGGAGACTGGGAGAGGCCAGGGGAGACCAAGGGAGGCTGGAAGAGGCCAGAAGAGGCCGGGAGAGGCCAGGGTCCTCCCTTCTGCTGCTCATCCTGCTCGGTCCCTCCTTCCACATCCACGACTGGGTCTCTTATAAAAGGAGCTGGAGCTCAAGGCCCCACTGCTCACCACAACCCCTTGCGTGGGAGAGAAGGCCAGGCCCTCCTCCCCCCAGCCCAGGCTGCTCCGGGGCTGAAACAGCCTGCTCTGGGGCAGTATCTGCAGAGCTTCCGGGGAGGAAGGGAAGAGAAGGGAGGGGAGGAGGGGAGAGCAGGGGAAGGCGGTCAGAGCCAGCCAGGGTTAACTCTCAGGAAATGGACTGCCGTCATTTCAGCCCCAGAGGGTGGGGGAAATCCCAGCCTGGGCCGCGCTGTCTGCCCAGTCTTAGCTGGGCTGGCCAAGCAGATGAGCCCCCCCAGCCTGTGGCCCAATTCCGGGCATCAGTCCCCGTGGGCCCTGGGTCCCGGCTCCCCCCAGCGCCTCCCTCCCCGCCAGCTGCTCACTTGCAAAGGCCGGCTGGGCTTCTGGGCTGGTCCCTCTCCCAACTCCGTCCAGGGGTGGCTGGGCTGGCTCCGGGCGTGGTGGGGAGCCCTCCCTCTGGTCCACAGGCCCCCGTGGGTGATGGGGCTCAGGTTTCAGCCATTCAGGAGGGGGCTGGGGAGGATGGAGGCCGTTAAAGCCACCCCACCAAAGAGCAGCCACTCTCCCCCAGCCCGAGGCACCTCTCCTCTTTAAGGGGAGGAGCCAAGGCCCAGGAAAGCAGAAAGAAAGTGAGGAGGGGACTAGCCCCCTGACGTCATGCTGCCCAGGGCTGCAAACCAGCAGACTCATCTCTGGGGCTCGTAGCCCAGCAGGGGGCCTGGATGGCCAGAACTGCTCAGGGGATGGGGAGGAAAAGAAGTGAGGAGCCAGGCGGGGGTGGGGGCAGGAGCCGAAGCCACCGAGGAGCCTGATCAGGCCTCTGCTCCCTCAGCCACAGACCACTCCCCACAGGTCCTGGTCCACAAGCAGGCCACCCAATGCAACGGCCTGCTCACAACAACCCATTTTACAGAAGGTAAACTGAGGCCCAAGCTAAAGCCAAAGGAACTTAGCGCTTCCTTACACTACACCACAGCCGGCACAGGGGCCGCAGCCCCTCCCAGAAGGGCCATCAGGGCAGCGCTGCCCAGGCCAGTATGGAAGAACCTGAACCCCAGGGGCACCAGGGCTGGGAGGAGGATGGGGGGGAGGGTGGCGCCAGGATCAGTGACCACAGGAATGGAGGACCACAGCAAGTGAGTGTTTGTGTCCTTGGACCCCACCTCCCTGGGGGCCTTACAGCGACCCCCTCCTCACCCCAAAATGTCAAAAAATTTGGAAAAACCTCCAATAGCTCCTTTGTCACAGATGAATAGACAGGTCCAGAGGAAGGAAGAGACAGTGCTTGTGGCAGCGCTCGGGGGAACCACACCGCTATCACAGCCATTCTACAAACCAGGAAGGGCAGCTCCCCCAAGTCACAGAATGCACCCATATTTTCTGCTCTATTTGCCCGTACTGCAAAGTCCCTGGGGCAGAGTGCAGGACTTGGACTTGGCAAGAGCTGGGTTCAAATCCCACCTGACACAGTAGCAGATGATCCTGGGCCTCAATTTCCCCATCTGTACAATGAGGGGGTTGGATGCTCTCACCACTAAGGCCCCTTCCAGCTCTACATCCATGACCCCAAGGGGCAGGAAATAGGATATTTCTGATCTAGGGACATCTCAGACAAAGAAACTCCCCCAGTGCCTCGGCTGGCTGGGATGGCATCTCACTTCTATGGCACTTTGAAGTCCTGACATTCTACAGAGTTGGGTTAAAGGCCCTTCCAGCTGCAGCACCCCCGTTTCTGTAACGATCTGTCAGTACAAAACCTTCAAAATCTCCTCATCCCTCCTCCATCTTTGCTCATGTTTTCTCCCACCTAAAATGTCATCCTTTTCTGAACGGAGCTGTGAACTAGCCCAGCCATTCCGGAAAATGACTGAGAGCCACATCCAGAAAGCTACTAAACTGCACACGTTCTCCGACCCAGCAGTGCCGCTAGGTCCATACCACCAGGAGACACACAGATGTATGCCAATACTGATGCTGGATATGGAGGGGACGCTCATCAATTGGGGAATGGCCTAGAAAGTGAACAGAATCTTACGGTGATGTGAGAAATGAGAAGCCTGGGAAGACTTGTGTGAACTGATGCAGAGTGAAGCAAGCAGGACTGGTAAAACAGCATCAGAAAGCCAAGCAGCTTCGAAGGCCAAGAGCTCCCATCAGGGCAGTGACCAGCCATGACTCTGGGCAGCCCAGGAGGGGAGGTGCCTTTTTGGACACCAACAGTGGCAGGCATACCCACGAGGGACAAGGATTTGGGTTTTATTTTCCTTTTTTCTTTTCATTGTGGGGAGAAGGGGAGAGAGAAAACAAATGTATGTTAATTGAAAATAAAGCAAACGAGAAATGAAGTCACACTAAAAATATAACAAAATGAATGCCATGCTGTCCAAACCAAAGCGTCCCAATCCTTCATGGGCCTGCTCAAGTACTACCTCCTCCTCCAGGAAGTCTTCCCAGACGTACCTTACCCCCCTTTTTAAAAATTCAATTTTTTTTCAGTTACACATTTTCTCCCTCCCCCACACCGAGAAAGCAAGAACAAAACTCATTACAAAGATGTACAGTCAAGCAAAAGAGATCCCTGCATTAGCTATGCCAACCCTCCCAACACAAAAATCACCCCCCTCCTCAATCTGTCTGAGGCCATCGGCTGTGGAGGTGGGTAGCACGCTTCAGCAGGGGTCCTCTGGAACCAGAGCTGGTCATTTTTCATCCGAGTTTCTGAATCTTTCAGAGCTGGTTGTCTTTACAATATTGTTATTATATAAATTGTTCTCTTGGTTCTGCTCACTTCACTTTGCATCACTTCATACAAGTTTTTCTGAAACTATTCTACTGTAAGAAATGGCAGCACAATGGTATTCCATCCCACTGATATGCTACACAGCCATTCCCCAACCGATGGCACCAGGTTCCACTTCTTTGCTACCATGAAAATCGCTGCTGCCGATATCTGCCTACATATGGGTCTTTTCCCTCTCTCTTTGGAGTACAGACCTGCTGGCAGTACAGCCGGCTTAAAGGGCATAAGTGGTTTAACAGCTGTCTGGGCTACATACTGCCATATGTCATTGTTTGGTCATTTTTCAGTTGACCCTGTCTGGGGTTTTCTTGGCAGAGGTCCTGGAGGGGTCTGTCACTTCCTTCTCCAGCTCCTTACACAGATGAGGAAACTGAGGCAAACAGGGTGAAGTGACTTGCCCAGTATAACAAAGCCAGTAGGTATCTGAGGCCAGATTTGAACTCAGGAAGTTGGGTCTCCTTGACTCCAGGCCTGGCACTGTATCCATTGTGCCACCTAGCGGTCATATATCATTACATATGCATGTATGTATATATGTATGTATGTATATGTGTATGTGTGTGTGTGTGTGAGTGTGTGTGTGTGTGTGTGTGTGTGTGTGTTGTTCCAAGTCGCTTTCCAGAACACCCACTGCCTTCTTCCCCACTGACCTCCTAAAGGATTTCTTTCCATCATACTCCCCTGGCACCCTGGGGGGGGCACTACAGACTTCTCTATGACTTGGGTCTTGCAGCCTAACACTTTAATTGACAGAAGAGAGAGCTGAGGCAGGGAAATGCGTGCTGAACTGAACTCTAGGCTAAAAGAAAGCCTCCACTACACCAAACACAACTGCAAAGAAGAACTGTGTGTAGCAGAAATCTTCCCAAGACCTTGCAGATGGCTCAGAAAGAGCCTCCTGGGTGACGACGCAAAGTTCTGGTCTCTAGCAGAGTGGTCCCTCATGTGTGCTCTCTGCACTGAACAGGGCAGGCTGGAATGTTGATGAGATGTTTTATACAGAGGCTGAAAGCAGCTCATCTGTCCCTCTGATGATGGGCTTCAAGAAAAAGAAGGGAACTCACTGGAACCCAGGATTTAAAGCCAGAAGGAAACCAGAGATTCCTGAATGTTCCCCAGGAAGGGCCACCCCCAGGATGCTTCCCCTCCACCAGGACGTCTCATTATGCCAAGACCCCAAGCTGCTCATTCAGCCAAGGTCTCACAGATTCCCAGAATGTCAAAGCTCCAAGAGCTCAAAGAGCCGTCCTGGCCACTCCCTGCCTCCTTCTACAGGAACTTGCTCACAGTCACACAGCGTGCTAGTGGCTTATTTTTTAACCAGAAAATGATGTCCAAACTCTAAAGAATCTCCAGTCACTGAACATCACACTGGACATTTCTTGGAGGTCAGTGATGTGCGATGGCCCAGGGGATGCCATGTGGGGATTAGAGTAGTCTCCCTGGTCTGCGGTTCCATGGAGCATGGCCTGCTGAGAGCAGGAAGTACGAGAATATTTTTGATGGACAGCTCAAAGAGAACCTTCATGCCATCCTCTGGACCACGGGAAACAAGTTATCTTGGGATTCCTTTGAACCAAAACTCCTTTGGCTCCTTAACCATCTCTCAGTTCGCCCAAGTCAAAATGGGGGGGTGGGGGTGGTCAATAATATTTATTGGATCAATAAAAGCGAGAGGTGAAAGGGACCAGAAAGGTCATTTACAGAAGAAACTGGCCCAGTGCACTTAATGGAATTGTCAGTAATTTCAAAGGGGTCCAACAAAATGTGACCAGTAAAAATCAGTTGTTTAACACGGAAGATGCAACAGACAGAAAGCAAGAGACAGGTTAGACCCTGGTCTTTGGGTGGACCACAAGCTGCTTCCACAGCAGCTGAGAAAGCTGGGCTGCCAAGACTAGGGAGCTGTCGTCCCTCACAGGCTCCACCTTGGCCAGACCATATCGTGATGCCCTGTCCAGTTCTGGGCATCACATTCCAGTGAGGGCAATGATGAACTAAGGACTATCCAGGCAGGCGAATGAGGCGGCCCCTCTCTACCTGCTCAAGCACCAGCTCCAGCAGATTGCCTGCCCCGTGGCATTTTCTTATCTTCCATCTCTCCTTGCCCACCGGCTCCTTCACTACCATCTACGAACATGCCCAGGACTCCCACATTCTCTTCACTCAGTCCATCCACTCCCACTGAATCTCCCCAGTACAGCACTTAGCACAGTGCACGGGATCCAGCAGGCGCCACGTAAATGCTCATTCCCTTCCCTTCCCTTCCTTGACAAGGCCTCCCTTTCTCCCCTCTCCCTCTCTTCTGAGCTTCCCTCAATCCGGTTTCTGACCTCATCATTCTCTGGGGTGACCGGCGGCCTCTCCTCACTCCTCGTCTCCCTCGGCCTCTCTGCAGCTTCTGACACAGCTGACAACTTTCTCTTCCCTGCTCTCTCTTTTCTCCAGGTCTTCAGGGCACCCTTCCCTCTCTTGTGGCCCCCCTCCTCTGGCTGCTCCTTCTCATCACCTGGCTAGAATTTCACGCAGGCTGCGCCTGCTTATCCTGGGTGTGGCATGCTGCCTCCCTACTTAGATGTGAACTCCCTGAGGGAAGGGAATGTCTCTCTTTGCATCCTCAGCGCTCAGTACCATGCTTGGCACATAGCAGGCATGTAAGCTTTAGCAATCAGAGAAGAAAAAGAAATTGAAGGAATTAGAACAGGCAAAGAAGAGACCAAGCTATCGCTCTCTGCAGATGATAGGATGATGCACTTAGAGAATCCTAGAGAATCAAGCAAAAAACTACTTGAGATAAAAAATAACTTTAGCAAAATTGCAGGATATAAAATAAAACCACACGAATTCTCGGCATTCCCACACATTACTGACAAAGCCCAGCAACAAGAGACAGAAAGAGAAACGCCGTTTAAAGTTACTGTAGACATTATAAAATACTGGGGCGTCTCCCCGCCAAAACGAACCCCGGGACTATAAGAACACAATTACAAAGCGCTTTTCACACAGACTAAGTCGGACCCAAATAACTGGGAACACGTCAGTTGCCCGTGCGTGGGCCAAACTGATACGACAAAAATCACGCCTCTAACTGAATTAATTTACTTACTCGGTGCCGTGCCAATCAAGCCGCCGACAAGTTATTCTGTAGAGCTAGAAGAGTAACAGAACCCATCTGGAAGAACAAAAGGTCCAGAACACCAAGGGGATCGATGAAGAGAAATGCCGGGCGCCAGCCGAACAGATCTCAAACCGTATTACAAAGCAGCGATCACCAAGACTGCCGGGACTGGCCGCGACGCAGAGGGCGGCCCGTGGAGCAGGCGAGGCACACGAGACCCGGCAGCCCCGGCCTCTGGGGCAAGAACTCACTGCCTGACAAAAACTGCTGGGAAAACTGGGAAACAGTCTGGCAGAAACCGGGCACACACCAGTATCTTATACCACGTATTAAAATAAAGTCCAAACGGGTACGTGATTTAGATATAAAGGCCGATACTATAAGCAAATTGGGAGCGCAAGGAATAGTTTACCTGTCAGATTTATGGAAAGGGGAAGAATTTATGACCAAACAAGAGACAGAGAACATTATGAAATGCAAATTGAATAACTTTCATTACATCAACCAGGAAAACCTGTACACAGTCACAGACACATCGTACATATGATGACCAACCCTGATAAACTGGACTATCCTCAACAACGCACAGCTACAGACAACTCTACAAGCCTCAGGATGGAAGGAGACACCTAAACTCAGAGAAAGATATAGAA
>CM053580.1:583809131-583844133 GCA_028627135.1 Pseudochirops cupreus
GTGTGTGTGTGTGTGTGTGTGTGTGTGTGTGTGTGTGTGTGTGGTGTGTGTGGTGTGTTGTAATTTCAATGGAATAGGAAGATCTTCCCTGTCCATTAACAGGCCTATGTGACCACGAGTCTCGTTCCCAGCTCTAAAGGCACACAGATAATTCAGTCATGGATGTCTTGCTGCGTTCACAGCTGTGATACATCCTGAGTCACACAGAGCCCATTGGGGAGGAACTTGCCTAAGGAGGGGCTTGCTTGTGCGAAGGCTTTCGCACCTTTTGGTACTAAGTTAATTAGGCAGTGAGTGAGGAGGCTCGAGGTGCCTTCTGGCTCTGAGCCTATTAGCTGAACACTATATACACTGGGAGGCTGGTATTTACGTCGGGGGCTCACGCATGAGAAGGGTCTTGGTATTCCCTGGCCAGGACTCCGAGTGGTCGTTTGTTAAGAGCCCTTCGACTCCTCAGAGGCTGGTGCTCTCCAGCCTGGTGGGGTGTGTAGGGGGTTGTGTTACTTTGTTCAGACAATGGGAGCCCCGTCTGTTGGATTCTTTCTTGGATATTCTCTTCTTTCTACTTATCTGTGATTAAAGTAAGATTGCTGACCCCTTTAAAGCTGTCTTTCCTTTAGAAAAGCAGATCAAAGAACCTGTGCTAGCAGGACCTCCTGGGTGTGCTAGGGTGCCTGCTATGTGTGTGGGTGTGTGTGTGCATGGGGGGGAGTCCAAGAGTACAGAACACTGCACAGAATATCACCTTTTTTAATGTATTGACTGGTTTTGCTGATTTCTCTTCTTTCCCTTCTTCCCTCCCCACCACCCCCTCCAATTATTTGATAGGAGGGCTGGTTCTCTAAGGGGAGGAGGAAGAATACAGGAGGATATCAAGGTGATACGGAAACAAAAGCTAGCCATAAAAATCTATTAAAAATCAAAAAGCAATTCATCTTCAGCACCTCCTGCTGCCTCTTTCCCTCACGTGCAAACATACATGTCTCACTCACATGACCCTCCCACAGCCTGTGACAGCACTGGGGCAGCAGAGCAGAAGCCCATCCCATATGTAGCCGAGGGGCACAGTCCTGCAGCCACCGGCCTGGCCGTGCGCTGCTCCAGGCCTCAGTGAGCTGGCCGGGCCTTTCTCTGAAGCCTGCCCGGTGTGTCAAGTACCTCCTGGGCCTCTCCTCCCCCTCAGGGGCCTTGAGCACCTGACGCTGCCAACCCCAGCTTGGGAAAGCCCTGGAACAGAACTTCAAAGACACAAGGAAACAAAAGCCAAAGAGGCTCCACTTACTGGCAGCCAGAATGATGCTGATCTCTGCCTTTCCCACTTTGCTTGCTACGTGTCCATCACGTGGCCACTCAACACCTAGAAAAGCCTTAGCACAGCAGAGAGGGGAAGGTGGTGCTTCAAAGATTCAGCTGGGCAGCCATATGTTTTAAGAGGGGCTCAAAGAGTTATTTAATGAAATATCAAACTACAGGACATCCCTCTGTGATACAGGAGGACATAAACGACCCGCCTGATCACGAGCTGCCAACGGCCTCTAAGGGCCCAACAGGTATGCTCTGGCCATGTGGGTGTTGGCAGAATCTGCCAACCAAAGTACAAGAGTGGAGCTGCTACTTACCAGTGCGAAACGTGTGGACAGGTAGCTGCTTCCAGGACAGTAGGAAATGGCTCAGGAAAGTACTTCTCCATTGATGGAGGCTACAATTGGACAGAAAGGCACAATAAAAATACAGTTTTAAAGAAAAGTGAATGATTCATTCAGCTAACACTGACCAACTGCCCACTCAGTGCTACCAATTGTAATGGATCCAAAGAAAGAGAAGATGAACACCCTCTGACCCCAAGGGCTTACAGTTTAGGAGGGGTCCTTAAGCAAGCTCCTGTCCCTGCCTCTGAGCCTCAGTTTCCTTCTCTGCAAAGTGAGAGGGCTGGACTACAACATGCAAACAAAGAGAAAAACTGGCAGACTGTTCAAATGCAGTACAAAAGGCAAAAGAGCTGGAGGAGTCTGGAAAAACAACGACTTGCTTCTGATTGGGGAGCCTAGGGGAGAGAGGCTTGTGATAGAAGGATCTCCACAGGCAGTGGTTGGTGGCTGGTGTGGGAGAGAACAGCATTCTCAGAGGAGGGGCCATCCTAACCTCAGCATGGAGACAGCAGCACATCTGGGGAATGAAGAGACAGCCAGTATGGCTGGAACAGAAGACACATTAACAGTCACAGAAGAAGAGAAGAGCTGGGAAGCCAGAAGACCAGGTCAACCAAGGAGGACATCTGATATCAAATGAAGAAGAATGTTTTCATTCATCAGGACAAAGAAAACTCTTGAAGAAACAGTTGGGGGCAGGGGAGAAGAGGAGGGAGACGATTAAAGTAAAACCGAGAAAGACTGGAACAAAAATATCACCTGGGAGTAAAAGAAGACTAAAACAGAATAATGGCCACGGAAACAGAACGTCTCGACCAACGTCAAGATTTCTGATCTCAGACAAAAAAAATGGACAAAGGATACCATTCTGGAAAACGTCAACTAGAAAACCTTACTTATCACACAATAGGACTGCGGCTCCTTTAGGGCTGATTTGTTTTTTTTTAATGGGAGGGGAGGTTGGGGGACAGGGTCCAGACGTTTGAGTTCATGGTAGTAAAGCACTCCCAGCACAGAAATTCATTCCACAAACAGACATCAGGCACACCTTGGTGACTTACAGTATTAGATTTGTCTGGGGAAACCCAAGACTTGCTCAGAAATACAGAGTAATGATGTGTCAGGAACAGGACTCGGGTCTTCCCAGGGATTCTTAAGCTTCCAAATTCGAATCTACTGAAAGAGTCACTATTTCAGTGACCCCCTAGGCTTTACACCATGTTCACACATCTGACATGAAGAGAAAAAAAACAAACTAGTTGCCCACCAGTGCCATTTATGCCTAGTTTAGGAAGAACAAGATTTAGCAAACCGCATTCCACAAAACTGGGGTTCCATGGGGTGATTTTAATGATTGGATTTTTTTTCATATTTGAAGTTTAAGTTAAAACATTTCTTACTTTGGTTCTTTTCCTTCCTAGCTCTCAAAAAAAGGTGAAGAAAGGCACATATGAACTAGGAATCAGAGTCTGAGTTCTACCAATAATATCTGGAGTGTGTGTGGGCAAGGCACTTCTTCTCTTATTCATGAAATGTAAGAGCTGGATGGGATGCTCCCTAAGGTCCCCTCCAATACTAATGATCCTGCTCTAAAGTCCCTCCCAATTCTGCATTCTGTGTTTTACTTGGGAACATACTGATAAACAGGAGAATATCCATCAGTGTGGAACCAGGATGATGAAGGGCCTTAAGGTCCTGCCATATAAAAAGACTGTTGAAGAAACTGGTGGTGATTAGCTTGGAGAAACCTCAAGGGAGATGGGGGAACTGGCCTGAAGGGTTTAAAGGGCTGTCTTGGGAAGAGGGTTAGCTTTGTCCTTCCTGGTACCAGAAGACAAGCACTAAAGATAATGGGTAGAAGCTGCAAAAAAGCAAAGAGATATTTAATATAGGAAGAAACTTCTGAACATTTCCAGCAATTTCCAGATGGAATGGAGTCCTCCCTCCCCCCCCCCCCCCCAGGCCTTCCAGCAAAAGCTGAACACTGACCATTCATCAGGTCCGCTGGAGGAGGGACCTTTCACATCTGTCTTGGGTGGGTCATTGTAGAAGGGCTAACTGGAGGCACTCTTGCCTCCTCCACATTGCCTAAGTACACCCACTTGTCTCCTCTCCTCTCACACAGCCACCACCATCTTCTCACAGTCTTCCTGTCTCCAAGTTCCTCTACCTCCCACCCATGCTCTCCACAGAGTAGCCCAAGCACATCTATTCCTAAAGCAGGGGTCTGACCACGTTCCTCCCCAGCTCAACCAGGTCCAGTAGATCCCTATTACCTCTAGGATGAAACCCAGACACCTTGGCTTGACCTTCAACATCCTTCACAGTCAGTATGCCCCTGCCCACACATGACTCTACTTCATATACTCCACAGTCCAGCAAGCTGGGCTTTCTTGCCACTCTTCACACTCATTTCATCTATTATCTGTGTCTTTCCTGTTTCCATGGGGGAACTCCTTCCAAGCATTTCTTGGAAATTTGTTTTTCTAAATCCCAAATCTTGGGAGAAAAAAAATCAGTTAAGAAACTGGAGGAAAACATTAGGATTCTCTTGTGAGAATTCAAGGTTAACAATAAACAAAGAGACATTAGTGGTTCAAAGGAATCCACTGACATCAAGTTGAAATCGAGAGGAAGAAATGTTGACATGCAGAGTCCAAGAAGGTCAACATTTCCAGGAAATGGGACTGAGCACAAAGGACAGCAGCAGTCCTGATCTAATCAGTTAGTGCTGCCATGTTCTAAGTGGGTGTGTGCAGTTTTGTCTGCGCTAACTAGGAGTCATTCTGGAAAATAAATAGCAATTAGTGTCTATGCAAAGTAGATGTTGTCCTGTGAGTGGCGGTCCAAGAAATAACAAGTCCTTAAACTGGAGATTCTGACACGTGACTGTGTAGTGTGGTTAAATCTTGTGTGGAGATGAGAATGCCACACTATAGGAATACTACCCAGTTAGGTTCACTGGCACTTTCCAGTATTTAAATATTCACTTTGTAAATACTACCAAACTTAATATTTCTTATTTGTAAAACAATTTTTAGATATCCAGACTAATGAGTAAAGAATATGAAGAATGTTGAAAATCACCTTTCCATCTAATATCCAAATCTACATCCTAAGAGGAGGGGCACTTACTTTCCTTTCTAGTAGACCTTTTATGCCTAATTAAAAACTGCATCCTGATGCCAGAATCTGAGCCTGCTACTGAAAAAACCTAAGGAATCAAAGGTAGGACTTTTACTGATGGCACAGTTGTTTCATTATGGATTAAAAGACAAATTTGCAGTTGGATGCAAACTGAAGTCTATGAGACACCTGGGCACAGAAACAAGAAGTTCGTTTAACCCGTAGGATCTTATGTAAAAGATGAAATTAAGCATCTCGGAACTGCATGAGAAATGTGGATAATTTGTGTTTCTGTGTGGCTGGACTGAAAAATACCATTTCCGTGACATTGAACAGTTCCTGGAAAGTAATTCTTTTAAACAACACAAGCACTTTGCCTTTTTTCTCTTTAAGTACTGGTATGGCACATTACTTGTCTCACAGAAATGGGCTGTTTGGTATAATGCATCTATCTGATAATTGCTTTATTAATAGGAAACTTCCAGTGAGCTTCTGCCATCATCCCTTAGTCATGATGTAATCTGAATGTTATTTTCACCACTGGACAAACTGAATTGCCTTTGCTGTATTTTTTTCTAAACTTCAACATGATATTATTTTATAGGCTTCGTACTGTAATTTCGCCTCCCACGTTCTTCAGGAGTCTGGATATTGATGCATGCTTTGTTCTTTGCTTAGAAGTAGCACACCTCTGGTGTGCCTCTCAAAACGTTAGCACAGTCACGCAGGATTTCACATGACCAAGCTAAGGCAGGTTTTGTCTTCACATTCATTATTTTAATCTTTACCTCATCCCATAAAAACCTAGGACTATATCAGTCAAAACCTTTTAAAGTCTTTGTAAATCTTTTGTATGTATATTCTCAAATAATTGTCCCTATATTTGACTGGGCTTTGAAACATATATTTTGCTATTCAGAATCATGTGTGTAACTGCAAGATACTGTAACAAAAATGCTTTGAATAAATCTTGTCTGGACCAGGAAAAAAGAAAAAGAAAGGAACTAATGGAGAGATGTCTTAGATCTCTGTTTCAACATGGAGGGCCCCAATAACAATAAACTATGCATTTACTGTCATACCTTTTTTTTCCAGAAAAAATGTTGAAACTTTTAGTGTAACTTTATCACAAAAAGTGGCTCACTCGTTATTATTTTAAAATATTTAAGGAAAGTCTTTTCCCACTTATCTGACCTCTTGGATTTCATGATCTCCCAAAACTCACCACTCTGCAAGATGAAATCAATCCTGAAACTCACAGCTCCCTAACTTCAGGGTGCCCCGCTCCCCCCTTTCAGCTTTCTGAAGTGTTGACTGTAGCGACTGCCTTCGACCTTTCTTTGTAACCCTAGCATTTAGCAGTGTAGGTGCTTAATACACATTTACTGTTGACTGGCTGACAAAAACAGAACTGAGGACTTTGGGAATTCCCAAATTCCAAAAATAATTATCTGTCAGGAATTTGGAAACACTATTTTGTCCTTCTTTCCTATGCCTGAAACAAACTTCCTTCTCTTCTCCGCCTCACAGAACCCCTCCATGCTTTCAAAGCTCACCCCAAATACTGCTTGAACAAAAGGCTTGTCCCGATCCCTCAGCTGCCCCCAGACTCTTACTCTGAACATATTCCGTATATTTTTCGTGCTGTCTCCCCCAAGAGAACGGAAGCTCTTTGAGGACAGGCACTATTTCATATTTGTCCTTGTACCCAATGCCCTTGCTCAAGGCTGGGGAACCTGCCCTAGAAGATGGTCGGAGCTTAATAGTAAATGCTGATCAAGTGATTCTGACATTCTCTGATCATTCGTCTACTCTCAAGGGACTGGCCACAGCAACTGTATATTAACAAACACAGTTTCCCGCTTACTGAAATTGTAAAAACTGTACATATTTGCTTCCAGCAACATCCTCGTTCTAAATGCTGAACTTGTACCAAAGGAAAGAAGATTAACCACAGTGAAATCACCAAAGTTTGATATTTTTTCTCCTGGCTAGGGATTACACCCTCACTGGTCAGCCACTGTATGAAAGTGACCTGCCCTGGGCTCACAAACAGCAGCCAATGCAACTGTGAGCTTTGGAGTGCTCTACTGAGCTGCGGAGAGTCAGGTCGGACGGACTGTAACTTTTTTTTTTTTTGCTTTTTGGAGGGGGGAAGGTAGGGCAATTGGGGTTAACTGACTTGCCCCAGGTCACATGGCTAGTTTTGTGTTAAGTGTCTGAAGCAGTATTTGAACTCAGGTCCTCCTCTGATTCCAGAGCCGGTACTCTATTCACTGTGCCACCTAGCCTCCCCAAGACTGTAACTTTTGTCAAAGAACCAACCTTGTCAATCAGATCATTCTAATGGCATTTATAAATGGCAATGAAGGATGACGAAGAATTGTGAAAAATGGTAGAGATCAACCAGGATGGCAAGCTCTTCTCATTAGCAACAACAGTGACTCTCTGGACCCAGAGCAGTTAAGGATCCCAAATTGGGGAAAGATCTTGGTACTCATCATTGCTCTCTGCCCCTCACACTGGAAGGCCCTCAACCTCATTTAAAGGGGACACTAGGACCCACCATCTCTTCATTCCCCCACCTGGACTCTTGATCACCAGTCTCCCCGATCCTTCCAGCTTCGTCTCAGGTGTTGTCTTCAGCTATCACACTACTGTAAGTCCTTTGAGGGCAAAGGTTGTCCTTCTTTTTTGGACCCTTCATTCTTAGAGCAGTGCCTAGCACCAAGCAGGCCTTTAATAAATGGTTGCTGACTCATTGCCTCAACGTTCCACATGAATAAATGGAAATGATGCTCACGAAAACGGGAAACATTATTATACCTGACCTAATAAAACATACAAAGGAGGAAGCTATTTTAAAGACGCTCAGATCGAATTTCCACTCCTCCAGAAGCTGAAAAGATACCCAAAAGAAAGAGACAACAGATGGTATCAATAACCCAAAAAAATGGCCAGAAGATGCCAGCAATTACTAAGCGAGAGGCCTTGTCTCTATAACATCTCTCTGAGAGTCACCTGTGCACACATGGAGGTGTCTGTGGCCCTCCATGAAACACCTCAATCTTTCTAGCAGATCATGCTACTGAGAGCCATACGCAGGGGCCCTGAGGGCCAACTGCTATGTGGTGTTTTATTACAAGACTGCATCTGACTCAGAAGGCCAACCAATCTTCAAAGACTCTCCCTTAAAGAACGGGAGGCATGGTCTCCAGCATACAGGTGAAAGCCATAAAAGCGAGGCCATGATGGTGTGTGGTAGGAGAGAAGGGACAAAGACGAGACACCAGCTCCTGAGGCCCACGGGCAGGCCAAGGATACAGTTAGCTCTAACAAGGGAAACTGAGGAGAGCAAAAGAGAGATCCAGACAGAGCACGGAGAGAAATGGAGTAGGCAAAGATCGCTTTCATGTGGGAATGTTCCTACCCCTGTGAACAGAAGATCGGCAAGGAGAAAACTTCTTCTAATAGCCTGATACATTAGTAATTCATTCATAAATTATTTAAGAGTGACATCTGGCTTTTAAGGAGTACAGAAAGATTTTTCGGGGCTGACTGACACCATTAATTGCCAGGAAACAGTATGGAGCACTGTGGAAGCCGTGAGACTTGCGTACTGTGTAACCCAGGTGCTGAACGGTGAAATAGGTCATGTACAAAATAACTTCTGAGAGTGGCTGGTCCCCTCGGAGCCAGCAGAGCTGGAGGGCAGCTCCAGGGAAGGCCTGTCTAGTCATCACTGTGGTCTCCAGGCACACAGATCACCACAGAAATGAATACTGGCTATACACTCACCCAGCCCCAGTTTGTTGCACCTATAATTTCTTTTCATTTTTTCTTTTGGAGGCAATCAGGGTAAAGTGACTTGTCTAGGGTCACACAGCTAGTGTCTGAAGCCACCTTTGAACTCCTCCCAGTGCTCTATCCACTGCCCCTACACGTGCACTTTCAAACCATTTTCCACTAATGAAATATTGGGCACCTGATTAGCTTACAGAGACTCTTAGTTTTTCCACTGTTCTCTAAGCCTGTATCTGAAGGCCAAGGAGAGGGAAGGCCAGGCATCTGTACAAACCTTACACACGCACCGGCAATTCCAGAAACAGCCACCACCACCCCGCCACTGTTCTCTTTCCTTCCTTCACGACCACCCTTGGTGAGCTTGCTCTCGGCTGACTCCACTTGGAAGGCCCAGGAGAAGACTAACCACTCATTTGCTATATAGGATAACTGAATTTGGAGACAAAGGCACCTTGAGAAATCGTCTAATGACAATGCCTTATGTGACAGATAAGGGAGCTAAGGCCCAGAGACAGAGAGAGAGACTTGTCCAGAGTCACAAAGTAGAAAAAGCAGAGCCAGGCTGACACGGAAAGCCCCCGACTTCCAAGGCAGGCTGCATCATTTACCACCACTGCCCTAGAGCTGGACCTTCTCCCACAGCTCCAAATGACCTCTCCTAGGTCTCTGATTACCGTCCCTCTTTCCTCTTCCAAATCTGTCTAACTCACAGGCATCTCTTGGTGAACACTGTTCTAACCGTTAGCTACATCTCTAGATTTTCAGAATGTGTTCCAAAGAACAAAGGAGCCTAAGGGGATAAACTCTGCCATCCTGTGCCTAATTATTAATGAAAGAAAAGACGGACGAGAGGCTTTTTTTAAAAGTGAGAATATTCACTTTGCAAACACACTAGAAATAGAAATTACTGTCATCATTAGACCCTCCCCTTGGGTCAGCGCTTCTTAAACCATGGGGTCACGAGGGTCGCGACCCCAGTTTGAGAAGCACTGAAGGGGTCACGAGTGGAGTTTCAGAAGCCAGGCATGAGATGATCCCTGATCACACCTTCCTCTCTACAAACTTGTTTCAAGAGAAGTGGTTACTTGTGTAATACCACGTGTCCTGTGCATTTAAAAAACACGATTCTGAAGCTTCATCAGGCGACCACAGGGGACTGTGACACAAAAATCGTCACGAAACCCCATCTTACAGGCTTGCCTGGGGCAGGCGTCATGACCTGCCCAGCATGGTGCTAATGCTGTGGATTCGAAGGCAAAAACATTCCTGGTTCCATATTCTAATGGGGTGGAAACATGGAAATAACTATGTACAAAAAAGATACACATACAATGGAACTGGAAGGTCGTCTCAGAGGGAAGGGACTGGGGTGGGAGGCACCAGGAGAGGCTTCCTGCAGAAGGTGGGACTTGAGCTCAATCTCAGAGAAGGTGAAGTGAGGAGGGATGGGAGGGAGGAGGCTAGAGGCTGAGGATGAACAACTCAAAGGCTCTGGGTAGTGTCCCAGCAGAAGGGGGTGGATGAGACATGCCAGCTCTGGGGCATGTCCGGAGGCACTGGGAAAGGGGCCATTAGGTAACCAGAGACCAAACAAAGATCAGAGACAGCAGGACGTGATAGAATGGGCAATCTATTACAACACTGAAAGGATCAAGGGTAGCCATCGGGGGTCTGCCTTATAAAGGAGAAGGGCCACCATTCTGCTGTGAAATCTGGGGGTGGGAGATGATGCAGGAAGATGTCTGAGTGATGTGAGACAAGGAGAGTCCTAACCCTGGCCTCAGTTTCTCTGGGGAAGCACGAGGCCAGTGAGGCGTTCTGCAGAGGGCACACGGGAGAGGCTTGAGGGATTATGAGAATACATGTGGTGGGTGGACCAGGGCACTGTCTCCCTGCAGCTGGGAGGGCCCAGTCAAGATGCAACAGATTGGGGATGGAGCCAGCAGTGGTTTCTAATACATGAACAGGAGGGGAGGAGGCAGATGCTGAAAATAATCCATGACTGGATTTGGCAAGAGGTGATTTTTTGAACTGATTTATCCCGGGGTGAAGGGAGGGAAGAAGAGTCGATGCAGCCAGTGAAAGGAGGAGGGCCCAGCAAAGAATGGTGTTGCATGACTCTACGTGTTTGTAATGGGTTTTTACTCTCCTTACCTTCTCAATGGATGGGGGAGAAATTCAAAACCGAAAATGAAATTAAAACGGAAATTTGTTATAAATGGGGGAAAAAAGAAAATAAATTCACATAAATCACTGACATTCCTGTATGCAAGATGACCCCAAAGTCTTAGTATGGTTTTGTGCTGTAACAGCTGAAAACTGCATTAAGACTTCTGAGTCATCCTGTCCTACCAACCAAACCCCACAGGAAGAATTCAGAAAAGGGCTGAGCACTGCGTATGTCGACTTGAGAGCCATCTCCCTAGAGAATATTACTGAACTCATGGGACCTGCTGAGATCACCTAGAGAAGGAAGAGAGAAGAGGGTGCTGAACAGAGACTGTGTAGGGACATTCATAAGCATCCAAGCTGGGACAGAGACCAAAAGGCCATCAGTGGGAGGGAGGGGAGAGCGTCCAGACGAAGGGCAGTCAGTGGCATGCAGTCACGGAACCCCATTCCCACAAGCCCCATCTCCTGTCTCTGTCCACCTTTGCCCTACAACTCATAAACTCGCTTTCATCTTAAACCTTCTCTTGCCCCTTTCCACCTTCTGCCACTCACAGAAGCCCACCTCCCTGATGATAACATGCCTTCCCTGCCAATACATCTGGGCTCTCCCTTCTCTCACCCACCCACTCAGCTGGACCCTCGGAGGTCCTTCTGGCCCTTCTGCTTCTTTCTCACTCTCACTCGGCGATCTCTACTGTTTAAGGTCTATGATCTTGATACTTGATGGCCATTGCCAATCAACTCTGAGAATGTTCTTGGTAACTTTCTCTGCATCACTCCCTGCCCCCTTACTCCTAGAGCAGGGGACAACAGCCATTTGATGCTCCCTCAAATACCCTAATCTCCCAGTTCCTTGGTTTACTGAATTTCCTACACCCCCTCAACTATGCACAGAGACGGTCCTCCCCTTGACCCTGGCATCACTCCTGAGTGTTCTTCTCCCATGAAATGCCTTTATCTGATCATAATCTTTTAACATCCCATCCTTCCCAAGGCCTCATGACTCCTAACCCTATGCTTCAAACTCACTTCACCTCACATCTGCCACAACCAAAAAAAAAAAAGAAATAGGCTCCAGTCTGTGACCCCACTGCATGAGTGCTCTATCTGGAGGTGAGGAATCCTTTGGAACCTGGGTGGGTCACTGTGCTGACCAGAGCTGCTCAGTCTTTCAGAGGTGTTTGCCATGATATTGCTGTTACTATGTAAACTATTCTCCTACATATAAGGCTTTTCTGAAGCAACTCATCATTTTTTTTTTTTTGCTTTTTGGAAGGGGTAGGGCAGGGTAATTGGGGTTAAGTGACTTGCCCAATGTCACACGGCTAGTAAGTGTTAAGTGTCTGAGTCTGGATTTGAACTCAGGTCCTCCTGACTCCAGGGCCGGTGCTCTCTCTATTCATTGTGCCACCTAGCCGCCCCTTCATCATTTCCTACAGAACAATACTATGAACTTACTTTCATATGTATGAAATGCAACTTAGCTGCATTTATTGTTTCAGTAAGTTTTTGTTGGCTCTTCAGGGTTTTCTAAGTAAATCAAATCACCTGCTGAGGCAATAAATCTGTTTCCTCTTTGCCTGGGCCTGTTTCCTCAACTTCTCTTTTTCCTCATATTGTTACAGCTCATATATCCTGGACTATGTTAAAACAGTAGAAGTAATGATGGACGTTCATTTTCTCTATCATGTTATATGTTTGCTTTTGGTTTAAAATAGATATTGTTAAGGAAACAACCATTTATTCCTATGCTTTTGTGTGTGTGTGTGTGTGCACGCGCGCGCGCATTTAATAAATATGGGTGTTAGATTTTGTCAAAAGCCTATTTCAACATCTACTGATATAATTCTGCTATTTTTATTATCTCAGGCAGTCAACGAATATTTATTAAGTGCCTGCTATGTTGTCAAGCACTGCCCTAAGCTCTACAGACAACAACAAGAAGCAAAAGACAGAGCTCACAGTCTACCGGGGAGACAACACGCAATAAACCAGACACAAACCGCAGACAGCAGAGGCTCCCAAGCTCACTTTGTGGCCCACCCCCCTGTGAGAAACATCACTCAGAGCCCCGCCCCCCAGAGGGCTCAGATGAAGTGCACGATCACCCCAAGGGCACTGCTGCCCCTGCACTGTCCCAGCACCCGGGGGCAGTGTCACTGACTCTGGGAGCTACAGAGTCATGCAGGATAAGTCTGAAATGATCAAGATAAATCAGAGATAGAGAAAAGGAGCCAGGGTTAAGGAAAGGCTTCCTGTAGATCACAAGATTTTAGGGGGGATGTGAAGGAGCCCCGGAAGCACAAGTGAGAAGGGAGGCCACATCGGGCAAGGGGGGCAGCTGGTGAAAACGTCCAGTCAGGAGATGGAGGGTCCCATATAAGGGAGGGCAAGAAGGCAGGTCACTGGACTGAAGAGTCCATGAGAGAAGGAGTGTGAAGTTTAAGAAGACTGGGAAGGTGAAATGAAGCGGGGGCTAGGTTATGGAGGACTCTGAACTCCAGAAGATGTTATATTTGATCCTGGAAATGATTGGGAGCGCTGGACTTACTAAGTAGGGGGAGTCATGGTCAGGCCTGTGCTTTAGGATGATCGATGTGACAGCTCAGAAGCGAGGCAGGCCTGCCCCAGGGTGACACAGTGTCACGGGAGTGCCAGGACAAACACAAGAGATGTCACGCCTTGGCAACAGATCGGGGTTAAGAGTGAGGAGCCAAAGATGATGCCAAAAGATGGCAGTTCCTTTGATTATAATGGGGAAATTAGGAAGCAGAGAAGGTTTTACTATGGGGGGGAGGCAGAAGAGAGGGAAAGATTACAGATTCAACTTTGAACATAAACAGTTTAAGATGTCTATGGGATATCCAGTTCAAGATGTTCACTGGGGGGGCTACTAGCTGGCACAGTGAACAGAGCACCGGCCCTGGAGTCAGGAGGACTTGAGTTCAAATTCTGCCTCAGACACTTAACACAAAAACTAGCCTTGTGACCTTGGGCAAGTCACTTAACTCCAACTGCCCTCCAAAAAGCAAAGAATAAAAATAAAAAAATACAGATTCTTTTCTATTCTTATTCAGTGACTGCCAGAGATCTATCCTGTTCAACCTCCTAAGTTTTATTGATCTTTTAGTCAGATCTGTCTTGGTTGAGAAGGAGTATTTGGATCTTCTCTTTTTTAGTTTTACTACCTATTTCTCCCTCTATCGTGACCTTCTGTTTAAATTAGAGGTTATACTAGCTGATATGTCTATATTAAAGTACAGTGATTCATCATCTTTGGAGCCTGTAATCAGAATGCTATTTCCCTGCTTATCTCTTATTATTATCACACTTAGATTTATTGTACCCTTATCTGAATTCGAATCTTATTAGAAATCAGCTGACGCAGAACACATTTTGCTCTAGCTCTATGGGAATCTTTATGCTCCCAGCATGCTCTTGTCCGCGTTCTACAGCTGGACTCTGCCATCCGAGGGCATCCGCACCACAGTGACGATCATTAATCGATCTTTCCCTCCATCTCATCCTCATTTTTTTTCTACTGCCCCACCCCCACCCTTTACAAATAAGAAAAGGGTCAAAGGTGCTGGCTTGACATCTGTGACCTGGAAGTGAAACGGCCTGTTCCCTGCCTGTCACGGCTCCTCTCCTCCCCTTGCCCCACTTTGACTCCAGCTCTTTAGCTCTTTCCTCTTCTTAATGCTTCTGTCCCAGTACTCTCGCCAACACTGGGACTCTTCTCTTACCCGGCCTGTCTCTCAAACCCTCTCCCCCCTCGTTTCCCTCAGGAGCTGAACGTGTTTCCCTACTGCAATCTGGGATGTATGTCATTTTAATTCCTTTCTTTATCTGGGTCAGATGAGAGTGAGGTTCATGGGATGCCTGGGCTTCCTCCAGATTTAAACACTCCTTTGGGATAGGGATTTCTGTCTCTTTCTTCCTCACCATAGGTCCTAGTTTCTCCCATTTCTGTCTTCTCTTCAGACCATCCAAATAGAAGAAAACCACTGACAAGCCCTCTGTCATATTTAGCTTGCTCTATCACCCTTAAACAGATGAAGTTCTGAAAAGAGGCAGTTAGGTGGGGCAGTGCACTGAACACAGGCATCGAATCAGGAAGACCTGAGTTCAAATTCAGCCTCACATACTTCCTAACTGCATGACCCTGGGCAAGTTATTTACCCTCTCTCTCAGGAGGAGAAACCTCAGTTTCCTCATCTGTGAAAAACAAATGGTAACAATAATAGCACCCACTTCACAGGACTGTGAGAATCCAATGTGCCTGGCACACAGCAAGTGCTTAATAAATGCGTGTTTCACCTCCATTAACACATGAACATGTGCAGCAGGTGACCTGGGGCAACCTCCGGACCTGCCCTCCTGAGGGTCACGTGCAGGCCCTTGTCTCCTGCTATGCTTCAGGCCCAGGGTGAGATGGGGATGCCAAGTGATCACTCTTGGCTCGTCCTTCACCATGGCCAAAGCTCCAGGCGGCACTCCCTCCGAGGCCTTTGTTCTCCAGTTGTTATGGAGACTTCAAGACCACTGTCACACTGCGTTCTGCCCAGGAGCCCTCACTGAGCTTGGCAGGGCTCCCTCAGGTTCACAACTGAGGAGTCATTCTTGAGCCCGCTACAGCCAGTCAGCTGCCAAGCTTCCCTGACCCTATTCAGCATGTCCCGTATCTGCCCCCCTCTTTCCACACACTTGGCCACCACCCCATTTTAGGCCTCCAAGCCTCCTCCTAACGGGCCTGGCTCCAGGCTCTCCTCTCTTTACTCCAGCCTCCACAGCTTTCCCAAAGCCTAGGGAGGACCCTGTCACTGCCCCTCCCTTCAGAATCTGGAGCCAACCATCTTTCTGGCCTGCTTCCATGCTATTTCCCCCACAGAGTCTATATTCCAAGCAACCTGCACACCTGGTAATTCCCCATATATCCCTCTTCCATTCTGCCGTCTTTACCTGCAGTCCTGGACTCCCAGACTCAGCTCAGGTTGGCCCACTTGCCTGGAAAGGCTTTCCTATCGAAGGTTATTTTGTGTCTGCTCTGTGTGTGTCTACCTACAAAGATGATCAGTCGTTCCCCCCCCCGCCCCCCCCAGTACAATGTAAGCTCTTTGAGTGTTCATGATTGCTCATTTTTCAGTTGTGTCTGACTCTCGGTGACCCCACCTGGGGTTTTCTTGGCAGAGATACTGGAGGGGTCTGCCATATCCTTCTCCAGCTCATTTTACAGGTGAGGAGACAAGCTGCAGTGACCTGCCCAGTGTCACATGGCTAGGAAGTGTTTGTGGGTGGAGCCCTCACACAGCACCAGAGACAGAGGAGGTACTCAAGGAGGGCTCCTTTTGTCTCCCTCCTACAGATGCAGGTTCTGGCCCATCTTCTCTCTCTGGCTCCTGGGTTGCCCCTGCCAGCTGTGGGGGGTCAGGGCCTATCTGACCTTGGCCTGCCATGGTGCCTGACCCAGAGCAAGAGGCCTTGGGGTGAGAGGCCTGCTGTTCTGCCTGGCGTTTTGTTTTTTCAGGTAAAGTGCTTGGGAAAAGGGGGACAACTTTGCTCCCTGGGAAGGGGTCTTGGTCTCCTGTCTCCTCTTTGGCCCTGGCTCTCACACCATGCTTGGGGAAGCAGAGGCACAGGACTGACCCCTGCTGACAAGAGGAGGCTCCCCCACACCTAATGGGGCCCCTGGGCCCAAGGAGTCTCCTGCACCTGACACTTCCGGGCAGCTCGGCACCTGGGTTAGCCAGCAATTACGAAACACCAACTAGGCACCAGGCACTGCGCTAAGCATTGAGGATACAAGGAAAGGCAACAGACAGCCAGCCCTGCCCTCGACCCTGGGGAGCGCGGACCCCGAGGGAGTGCCAGGCTGCGGACAGAAGAGACCCGGGGGCTGGTGTCAGAGGGGTCCTGGGAAACAGCACTCGAAGGCCTGCGGGCTGAGGGGCGCTGCAAAGGCACCCCATGCGGTCATGGCTAGGGGGCTGTAAGGGAGAACACGGAGGCCGGGCAGGAAGCAGGGCTTGTCCTGGGTCACACTGATACTAAGTAGCGCTGGGAGACTTAGACACAATCACTCTGAACGAGAGTGAGCCCAGAGCCTGCTCCCAGCACAGCCCCAGGACTCAGAGCCCTGCCCTCTCGTACCACACAGAAAGCCCCCCGGCCCTTGCCCAGTTTCCCTGCCTTCTCAGCGGACGCAGGGGGATGGAAGAAAGAGAATCCGATGAAAAGAAAACTGAATTGAAATTTCAAAATAACAAAATGACGTTTCTTTCTAAAAGACCCTTCGTTGTGCAAAGCAGGAAATCGAGGGGAGGGGAGGCGAGGCTCACCAAAGCACCTGGTGGCAGGGCCGGGGGTCCTCCTCCTCCGCCATTGTGGAGGGGAGGGCGCAGGGGCACTCGGACTATCCATTCCAAAGATGCCCAAGAGGGAGGAGGCGCCCCCCCAGGCCCCGCCCCGTCAGTGGCGCTCCGGATACGAAGCCCCTCCCAGAACGAAGGGGCCGCCGGGACCCTCAAAATTAAAGCCTCCTCCGCTAGATGCGGCGCTCTTGGGGGGTCTGGGGGCGTCCCACTCGTTTTGCAAATGAAGAAACTGAGGCCCAAAGGACTGCGCTGACTCGCCAAGGTCTCGCGGCCCGGAAGCAGCCACGTCTGCTCTACCACCGCGCCGGTCACTCAGTCAGTCAACACACTGCTACTACGTGCCGGCCCGGCTAAGCCGAGGCCAGAATCCGTGACTGGCCCAAGGTCACACCCTCTGCCAGGGTTCGGAGCCGCGTCTACACTCCCAGGGAATGCCAGACCTGAAACTAACCTTAGGGGGCAAACCATCCAACCCTCCCGTGTCACCGGCGGGTAAACTGAGGCAGCGCAGAGAAGGTCCAGCCTCCCTTACGGTCACACGGCACAAGGGGGAAGGAGCTGTCAGATCTCTGGGGGTACCCCGAGGCTCCTCAGCCCTCCCGCTCCAAGTCAGAGGGAAACTGAGGCAGCGAGGCCGCCGGGCCCGCCGAGGGCTCCTACCCCGCCACCGCCGGCCCCCAGCCCGCGCCAAGGGCCCCTCGGCCCCTGAGCCCCCGGCCCCGGGCCCACCTGCTCGTCCTCGGCGCGGCCCGGAGGCCCAGCAATAACCCCACTCGCCCCACGGACGCCGCCATCTTGTCCCCTCCCCCCACAGCTGGAGGCGCGCCCGTCGTCACGCGGTGCGACGGGGCTCGATGTGACGTCACGCTGCAGCGTCCACGCCGCGGCCAATGAGGCGGCACTCCGTTGGAGGCGGGGAGAGGGCGGAGCGCGCGGAGGCTGCACGTGGGGGACTCGCGGGGCGGGGCGGGGCGGGGCGGGGCTTCCCGGGCAGCCTCGGGAGGGGGATTTCCTCTGTCCCCGTGCACTTGGGAGTGGCGGCTCCTGGAGGGGGTGCTGCGCCGAGAGCGGAGGAGCTGGATAAATGCTCCTGCCCTCCTCCCAGACTACCTCTGATTTAACCGCTTTGTACAGATTTGCATTTATTCCCTCTCCGTATGTCCTGGGCTGTCCTTTAGAATGGAGCCTCCTTGAGGGTGGGATCGCTTCGTGCCTTGTACCTGTACCCGAAGGTGCCAACTCAGTGCCCGGGGCAGAGTAGGTGCTCAGTAAATGCTTGCTCAGTGATTGCACCTGATTTCACAGCTTCAAGGGCCCTTAGGGGTCTCTCTCCCCTACTGGGAGACTTACTACATTTCAGTTAAATTCTGGACATCTTTGAAAGTAATGTGGAATTAATTAAATAAAGGAAAAGCACGCTATAATATAGAGATTTAGGGTTTCCTATGCAAAGACACTAGTTGTGAGACCCTGGGCAAGTCACTGTATCCTCTTTGCCTGCCTCAGTTTCCTCATCTGTAAAATGAACTGGAGAAGGAAATGGCAAACCATTCCAAGTATCCCTGCCAAGAAAACTGATCAGACTCATCTGAAAGCAGTCCTTCTGATGTGTTCAGCTTTGTATATGGAAACGTTCGTTTTATACAGCGCTTCTTAAATTCAGAATAATTTTTGAAACTTTAGCTGACAAATGATCCCCCAGCCTCCACTTGAAAAACTTGGACAATCAGAGTGCACGCCCTCTCCTGACAGCCCATTCCACTTTGGACACCTTGGAAAGTTTTCTTGCCATCAAGGTTAAATCTGCCTTCCTACCACTGCAATTTTTCCTGGTTTGTGATTTTCCTAGAGTCTTCTCTACTCCCAGCCAAACACTTCCAGTTCCTTCATTTGATGCAAGGGCTGGGAGAGATCTCAGGACATAAGTGTGTGCACAAAATAGAATCTCAATGAATACTTGTTGGCTGACTGAATGGTTCCACCTCTAATGAAGCTTGAAACTTGGAACATCCCTAACACAGAATATTCTGATGCCCGTTAAAGACCTTCATTAACAGATAGCTCCCTCCTGCCTCTTGGGGTTGTGTCCTCAATTTTTTTTTAGAATTTTTAACTGTTAATTATTGTTTCCTCACACTGAGCCAAAATCAGATTTCCTTGAATTTCAACCCATAGAATCCCAGAATCTCAAAGATCCAAATGGTACCTGAATAAGAATCCTGTCTCCAACCTCTCTGACTGGTGGCCATCTATCCTCTGCCTGGAGACCTCCAGTGAGGAGGAAACTCCAGCGGTGCAAAGGTGTTTGTTTGGGGACAGCTCCAGTTCTTAGAATACTGGCAGCGAGCTGGTGTCTGTTTTTAAGAAGGGGAAAAAAAACATTTCAGCAAATCTAATCAACATATCACCTGGCTGACAGTGCATGCCACACCCTATACCCAAAGTCCTCCACTCTGGCAAGGAAGGAGGAAGGTGCCTTTTCTCATCTCTTTTCTAAGAGCCAAACCTAGTCATTATACAGCATTCAGGCTCACCTTTTTTTTCATAAGACCATACACTACCCGGCCCACCTCACTCTACTTTACCCAATAAGTAATCACCCAGCTTCTGCCTGGAAACTTCAAAAAAGGACCCACCTGCCATGTCTGGACGCAGCCCATTCTGTTCTGGGACAGCTGTCTGTTAGAAAAGTTATTCTGAGACTCAGTTGACCTTTTCACAGCTTCCAGCCATCATTTTCTGCCATGCCCTGATTCTGCTCAGTCCACAGAGGCCAAGTCAACAAGGGCCTACTCTATGCCAGGTGGGCAGCTAGGTAATGTAATGGATAGAATGCCAGGTCCAGAGTCTGAAAGATTCATCTCCCCGAGTTCAAATCTGGCCTCCAACACAATAACTGTATGACTTTGAACAAGTCACTTCACCCTGTTTGCCTCAGTTTCCCCAACTGTAGAATGAGCTGGAGGAGGAAATGGCAAACCACTCTGGTTTCTTCACCAAAGAAAGCCCAAGCGGGGTCACAAAGAGTCGGACACCACTGAAAAATGGCTGAACAACGTGTGCCGGGCACTGACCTACGTGCTGAATGTTCGTCTTCTGTCCTTCTGGTTCTGGGTTCCAGACAACAGTGACTCATAGTAATACCACAGCTGACCAACACCTCCCCTTCACCCTGAAACTAATGACTGCTAAAGGAAAAAATGCATTCTTTGGGAGCGGGTTGGACTTGATGGCCATTGGGGTCCCTTCCAGCTCTCCACCCCTTCTGAGTCCGTCATGTTGTATCACTGTCTAGAGTCTACACCTTCATCTTCCCCATAGGAATAGCAGGAAATGCTTTATGAAAGGCTTTGCTAAAACCCAAGTAACACAGGCCTAACCCTTCCCCTGTAGCCTCGCTTACTCATTTCTGATTTCTCCTGTCTGTGGCTTATTTGAACATATCTGTTTGCTTAGTGTCTCCCCCATTAGAGTGGCAGCTTGTGGAGGGCAGAATCTATCTTCTCCCCTCTTTTTGTATCCCTAGTGCTTAGCATGGGGCTTGTCACACAGGAGGCACTTAATAAATGCTTATTGACTGACTGACATGACGCGTGAAGTAATTAAACACATCCCTCCTGAGCCTTCTCTTCTCCAGGTTAAACATCCACCTGGTTCCTTTAACCTTTGCTCTAAGGCCCTTCATCATCCTGTAGACACCCTCCTGATGATCAATGACTTTCATGGTGCTCAGAGCTCAACCAGATTGAGTCTGTCTTGGGCCATATCCAGAGGGACAATGACCCCTGTTCCTGGAAGCCCTGCCTCTGTTAATGCCACCCAAGATCCCATTCACTTTTTTGGCTGTCGCATCTTCTGTTGACTCTCATTGGGCTTCAGTCCATCCAGACCCCCAGATCTTTTTCAGAACCATTGTTGTCTATCTCCTGATTTTATCATTGTGAAGTTGGTTTTTGATCTCCATGTACAAGACCCTACACAATCCCCACTGAATTTTATCTTATTAGATTCAGCCCAATGCTCTATCTATCCTGGTGAGACTCTTGGATCCTAAGTATTGTCCACTGTGTTAGTTACCTGGCCCAGCTCTTTATCATCTGCTCATCTGATGAGAACGCTAACCATCACCTTTATGTACCATACCTTGTTTGGCCATTCCCCAATGGAGAGGCACCTTCTTTGTAACACCATTAATTCCAAAAAGAAAGGCAGACATTTGCCTGTGATGTTTCTATGAGTCACCAAGAGCAAGAAGGACAGAATAAAGCATATCTATGAGCTGAGACATGCCCGAGGTGGGACAGTCAGAAGTCAATTAATAGCTAGAAGATGAAGCAAATCAAGGTTGGAAAAACATTTATTCTCTGGGTTAGTCATGCTCTTGTTATGGCTGGGGATGCTTCTCAGAAGATGGGTCCTAAAGGCCAAGTAACAGAGGAGGAGCCCTTGAGCCCAGCACAGTCGGAGGACTAGAGGACAGGGTGGCTGAGGCTGGTCAGGGAATCTGAGGGTCCCAAAAGGAACCTTTCAAAGCTATCTTGAGGAAAAAGAAAAGGTTCAAAAGAACAGAAGTGCTGGACAGGGCGGGGTGGGGAAGACTAGAAGCTGATCCCTGATAACAGAGAGGCTGCAAGGATGCTCAGTGCTTAAGCCCCTTCTGTCCTTGCCCAGTCTGCACAGAACAAGACTAGATAACAGAGTTATGTCCAATCAACCAGTCAAGTCAAGAAGCCTTCATTAAAGTACCTACTATGTGCCGGGCACTATACCCAGGGATACCACAAAAGGCAGTCAGTCTGTCAACAAGCCATGGTACATGGCTTTGGAGTCAGACGACCTGGGTTCAAATCCCGCCTCTGACCCTTACAATTTCTGTGACCTTGGGCAAGTCAGTTCTCCTCCTGAGCCTCAGTTTCCTCATGTGTAAAATTAGGAGGGTGGGGCTATGCCACCCAGACTCCGAGAGTCCTTCCAGTTCTAGATCTAGGACAATGATGATCTAGATGATGATCTAGATCTAGACAATCTAGATGATGATAATGAGGATGATGATGAGAAGAAAAGAAGAAACTATTATATGATAAGCATCAAAGATACAAAGACAAGAATGAAAGTCTTAAGGAAATAGTCAGAAAGCACCTGCCTGTCCTTAAGGAAGTCAAGCTGTCTGCCGGTGAAGGAATGCCAAGCAACTGTAAAGATCCTCACTAAAGGATTGTGGCGAGCAGGAGATCACACACAAAAGGGGCTTTGAAAACCTTCGAGTGCTGCGCAGATGCTAACGATTGTTATTTGTGGTACTAGTGGCAATAGTAATTAATAGTAGTGCTGGTAGTAGTTGTATGATGGTAGTAATGGTAGTGGTCTTAGAAGTGGCAGGAGTGATGGTGGTAATGGTAGTGGTAGTAGTGGTGGTGGTGGTGGTGGTGGTGGTGGTAGTAGTAGTAGTAGTAGTAGTATCAGTACTAAAAGACTAGAGAAGGATCAATGTCATGTTGTTCAAGAAAAAAGGCAGAGAATGATAAAAATCTATGAACTATTGACCAGTGACCTTGACTTCACCTTCTGAGAAAATTCTAGAAGAGCACATTGAAGAAATTGTCACAAAATGTCTGGAAAAGGAAATCGAGACCAGGATGAGTCAAAGTGGCTTAGTTCAGAAAAGGCCATTCCAGTCCAGCCAGATTTTTCTTTTTCCAGGGTCACTGGGCTAGAAGAGGGGAGTGCTGTGGGTGTACCTTAGCTATACTTAACCAGACATTTGATAGAGAAGATGGAGAAATGTGCCCTGGACGTTGACATTATTAGGTAGATTCAGAACTGGTTGGATGGCGGAATGCTAAGCAGAGTCATGGGTGGCTCAGTGTTGCCCTGCCCAGGGGTCTCCAGTGGAGGATTTCAGGGATATGTTCTATTTCACAGGTTTGTCAGTGACTTGGCCAGAGGCATCTATAGCAAGCCAAGGCTCTGTCCAAAGTCCTGCCATCTCCCATTCTCCCCACAATTCCCTTTCAGAAAGATCACGAGGAAGAACATAATCTCTAACCCTCACTCCCAGAGTCACATGAGTTCTATTATCTTTCAGGGTTCCTGAAGGGCTGTCCTGTCCTCTCTATAGCCATCATTTATTTACTAAAGCCCTCACCAAATATGTTACACCCATTGTTAGGGGCCAGTGACAAGCACCCCAATTCCATTTAACCACTTAGTTAATCTTCAATTGACTTTTATAAAAGGATATATACTTCAAAGCTATAGCAAGAATAAACATTTCCCTCAATACCCTCTAGGCACCTTGGTTCCTGAGGGAGTAGGCTTAAATTAACCCAAGCTCAGTTCCATAGCATGGGGGTTGGGAGTAGGAATTATACGGGATGTTCAGGGTGGACCAGCACCTCTGGTGGAAGGGCTTACATGCCCTTTTCAGGGCTTCTTATCCACCTTTGGTGTCCACATGCCACCCAACCCTTACCTGCGGCATCATGTGCAGCAGCCACACCCATGTAAAATCATCTCAGCAGAAAGGCTAAACCAGGATAAGGATAACCAACAGTCCTCAAACCCATTGGTGAGTTAGGGGATGTGTACCCCAAACATGTGAAGACTTCCCTGGCAGAATGGCTGGATGAGAAGTTTGTTCCAATGGCCATGAAGGTGGCTGAAGCAGGTGCTGCGGAGGACTTAGAGCTTGGTCACACATCAAAGGTCAGGTCTTCCAAGGTCATCCACTGCATCCTGGGCCATTGTCAGTCATCTGACTTTTGTCTTGCCTCTGAACTTGAATGACTCAGTGAGAGAATGAGGCTGACAACTTCCTGCAACTCTGCCTTTTAGATCCCATTGACAGGCAAGTCAAGACTTCACCCCATGATGTCATTGGTCCTCCTCAAAAACAAAGGATGAATGATAGCAACATGGCACGGGTCCCAGTAAGTCCACCTCCAAAGGTAGCATTGCTGCTTCATGAGTCCTTGTCTCAGCCACTGCTGACCAAAGTGCAGAAGGTTACTCTTTGCTCCCTAGAGCACTGCTCCTAGGCTGGATGCTACCCTACCCCTAACTCAGCCTGGAATCCAGGCTCTGGAATGAATGTAATTCCTTGAAGGAATGAATGCAGGTCCTTGAAGAGGCTTTCTGGACATATACTCTTTGGGAAAGGGCAGCTATGTGGGAGAGTGGAAAGATTGCCAGGTCTGGGGTCTGGAAAACTCATTTTCCTGAGTTCAAATCTGGCTTCAGACATTCACTACCTGTGTGACCCTGGGCAAGTCACTCCACCCTGTTTACCTCAGTTTTCTCATCTGTAAAACGAACTGGAGAAAGAAATGACAAACCACTTCAGTATCTTTGCCAAGAAAACCCCAAATGGGGTCATGGAGAGTCAGACATGACTGAAAAATGAACAACAAATTTTAGGAAACCAAGACAGAGTGGTTATATAACTTGTTACATTTTCAGATGACAAAAAACAGGGAAGGATAGCCAGCACATGGGATGACATCATTGGAATCCAGAAAGATCTTGACAGGTTTTAGCAACAGGATGGGTTATTTAACAAGGTGAGATTCAATAGGGATAAATGCAAAGTCTTCTGCTTGGGTTCAAAAAATCAGTTCCATTATTGCAAGATGGGGGAACAACAAAAAAAAGAAACAGAAATGTAAGCCAGCTTTAAAAAAGATCTAGGGGTCTCAGTAGGCCACAAGCTCAGTCTGAGCGAGCAGCGTGAATTTGGCAGCCCCAAAGAAAATGCTGAAGTAATCCTATACTGCACTGAGAGTCAGTGCAGAGTGGTGAGAGCACTTCTGTACTTGGTCGTGTTTAGATCACATTACCAATGCCATGCCCAGGCTGGAGGCCATAGGTTAGGAAGGACACTGGTAACCCGGAGATAATCCAAAAGACTACGACCAGAATGGTGAAACGCCTTGAGTCCATATCACATGGGGATTAAATAAATGAACTGGCGATTAGACGAGAAGAGACAAGTGGGAGAAAACGCAGTAACTACGCTCAGGGCTGTTATATGGAGGCAGGGTTAGCCTTGCTCCGCTTGCGTGGCCCCAAGAGGTGGAATCAGAAGTGATGGGTAGAAGTTACAAAGAGGCCTATTGAGAACTGAGTCAAAGTTATAAAAATGAAAGTCATTCCCCAATTGACAAATGGTCAAAGGATATGAACAGGCCGTTTTTAGAGGAAGAAATCAAAGCTCTCTATAGTCATAGGAAAGAACGCTCTAAATCACTTTTGATTAGAGAAATACAAACCAAAACAGCTCTGAGGTACCAGCCCAAACCTATCAGAACACCTAACATGACAGAAAAGGAAAGTAACAAATGTTGGAGGGAATGTGGGTGGAGTTGTGAACTGGTCCAACCATTCTGGAGAACAATTTGGAACTACGCCTAAAGAGTTATAAAACTATGCATACCATTTGGCTCAGCAATACCATTACTAGTCTCTACCCCAAAGAGATCAAAGAAAAAGGATAAGGACCTATCTGTACAAAAGTTTTTATAGCAAAGTGGTGGCAAAGAACTGGAAATTGAGTGGATGCCCACCAATTGGGGAATGGCTGAACGAGTCATGATGGAAGATTATTGTGCTATAAGAAATGACAAAGAGGATGTTTCAGAAAAACCTCGGAAGACGTACATTAACTGATGCAAAGTGAAGTGAGAAGAACCAGGAGAACATTGTAGATAGTCAAAGCCATATTGTAAGGATGATTGACTATTAAAGATTTAGCTGCTCTGATCAAGACGATGATTCAAGACATTCTAAAGGACCCATGAGGAAAAAGTTATCCCCTTCCAGAGACAAAACCGATGAACTCAGGGTATAGATTGAAGTATATATTTTTTTCACTTTATTTTTCTTGTTTTATTTTGTTGTTGTTTCCACATGGCTAATACGGAAATATGTGTTGAATGATTTCACATGTATAATTGATATCTTATTGCTTGTGTTCTCAATGAGTTGGGGAGGGGCTGGAACTCAAATTTTTTTTAAAAGGATGTCAAAAATAATTAAGTAGAAATCTAAAAAACCAAAGAGGCCCCCTTAGGCCTTTTCTCAGAAAACACTTTCTAGGAGTTAGAGTTGTCCCAAAGTGGAAGGGCTTGCCTCAGGAGGTGATGGAAGTTGTCAAGCAGAGACCTGATGACCATTTTCTCAGTGTGTTAGGATAGGGGTGATTTGGAGGGCATATGAAGGTCACTGAAATTCTTTCTAATGCTCCAATTTTTATCAGGATTCCTTTGAACTTGCCAGGGAAGTTTTCATGACCTCATGGTTTATACTAATTGTTCTAATTGCTTAGTAAATGCCTTTTGTACAAGCTAATTAAGTCTGACTGGTTTGATTTGTTGATCAGAAACACATACACATGCACACATATACACATATACACATGCATATTCTATGTATATATGCATACACATTTCTGTCATGTATATACACACATATCTATAAATATATATGTATGTACACATATTGGACATGGACAATGTAAGAATTGCAGGGTAGGTGGCTCAGTGGATAGAGTACTTGGCCTGGAGTAAGGAAGACCTGAGTTCAAATCCAGCCTCAGATACTTACTAGCTGTGTGACCCTGGGCAAGTCACTTAACCTTGTTTGTCTCTGTAAAATGAGCTGGAGAAGGAAATGGCCAACTGCTCTAGTATCTTTGCCAAGAAAACCCCCAAAGGGATCAGAATATGTCAGACACAACTGGAATGACTGAACAACAAAAATGAGGAAATTTATTTTGGTTGACAATCCATGTTTGAAATAGGAGTTTTGCTTTTCTTACTTTTTAAAATAGGAAGAAAAACGGCTCAGTGGTGTAGTGGGTAGAACACTGGGCCTGAAGTCAGGAAGATCTGAGTTCAAATACAACCTCAGTCACTTATTAGCTGTGTGACCCTGGGAAAGTCACCTTAACCTCAGTTTTCTCAACTGTAGAATGGGGATAATAGCAGTGACTTCCTGGCAGGGTTGTTGTGAGACTCAGTTGAGATATGGGGCCTGGCTATATACATGTTTATTCCCTTCCTCTTCCCCCTTCACTTCAGGGAAGAGGGAGTTGGGAGGGAGAGAATGTAGATCTGAAAATAAAACACTATTTAATATTTAAAAAAGATCCTTCGGATTTCTCCTTTTTTGAACCTCAGGTAACACCTCTAGCAATCAACTGTATGTACAAAAGCCACAGGCCGGGGGGAGAAACCTAGGATAAACCTAATGCTCGTTGAGTGAATCATGATAATGGCTCACAGCACTTTACAAATCTTTGAGAGAAACGATTATTGACTACTGATTTGGGGAGATCCAGAGCTCCCCCTTCCTTTTCTATTTTCAAGACCTCAGTCTCTGAAGGTGAGTTAAACTTCTCTCTCTGACCCAACTCAACCCTACAAGGAATCTCTAAACTCAGGAGAATTCCATTTGGGGGTTTCTTGGCAGAGATGCTGGAGTGTTTTGCCATTTCCTTCTCCAGCTCATTTTACAAATGAGGAAACTGAGGCAAACAGGGTTAAGTGACTTGCCCAGGGTCACACAGCTAGTAAGTGTCTGTGGCTGGATTTGAACTCAGGTCTTCCTGACTGCAAGCCCAGCTTGGTGCTGTATTCAACCTTCCACAGGCCCTAACCATCCCCTAAGGCTAATGTATTCTATTTTTCTTTCCTTTCTCAGCCGCTCTCCTCAAAAATAATCCCCGTTGGTTTCCCTCACTTCCCCTCTTCTCACTTCTTCCTTAGCCCTTTGCAATCTGCTTCCAAATTCATCACTTGACTGAAACTGCTCTTTCCAAAGTTACAATGATCTCTTAATTCCTAAATCAGATGGCCTTTCCTCAGTCCTTATTCTTCTCAGTCTATCTGCTACATCAGATGCTGTTGACTATCCTCTCCTCCTGGATACTCTCTCCTCTCTGGGTCTCCATAACACTCCTGTCTCCCGGTTCTCCTCTTACCTGTCCAACAGTACTTTCTCCCTCTCCTGTGCTGGCTTATCAAACATATCACACCCCTACCTATGGGTGTACCTCAATGTTCTATCCCAGACCTCTATTCTCTATATAACCTAACCACCTCCCATGGGTTTGACTCTTACTCATATGCAAATAACACCCAGTTATCTATCTATGTATCTATGTATGTACCTATCTATCTATCTATCTATCTATCTATCTATCTATCTATCTATCCATCCTTATGTCTGTCTATCTATCTATCTACCTATATTCAACTCATTTCTCCCCACAACTTGAGTCTCAAATCACCAGTTGCCTATTGGACATTTCAAAGTGGCTGTCCCTCAAACTCAATATCTCCAGAACAGGGCTTGTCATCTTTTCCCTAAAGCTTTTTGCCAAACTTGATCGTACCTACGGGAGGCACCACCGTTCTTCCAGAGTCTCTGGTTCATAATTTTGGCATTTTCCTACACTTCTCTGTCACCTGACATACCTGGTTGATTGCCCCATCTCTCTCTGTCTCTTTTTTGCCACCCACACAGCTAACTCCTTCATTCAGGTCCTCCTTCCCTCTTGCTGAGATCATGGTAACAGCCTCTTAATTGGTCTCTCAGCCTCCAGGCTCTCCTCTCACAGTGCTGCCAAGGTAATTTTCCGTTAGTGTCGCTCTTACTGAGTCAGGATCTCCTGCTCAGCTGACCCTGGTGGCTCCATGTTGCCTCGAGGGTAAAATGCAGCCGTCTCTGGCTTTGAGAGTCCCACACAGCGACCTTTTCAGCCTCTCAAAGCATTGTTCCTTTTCTCAAACTCTCTGTTCTTTCCTAACAGGCTCCTTCTGTTCCCCACGCTTGATGCTCCCTGCTCCTTGGCTCTGGCCATCCTCCAGGCCCAGGAGACTCTCTCCCCTGTCTTTGGCCTCGTTGGATCTCTCTGGTCCTTGGAGACACGACCTTCTAAGGGACACTCCCCTGCTGCAGCTGCAAGCGCCTTCGCTCCCCGATGCCATGTCTTCCCTTGCGTTGTATTTATCTGCATTGATTCTCTTTATATTTTTCTGTATATGCTTATGTACACATGTTGTCCTTCCCATTAGAACGTAAGCGCTTTGCAGGTAGGGATTGTTTCATTCACTGCGGGCTCGCACAGTGCCTGGCACACAGTAGGTATTTAATTGATTAATGCTTACTGATTGACTTTGTGCAGTTCCTCATTTTATAGGTGAGGACATTAAAGACAAGAGACCTTAGGTGACTGGCCATCAGCATCAGTCACCCAGCTAAGAGGTTCATGGAAGAAAACTAAGGCCTTAGACTTGTCTAAGGTCACTATATGGGATTTATCAGAGGTGGGATTCAAACCCAGGTCCTTGGAGCCAGTTGTCAAAGCCAGGATTTGAAAAAAACACTTCTGGCTCCAAGTCACACTCTTTCCAGATGCCCCTAAAGCCACCCATTGCGCCATTGCCACATCAAAAGCTTGCATGGTGATTGGCTCAGGAACTCAGGCTGACCTCTGGCCCCATCATTGCAGGTAAATAGGATGCAACCTGATGTGTCCTGCTCAGGAAGCCCAACATCAAATGACAATCAACATGTTCAAAGGGAGGCTTGATTGAATCAGCAATGATCCTGCAGCTACCACATTCAAAACCCCGTTTGAGGATGCCAGGAATGCAAGAGGAAACCGGACTGTTCATGGCTCTGAAGAAACTTACGAACCAAGAAAGGAGTTGCAGGTCACGTTGGAATATGATTGGAAAATGCTTGTTGACTTCTACTTAAAAGACCCTGAGGAGCCACAGTCAATAAGCATTTTAAGTGACTACTATGTGCCAAGCATTGTGCTAAATGCAAGAGATACAGAGAAAGGCAAAGGACAGTCCCTACCCTCAAGGCGCTTTCAGTCTAATGGGGCAGACCAGCTATGTCCACACAAGTATAGCCAAGATAAAATGGTAGAAGGAGGGTAGTAGAATTAAGGAAAGGTTTCTCCTGGAAGATGACCTCTGTTATGGAGGATAAATGGGCCGTCATGGACAAGAGTCCCAGCAGATGATGGGGAACAGGGAATACATCTGTTGCCCTTCTAGCCACCCAGGTTCAGAGTCTGGGCTCATCCTGGACTCTTCCTGTCCTTATGCCTTGTCCACCCCACCTCTGGTGTCCATCCTCTTCCCTCTAGGCACAGGGCCCTCACCATTTCTATTACAAGATTCTCCTCAATGGTGGCCCTGCCTCGAGTTTGCACCTCACCCCACCCCCAATCCACCCTCTAGTCAGGGCCCAAGCTGAGATTCCTAAACACACACCTGACCATATTATCCCTGTATTCAAAAATGTTCATTGGTTCCCTCTGGCCTCTAGGACAAAGGATAAGACCTGCGGCCTGGCGCACACGCCCTCCCCAACCTGGCCTCCCTCTACCTTTCCTGTCACTCTCTTCACACCACCTCTTTTCCAATCACAATCTCTATTTCCCACCTCCGTGCCTTTGCATGAGTGGTTTCCCTGTCTGGAATGACCTCCCTCGTTTTCTGGCGCTTCCTTCAGAGCAGAGCCAAGGTGCCGCTTCCTGAGCCCCCAGTTTTTTCTGCCTGGGATTCCTTCTTATCCTTTCTATTTATTTGTGTGCAGATTGTTTCTCTTTAACAGAACATAAGCTCTCCGAGGGCAGGTAGAGCTTCACGCCTTTAATGAGTATAACTTCTTATGGTTCACTTGATTGAAGCTCACAGAAAAGGTTATTTTATTTGCCACTAGGTGGCAGAACTAACCCTGTATGGAAGGCGTGAAAAAAGTCAACTGGACTCCAAATTGAAGTCCCTCAACTTGTAGCTAACAACCCATTTGGGAACTGATAGGGGTAGATAGGAAATTCCATTGGTACTGATGGTGCCATATCATCGGTAAGGGGCAGGATTGGGTGGTAAGTCCTGAGCAAAAAGCCAAGATCAAGGCTGGGGTGACTGAATACACCTGAAAGATAAAATCACGGACATACAGAAATTAAGAGTTGGAACAGATGGAATTCCCATGACCAATATAGCTGACAAAGGGTTGTTGGCTTCATGCTTGAGGATCTCCAAGGAGGAGGATCCCACCATCTCTCAAAGCATTTCACTTTGGGCTCAACTTGTTAGGATAGCTAGGTGGTGCTGGGGATAGTGTGCTGGGTCTGAGTTCAAATTTGACCTCAGACATTTACTAGCTGTATGACCCTGGGCAAGTCACTTAACCCTGTTTGCCTCAGTTCTCTCATCTACGAAATGAGCTGGAGAAAGAAAAGACAAAACCACCCCAGTCTCTCTGCCAAGAAAACCCCAAATGAGGTCATGAAGAGTTGGAAAAGACTGAAAACAACTCAAAAACAACTTATTAGAAAGTTTTTCCTGACATTCAGCCTAAACTGGACTTTTGAGAACCTCCATCCAAACTGGGCTCCATAGAATTTGCTTGGAGTCCTACTCTCTGGAGCCTAATAGAACAAATCCGATTCCTGCTCCAGCTGACGGACCTCCTTGAACAAAGCTCTCTTGTCCCTTTCCCCTGAGTCTTCTGATCAATCTGTGATGTCTTCCTGGAAGCCCCGGCCCTTGTAATTTAGCCCAAGGTCCCAAGGCCAGTTTCCATATAACACTGCTGACCCATTAAGATCAGTCAACCAATCACAGTGTCTGGCACAATGCTTCTTTCTTTTCCCCGTTAGACCCCCAGATCTTTTTTTTTTTGAACAGCTGCTGCCTATCTGTGGCTCCATCTTCTTACACTTTTAAAGATGATTTTTTGGGGTGCCCAAATGTAAGACTTTCCATCTGTCTCGACTGAATTCCATCTTCTCAGATTTGGCCCAGTGCTGTAGCTTGTCAGGGTCCTTTTGGTTCCTGGCTCAGTCAGTCTGTGTGTTAGCCATCTCTCCCAGCTCGGTGTCATCTGCAAATCTGAGGAGCCAGATATCATATCTTTATGTGAGTCACTGGGAGAGCTGAGCACAGATCCCTGGGGCACTCTGCTGGAGACTTTCTGCCATGGCAATACTGAGCCAGGTCAACGTCAATGGAACCATTAACAGCCTTAGCCAGAGTGGAAATCTGAGTAGGTGGGTAGGGTTTGACATTCAGACAGCCAGTCCTTGGCACCAGAAGGGACATTGTCTGGGTGAGAGAGAGAATAATATAATGTTTGACCTAGGGTCAAAAGACCTCAGTTCGAATCTTAGCTCTGCTACTGACCCTCTGTGTGAACATGGACAATTCATAACCTCTCAGGTCTCAGTTTCCCCATCTGTAAGATGTGTGAGTATATTTGTGAAAGGGGGAAGGGGTGAAGTATATGACATCTAACGTTCCTTACAGTCTCCCAGCCATAAACTTGTTCAGTCTGGATGTTGGTACCAGGTGATCTGTGCCAGCCAGGAACATGGGCACCAGCACAAGTGTTGTCAGAGCATAGGGGTAGGGGGATCGCTGTGTAGAGGACCAGATGGTCAGAGGGCACAGGTGCTGGGCCCAGGGGTTCAAGCAAGGCAAGGGGAAAGAGGTGAAGAGTCAAGTTTAAAACAAGAGCCCAGCTCAGGAACAAGGGAATAAGTTCATGCAGCTCAGGCAAGGTAAGACCATGATACAGGGCTGGAGCTGGGTCTGCAGGCTGCTCTGCTTTGAAGTAGCTTTTCTGGTGGGATGGATGAAGTGTGGTGGGTGCCCATGGCCCTCAGGGGCTGAAGGAGCCTTCAGTCGCATCTTCTAACTGCAGCCTATGTCCATTACAGAGTTCTAACAGCCAATGCCTGCTGTGTGCTGACCACAACAATAGGGTCTGGGAGAGACAAAAAAACATGCACAAAGCACAAGCCTTCCCCTAGCAAGATTGCAGCCAGCTAGACAAGAGGAACTACATATAACTATGAGGCAAAGTAATACGCGCAGGAGGCAGATGGTGTATTGGAAGGAGTGCTGGGCTGGGAGTCAGACGACCCGAGTTTGAATCCTGGCTCAGCCTCTTGCTACCTAGGTGACTCTGGGTAAGTCATTTTATTTATTTAATTTAATTTAATTTAATTTAATTTTTGCTTTTTGGAGGGCAACTGGGGTTAAGTGACTTGCCCAAAGTCACATGGCTAGTGTGTCAAATGTCTGAGGCTGGATTTGAACTCAGGTCCTCCTGACTCCGGGGCTGGTGCTTTATTTACTGTACTACCTTGCCGCCCTGGTAAGTCATTTTATGCGTCTGTGCCTTAGTTTCCTCAACTACCAAATGAGGTGGTGGGGCTAGATGAGGCCTAAGGTCCCTTTCAGATCTATACCTATGATCCTATAAGTCCATAATAAATGCAAGATAAGACCTTTGGGTTTTCGGTTTTTAAAATTTTGTTATTCATTTTGAACTTAAATACAAAAAGAGAGGAAAAAAAGAACATTTCCAGCACAACATGAAACTATGAATTTCCATTTCAGATTGTCTACTTTTTTTTTTTTTGGAAAAACAATGTTATAAAGGCTAGACACTGTTTTCAAAGCTACCCTACTTTTCTGTGCTCCCTTCTGCTTTCTTTTGTTCACTTCTATACACTTGCTTTTTCTCCCTCCCTCCTCACCTTGTCCATACTATACATCCTTTTATTTATCAGTTCTTTCTCTGGCTGTGGATAGCATTTTCCTTCATAGATCCTGTGCAATTGGTTTGAGTATTTATGACACTCAAGATGAATTAGTCATTCAAAGTTGTTCTCAGGACCATATTTCTGATACTATGTACAATGTTCTCTTGGTACTGCTCATTTTATTGTTCATTATTTCATGCAAGTCTTTCCATGTTTTTCTAAAACTAACCAGCTCATCATTTCTTACAGCACATTAGTATTTCATCACAACCATATACCACAATTTGTTTAGCCGTTCCCCAATTCAAGGGTATCAATCATTTTAGCTAATCTGATAGGGCAAGATAATTTCTTAAAGTTATTTTAACTTGCATTTTTGATTTAGAGCATTTTTCTATGAGTATATATAATTTTTATTTCTTTATCAAAAAAACTGATTGTTCATATCCTTTGACCATTTATCAATTGAGGAGTGACTTTTATTCTTATAAATTTGACAAAGTTTCTTATGTTTTTGAGAAATGAGACCTTTATCTGAGAGATTGTCTATAAATTTTTCCCCCGATTTTAATATTCCTTCTAATTTTGGCTACATTTGTTTTATTTGTGCAAACCCTTTTAAATTTAATATAATTGAGATTATCCTCTTTACACCTCACAATGCTCTCTATCTTTTGTTTCTTCATATATTTTTCTTCTATCCATGAGTCTAATAGGTAATATGTTCCATATTCTTCCAATTTTCTTGTGCTATCTATCTATCTATCTATCTATCTATCTATCTATCTATCTACATTTATATCTAGGTCATGTATCCATTTTGACCTTATTTTCTTAAATGGTTTAAGATATTGGTCTATGTCCAATTTCTGCCAGATTGCTTCCCAACTTTCCCAACAACTTTTACCAAATAATGAATTTTTATCCCCAAAACTTAAATCTTTACATTTGTCAAACACAAGGTTACTATGATTCTTTACTACTGTGTATTGTATGTCTACTCTGTTCCACTGATCTATCTTTCTATTTCTCATCTGGTACCAGATAATTGATATTTACTGCCTTATAATAACAGTTATGCTTTCCACATCATGGGGGTTAGGGCATGGCATCCCGTGATCTGGAAAATCTGCATAAAATTTCTTGTCCCTCCCTTTGTAACAGAGAAGAGATCTGAATTTTTTCTTTTCTTTTTTTAAAAATTGATTTGTTTATTTACTTTTAGTTTACAAGATTCAGTTCCACAATCCCTCGAGTTTCAGATTTTCTCCCCTCCCTCTCCCCCTCCCCCCCATGGTGGC
>CM053580.1:583844633-583862780 GCA_028627135.1 Pseudochirops cupreus
AGTATTCCATTACATTCATATACCACAACTTGTTTAGCCATTGCCCAATGGATGGGCATCGCCTATATTTCCAGTTTGTTGCCACCACAAAGAGAGCTGCAATAAATAGTTTTGTGCATATGGGTCTTCCTCCCACTTCTATGATCTCTTTGGAATTTTTTTCTTTTTCTTTTATGGAGTATTTACATCACCTTATTGTAAAATTTGGGTTAAGTATTTGGTCACAGGCTCTGTTGTCACCCGTGGCTCCCACAAAACTCCCCAACAGTTCCCACTTAGTTTCTTATGCCAACCTGTGATACATTGAAACCGAGGTGGGAAAGTCTCAGTGTGGAAGGACAACTGCAGTTTAATATCTGGCGCTGCTAAACCTCCTTCCTTCACATTTCTTTCATTAGTTTCTTTGAAATTCTTGACCTTTTGTTCTTCCAAATGAATTTTATTATTTTTTCTAACTCAGAAAAAAATATTTTTAAAAAATAATTTAATTGGGATGGCATTAAATAGACTAGTTAGGTAAAATTGTTGTTTTTATTATATTGGCTTTCCCTACCCATTAACAATTGACATTTTTCCAGTTATTTAAATCTGACTTGATATGTGTAAAGAGGGTTTTAAAATTATGTTCACGTAGTTCCTGGGTCTGTTTTGGCAGGTAACTCTCAGTTATTTTATACTCTCTATGATTATTTTAAGTGGAGTATCTCTTACTATCTCTTCTTGTGGGGTTTTGTCAGTGATACATAAAAATGCTGATGATTTATGTGGGTTTATTTTTACATCCTACTAATGTGCTAAAATCATTGTTTCAACTAATGTTTTGGTCGAATCTTTGGGATTTTTCAAATATATCATCTGCAAAATGAGATAGTTTATTACCTTATTTTCCATTCTGATTCCTTCAATTTCTTTTTCTTCTCTTATTGCTAGCATTTCTAGAACAATATGTTGGATAATATTGGTGACACATAGTGTAGTTTTCCTGTTTATCTCTTTTAATTAAATCTATTTTAGTTTTAATTTTGCCTGAGATCACGATTGCTATCCCTGTTTTTTTTTTTTACATCAGGTGAAGCATAATAAATTCTATTCCAGCCCTTTATTTTAACTCTGTGTGTATCTCTCACTTTTAATTGTGTTTCTTTTAAATAACATATTGTTAGATTCTAATTTGTAATCCATTCTGCTATCCATCTCTGTTTCACGGGTAAATTCATCCCATTCACATTCAAAGTTATAATTATTAGTTGTGCATTTCTCTCCATCCTATTTTTCCTCACTATTTGTCCTTCTTGCCTTATTTACCCTATTCCTCCTCACTGCACATCTAATTTACTTCTAACTACCCTCCCAGTCCTTAATCTACCCACTCCTATGAGTCCCTACCTTAGCCTCTTCCCCCACCCCACCCTAATCTATCTACCTCTCTAAGAATCCCCTTCCTTATCCTATCTATCCCCTTGCCCGCTTCTTTCTCTATAAATTTAGAAGACTTTCATACCCTTCCATATGTATACATTGTTCCCTCTTTAAGCCAGTTCCAATGAGAGTAAGGTTCCAGCACGACCAGCCTTCCATCCCCACTTGCTTCTTCTGTATCAGTTCTTCCTTTCACACCTCATTTGTATGAGATAATCGCTCCTTTTTACCTCTCCTTATCCAGTTTTATTTTTTGAGAATCAATCCATCATACTCAGCTCAGCCTAAACCTTCAAACTATCCAAGTAATGATGACAGTCTTAAGAGTACTGATAACATTTTCACATATAAGAAGTAAACAGTTTGACTTTATGGAGTTGCTTGCAATTAGTCTTTAATGGTTACCTTATGTCTCTCCTGCATTTTGTATGTTGAATTTTCCATTGAGTTCTGGTCTTTTTGTCCCAAACATCTAAAAGTCTTCTAATCCGTTACGTGTACACTTTTTTTTGTTGTTCAGGATTGTGCTCAATTTTGCTGGGTAAGTTATTTTTGATTACAACCCCGGCTCTTTTACTCCTTGAAATACAATGTTCCAATTCTTTTAATGTAGAGACACCAGGTCTTGTGTGATCCTGATTGTGGTTCCGTGACATAAAAATTGTTTTTCTCTTGTTGCTTGTTTTCCTTAACCTGGCTGTTTTGAAACTTGGGTATGATATTCCTGTAAGTTGGAACTTCAGGGCAATTTTCCTTAATAATCTCTTGTCATATTATGTCAAAACTCTTTTTATTGTAACTTTCAGGTTGTACAACAATTCTTATGTTGTCTCTCCTCGATCTGTTTCCCAGATCGGTTGTTTTTTTTCTAATAAGAGGTTTCACATTCACTTCTATTTTTTCATTCTTTTGATTTTGTTACTGTTATTGCTTGTGTCTGAGTCATTAGCTTCCCCTCACCCAATTCTAGTTTTCAAGGAGTTATTTTCTTCCTAAGTTTTTGGATCTCTTTTTCCAATTGGTTCACTTTCTTTTCATAATTCTTTTGATTTTCTTCAATTGCTCTTATTTTTTCCCCTAATTTTTCTTCAGTCTCTCTTACATGATTTTTGGAGACCTTTGTAAGTTCTGCCAAGGACTCTCTTTGGGCTTGTGACCAGCTGCCATTTCTCTTTGAAGCAGGAGTGGCTGTTTGACTTCACTGTCTTCCTCTCTCCCCATAGCAGCTATCTATGGTCATGCTCTTTCTCCTTTGCTTACTCGTATTTATTTTGTTTTATTTTATTTGCTTATTATTGTAATCAGGCTCCAGTTCCAAGGTGTAGGGAATGGCTTATTATTGTTATTTTCTGAGCTCTGTCTGGGGGCTCAGCCTCAGACACTCTTCTCTACTCCTAAGCCACAGCTAGGGCCCCAGTCACATGCAAATGATCTTGCTCCCTGCAGTTCCTCCTGAGGCTGCAAACTTCAGTTCTGATTTCTGCCCTGGAGCCAAAACTAGGGATTCTGCTCTCCTGCAAGTGCCCAGAGCCAGCAGGGTCCCTGTTCCCCTGCTACCACATTCACCCTGTGTGTGCTCCCTCCCTGTCACCCATAGTCACAGCCCAGGACTGCCTCTGGTCAACACAGCTGGTCCTGGCATCCTGAGACAGCAGACATTCCTTCAGTCTTTCTCTTTTCAGCTGTCAGCCCCCATACTGTTAGTGAGGTGAAAAAGCTCCTGAAGATGAGGCTGCCTCAACTTCAGGAGCTTTACTGCGACTTTTATTTATTCTCTATGTTCACTTTGGGGCCATGTTTTGTCTTTTTACGGAGGAAATTTGGAGAGCCTGGAATTTTCTGACCTGCCATCTTCCAAAGATAAAGCCTTTATGAAGTAGAAGGAGGGCATGATCTTTACCATCTGCGAACAACTAGGAAGGCTTCATGGAAGAGGTGGCATGTGAAATGGGCTTTAAAGGTTGGGTCACAACTCCTGCATTTCCATTTAACAGGCAAAGAAGCTAAACCTCAAACCCAGGTCTCCTGATTTGATTATACCACACTGCAGTTAGTTATTCAGCACACAGTCAGTCAATCAGTCAGTCAATAAGCTATTTGCTAGGCACTCTGTTAAGTTGTTGTCTTGTTCATCCTTCACAATGTTGGAGTCAGGGCATGGTATATGACTATGGCTGATCAGACTAATACAAGATCAGAAGGCTGTACCACAGGCACAATTGGTCCCTTAGAACATTTATGTTGGAGGTGGCTCTGGATTTGTATAGCTCAGCACCTTCTTTGATTCAGGAACTGTGTTCAGTGCTGAGGACTCAAAGAAAAGTAAACACATAGCTTCTGCCCTCAAGGGACTCTCATTCTAATGGGGGAGATCCCACAAAACAACTATTTACAAATAAGCCACGTATAGGATAAATTTGTGGAAATTAAGGGAGGGCATTCCAGGAATAATGACCAGCATGGAATAGACACCAAGACTTGACACGGAAGGAGAGGGCAGAGGACTGTCCTGCCATCTAAGACCATTTCAAGACGCCTCCCTTCATTCATTCAGATTTATTATTAGTCTCAAAGAAAAGTCAAATTAGACTTCCTGAAAATAGAAAGCAAAACCAGGAGACTTGCATACTCTGACTACAACATTGTAAATGGAAGGATCAAAATGACCAACATGAAACTTTGTGTTATGATAAAGATCTTCTTTTTACAAAATTAATTAGTTTTTAGTTTTCAACCTTCACTTTTATAAGATTTTGAGTTCTAAATTTTCTCTCTCCCTCCCTCCCCTGCCCCCTTCCCCAGACAGCAAGCCATCTGATATGGGCTCTACATGTACAATCATATTAAACACATTTTTACATTAGTCATGTTGTGAAAGAAAAATCAAAACACAAGGAAAATCTATGAGAAAGAAAAAAAGGGGGAAATGTATGCATCGATCTGCCTTCAGACTCCGTAGCTCTTTCTCTGGATGTGGATGGCATTTTCCATCATGAGTCTTTTGGAATTGTCTTAGGTCTTTGCATTGCCGAGAAAAGCCAAGTCTATCAAAGCTGGTCATATGATGAGGATCTTCTTTGCAGAGGTGGAAGTCTATGGGTGTGAATCACTGCATGTGCTACTAGATTCACTTATTTGTTGTTTAGTTTTGTTGAGTTGCTTTTTTCTTTCTTTTTTTAAATTCTATATCACAAGGAATGGCTCTCTAAGTGGAGGGGGATTTGAGAACTATAGGTGATGTAAAAACAAAAGACGTAAATAAAATGTTTTAAAAGAAAAGGAACTATTACGACATTCACGACGCCCAAGCAGGTGGAGTGAAGGTCTTTCCTGACTCCTCCAGGTGCATTTTTTAGGTACCTGGCACAAAGTAGGTGCTCGGTAAATGCTTGTTGGTTGTTTGAACCATCCGTCCAGCTACCCTGGCAACTGGCTCTTCTTTGGGGATATGGCTTTCCCTTTCTAAGCCCCTCACTGCCCTCTGCTTTCCTTATGGAGACGTGGCTTTCTTTTCAAAATCCATAGACAGCCACCAGGGACAAAGAAGAAAGTAAAAACATGTTCATTTTGCTCTCCTTCCCCTTCCAGCTGGGCTTCTGCCTCTCTCCATGTTTTTCTATCATGTCTCAGCTGTCTTCTCACTCTCAAACTTCCTTCAGCGCCTTGGACCTTCTCACGCTAGAACACCCATCTGCCATGCTGAAGGGGCAAGGTAAGGCCCTCTGTAAGGAATAAGATTATACAAACCAAGGCCCTAACTCAATAAGACCTTTCTATTACCCTGAGTTGTTTTGGAACAGAAAATCCTGGGAACATGAGGGCTGCGCTTCTCCTGGGACCCTGGCCAGGACCTTGAGAAGAGATATGGTTAACTGCCCAACTCCTGGAACTAGCCACTCCAAGGAAGCATTGTTCTTGGGTAGGGCCTTGGAGGGATTGGCCGCCTTCCCCACCCTCACACAAGATGATGCTAAAAAAAACACCTGGCAGTATGCCTTCTTTGTTCTCAGCACTACTTAAAACGTAAGATTCAGACCCCAAATTGAAATCTCACCCTTGGAGGAGACGTCCTGACTGGGACCCTCCCGAGTGCAACCCTGATGGCTGTGCCCGGGATTCCCCAGCTTGTGTGGTCAGGTGTTGGTGGTTCTCCACATCAGTGATGACTGTAAATATATATAGATATATTCTGCTATGCAGTTGGAGCCCTGCTTGTCCCAAGCGCGACCCTGATGGGTGGTCAGGTGTTGGTGCTTCCCCCACATCAGTGATGATCGTGGATATGTATGTATATATGTATATATGTATGTATATATATATATATATATATATATATATATATATATATATATATATAAATCATAGTTACTCTTATCTTACTTTTCCTAAGCCTTTGTTCTGTTTTCTCTGGCTTCCTTCCCACTTGCCTATTTTCTAAATAAACTATATTGGGTCTTTTGAAGTGCTGAGTGTTCCATTCACACGAATCCTGAACCTCCGTAATCAGACACATGCTGACCACCTTCTATTGGTGAATTCCTTCCACGGGCCTCTACTTTGGAGACAGGTCCAGGTCATTTATGCTTTATTCTCCTGGCTGTGAGTCTGTTTCCATATAAAGTGCTTAGGACAATGCCTGGCATACAGTAAGCACTTAATGAATGCTTGCTGTCTATCTGCTTCCATAGCCTGGCGTATAATTACCAGCTCACAATTTTATTCCCGGGGCATACAGGTGTTACCACGTTAGTAAGAGTTCAATACCAATCTCCCTACTTTGCCCTAAAAAGCCTCTAAAGCAGTGGTTCTCAACCTTCCTAATGCCGCGACCCTTTAATACAGTTCCTCATGTTGTGGTGACCCCCACCCATAAAATTATTTTCGTTGCCACTTCATGACTGTAATTTTGCTGCTGTTATGAGTCGTAATGTAAATACCTGATACGCAGGATGTATTTTCATTGTTACAGACTGAACATAACCCACAGGCTGAGAACCGCTGCTCTGAAGTCCTCAGCCTGAGAAGCTAGGCAAAATGGAAAGAATACTCTCTATGCTTTTCTCCCTGGATCAGCATGCGCTAGCTAAGATACAACACACGGCTTTGGATTTTGATTTTTAATTTTATTTACTTGTGTTTAGCTTTCAACATTGACTTCTATAAGATTTTGAGTTCTAAAGTTTCTCTCTTCCCCCTCCCCAAGACAGCATGCAATCTGATATTGGCTATATATCTATAACCATATTAAACATTAAACATATTAAACCGAATTAGTCATGTGGTAAAGAAGAATTCAAACCAAAGGGAAAACCACGAGAAAGAAGAAACAAAAGAGAGAGAGAGAACAGTATGCTTCGTTCTGCTTTCAGACTCCATAGTTCTTCCTCTGGATGTGGATATAGCTTTGGATTTCTGTTGATCAACCGCTTTGTCACATCTGTCAGCTTAAAAAACAAAGCATCTGTCATTTGTCCTTTGTTTTCAAAGAGGACCAGTGACATCACAGGTGATGTCTTGACTTGCTCCTGAAGCGGGTTTAAGTGAGGCAGAGCTGCACAAAATAATTAGCCTCACTCTCCCCTCCAGAGTCATTGAAATCCAGGGTCAGGACAAAAGTCAGGGCAAGTGGCAATGGCCCAGAATGCGGTGGATGACCTTGGCATATTTGATGTCTGACCAAGCTCTTCCAAGAGCCGTGAAGATGGCTTCCTTTAAGACTCACTTCACATCCCATCTTCGAAAGGAAGACTTTTCTCTATCACCTCCATTGCTAGACCTGTCCCTCTGAGATCACCTCCACTTTATTCTGTGTAAGTCAATGTTTAGAACAAAGGTGAAAGCTTCCTAAACCCAGAGGGAAACAGAAGGCATAAAGTGATTAATTTAGGATACACCTGACTTCCTCTGTCCAGAGAGGGAAAGAGGAGGAGAAGGAGCCCCCCTACACTATCTCCTCGGCCCTGGCAGGATTGGCAATGTACATTTCTCCCAGGACATACTTCACACTTGAATTATCCTCACTGCCCTGACTCTGGACGCGTCTCTGCCACTGACAACCACTCCCTCTATAGCCCTGAGCTCAATTCTGCTCATGCCAGTATCCGTTTCTTTATTCTTTCTTTATTTTTCTGCTTTCTTCTCATCTCCCCTCCAGGAAGCCCTTCTTTCAGTGTCAAGGTCGGTGGCTCTGGGATATTTGCTCCCAGGTCAAGCTCTCTCAGCACTTAAGAGGACTGTTTGCCTGCAGATGCCCCCATCCCCTCCAAGTCTCCAAGCAGAACTCCAAAAGCTGGACTGCAGATTTATCCACAAATAAGCAAGCCTTCAGTATGTGTCCCTTAACACACCTTAAAACCCTCACAACTCAGATTGGCCCATGTGGGACTTTGCCAAAGGTCAATCTTCTGGTTGTTGTTCTTCAGCTGCATCTAACCCTCCATGACTCCACTGGATTTGTCAAAACATGCACTTTTCTAGTCAAAAATACTGGAGTGGTCTGCCATTTCCTTCTCCAGGGCGTCCCCATTTTACAGATGAGGAACTGAGGCAAACAGGGGTTAAGTGACTTGCCCAGGGTCACATAGCTAATAAGTGTCTGAGGTCACATTTGAACTCAGGTCTTCCTGACACTGCCCCACCAGATGCTCAATCATGATTTGCCTAAAATGTTTTCTGTTATCTCCAAAACAAACAAACAAACAACAACAGGAGGAAAACTTGGGTTCAAGCTTCTTAAGAGTGGTTAGAAGGTGAGGCAGGGCCTTCATCTTTTCCCCTTTTCATTTCTCTTTAGAATTTTCCAGCACAGGGGAAGCGATTCTGGAACTTTACTGGACTGGCCTGGGAGTGCCTGGGATGGCTCTTTGGACACTGGGGAAATGGCTGAACAAAACATCCTGTAAATGGAACTGAATGTTACTGAGCATCGGGGAAGGCAGAAGGGATGATTTTAGAAAATTCTGGAGAGTACGAATGGAAATAGAATGTGAGAAGAACCAGGAGAACAATCGATAAAAGCACAGCAGCATCACAAAACAGGAAAACAGTTTTGAAAAACTTGCAGAGCTGTGATCAGTGCAACAACCATTCATGCCCATGAGGAGGAGTGTTATGGACATCCTCACAGATTCCAGAGGCACTAAGAGCCGCCGTTATATGGATGCATTTTCCTGATTCTGTTTATTTGTTTTACAAGGGCTGGGTGGTTCATTTGTTTCTCTTGGTTTTTAATTGGAAGGAGGCAATCAGGGGCAGGGAAGCTAACAATAAAGATTTTTAAAAAAGAGAGCATTGAAACATGGTTTTAAATGCACATTTAAATGAACAGAAGGAACTCTGAAGGAGAGACAGATGAACAGGATGAAAATAATGTATAGAATTTATTATAAAAATGTAAAGCAAAAAATAAGTTCATATGGAACCCATTTGTGCATTCCACTGTGTGTTTGGGAATGCTCTTTCTTGGTGTTTTAAGTTTGGAATTCAAAAAATTTAGGTAAAAGCCCTCCTCCATCAACCCTTTATACTAGACTGTAATCCCTCAGAGCCCCCAAATCAACACTGGGTCCAACTGCTGATTCTGTAAAGGTCTCAGTACAAAGTTTTTCTGGTGCCTGTACAGTCCTTTAAGGTCATCAATGAATGTGCTTGGTAAATTGAGCTGGAGTCAGTAATGATTTTTCTTCCTTGATCATGCCATCTAGAAGGGTGTGTGCACTTGTGAGTTGGGACAAGAAAAGAGGAAAATGGGATTGGTGGCGTGAAGGCCCATGTGTCAAAGATATGAACAAGAATCCCTTTGGGATTTATTTTTTTTTAAAGTATTGTAGAACACCATACCCTCTTCTTTGCAGAGATGGGGGGATTGAGGGTATGGAATGCTGCATATTTCGTCAAGCTTCTTCCATACACAGGTCACTTTTGTTGAACTGTTTTTTAAAAAATTTCTTCCTCTATTAGAAGGCATGCCTTCCTGCAAGGGGAGGGAAGAGCATACAATTTTTTTTAAAAAAAATTAAATTGGTTTATTTACTTTTAGTTTACAACATTCAGTTCCACAGTCCCTTAGGTTTCAGATTTTGTCCCCCTTCTTTCCCCCCCCCCCATCATGGTGGCATGCACGCGGATGCAGGATCTACAAACGTCTTCCCATTAATCATTAGTCAGGTTGTAAAGAAAGATTGCAACAGTGGGAAAGAGGAAACAAAACAAAACAGGAAAAAGGAACAGAGCAGGTAGTTTGCTTCAGTCTGCGCCCATATCTCCTTCTCTGGATGTGGACATCTCCTTCACTCAGGAGTCTTTTGGAGTTGTCCTTGTATTGCTGAGAGGAGCCCAGTTTATTGGAGTTAGTCGTCACATGTACGTTGTGTGAAAATAGATGGAAGGGGCAGGAAGCAAAGAGATGTGTGTTCTGGGCACAGATTCAAGCCTCTTCTCTTTTCCTTGTGTCATGAAACATACACTGAGCATTTACAGAAAGCAAAGGACAGATTTTCTCCTGCCCAGAGCTAGCAAGCACTTGCTGTGCTTGGAATGGAGAGAGGTGATTTCACAGGGACAGGCAGAAGGACCATGCTGACTCCATATGGACAGTATCCTGCCCACTGAAAAGGGCAGAGAGAGAGATGCTGGAGGCCTTAACTCTTTGAAGCCCTGTGGAAACCGAGTCACGGTAGGCAAATGACTGGATAAGCTCCTTCTTGTCCAAATCCTATGACCTCCAGTGCAAAACACAAAACAATATATACCACAATTTTAACAATGTAAAGGGAAGGAACAACAAAATTGAAACAACATCTTGAAATGATGATGGTAAAACCTAGCCCCACAGAGGAAGATATAAGATATCATCTCATACTTTTTAAAATTAAATTTTATTCTTTAATCCACAAAAATCAGCTCCTTGCTACCTAAGCAGCCTTCTCATACTTTACTCCCCTCCTTGCATAGACTAGTCCAGCCAAACTGGCTTTCTTGCTGCTTCTCACACATAGCTTTCATCTCTTGCCTCTAGGTCTTTGCTGTGGCTGTGCCCTTATACCAGGAATGTGCACCACCCTCACCATTACCTCTTAGAGTTCCTAGTTTCCTTCAAGTCAACAAGAAGCATTTATTAAGTGCTTACTTGTTTGCACTAAGAATTCAAATAAAAGCAAAACACAGTTTGTATCTTCAAAGAGATTATGTTTCTGATGGGGGAGTTACCACTTAAACAGAGGCAACCACCAGAAGCAGGCATGATCTGAATAAAGATCAAGCAGAGGAGACTGAGAATGTTCACTCAGAGAGGTAGGAGGAGAAGTGGCTGAAAGCCTAGAGAGAAGAGAGGACCAAGGAGAAGAGGGGTGGAGAGGAGGCTATTGGACTTGGCAACCGAGAGATCACTGGGAACTTTGGAGAGACCATTTCAGTTGGATGATGAGGTTGGAAGCCAGATTACAGAGTAAGCAAGAGCAGAAAGAACATCATACGGCAGCTACAAAGTGGAGGAGAAATATAGGACACTGTCTGCTGGGGATGGATGAGTCGATTAAGGATTTTTTGAGGATGGAGGAGACTGGGATGTAGTTTGTGGGCAGCAGGAAAGTGGTCAGTAGACAGCGAAATTGAAAATAAGGGAAGGAGTGAGAATCATAGAGGAAACAATCTGTTGGGTAGGATGGGTGTCGTTTGTACCATGGTCAGCCCTGGCAGGGATAAGGGAAGGATTATGTCATATTGTGAGGAAGGGGTTGCAGAGAGCGTGGTGGAAGGTAGCTGAATGGTATGAAATGAGGAGGAGGGGGGAAGAAGAAGCTCTTAGGGAAGGGCCTCGATTTTTTCAGGGAAATACAAGGCCAGGTTCTCAGATGAGAAAGTGGATGGAAAAGGAGTCACAGGAGGTTTGAGAATGAAAAGGTTTAGAAAGGATTTTGTGGTGAGTGGGCTAGGCAATTGATTAAGGTGGTGTAAAAGGATTGCCTTGCTGCACTGAGGGCCCAGTAAAGGTTATGTATAATGAATTTATAGTGTCCCCAGTCAGCATGGTTTCATTTTCTCCAGCTTGTTGTCATCCAGAACAGATCTCAAAATGTGAAATTATTTTAGAAAGAAATTTGCTGGTCATTTGCAGAGGAGAGTTAGCCAGGAAGGGAGTGGTTCTCTCTCCCCAGATTCTAGCAGATTTAAATTATATAGGATTTTGACAAGGTTTCCCACGTAAGAATCCTACATACCCCATGTACATAGTTAAGCAATTTTGCCAAAAGTACAGCCTGAAACAAGGCAGATTGAGACAGATAGATAGACATGTGCAACTGTAACCCAAAGAAGAACTTGGGGTGGATCCCTCAGAAATTCCTGGGCGTGGTAACCCCAAACAGGAATGCTTTGGGTGGATTCAAGTCTGGGAGAATTGGCAATACCTTGTAGCCATCTCTGGCATTCCTAGAGAGTTACTGGGGTCAAGTGATATCCTGGGTCTGGACAACCTTTAATAACATAAAGTTGGATTTAAACAGCATAATAATTTTTTCCAAATAATATGATAAACAATTTTTCCCACAAGCCCCACTGAGCATTATGTGACTCCTGGGAGTAATCCAAGGTTGGATGTTGACTGAGCAAGAACAGTGATAGGAGACAAGGGACTCAAGAGGACAGTGTAGAGTTGAACTGTTTCGAAAGGGGTTGAGATGGGAAGGGAGGAAAGTGAGGCCATTGCACAGGTGATAGCCTGGGAAAGAACTGAGGGTTCCTGAGATTGGAGGTCAAGTGAGGAGGAAGAATACAATTTGTGGTTATAAGTCAATAGTTGACAGACATTAAGTGCCTACTATGTGCTAAGCACTAGCGATTGCTGTTTGTCCATCATTCTAGAAAAGGACCATGACAGGAGGTGAAGCCATGACATGGAAGTGACCAATCGGTGAGTTGGGGGGTGTCTACCCCAAGCATGTGAAGACTTCCCCCGTGGAATGGGTGGATAAGAACAATTTGTTCCAATGGCCACAAAGGCAACTGAAGTAGGTGCTGTGAAAAGCTTCAAGCTTGATCAGACATCCAAGATGCCAGTCACCCACAGCCTCACCAGTCGGGCTGACTTTTATCTTGCCACTGGGCTTCGATGGCTCAGGAAGAGAGAGAGGCTGCCAACTTTGTACAGCTGTGCCTCACTTAAATCCAATTCACAGGTGAGTCAACACATCACCCTGTGATGGTGAGACAATTGGTCCTCTTAAAAAATGAAGGACATCAAAACCCCACAACAACATCAGGGCAGGAGTAGGGGAAGTTGAGGAGTTGAGGAAGAGAGAAAAACCGTGAGCCAGGCTCTGACTCACTGAAGAAAGAAGGGAAAATGTCTTGGAGATCTCTAGGCAGCAGCTATCAGAATCTTCATTAAGTGATAAATCTGGATTGAAATAAACCTCAGGGGGGTGGCTAGGTGGCACAGTAAATAGAGCACCAGCCCTGGAGTCAGCAGGACCTGAGTTCAAATCCAGCCTCAGACACTTAACACTAGCCATGTGACCTTCAGCAAGTCATTTAACCCCAATTGCCCTGCTTTCCCCCCTCCAAAAAAAAAAGAAACGAAACTCAAAGGAGGAAGGGTTATGGAGTGATGGAAGTAGAGAGAGACTAGAAGTGGTGATGGGGGAGCAAGGAGGATTCCAACTCTCCCAAATCACTAGTGAATCAGGAAAAAGGAGTGAAATGTAGCCAGTGCTGGAAAGGGAAGCCAGGGAGGCTGGGCAGAGAGGCAGCTCTCACTGACTGCAAGAAGATGGGAGAGACCTGGAAAAGGAAAAAAATCTGAGATGAAAACAAGTGTTACCTATTAAGCAGGTATTCCAAAGAGGGTGGGCGGACCTTGACTGGGGCATGACCTAGTCAAAGGGGATGGGAATAGGGGAGAAGGCAGTAAAGGACAGAGAGTGGGCTTTGTATCAGAGTCAGGGGGTCAGAATTACTGGGGTGGGGAGGGCATGATGGGGTGGGAGTTTAAGCAGGTTATCCTTATTCTCAGGGGCCAGTGTGGATGGGCAGGCAGGTGGCAGAGTGGGAGCAGTGAAGCCAGGCTCCAGACAGGCACTGAGTCAGCCCCAGGGTGCAGTTATCCCAGGTCCCAAGGCTCAGCCAATGCTATGCATACAGAAAGTGGCAGGGGACAGGGAGCATCCAGCAAGGGGGCAAGGCACCCAGCGTGGAGTTTTAGAAGTCTGGAAAAGATGCTAGAGGGTTGATGGAGTGTGTGGCAGGGCTAGGTAAGGAAGCTTCAAGGCTCAGCTCCCTTCCTGTCTCACCAGGTTGTGAGTGGCAGCCCTCCCAGTTACCTGGTATTGATCTGGTATCTACCTATATATGCACAGGTCCTCAAGTTAGACACGGAGCTTTTTGAGGGCAGGCAATGCTGTCACTTTTATCCTTTCTATTTCCAGTGTCTGCCACTCAGTAGGATCTTGATAAATTCTTGTTGATTGATCTTGTCCAACTCACCCCCAGTAGAAGGTAAACTTCGTAAGGGCAGGGATTTTCTTATTTTTGTCTCTGTATCTCTAGTGCCTGGCTCTTAGGAGGGGCTAATAATGTCTGTTGATTGACTGATCAATTGACTAGAATATCCAGGGCAAGAGAATACTAAAACTATATGAAGGCCAAAGACAGAGAATTTAGCTGAGACTTGAAGGAAGCCGGGAGGCAGACATCACGCCCTCTGACTGTAGGTGTCCCTCAGGGTTCCTTCCAGGGCCCACTTCTCCTCTTCCTCTATACTGTGCCTGTTGATCTCATTGACTTTTATGGACTTAATGACCATCTCTATGCTGATGATTCCCATATCTACCTATCCTGCCCCAATATCTCTACTGATCTCCAATCGCCTCGCAGACATCCCAAGCTGGATGTCCAGTAGACCTCTTAGACTCAACATGTCCAAAATGGAATCATCTTCTTTCTAAACCCCTCCTACCTGCTCAGTTACTGTAGAGGACAACGCCGTCTTCCAAGTCCCTCAGTCTCCCAATCTATGAGCCATCCCGGACTCCTCTCTCTTACCCCCCCCCCCCCCGCCCCATATCCAAGCTTTTACCAAGGCCTCTGGATTTCACCTTTGTAACATTTCTTATATACACCCTTCTCTCCTCTGCTCCTGCCCCTACCCTGGTGCAGGCCCTAATCTCCTGGATTATTGTAATAGCTTCTGGGGGTGGGGGTCTGCCTGCCTCGTCTCCCCAGTCAGCCACTAGTGAATTTCCTAATACACAGGTCTGATCATGTCACGACCCGCCTCATCTGCCACTTCAATAAACTCTATGGCTTCCTATTGCCTTCAGAAACAAAGACAAAATCCTCCGCTTGGCATTCAAAGCCCTTCCTACCCTTGTCCCCGCCTGCCTTTCCATTCTCCTTATATTTTACTCTCCCACTTACACTGGCTACTAACACTGGCCTCTTGGCTGTTCCACAAAGGTGCTCCCTCACTGCTCCGGGCATTCTCTCTGGCTGCCCCCACACCTCCTCATCTCTATCTCCTGACTCGCCCGATCTTCTCCAGAAAGCCTTTCCTAGCCCCTCTTCATCTCAGCACTTGCCCTCTCTTCTTTCCCATTCTCCCCCTTCTACAGCTTGTTCTTACCCTACTTGTTTGTTTGCTTCTTGTCTCCCCCACCCCCATTTGAATGGAAGCTCCTTTAGGGCAGGGACTGTCTTCTGCCTCTTCTTGTATCTCTAGTTAGCACATAGTAGGAGCTTAATAAATGTTTATTGACTGAGGACCTAGATTCAAATCCTCTCTTTAGTACTTTCTAGATAGCAAGTATGAATGTGGGTGTCTCTGGACCTGTTCCCTTATCAAGAGGGGCCTGGATTAGCCGGTGTCTGGGGCCCCTCCCCATCTAGATCCAAGATCCTGTGACAACTTCAAGGGCCAAAGGCTGAAACCCTCTCCTTCCCATGCTGCTCTGGCCCTGCCCCCATGCTGGTCCTTTCTTCCCCTGCTCCCCTTCTCCCACCATTGGCTGGGGGTGGCTCAGCTCAAAAATCCATCCAACGGTTTTTAAAATCTGAGCTGCAGATGTTTCCAGTCTTGGAAGAAGTTCAGAGGAACACAGCCAAGATCTTAATTTATGGAGCCTTCTAGCTGGGGCCACAAGCTTATTGGCAAGGACAGGCAAGCTGGTTAGCGAGGCTCACTCTCTGGGACAGTCTGATGCTGTTCAACGGATTACATCTTGGGTTAATCAAGTTCTTGGCTGCATTTATTCTTAATTCTGAAGGGAGGTGGGGGTGCGAGGCTCACCTAAACAGCTAGGGTGCTTTTAATCTCTTTCATAAACTTTTTCAAGATGATTGCCTAAAAATATGTAAATTTTAATGTATCTTCCAGTCCTGTGTTACTCTTAATAACTTTTTGATATTTACCAATGAAGAGAAAAGGCCTTTTGAACAGAGGGGCAGCTTGGTGTAGTACAGGCATTCTTGACCATTTCTGTGTTATGAACCCCCAGAAACACACTTTGGCAGTCTGGTGAAGCCAGCTGACCTCTCCTCAGAATGCTTCTAAATAATGATTTGCCAAGGAAACCAATCATCTTAAAGCAAAGTTTTCAAAATATTTTTAAAAAATGAGTTCAGGTTAAGAACTTCTGGCTGTACACCTAATACCCATGAGACTGGCAAAGTTGACAATAAAGAAAAATGATTAATGCTGGAGATGCAGGAAAATGGGTACGTTAATGCACTATCAGTGGAGCTGTGAATTAGTTCAACCATTCTAGAAAGGAACTTGGAACTATGCACAAAAAGCCATTCACTGTGAATACCTTTTGATCTAGGTCTCTATCCCAAAGACACCAAAGAAGGAGAAAAAGGTCCTATGCTTACAAAAATATTTATAGCAGCTGTCTTTTTGTGTTGAGAAAGAGAAACTAAGGGAGTATTTAGCAATGGGAAACATTTGAACAAATTATGGTAATATGAATGTACTGGAATACTATTGTGTGAAATGAAGAAGGGAATGGTTTTAGAGAAACCTGAGAAGACTTGTATGGACTGATGCAGAGTGAAGTGAGCAGAACCAGGATAATAATTGATTTAGTAACAATAGTTTAAAGACAAACAACTTTCAAAGACTTAAACACCGGTCAACACAACGACCAACCAGAGGACTCATGGTGAAGCCTGCTTTCTGCCTCCAAATAGAGAGCTGGTGGACTCAGAGGACAAAAAATATTTTTGAGACACGGCCAACATGGGTTTATTTTGATTGACAGTACATGTTTGTAGCTGGTTTTATTTTCCCTTGGTTTCTCAGTGGGGCAGGGGGAGAGGTGAGGGGCGTTTTGAAAATAAAATTTAATTAAAAAGTAGAATAGAGACCCTCCAAAGCTGTGAATAGAACATTAGTCTTAGAATCAGGAAGATCTGGGTCCAAATTCTACCTCCAACACTGTGACCCCAGGCAAATCCCTTAATTTTGAACCTCTGTTTACTCAACTGTCCAATGAATGTGTTGGAAACTATAGCTTCTAAGGCCCCTTCAAGCTCTGGGTCTCCCATATTATCTTTAATTTGGGCTTTCCCTAAGACATCAGTACATGATGGACTAAAACTGTGGTACCAAAGGGGAAGTTGAATTGTTGGAGTTCGTCAAAGTGAGGACTTGTTCCTCCTCATTCGTTCCTTCAGATGCAGATGATAAAGCCTTTAGAGCAGAATGCATCATGCTGGGCATTAGGAGGGACACAGAGAAATGAGACATCTTTGTTTTCAGGGGCTACCTGGGGCTGCCTCTGGGTCCCACTGCAGCATCTCAGGCTCACCCTTGCAATGAGCCGAAGCGTCCCCTCCTACCTGAGCCATGGCAGGTACCATGGACAGCCACAGCAAGGGCAACAGAGCTGGGGCAGAGGAAGTGGAGAAGGCATCCCCGACAAAGCCCACAAGGGGCCAGCGCCATGGCTGCCACTCCACCCAGACCCCTCCTTGGCTGCAACCACTTTCACTGTCATTTCTTACTCATTTTCTTTTTTTTAAACTGATACAACGTGAAGTAAGCAGAGCCAGGTAAGCAACATATTCCAGAGCAACAACATAATTGAAGTGGAAGGCTTTTGAAATCATAATGAAAAGGCTTGGCCCCAAAGAAGAGCTATGAGAAGATACTTCCCTCCTCCCCTTCTTCGCAGAAGTGGCGCCCCATGGGTATGGGACGCTGGTTATAGCATCAGATTCCTAAACTACTTTTTAATATGCTGGTTAGCTTTACAAACTACTTTCTCCAGTTAAAAAAAAATTTCTTTGTCATAAATGGAGGATTCTTAACGTTTTTTGTCAGAAATCCCTTGAGTAGACAGATCTCTGGCAAAGCTATGGTCTCTTTCTCAGAATTTTTAAAAAAATTCATAAAATAACTTTTTAATGCATAAAATTAGAGGAGTAAGAAGGAAACCAATTACACTGAAATTCAGTTATCAAAATATTAAAGAAATAACCTCAAGTTATTAACCCCTGCTACAAAGTATAGCTCTCTAGGAGAGGAGGGGAAGACGCAGTACAAAATGTAGGTGATACAAAAACAAAAGATAACCGTGAAATTGTATTTTAAAATTAAATACACTTCTGAGTTTTCTTCCACAAAATGACTAACATGGAAATGTTTTATGTGGAGAGGTGGGGTGATGGAGGGGAGGGCAGAGTGGGGGGGAGGGATGATGAATATTCACATTTCTGTAGAGGGAGAGGGAC
>CM053580.1:583863280-583908158 GCA_028627135.1 Pseudochirops cupreus
CCGAGCTGACTTTAGTGGGAAGTATCTTTGTGTGCGTTTTGGAGTTCCAGGATTGGTTTAGAGTCCTATTTTATGGGTATTTTGGGGTGGCTATGTGAGAGCTGCGATGTGTTGCTGCTGCTACGCCACCATCTTCAGGACTCACTTTTTTAAAATGTTCTATTGTATTATGAGATCTGTGAGCACATTATCTGGTTATCGTTTATAGCCTCCTGGTGATAATTTGGATTATTTTTTTGCTATCAGGCATATTTGTGTTATATAAAGATAAAATGTATTACTGAGGCATGTACATGTGACCTCTAGTGTGGGATTTAGAGGTGAATTCCAGGAACCTGTCAAGAGATGTTTTGCATTGTAATAGGTCTATTCCAAGTATTATTGTACATTTGCTGGGAATGGAACCTAAAGGTAAGCATTAACCTGGGATGATAAGTTCATCGTATTTGTTCTGTCAAATGGTGATGTAATTTGCTAATTCTGGCTGTCAAGTCTGGAAGTCAATTTTGTAAGGGACTGCAAGATTCCAAGCCTAGAGGAGGAATGTAATAAGGGTTTGAGAACTGACTAGGATCTTGAGATTTGGGGTTCACAGGGATAAGCATTCTCCAGAAGAGACTGGGGACCACAGCAATCTCTGAGACAGAAGGTAGAATTGAATCATAGTTTAGAAAGGGAGAATTAAGGAGGGACATGGGACCTTTGGCCATTTTAGAGCAGAAGACTCAGGCTAACAACACCTGTTTCATCCTCCTCTTCAAGGATGCTGGGAGTTTCAAGGACAGGTCTGCTCCTCCTCCAACTTCCCCTCTTGGTGCCTGTCCATGAACAGACACTAAACATGCCCCATGTGTGTTTCTACTCAATTTTGAATCAGCCCTGAAGAGGAAGGGGACAGAGAGAGATAAACATCAATTTAAACGACGGCAGAGAGCCAAACTTGCCTAAATGTCAGGAATTTTTTTCTTTTAGTGAATGTGCACTTAACTTTTCATTTACTACCATCTTCATAAAACAAGAAGAACCATTGTGGATCTGAGAGGCTATACAGGGGTGGGGAGCCAGCAGCCTCGAGGCCATACATGGCCCTCCAGGTCCAAAAGTTCACCCTTTTGACCAAGTTCAAGTTTTACAGAACAAATCCTTTTCAGGGGGTTGAGAGCAGGCATGGATTTGCTTCTGTTTTTGTATCTCTGGCACTTAGCACAGTGCTGGGCACAGCAGGCACTTCAGAAATGCTTGAATCATTTTGCAAACCTTAAAGTGCTTTATAACACCAGCCATTATTCTTACTCTGAATTCTCTCACAATTTACCCTCATCAAAACTGGTATTGCAACCTGCTTTAGAAATCAAATTCATGCTGCCTGCTGTGTACCTTGGAGGCTGATCAATAGATACTCTAGAAACTCACCATCATTATGCCTTGAGATCCAACTTATTCAGATCAAGACTATGACATTTTTCTGCCTTTCCTGAGCAACCAAGGGATGCTGGAGCCAGTTCCAGCCTCAATCTCTGGCCTCCTCCTGGTTATCGCTCCTGACCCTGCTACTCCCTCTGGAGGCCCAGCTTTTCAGGCATCTTCCTCCACTCTTCTTTGGGCCAAACACCCCTTACCATCCTTACTGGAGAAGGGAAAGACACTCCTCTGGATTTCCTCACACCCTGGGTTTTCCAAGACTAGCAAGCTCTCTGCCATCCTGTGATGTGCCTGCCCATCATGTGGTTCCAGTCTGGCTTCTGGAATGGGACGTAGCCCTGTAAGAAATGCTAGCAGTTTGGTTTCCACAGATTCTATAGGAACAGTGATGTTCCAAAAACAGATGCCGCACAGGATGTGCAGGAAGGTATAAATCATGATGAGGGGAGGAAGGGCAGTGACCCTCTCCAATCATATAGCAAGAAGAAATCTGCAACTTTACTGCTTCAAAGGGTCTGGGCTAAGCTGGTTTAAACTGGTCAGAGTCAAAGGATGGTCACCAACTTTCCATTAACAGGCATGCTTAACTAGCCTCATACACATTAGCTCACACACCCTGAACAGAATTAGAGCCTCATTATCCGACTGTGGGACGCACGTAGCTTGTATCTGGGAGGAAGGAACAGACTAAGCAGTACGTGTGTAGTGGGCAGGTCAGAAAGACTGTAACCCAGAAGAGCTGGAACCAATCCCAGTTCTGAAGGGAGGACAAGGCAGCAAATTCAAATGGAAGCAGCATAAAAGGGCTTGAATTTTTCTGGTTCTCTGTAGTCTTCTGAGGAGGCTACCCATTTATTCAGGAAAGAATGCACATGAAGTAAAGGTAATGAAAACATTCCTGGCTCTGCAACAAGTATTGTTTATTTCTAGACTAAGTAAGCTTCTAACAGCCCAGACCAGACTCTGTCCAAAGCGTCAAGGTCTTTCTGGTCGGGTCAGCATAAAACCTCTCGGCTGGGCAGGAAGAGTCAAATAGGAGTGGCGGGCTCGTGGCTGGGGATACTTGGTGATCATCTCTGAATGGCCCCTGAAAATGGGTCCAACAAAAACCAAACAATGAAGTTAGCAGAAGCTTTAGATAGGGCAAAGGAAACCAAACCTGAGATTTAATAAAGGAAAATGATAAAGCCAACAAGTCACTTCTCATCCCCCCACAGCCCCAGAACCCTTCCCCGCAGCTCACCTCTTGCATAGCTGGAATGCATTCTCTTCTCATGGCCATTTTTCACAAGCGTTCCCTTCTTGCACAGGTCACCCAGGTACCAACTCTTCCAGGCAGCCCAGAGGCAGCTGACTACTGCCAAATGCTGGCGATTTGCAGCGTCCCTCATTTCTCTCCTCCACCAGGGCCACCTTCTAGTGCAGGCCCCCATCACCCCACTCCCGGGTGGCTCTTCCACCTCTTCTGTCCCCCCCTCCAATCTATCCTCCAGTCAGTGCCCCCACCTTCCATTCAATAAACTCCAGCAATGCCCCATCATCTCTTGGATCAAAAATAAAATCCTGCTGGGCTTTGAGAGCTCCTGACAACCTGATGCCTTCTCACCTTCCCCGCTTTCCTGCACCTCACTCCTCTTCACTGACTACTGGCCTTTCTGATGTTCCTCGCCCAGTGCCCTACACCTGCCACCTCCATGTTTTCACTGGTGACCCCATACGGACAATGTTCTCCCACCTTGCTTATATCTCCCAGCTTGACCCCTTACCTTCTGAAAGAGGCCCTCCCTGGGATTCCCTCTGGTGCACATATTATCTTGTCCATGATCTCACCAGTGGAATGTAAGCTCCTTGAGGGCAGGAATTTCATTTAGCAAAGTGCTGGACACATCATTAAGTGCTTAATGGATGCTTGCTGACTGTGAGGCAGTCACCTCCTCACCTCCTCTAAGAAGCTCTGGCATAGATTTGCTTCCATCTAAATCCATGCGCCTACATATCAATCACCAAGTGTTTCTTAACTGCCTATGGCGTACCAAGCACAGTGCTAGGAAGCGGGGGAAGAAGGAAGGAAAAAAGGGAAGGAGGGAGAAAGGAAACAAAGAAGGAAGGAAAGGAGGAAGGAAGGGAGGGAAGGAAGGAAGGAAGGAAGGAAGGACAGAAGGGAGGAAGAAGGGGAAAAGAGGAAACATGCATTCATTAAGTGCCTACTATGCAACAAGCACCATACTAGGGATCCAGTCTCCGACCTCATGAGTTTTTCATCGAGGGTGGGAAGCCGCAGGGCACACATATGTAGCAACAAAGTGCAAGCGTAATCAGTACAAAGGTAATGAAGATACAAAGTAGCACTAAGCAAGTGGGGGCAGGGCACAGTCTCTTACCGTCTGACTTGTTCACCCAGCCCATTTATCAGGCTTGTTTGGAATAACTCTGAGCAGCGCCTGGAGAGTCAGAATGGAAGCTAGGTCCCCACTGAGGAGGACAGGAAGGTCAGCCCACCCCAGGCCCAGAGAGAGGTTTGACAAGAGGCTGATCAATGAAAATCTTGCCAGGGACAGAGCCAGCAGCAAATGCTGGAGACACCCATGGGGATCACTGTAAAGAAGGGGATGTTCACTGGCAAATGTGTATTTAGACTCTTATGGCTGAAAAATCTCTCTCCTTCCCCAGTCACATTTTACTCCCTCCCATTATGGCTGTAGCCACAAGAAAGAATCACATGGACTGGGATTTTTTTGAAACTTTTTCAAAAAAATTTTTTTTTATTTTCATAAATTAACACATATAACAGTGGGAATTTTAGAGTCACAAACTACCAAACAGAAACGAAACTGCAAGGGGCATGACTGATGCCAATATTACCAAAAATGTACAAATTTCACTGAACTATTTCTCATGATAAGATAGAAACACTTTATTCAGGCAACTACTGGCCCTGTCCAGCAGGAGAGGTGCTGAAACATCACCCAGAAGGCCAATGCGGCACCAGAAGGTGGCTTGTGAAAATGCTAAAGCAACAATCGGGACCATCAGCCTATATTGCGTAGATGAAACACCATCTCTGCCCCAACCCGCCCCCTCCCACCCTACCCCACCCTGCCCCACCCACCAGTAAAATCCAGACAACTTTGGGGGCTGGGTTTGTGGCTCAATGAACATCAAACTCTGATTTCTGTAAGCTGAAGCCTTCTCCCCAGTCAGTGACTGGACAGAAGGAGTTCAGTCCTCTTGGCAGAGAGGGTCCCTTCCGGAGGAGGTACACAGGAAAGGACACTCTGCCAATTCTTTGTAATGCTTTGGATACAGCCACCTACAACGCGGTACATCCTAGGTCCTTTCACAGACACCAGAAGAAAGCTTAAAAATATTTTCCCACAGGCATTAATGGAAAAAAAAATTAAAACGAAACAAAACCAAAAAACAAATGCTTGTCTTTCCCTGCCTCAAAGCGACAAGAGAACAGCATCACCGCCTAAAGGTTGACCTTAATATATATATAGTGTTTAATGAAAGATCAAATCTTCGCCCGGAGGCCGCGAGGGAGGCTCCAGAGCTCCCACCCCACAGCCCACCTGCCACCAGCACCCATGGGTGGGGCACGCAGGCCGATCTTGGCAGAAGTGGGGAGGGACCCCAAAGAACAGATGTCCTGGTTCTTCTACGTTGGCTCCGGCTCCAGCACGCCCTTCAGGCAAAAGCGTGACCGAGTGTCATGATTCACAGCTGGGGGGGAGGGCATCATGTTTTGGGATTCACAGCATGAGTTTCTGAGCTTGTTGGGCTCCGAGTAAGGCAAATGCTACATGTCTCTTCACTGCACGCCCCCCCCAGTAAGACAACACAGACATGATCAACTTGAATGAGGTACTTTCACACCAACAGAGAAATGAGACCAGAAGGGGCAGGGAACGGTGTGGAGGGGAAAAGGAGGGTGGCAGGAAGAGGAAAGCCAGCCATGAAAGGTTCAGTGACAGCAGAACCCTGCTCAGACCTGAGATTTCTCCCCCATCCCACACAGAAAACATTCAAGCCCTGAGGTGATCCAGGCCACTTGGGGCAGAAGACCTGGTCCCTGCCGTGGGCAGCATGGGCCCCAGGGACTGGAGATGACACTGAAAAGCCTGTAAACCTGAAGACAGGTGTGGCTATGGTGCTGCCAGCATCCCAGATCCATCAACTTCCTCCGAGTGATTCGAAGCCTGACCAGAAACTTGAAGGAGGTGGCAAAGGTCTCTAGGTAGAAGCCTTTTCTAGACCCTTTCAACATAGAGCTGGAGCTGGGAGGCTGGGCAGGTGGAACCCTGGGGATGGGGAAAAGTCCAGTGGGCTGCCTGGGCACTCAGTGCAATGGGCCCCTGGATCCCTTCCCTCTCCATGGGCTTGACAGAGCTTTGACCAGCCCCAATGCCTGGTCAGACGGCCCTCACAGGTGCCACTTCTGGCTGTGCTGAAGCTGAAATGACATCATCAGGGCTACTGCTGCAGTGTCTACCTTCTGGTCCACCAAGCGTCATAGCCTTGGCATCTTCCAAACTTCTGACACCGCCAATGGATCTGACAACATGGTCCCACTGGAACAAGACAGCGAGGCAGGGGGGCTCCCTTGAAAAGAGGCTGAGAAGAGCACACACTATTCCTCAAAGGCAGTGCACAGAGGGAGAAGCTTAGCATCAAGAGACCCCCATCCTAGGCAGAGGTATCAAGGTGAAATGCAGGTCCTGATGATACAGGCCTCTAGAATTTGACTGGTCCTCAAGGGAAGGGCCTGGGCCTGTGGTGCAACCAGGTATGGTACTGAGTTTGGTCCAACTGGGTGGGGGGGAAGTCTGGTCCCTTTCAGCTGTAGCGGATGCGCTAGGTCCCTATGTCTAGGCTGGGAGCTTCGGAGAAAAAGCCCACACTCTCCCTAACTGGCACAGACAGTCAACCTGCAGAGGAAAGGCAGAGAGGCAAACTCCCTCTCCTTACCCTAACAAGTTAATCCCAAGTGGGTATGTAAGACCCAGCAAGTGAGTCTTCTGTGACACCCTAGCAGGGTTGCCTGTAGGGATGGGAAGAGAGGCTAGGAGTGTGGATGACAAGGGGAGCACCCCACCCCCCACTGGCTGAGAACCCCAGCTCTCTATACTCATTCACAGGAAGACCTACTTAAGAGAAAGAGAAATGCAGAGGGGAGAAGGAAGGAGGAGGGCCAAACGGATTAAGTGGAGATGAAGACAGCATCCTTCGGACCAAATAACAACCTCGTAGGCACTAAGGAGGAACCAACAGCTTGCAATCCCTCAGCCTCTCTGCAAAGTTTCAAGTATGTTTCACAAACACAGTGACCAGAATCCCCAAGCGTCCTTGCCTGGGGCCAGCCAGGGCTGGCTTCCCTGAAGCAACTTCTAACAACAGAGGGCACCCTCTCCTTCCCTCGGGGCAGATGGCTTTTCACACTTCTGGAGACTTAGGGAGTCACAAGCCTTTCACCCCAGGTAGCCCTGAGGATTAAGTCCACCACCATCCACCAGCATCCTTTTGGCCATAAAAACAACGTAAAATCCCACTGGGTCCTAGTGTATCAAAAGCTACCTGGAGACAAAGTTGCTCTTTGACCTTAGGTCCGTTCAGTTGGAGGTGGGAGCCCTCTGGCCCTGGTCATACAGCAGGGACCCTCCTTTCTGGGCCAGGCAGTCCTGCACGGAGGGAGCCCCGGGAGAGGCTGGGTCAGACACCTCACATATCCAACAGTCTTTGCTTAAACAGATAATTGCCTTTTCCCCCATGTTAAAAATTCAAAATCAAAACAAAAATCACATTTAAAGGCTCCCAACATGCAGCAATAATAATAATAATAATAATTAATAATGGTAACAATGACAGTAATAAAAGGAAACAGCACAACACTGAAAAGTGCAACTGACTTGGAACGGCACCAGTGCCAGGGGCTGCTGGGCCGGGCACACACAGAACCCAGTTCTAAGCAGACTCATTCCCAGGATTTAGAACAAAACTGGGGCGAACCAGCCCCGACTCCTCTGCAGAGCTGGGGGTCCCAGGAACGGAGACGCGCTTCTGTGACTAGCACCGCGGTAAACAATGGAGCCCACAGGGACGTGCAAAGTGAGGTGGGTGGGTCCTGGGAATCCTGGTGTTATCACAGGAGGGCAGTGGTCGGCCGGAGATGGCCCCAGACTGCGGGGGAGGGCGGGCAGGCCTTCCTGGGGCCCCTCTTGGCCACGCAAGAGAAGAGGTGTCTGCACCTTGGTGACCAGGGATCCCTCATGCAGGCCGAGTGGTTTAAATCACCGGGAAAAGCCAAGAGATCCTTGCCAAGGAGGTCCAAGAAAAGGACCAAGACAAGGACCCCAAATGCCTATGTGGACTTGACTTCTCAGCAGCCTGACGTCGGCTCCTCTTCTCCCTCCTCGGCAAGGAAGGTCTCCAGGTCCATCAGTTTCTGAATCAAAAGGGCGTCCAGCTCTCGGCTTTGCAGGGCAGCCTTTTTTGCCCTGGTAAAGCTGCCCATCACCTTGATCTTACCACGATTCCTCCTCTTCCGAGGAACAGTAAAATCCTGGAACTCCAGGACCCGCTTCCTCTTCTGCTGGCTGACTGAAATGAGTGCCCCATTTCTCTCTCTGGGCTCCTCAAAGATGGTCTCTAAACACCTGGGATTGGGGGATCAAAATGGGACCATCAGCCCTGTACTACAGGCTCCTCTCTTCTACCCCTATGGAAGCTCTGACTGAGAAGGATCCTCAAGGGCCAGGGCTAGCTACTCACACCTGTCCCTGGGCAGGAATCCCCTTTAAAATATCCCTGGGAAAAGCCTGAATGATGAGGAACCTGCTACTTCCCAGGGTGGCCCCTTTCATTGCTGGACAGCTCAGACCATCAGCACATCTGTCTTGACACAACCTAGAGCTGCCTCTTCACCATCCTCACCCTCGTCCCTGGTTTCACAAGCCAGGCCAGTTCTGCCCAATCTGCTTGTCCTCCATTGGAAACATCCTGGCTTCCCAATGTGCAAGGATTTAGAGGGTCCTCCCGTTGTGGTCTAACGTTAGCTGCCAGGCTATGATTCCCTTTGATAGGACCTACACTGACTTCATTTCTCAGGAGCCTGGTGCTGGCACAGTCTGGGCCCCAGGAAGAGTCATTTGGCTCTGGCCTTTAGCCTTCCTATCAAGTTCTGCTGTCCTCCCACATCCAGCTAGTACTCACTGGAATATGGCCCACCCCTCCCAACCACCTGTTGCAGTGCATGTTAGGAGCAATGCCTTGGGGCCTCGCTGCTGTACTTCCCATGACACCATCTGCTGTAGCCACTCTTCTCTTAGCCTGGGACCTCAGGGAGGGATGGCAGGGCCTGCATGCTATTGCCCTAACGCTGCGGGACATACCTGGATGCAGGGGGGGACTTGTAATTTTTATTGGTGTATATCTCTTCCAAGCTGAATTCCTTCTTCTTCAGCCTGAAAGAAAAGAACATGGTCTGCCCTGCATTCTCACTCTTAGCTGGCTCGTGGGCAGTGGCTTATCTAATCCCCAAAGTCGTCCCCACTTTCTACAGGTGGACAGAGAAGTCCAGCAAAGCTACAGCGAGTGTAAGAGACAGAGCTGGGACTAGAAACCAAGGATTCTTACTCTTGGCCAAGTGCTCCCTGCCCATACAACATGCATGAAGATTCAATCCCTTAGAAGAAAATGTATTTCCTCTGAACAGGGCAATAAGGGAGTCTGTGCTCACTAAAGGAGGAGAGAGGATAAATTGGGGCTGAAACCGTCTGTCTCCAAAGCATCACGAAGGTGGCTCCGAATTGCATGGGAAGAACAAGTGATTGCTTTGAGTGGACCCAGATTCTGCTCCCCTCCTCCCAGGAAGGGGTAGGCGGAAAAGAAGGGAAGAATCAGTGGACAAGGCCAGTGTTGATCTGCTGAGCGCGTCCGACAGTACCTCCGGACTGCTGGGATCTTGGTTGGCTGGGGTCAGTTCCCTGCTCAAAACAGCTCCCCCTCCCAGGCTATAGCAACAAGCTGACTATCCTTCTCACAGTCATGACAAGGCTTACATAAGTGTCCAGAAAAAACATCTGGGCAGTCAATTTCAGATGAGCAGCTAAGAAAATGTTCTCTTTACTTAACAAGAAATAATAATAAAAAATGAAGCCCTATCTAAATGACTGAAGAGGGAAGGAGTTGTAATGGGTCAAAACACACAGGGCAATGTTTACCAAACTACACCCATAGCAAGAGTGGTAAAAAGTCAATTAAAATTCTTAAAACTTTGCTATTTCCCAGAACAAGGGTGCAATGAATTTTCTCCTAAATCTCCTCAGTGGTGACATCTCAACACCCTCTTGGCAAGTCTTTCGCAACAGGCTCATGTTTTAGCTCCGGCTCTTTCTATGCCATGAATAGGAAGGTCTACACCTCAAGGGCTGACCTGGAGGTGGAGGATCACATAGTCAAGAATCAGTCTACCAAGTTGTAAGACTTCTTTACTCACCTTTTGGGTCGAGGCAGTCCCATTGGGGTGAGGTTGGGGTCTGGCCTAGGAATGGTTTTCCGGATTCGAATCTGTGAGACTTTTTTTGGCCGCTTCTCTGGCTCAATCTATTTTTAAGGGTTAGGAAGAAAAGAAGAGAGAGAAAAGAAAAAATAGTAACAAAAACCAATGAGACATATAAAGCATCTTTGTACGACGCCCAAGATATCATTTCACTGGTTTTCTGAATCACTGGGTCCAATAAGCAGCCAATTTGTTCCTCAAGAGGCTGTCACTGGCCCTGTCAAACCCTAATTTATATGATAAAAACACAATATCACAATCCAACAAATCTGGAATATGAAAATTCCTCATGAATGTCCCTTTGTTTTGTGCTCTCTTGCCCACTCAAGATCCTACCTTATTCTGAGAAAATGTACAGGAACACAAGGGCATGGCAGGGGTAAGAATGAGAAAAGAGAGCCTAGGATCAGTGATGCTGCGTTTCGGGGAAGGAAGCCAGGCAAGCAAACCATGATAGCAGCTCCAGAGGTATGGAACTCAGATGCTCCTTCAGTTTCACCATTTGGGTGGCCTATTGCCAAATGACATGCTCATACGGGACTGCCAAGGGAGATGGCATCTCTAGTATTGGGCCAGAAGAAGGCCAAGACTGGCAGCTGTAAGACCAACACTCCGGAGCAGTTCAAGGGGCATAAAGAGTGCCCACACTATGATTAACAATGAATGTCTGTATTTATAATCACGACCCTCTTCAAGACCATGGATTACAGAAACCTGGTGATCAACGGACCTCAGAGCCTGATGAGTCCAGCCCATCCCCGCCTCCACAAAGATGCCCCTCTACATCATTCCCATCAAAAAGTTAGTCAGACTTTATCTGAAGACTTAAAAAGAAGGGAAATTCACTACTTCCTGAGGCAGACCATTTCTTTTTCTGGACAGCCCTGATCATTATGAAATTTTTCTTGACATGTAGCTAATTTTCCCTCTCTGAAGCCTTCCCCTGTTGTTCCTGGTTCTGCCCTCCAGGGCCAAACAGAACAAGGCTAATTTGTTCCCACATGGGAACTCACCAGACATCAAGGACAAGGGGCATCATCCTCACTTACCTCTTTCTGGGTGGCACTACTGTGCTGACTGGCGCACACCGCAGGGACTCTTCTAAGCTCTTTGAAAGCAGGAATCTGGAAGTCGGAGGCTGAAAGCCGGAGCACACTGACCACTGGTTCAAAGGCTAAGCGGGACTTTGGTGCCAAAGCAGAGAATGGAGATACTAGCCTAAGATAATGGAAAGCATTAGAGATGACCATTTCTTACTTCTGTCTAGCTGAAGGGTCAGCAAATTACACACTACTTGGTTTTGTAGGGTCCCTTGACTAGGAAGGAGTCAGCCAAGCACCTGTTCTAGCCCATCGGAAATCCACAGCAGAACCAGAGATAGGATGAAATGATGCCACTGTTCTAGCCCACCACTTCCCAGAGAGAAGACCATGAGCCAAAACTCTGGTTGGTTCCCTGAAGGAACCTTCCACAAACTGTACGCCAGTAAATACGCACAGGACAGTAATATCACCTCCAGAGAACCTTCACTGCCGGTGAGGCAGGAAGCACAAGTTCTTATCAATTCCATTCTACTGGAGGAAGCGTAAGGCTGGGGGAGGGGAAGCCCAAAGCCCTTGGTGAGGGGGGATGGAGCCAGAGAACAAAGCCAGGTCTCTCACCTCTAAGTGGCACTCTCCGTGACTAGCACCTGACCAGAATGTACAACTTCCAAGTTCATTTTACCTTTTAGAGGAGGTGGAAAAGGATGCCCCTTGTAATAAGGAAAGCTTATGGAGCACTGGAGAGAGACTGTGCTCAGGGGATACACTTATCTGATGAAAAAGGTGGGCTAAGCCCTCATTCACAGCAACAAGTGCTGTTAGAAGACACCCAGTGCTTATGGTCTTTCCCTCTGGGTAATGCCATGCCCACTAGGGCCCATGAGTCCCTCCCATCGTGGCTGGTGTAGAACGGATGGTATGAGCCTTACCTAATTGGACTGCCTCTGGTCCTAGCAGTGGCAGCTTCCATGCCCAACTGAGGCACATGTGGTAGGATGGCATGGCTGGTGTGAGGGAGAAAGAGCATAAAAGCAAGCAGGTTAAGAACATGCAACAATGGGGTAAAAATTGCAATCACTAGAGCAGTTTTAAACCCTAAGTCAGAATTCCTAAGAGAAAATGTCTCTGGCACCTTAAACAAAAAACAAAAAAGAAACTCAACAAACCCACCACAAACCCCCAACCGAGAGAGTAGTATCCACATGCTGTGTGTTCTTGGTAGCTTAGGCAGGCTGGCCATGGCCCTTCGTTAGAGGTTAAAGAGAAAGAAGACCTAAGGGTGAAAGAAAGGGAAGGGAGAGAGCCTAGTGTGAGTGTGAGGGGGTACAGAGGGGGTCACCAGCGACTCAGAGCATATCTTATTAAACTGTGACTCAAGGTAAAAAAAGATCCAAAGATGGCATGCATACACAGTGCCTGCTCAATGTGATGGGCACCCGGTGCTGCTCTCATATGTGGACAGGCTGCCCGTGATTCTCTCATCTGCCTTAAGGATGGGCAGAGGAAACCAAGGCTGGTCTCTGAAGCAGGATCTGTGGAACAGGAGTGGGGGAGCAGCTGCCCACTGGGCTGTTACTTTTCCAATTAAGTGGCTATTTTTAACAACACGCCATGAACACTCTGCTCTGTAACTGGGAAGGGCTCTGAAGCTCTCCCAACAGAAGGAGTCCATTATCCTTCCTGGAGAAAATTCCAATTTTTTGGGGGGGGAAAATACCCATTTTTATGACCTCCAGAATACTCTTTCCATTTCTGAGGCACTGATGGGAAGCCTCCCAATAGTGAGAGGTTCTGCAGGGTGAGGAAGTGAGCTCTCTGTACATGAAAGCCCCTCATGGTAACCCTGAATGACTGCTGCTGTCCTAAGTCACACAGCAGTATGCAAAGGCAACTGGCCATGCCCTCCTGGGACCCCAGCCTGCCCCTTCTCCCCTCCCTCCCGGAGTGGGGGGTGGTACGGGTAGGGAGGGAAGAGGACTTTGGGCTGGATACATCTCTTCTAGGCCTGGTCCATAAAATGGCAAGTGCACACTACATCTCGAAGTCTCCTCACTGCTCTAAATAATTTCTCTAATCAAATGGAAAAAAACAAACAAACCAGGCATTGACAAAAAAAGGCATGAAAGTCTTTGTCCATACAAAGCTTTAAAGTCACTTAATGTTAGGCCCGTCGCTAACGTGGCAATCCTATGAGCTGCATTAGTAAACGGTACTGACCTAGAGCCAGCAGCTGTGTGATTTTCGGAAAAGAAGCTATCTTCCATGGTTCTCATTTTCGACCCTGACCACATGTTTCAAATGGTGATTATATCTGCCTGTGCTATCTCACAAGGGGATGGCAAGGCTTAAAGGAGGTTTTTGAAAATGTAACAACATGAGACACATGTATATTATATAGATTAATGGAAGCTTTGGCTGACCAAAGCCACCCACACCCCTGGGTTAAAAAAATTGAGATCATTAGTATTCACATGCCTTGCTTAGGAAAGGCATCAAATCCTCTAGAAGGTGCTTACTATTCAGTTAGAAGAAAAGCCTTCTGAAGTCCACAGATGGAAACATGAGCTCCAGACCAAAAGTTGGGAAATGATCTCTCAGCCCTGGCAAGGAACTTTGAGGGACCTTCTTGAAAAGCACATGGCAGGATGGGAACTCTTAATGACTGGTAAGGATCTGAAACTAAGGAGAAGCTCCCTTGTCCTCACAGGTGTCATTGTGGCAGAACAGCCTCTTTCTCCCTGTCCCTCTCTGTAAAAAAAAAAAAGCCCCCAAATGCCTGTCCATCATAACTCTAAGAATCAGAGACATAGGCAAAGAAATCAAGAGACAAGAGAGAGATGAGAGATGAGAAAAAGAAAGAGAAAGAGGTGATAAATATGAATGTGTGTGAGTCTGGGAGAGAAAATCACATGGAAGAAAAAGGAGCTGGGTGGTGGTTCAGTCCATTTATCACATGGTGAAATGATTAAATGCTGAATCAAACTCAACCCTGAGACCTTTAAAGAGTCTAACAGACTCAATGGCTCAAGCAGTGTGTGAGAAAGGTCAGAGGCACATCCACGGGGAGCATCTGTCATTCCTCAACTTGATTTGTTCCCAAGGGATCAGTCAGTAAATGGGCCAGTCCACAAGGGCCTGACCCAAGAATCTCAGCTGGCATTTCTTAAATCAGCAATTGCCCCATTCTCAGGATCTTGAAGGAATAAGACCCTGAAGGTCTTGGGGACTACTTCTGGGCTTCTGTTTTCATTTTTAAAATTCCGTTTTGCTGATAAAACTGCCAGACCCACAAGACAAAGCCTGAACAAGCTGTCTCTACAACACACTGAACATTAATTTAGCCTTAGCTTCTTGGAACTTTTAAAGGGCCGGGGTGATATGTTTTTAAAATTAATCCATTTAAGAACACATTTCCTATATGAGAAATGTCTGTTCACTACAATTCTAGTAACTTTAACAAACATTAAATTAAGTGCCTGCTACATACAAGGCACTGGGACTAGAAAGCCAACAAATAAGCCGTCTATGCCCTTGAAGGGCTTACATTTTACTCTAGTGACTGGGAGGAAGATGTTCTGTGATTTCCATGTTTCAACATGTAGTGTTTCTTTAGGACTCAGAAGGCGGAAAGCCAGGGCAGTTATCAGTGAGAGCAGAAGTCACCGCTCAATTTTTCCTTCTCTCAGTTTTCAGGAACAAAGAGTAAATTCACAGATGGGGTGACTGCCAACTGTTGGGGAGCAAAGCGCTGCCCTCTCTGAAAGTGCAGCAGATCCACTCATTCCCAGGCCTGTCACAGCTCAGATGCTGTGACAAGTTCTCACTGAATCCTTCAGATCTCTTTTCCATCTTAAAAAGGTTCATGAGCTCAATTCCATCATGCTTGGATAATGAAAAGTTCTGAGATCTCCGTAGAAAGATGCTACTGGAGAGATCATGTATGCAAAGCACAGGGCAAACTTGAAAGTGCTTTACTGTTGATATTATTGTACTATCTCATCCTTTCTGATGGGCTTCAGATGAAAATGGTCAGAGGACGTCACTTTATTATTTATATACTATTATCATTATCTCTCATTGATACATTATCAGGGGTATATATTCATGTTGAGTTTGTGCAGGAAAAGAAAAAAATATGGAGAAAAAAAAGAAAGAAATGGGAGTTTCAAGTGAAGAGAATCCAGGAAATGAAATAAAAAAACAGTAAAGAGCCTTTATGAGACAGGAGAAGGAGTCTAGACAAAATTTCTTATTGGTCTTTCTCTGTAGAGTTGGCCAGGTTATCAGAAGAGGAAGGCAGAAGGAAAAGGCCAGAAAAGAATCCTGAGCTTCCCACTTAAACTCAGTCCCCATCTCCTTTCCCCAACGGCAGGGATGATACACTGAACATTTGCAAAAAAAAGCCGACAGACTTGGACATTACCTGTTCCTGATGCCCAGAGTTGGCGGCCACTTGCTGTGTTTGGAATGGAGAGTAGTGATTTCGAAGGGGCAGGCAGAAGGACCATGCTGGCTCCATATGGACAGTACCCTGCCCACTGAGTAGGGCAGAGAAGGGAAGAGACTGTTGGACAGAGATGCTGGAAGCCTTAACCCTTTGAAGCCCTGTGTAAACTGAGTCATGAAGAGCCTCTGGATGGCAGGCAAATGACTGGATAAGCTCCTTCTTCTTGTCCAGATCCTATAACATCCAGGGGAAGAAAGTGCTAAAATTGTATGAAGACCAAGGACAGAGCAACCAGCTCTGACCTTCACAACAGCATTGCTTCCAGGGGCATGCTCGGGGGAGAGGGTCTGCAGAGCAGCATGGGAAAGCAGCTCACAATGGAGCCCGTTGTCTTCCCTGAATGTGGCTGTCCCTGAAGAACCCTGGGACATAAGGAAGGTAAAGGTCCACTGTGGAGGCTGAGGCAGGTGCATGGGATCTCCTTCTGGGGCACTCTCAGGAGGGGAGCAGTGCTCAGAAAAAATCCTTGTGGAATCAGTTGTGACCTCCGAGTCCAGGTTTATGCGAAAGGATATTGGAAAGATTTGGGCATTGAATTGCAATGATGGCATTTTGTTCATCAAGTCTAAGAAGCCTACTCTGAGGGCTTCAAGGGGATAAAGTGCCAAAGTCTGACTGTCAAGTGTCTTGTTGCACCCATAATCACCTATGTGGAGGTTTAGCTGCATCATATTATAGGGAGATTCATCCTGGAACTTTTTACACCTGAGCCATTTGTAGGTCTCAGCCACCGGAAGAAGTTCAGCAGAGTGTGGCTGAGATCCTAACTCTTGGGTCGCTGTGGACGTCGCCAGCAGCTTCCCAGCCAGAACAGACAACTTGTTTAGCAAGGCCAACTCTTTGGTAGGTTTCTGAAGTCTGCTGTTTAGCAGAAGGCGTCTTGTGGCTTTCGGCTTGAGTGTGTGATTGGCCACTGAAGGGGCAGCAGAGGACCAGCCGAGGACTCTGCGTTCTTTGATCATGATGGTTTCTGAAGCATTTTTTAGAAGAATCCACTTTTGGACATCACTCATTTTTCTTCCAGTCTTGATGGGCTCATAAGTGATGTTTGGTCCTTTCTTTAATGGTGGGAGAGATTTTCTTTGATATGGGGTCGTCACAAAGGTATTGTGCATTTTCTCATATTCAGTACCGCTGATATCTTGGGGTACTATAGTGGAGAATGGGAGACAGGGACCTAAAGATGACTCAGTCTTGGGATGTAAATGAAGAGCTCGTCTTTTCACCTCTGAATCTTCCATCTTTAGAGACTGATGAGAAGGCTCATCCTTGGTCACCTTTGCTCCTGTGATATCCTTCCAAGTGCTCTGTGTGTGTGCATGTCTCTTAAGGCGGCTTTGACTTGCCAAGTCTTGTGATGATGGGCCCACTGTTGACCTGATAAAAAGCCTGGCACTGAGTGATGCTTCCTGCTGGGAAAAGGTTCCTCTTTTCTTTGGCTGCATGCCCTCCCACCCTCCTTTAAGACACCTGCAGCCCTGGACAACTTGAGCTTTCTGGGTTTCAGTCTCTCCACATGCCCTCTTTCGTTTAATACATGGCCTATAAGCATCTGAATTCTCATCACCACCATCTTCTCTCAAAGTTTTGCCTTCAGATTCTTCTTTGACTTTTAAATCATCTAGTGTTCCTTCAGTCTCTCTTCTCTTCGTTTTATTTTCTGGATTAGGTTTAAAAGATGAAGGTGTCACACTGGAGACCAGCTTTGGTTGGACTGTTCCTGGTGTATCTTTTTTGCCTCCCATATCAACATTAGGAGTTCCTCCAGGTGGTCTTTTCTTCACCTTGCTCTTCAATGTGTTGCTCTTTACAATTTCAGGGAGCACTTTGACATTTACTGATTCAGGAAGCTGTTTTCCACCTTTTTCAACCAGGTGACCATCTGAACCAGTAGCTGAATTTTCTTGGGAACAGATATGCAAAGGCAATGTCTTGGTAGATCTTAACACAGGCTCTTTGGAATAAACTTCTAAGGAATCTTCATCATCAAATGTAGAATTTGGTTGTGGCCTTAACCCACCAGTTGTCCCTTCTGTCTCCCCTGGAAGCATTTCTTCAACAATTCTTTCATGAAGAGTACGCTTTAACAACACATTCACGGTATCTGACAACTCTGTATTTGGCTCATGATTGGTAATAGATCCAATCCCATGCCTCTTACTCTCCCAGCTCATTGAATTACAAAGCCCATCATCAATCTGTTCAGCTGATGGTGTCCCTTCACAAGATGGTATGTTGTTCAGAGATCTCATATTAAAAGTATCAGAAGCACACGGTAAAACAGAGTTCTGGTCAATCAGTTCTTCTCCTCCCTGAGACTGGTCACTCCTCAAAGACCCATCTGGCCGAAGCCAGGAGGGCTCCTCTTGCCTTCTGTGATTACCAGTGGAATCAGACTCTTTCATTTCTGACACCTCTTCTTCAACCTCAAGACCAAGCTGAACTGGGTCTGCTTTGCACACAGGAGAGTCTTCAGTACCAAGGGAAGTTTTAAAAACATTTTTCTTTGGAAGACTGCAAGATGGTTGGACATTGCTCAAGTCTTTAACTTGCAGCTCTTTGTGACTGGAGCTCAATCCTTTGTTAGTACTATCTGTGTGTTGGACTTCAAAGATTCCCTCGTTGTGATGGTTGCTCTGGGATGATTTATTTTCACTCCGGCATTCAATTGGACTTTTAAGGTCACTCTGGCTATTAAGGCCTTGATTTGTCTCTTCTGCTTGGTTTGTAATCCTAACAACTGAACACTCTGTATTAAGAAACACGTCCTTCAGCTCTTTAGGACTTGGAATGTTTGAGGATAGCTGGCTTTCTAAAACACTGTGTTCAGAGGGATGGGATTCACAAGGTAACAGTGTCTCTTTACTATGTGTTCCCAGTTTCTTTTCTTCTAAGTCTACCTTTCTGGTTGATCTTGCTATGAAATTTCCAGGCTTAACATGGCTCAAGGCAAGTGTACTTTTGTTTAAGGCTCCTCTGAGTAACGAATGAAAAGCCACTTCATTCCTCATCTTGCCTTCTTGAAAATTATCTTCAATTTCTTCTCTAGAAAGTTCATTTTCCCCTGAGGGATGTCTCACACTAAGGATGCTTCCTACTAGACTACTTTCTGTTCCTGGACAGTGAGGATCACTGGGCACCACTATGTCTTCACAGGTCAACACAGACTGATACTCAGCCTCTGGGGAGACTGCAGTGCACTTGTGGCTAATAACCTCTGAGCACACGGCCCCTTCTGGGGCGTTCTCAGTTTTCTGGTGGCAGCTGCGACATCGAGATTGAGCGCTTTCATGCTGTAAGTCAGGAGCCTCTTCAGATAATTCTGTTACTTCTTCTTCAAGGCTTGATAAAGCAGCCAGTTTTCCTATGACTGTGTTGTTTGGCACCCTTTTGAAGCTTGCTGTTTGAGCACTGACATCAGGATTCTCAGAAGAGGCACAGCAGGTAGTGGCACCTGGGCAGAAGGCACCCTTCACTCCTCTCATTTGGGTCAAAATGGTTTGCTGGTTGGCAATGACCCTGACTCCATCCTCCGACACAGAGCTAGCCTGTTGCTGAGAAATCTCACTTGTTCCCTTAGACACATCTTCTGCATGACCACCTAGAGACGACTCTTGGGGAGCTGTTGCTTCCTTGTGGTCACAAGCATCAAAGGACATCTTTCCAGATAAACCACGTAAAAGCTTCCCTCTGTCTTCACTGGACTCAACAGGACATGAAGCAATTCTCTGTCCATCGACAAGTGGAATGAGAACCCCACTTGAGATTCCGATAGTTTCTTCTGCCTCAGGCTGGTTAGCAAGGTCACAGTTTTGGTCCATCTGCAGCTGTAGTCTGACCTCTGAGACTTTACTTACAGGTGTAGGTGCTTCATCTGGCACAGAACAAGCAGTGGGGTCTCTTTTGTCAGTGTGGCTTTCCAGGCCTCTCTGGCTGTTGACCAAAGAATTGTCAACACTCTTGCCTAACACACTTGAGTTGCCAGGGACAGTCTCTTCTGATTCTTCAGTCTGTATCATCAAGGAGTCACTTGCCTCTATGGAGTCTTCATCTCGGTGTATATCACAAGGGCAAGTTACCCTACTGCCATTGTGTTTTTTGAAATTTTCTTGAGTTTCTGAAGGGACATTCATAGGATTTTCTTCTGAAAGAGAAAGGAAGTTCTCTTGTTGGAGACCTCCTCCAGTCCCCTTACTGGGGCTGCGTACGCAGCCGTTATCAAGGGCACATCCTCTTTGATCACTGGCATAGTTCAAAGGAGGTGTGCTGCTCTCATCTCCTCTTGGCTTAGCATTGGCAGGAAGTATTTTACTACTTTTGCTCCTGACACTCTGAACTCCTTCTTCTTCCAGTTTAGAAGCTGAGTCTTCTTTTCTCAAAACCTCTCCAGTCCAGAAGCGTTTTTCCATCTTCTGCTGGTCATCTCCAGAGCCACGTTCTTCAAGAGGGATACTTCTAGACCCCACACGGGGTAAGCTCAATGGGAAACATGACCCTTGGGAGTCTGCTTCTAAAGGAAGAATACCACCTTCCTTGCTCTTGGCCTGAGGAACGCTGGTCTTGGAAAGACTTTCAATGTCATAGCCACAATTGTGTTGGTGATTGTCAACGGCTTTGTGGTCAAGGCTCAATTTGGATAGTACGACTCCACTGTACAATGGGAGGCTGGCACTGTCCTCTGGCGATGGTGACCAAAGTGGATGAGCACTGGAGGTTTCACATTCTTTTTCTGTTGAAGGCGCTTTTGTCAATCCAGGCTCCACAGAGGTTAAAGGCTCTAGGGACACTAAAGTGCTGGTTTCTGAAACCTCACCACTGGTCATGAATCTGTCTACATCTGGGCAGTTGATGCGCCCAGGTGGGAGACTTTTACTCACTTTGTTATTCCTGTGCTCTGCATTACTAATCATCTTAGTCCCATTGACCTTCATACCTTGTCCTTCTTCAGTAGGTTTTGGCAGAGTTTCTGTTGTAACCTGTATGTTTCCTTGGTTTTCTTCTGCACAAGAGAAATGAACCCAAATCAGTATGACATGCCATTTCATTAAAATGTCCCAATCCTTTTGCTTTCACTTTATTAACAAAACCTTATTGTGGGGCAGGAGAAGAGTGCTGGATCCAGAGTCAGGAGACCTGGGTTCAAATCTCGACTCTGCCACTTGATACCTGTGTGACCTTTCCAGTCTTACGTTAAAAACTAGCTTGCTAGCTGTTCCCTGTATTTGATGGTCCACTTCTAGCCTCTGTGCCTTGGAATAAGTGGTCTCTCAAAGCTAGAATCTTGTGCTTTCTCCCCTTTACCTCTTGAATTCCTGTGTTCCTTTAAAGTCTAATTTTAAAGGAGGTACCACCTCCTACATGAAGCCTGTCTTGTTTGCAAGTAATTAACACATTCACCTTGAAATGGTTTTGAATATATCTGTGCTCATGTTGTATCCACCCAGTTGGATGTAAGCTCCTTGAGGGCAAAGACTGTTTCATTTCAATTTTTGTATCCTGAGTGCCTGGTACATAAAAGGCACTTAAAAAATGTTTGTTATCGAATAAAACTGGGCAAATCACTTGATCTCTCTGGGTGTGAGTTTCCTCATCTGTAAAATGACAGAGCTGGACCAGATAACCTTAGAGGTCCTTTCCAATTCTAAACCTATGCCCTATGGTTCTGTTCCCCTTGACAGGACAAGAAATATCTATCGTGTGAAGATGGCTGCTGGTACTTCAATCTGCTAAGCCACAAGGCCAAAGTGGGAACTTGGCAGAGTCGCTATATAACATGGAAACCATTACAGAGATTCCTCATTATTACAAAGGTTGGCCAGTTCAGCCTCCCTGAAAAAGTAAATACATAAAAGGCCCAAGTAGGGTGGACCCTGATCCTTTCCCCATGACTGATGCTACCTTTGAACAGGTTAAATCTCAAGATCTCAAAGAGTTCACAGGCCCACTAGACTTGGGTTTAGTTCTGGGTGCCATGATTTAGGGAATACACTGCCAAGCTACAGTCCATCCATTGAGAACAGGGCAACCAGGCTTTGAGAAGATTAGTTAAAAGAGGCGAGAAGTTGATACAATTAGAATGTCCACTCTTCAAAGGCCTTATTTATTTGTATCACTCTGGAGCTATCACAGTGCTTCCACGTAAGTAGGTGTACAAAAATCACTTTGAGATAATGGAGTAGCTCCACAATAGACTGGACCTGAACTCTCACTTCTGTGTTAGTGTTCTCAAAGTCATCTAATTCATATGAATAAGGCTGTTAGTGAAATAAGAGGTTTGATTTCAAAGAACAAAAAACCTCAACAACTATTTTCATCGAGTCCTCTACTGTTTCCATCTCAGATTTTAATTTGATCTCTAATATGTAGATCTCTCTCCTACTGCGATGTAAGCTTGACAAGGATCATTTTATCTTGTCTTTGTATCCTTAGGCCTTAGCACAGTACCTGACACATGGGGAGACACTGAAAAGATGCTTATGGATTGAATTTCTACTCTATACAAATCCCAACCTTTTCCTGGTTTGTATAAATGAAACCCTCCATGTGAGGAGTCAAATTATTAGCATCTGAGGTGATAATAATCAAGTGCCAGTTCACTGCTAGAGTGCTATGCAAGCACTATCAATTATACAAATGGGGAGGAGAGTCAATTCCACTGAAGATTCCAGGGCAGACTAGCCTCAGACTCTTTCTTATCTCTGTCCTGTGGGGCCACCCCAAGTATGGCCACGTGGTGATGAATCTTTGGGTCTCAGCAACTTAAAAAATAGTGGCTACTAGGCTGTAGAGGGGGCTGAGATCTATGTTGGAGGAAGCAGCTTCTACACCAATGAAATCAGAGATTCTCAGCCTGGAGCATGTTCAGAGGTCTGATCAAGGAGGTCTCCTTAGGACAAATCAATGTGACATGGATTCAGAACTGTCAGGATTCTTAGAGGGCATCGAGTCCAGCTGTTTCATTTGACAGATGAGGAAACTGAGGTCCAGAGAAGGGGCTTGCCCAAAATCATAAGGAAATAATCATGTAGGTAAAAAACCACAAATTCAGGATTTAGGTCCGAGCCAGGTTCTGATTACAAATCCTGTGCTTTTCCCGCTATAGCATGTTGACGGGAACATTCTGAGCAGCCCATACAAGTAGTGACCTCAGAAGGCTGCTCAACGGGAGATGAATTATCTTTGGCCACAACAACTGGAGACGACCATCTACCAAGGTTCCAAGTGAGTAGAATCTACACTGGGAGAAGGATTTGCCATAGGGATGAAATAAGAGCTCCTTGAAGTACTTACAGGAATAGGTTTTAATCAAGACACCTGAAACATATATTAAAACAACTGACAGGTGTGGGAGGTGGCAGGTGAGCCAAGGTCCATACAAATGATATATTGCTTTCCACACACAGATGACTAAAACAAAAATGGAGAGGCTACAGCCTACAAAGATCCAGGTGTGGCTCTGGATTTAACGGGCATCTGCTGGGAAATGGTGATGATGGTAACACTCACATTAACAATAATTATGAGAGCTGCACTGTATAAATCTCACTTGATCCTGTGACCATGTGAGGCAGCTCCTTGTTGTTAACCCTATTTTCTAGACAAGCGAACTCAGTCTCTGAAGTCAAATGGCCTGATCAGAACCACACAGCTGGTCAGAAACAGGGCTACTGACATTCTATGGGAGGTTCTAGGAGAACCTAACATGAATACTGTTAACAGAATGTACCATGATAGAATGCCATGCTGAGCTTTGGAACCTGTGGTAGAAACAGTCATGCACCAGCTATGAAGGTCAGTCTCATTGGGAAGGTCACAAAGGCAATGAGAAAGCTTGGTCACATGAGAATACTGAGGGGCTTAAAATGTGAATCACATTGCTGGAGAGAACTGGAGAGCAACTGGATAAAGCCTTTGGCTTTAACATGAAGAAATGGAGGCTCAGAGGCTACTCAGCTGTGCTGACTCTCCCAGTCCAATCTGATCCAACCCTTTCCTGGTGCTCTGTGTCAGGTGTGAAGATACAAAGACTAAAATTAAACTGTTCTTGCCTTCAGGGAGCTCCCAATCCAATATACCAGGCAACCTCCCAACCAAGCTCTGCATAGGTCAGGTACGGATTTGCTTCTGAGAAGCCCTACAGAAGTCTCCTAGAGAGGACAGCAACACAAGGAAACTCAACGTCCTGGGGAGAAGTCGGCATCCCCCTCCCTTCTCAGGGGGGCAGGGGAAGAGGAGATCTATGGTTGTGGAACAAAGTATGGGTCTGTTTCACTGAATGTTTTCTCTTTTTCTTCTTTGTCTTAAGAGAATAGATTAGAAACAGTTAATGTAAAAACAAGAAATTGCAACAAAATCTATTTTTAAAAATGTTTAAACCTGAACAAAAATCCCATGGAGAGGGAAAACCAACTTATCATCTGGGTAGTCATTTTTAAAAAAGGGAAACAAGACTGACAACACCGATCACACCACTAGGCAAAACCCCCAAAGATGTCTTAGAAGGAAAGGCTCTGTATTTGCCAAAACATTTTTTATAACAGCACTTCTTGTGGGAGTGAAAAACTAGAAACAAAGTGGGTGCCCAGTGGCTAGAGAATCACTGCAAAATGTGGTCAGTGCACATGATGGAATGTTATTACGCCAGAAGAAACCAGGAATATACTAAATTCAGAGGAACAACTGATGCAGAGTAAAACAGGCAAAATTATAATTTTTTTAAAACCCACAATATGTACAATAGCCAAGAGAATATAAAGAAAAACACTTTTAAAATGACATCCGGACTCCCTCCCATCAAGGCAGGAACCGCTACTGATGGGAGGAATGTGTCTGGCACAACCCTCCCTCCTTCTGACACAGACAAGGATGGAGGTTTAATGGTATGGGCCATGTGTCACTGTATTTTGTGTTGACTTCTCTCTCCCCCTTGGTCTCTGTCTGTGTCTGTCTCATATATACTGCTATTGACACACATGCTATCCCATCTGAATGTGAGTTCCCTGAGGACAGGAATGCTATTTTTGCCTTTCTTTGTCTCCAAAGTATTTTGCCTAGTGCCTGCTGTTATCAACGTTTGCTGATCAACTAACTTAAAAGTACTTATGTTTTTACTGGCAGTGTGCCCGGGACAGGATGGGAATGTAAAAAAAGCATCAATAAAACATTTGTAAAAAGCAGAAAGTATGATGAAATGCAAACATCAGGGGAGAAATGGGAAAAGTGTATCTGAAGTAAACAATCTGCAGAAAACCTGGAGGCTGTTCTTCCAACCTACCTCACTGAAACCCAAGAAAAAACCTATGCCACCTGCCATCTGTCCTGGATCTGGGCCAGGCAAAGGGGAAACAGAAATGTCAACAAAACCCCTCAGCTCCCTAATAAAAATGGAAGACTGATGCCTGTAAAGAAGAGTTACACTTGAGGCATTTAGCTCTTCCTGATCCCATCTAGGGTTTTCTTAACAAAAGATTCTGGAGTGGTTCGCCATTTCCTTCTCCAGTAGGAAAAAGAGGGAATGGAAAACAGGTCCTTGTTGGTCCCATTGGCAGAGGAGAGCCATAAGGGTGACAAGAGAGTGCTAAGGTTTACAAGATGAGAATTGATCCTCAGGAGCAGAAAGGCTTGTCCCAAGGGTGCTGAAGGTTAAGGGTAGACAGGGAAACTGATTACAAGTATGGTCCCACTTCTCATAGGGCTTTGGGGTGGTGTACTGGGACAAGCTCTGGACGTGGGGTCAAGAGCCTTGGACTTGAATCCCAACCCTAGGACTTTGAACAAGTTTCTTCATTTCAGGGAGCCTCTGTTTCTTCATCCGTATAATGAGGACAATGTCACTTGAACCCTACCTTCCCAACCAAGCTCTGGGAAGAAAACCTGTTGGATTCCACATCATGGAAAGTGACAGTTGGAAGGGACCTCAGCAGTTGTCCAGTCCAACTGAAACAAAACACCATGCCTGGTATGTGGCTGTCCTGCCTCTGCTTGAGGCCCTCCAAATCAGGAGGTTTTTCCTGAATCTGCTTCTCTCCCACTTGCTTCCATGGCTCCTAGTTCTGCCCTTCAGGGCTAAATGTAACAACCTAAGCCAGTGGTTCTCAACCTTCCTAATGTGGCGAACCTTTAATACTCGTATGTGGGCATATCTGCATGTGGGCGGACCCTCCTGGAAACGGATAGAGGAGCGGTGCCTCAGTTCCTAAGACCATCAGAAATATGTTTTCCGATGGTCTTAGGCGACCTCGTTCAACCCCCAAAGGGGTCGCAACCCACAGACTGAGAACCGCTGACCTAAGCCCTTCAAATAATTTTATCTCAGACTGATTCTTCAGCAGATACTCATGACCTAGGCCTAAGGCCTCCCACTTCCAGGTCAACGTCCACTGAAGGCTCTTGCCCAGACCTGAACAACACACTCTTTAGAGGCCTACAGGCATGTGGACTACAGGACTGTCCTCCAAGAGGATTTCTTATTGTGTCTCCCTCGGGGAAGAACAGAGCTCTTTAGAGGAGCACCTAGGAATGTCACAACAGTGAATTTGAGATTTACCTGGTTAGTTGGCTATAATTAGAATAAAGGGCAGGATTGCTGAATTAAGCAGGAGTGACTTGGATATAGAAAGGAGGCAATGTTCTTTCTATAAGGGGAAATCACCTTGGTTTAATAAACTAGAATTCATTGAGGGAAAAACAAATAATGGCCAAGGAGGAGCCGGAAGGCATCATTCGGACTTTCATAAAACCTCTGCCAAGGTTATATAACTATTTTTTCCTCTTGGATTAAGCCACCATGGCATTGGGCAGAGCTGTTTGTCATGGATAGGAAAACAGCTTAGGGTTCAGGGAAACAAAAGGTAGGATAAGCTGGCATTTCTGTACATGGAAAACTGTCAAATGTGCACTCCCCCCAAACCTGGCTTGGTTCAATATAAAAGGGAAAATAAACAATAGGATCAGTTACAAACTAGGGAGTAACTTGGAGGCAGCTCAACAGGCTGCCGCAATCAAGTTCAGCCAAACAAGGGGCACGTTCAGGAAGGTGAACAGACACAAAGAAGCACCACTAGTAATAGTTAACAGCCCTGGGAGGTAGGTGCTCTTATATACATTAAACAGATGAGGAAACAGGCAAACAGAGGTGAACTGCCAGGATCACAGAGCTAGCAACTGTCTGAGGTTGAATTTGTACTTGGGTCTTCCAGATTCCAAGCCCAGTTCTCTAGCTACTGAGTCCCCTAGCTGCCCCAAAAGAGACAATGGGTGAAAGCTGAAGTATATGGATTTATATATCCAGGCAAACAAAAAAAAATCCTAATGATTCTCGGCCTGGAAAAGCAAACATTAAGGGGCTTAAGATTGAGGAAGAAATGTTATGTTCAGATTTTAAGAGAGAACAAGGACACAAGAGAAGCCTTTCTTAGCAGTATATCTGGAAATGAGGAGGGTGTAAAAACAAAAGCTATCATATCATTAAGATTATAAAAAACAAAATGACAACAGTGACTCTAGGCTTATTTGCCCAAAATGCCAATTTAGGTAGGGATCATTTCCAGGTTAAAGGCTGGCTGCTTAACTCGGCATCAGCAGCACAGTCAACTGCGATAGGGAGCGTCTTTAGCCAGGAGGTCATGGTAACTTCAGGAATGCCTAATCTCCCCAAAGCGAAGTTTAAGGAACATTCCTCTAACTCAAGGTTTCTTTGAGGCAAGTGCGGCTTCCTTGGCCATCGTCACATGGTCCGCCCTTTGCCACACAAGCACACCAAGATTAGCTCTTTCAAGTGCTGTAACCTAGAACCATGCCCCTGCTGCAAATACATCCGCATTCCGCTGTCCAAACCAGAAGGAACTGGCCCAGTGTATAGCTTGTACATTCAGAAGTTCTTGCATATACTAGACTGGGAGCTCCTTGAGGGCAGGGGCTACTTTTGCTTTCTTTGAACCCCCCAGCACTTAGCAGGTGCTTGGCACACAGTAGGTACTTATTAAATGCTTACTGACTTAAAAATACCATTCCTTGGGGTTTCAATAACTGAGACTGGGGCTTTTCATCTGGTTTCAGAGACAGACATTCATGCTCAGAACTTGGAAGAAACTGAGAACATACAGGTTCAAGGAAGCACAAAGGTTTTAACGTACCATTTGTCCATTTCTCTCTCTCATAAATAGTTTTCTGTTCTGTGACCCCACACTGCAAAATGTGATTAATAACCGACAAAGTGCACAATTCCGGGGTCTCAGGGGCTGCTGTTGTCATACCTTGGCCATTAAATCCAACCCGTAATAGACAAGTGGCTATCCAACCTTTTCCTGAATTATGACTTTCAATGTATCTCTGAAGAGTTTTTTAACATGACTGATCTTGTTTGAACACTGCTTTTATTTCTGAACACATCTCCTCCCCAACAACCCAAGCCTTTCCTTGTAACAAAATTTTTAAAAAGAGAAAAAAAGCTATCTAGCATGTCACCGGAGCCTGACGCCACATGCAACCCTCAGCACCAATAGTTTCCCCTCTTCTGCAAAAGGCAATGCATTTCCTCATCTTTCCTGGGACCAAAGTGGGTCGCTGGATCCATACAGCATCATTTCTTTTTCTGTTGCTCTCGCCATCTACATTGCTGGCTCCACCGACTTCCCTTCCTATCAGTTCAACTAAGTCTCCCCAAGCTTTTCAGTCTTCATCACACTGGCTATTTCTTAGAGCACGGCAATATCCCCTTACATTCATATACCACGGGTTCATCCCATCCTGGTACTTTGTTCGCACATCTCTATCACTCATCTCCGAGCAGGCTGGGCCAAATATTTTCGTGTATATGTAGCCTTTCTTTTTGTCAATGACCTATCCCCACTGGATTTTCATCTTACTAGCATCATTACGGGGATGCTGTCATCGGAAGAGAATTTGCTGTAAATGCTGGATGCACAGGTTTTATATGGAGGTGCCTAAGGGAGGAAAGATGCTCTCGACCAAAGCCTTTGTAGTAAATAGTATAAAATGGGAGTGATGCCTTTCCATGAACCCTTCTAATACTTCTGGAAAACAAACCAAAAGAAATACCTTCAGGTCTAATTTGTAAAAAACTAACTGGAAATGGCCTGTTCCTAGCTTTGCTTCCAGCTAGAGCAGGAACTGGAGTTCATTTCTAGGTCAGCCCCATATACTAATTCCCCTTCTGATGGTCATTCTTCCACAATGGCCAACTGCAATTAGAATAAACCAATTGACTCGGATGTGTTTTTCCTCCCCACCATCTTTATTGGAGGCAGAGAGGTCAGTGGCCTCATTAACTCCTTGTAAATTTGTGGGTATTGTCCTCTTAAATGCCCACCAGCACTTGGCCTCCTCTCAAGAGGGGTCTGGCCTCCCCCCTCCCTGGCCAGACAAAAAGCAGGCTCCCCTTCCCAGGTCTCCTGAGATCATGCATAGTCTAAAATGGTTTAACATGGACCATGCCTTCAGGGTCTATCTCAGCCACTACCAGACTGAGCCATGGCAGGAAGCAGGGCTATGAGGCTGTCTGGTGTGGGGAAGCTGCCTGAGGACACCAGTGCACAGAGCAACAGGCCTTGAGTTAGGAAGTCTTGGGTTCCTATCTAGCCTCAGACAATCACTACCTGGGTGGGCTTAAGCAAGTCACTTTACCGCTGTTTGCCTCCATTTCCCCATTTGTAAAGTGGGCATTATGATAGCACCTACCTTCCAAGTTGCTGTGAGGATCAAACAGGCAATCCCTACAATGCACTTAGCAGTGCCTGGCACACAGTAGGCCCTTATCAAATATTATTATCACTGTTTGTGCCTTGAAGCCAGACTAGCTGCATCCCTACTCAGTGCTCAAAACAAATCCCTAAATTACAGAGAAAGTGCCAGCCTGCCGTAGTGCCGAGGAGGTGCCCACCCCAACATGATCCCCAGGCCAGGACAATTCTCTGCCCACAGTGTGTGTTTTTTCATACATACTCGTGGAATTAAATGGAATTTGTCAAAGCTCTGCAGCTATTTTGTGAAATTATTCTCCACCCAGAATAATACAAGCGCTGGAGGTGGTACTACGGGCGTAACTCACGCACCCAAAGGCATTCATGAGGAATGAGAAGAATGCTTGGTCTGGAGGCAGGGGCCTGACTGGAGGCTGACTGGAGATAAGTGCGTCGGCCAACCATGCCAGCTTTCAGAGTCTCAGTCCACTCACCTGCAACATGGGGACGTTGCTTCTCACCTCCTAGGACTGGAGTGAAGAAGGTACCATCTCAGCCTTTTGTTTCTGTCTTGATCTAAATCCTTGCAAAGACTCTGAAGGTTTTCTCCCTTTTTGTCTACGTCCCCCCTCCTCATTTTGTACCCCAAAAGGCTGAGTCACGTACACATATACATGTACAAGGTGGACGAAAAAGGAACGTAGTCCAGAGGACGAGACGTAATCAGTGGTTGGCCCACTGTTAGGTTATCCCGGAAGAACTAGGCCCAGAAACAAGAAGAAAGCGGCCTGGTCTGGGACAACGCTTCCCCCCAGCACCAAGGCCAGCCCCCTGCAGCTGGCAGAAAGGTGATGGTCTCGAGGATCAGAGTAAGACACATCCTGCCAGGTGGAGTCAACGAGCTGAATTACTTTGCTTATGTCTGCTTATCTGTTGTAATGGGGCAGGCGAGTCAGTCAGGAGTGAGAAAAGGTGGAGAAAGTGTTACAAAGGGGACACAAGAAATTCCCAAAGGGACAGACGTGGCAATTTGATTATTACAGTATCAAACAGGTCTGTATTTTTAACGAAAGACAAGCTGCATGTAACGAGCTCATGGTTTCACACGGAATCCTCTTCTGCCCTACAAAGGTGTGTGTGTGTGTGTGTGTGTGTGTGTGTGTGTGTGTGTGTGCATGAGTGTGTGTGGTGTGTGTGTGTGTGTGAGTGTGTGTGTGCATGTGTGAGTGTGTGTGGTGTGTATGTGTGTGTGTGGTGTGTGTGTTCGTGTTCATTTCTGCTGAGAATTGTTAGGTTCAGAATGAAAAAGAGAACTTAAATTTTTAAAAAATGGCCAGCACTTCCAATGATCCCAGACAGTTCACTGCCATGGGAACCTATCCTTCTGACAATTCCACCTCCTGGAGGTGCCACATGGTCCTGATTGGAAGGACACCAGGCTCTATGGGGCAGGCTGCCCGCCAGGCAAGGGACCTGAGGAACAACAGAAGGCTGTGGTGCATGATCAATGGTGGCGCCTTATGCAAAGTAAGGGGTGTGAAGGACATCATCCCAGGGATGGTGGTGAGGGGTCTGAGGAAAGCAACAATGGGCAGGCTCTGCAGAGGACAGGGCTTGGTTGGGGCGAGAAGGCACGGAAGGATGTGAGCTGCACAGGATGCACGGAGGTCATCAGTCAGAGCATCATGAGGCTCTCTTCACCCTCCCTTGTTTCTCTGTCTCTCAGACACACACACACACACACACACACACACACACACACACACACACACGCACGCACGCACGCATGCACACACGCACTCTCTCTCTCACAGTCACATACACTAATCCCCAATCCTCTTTCATTCCCCATTTAATAAAACCTGTTTTAAAGAAGATGACCAGACTCTTGCTGGTTCTCACCAAAGCCTCTGTTCTTCCTGGTTGCCTGGAGGCTGACCCAGGCAGGGGATCAGGGATCTTTCAAGGATTCTTCCCACTCCCAGAGTCCATCCCTTATAGGTAGCATCTAAATATGGTTCTTGGGATTCCACAAATGAACACAGATATGAAGCACTCACCACACAGAAATCTTTGGATAATGTGTATTGGTCAGCTTTCTAATCTTCATCCAAAAGAAATTTAAATTTTGAAACATTGAACTACAGGAATCTGGAAACCAACTTGTACACAAAAGACCACACATGGACCCAAAGAGAAGCCCTTAGGGTAAGCTAAGGCGCTGGTGTGTTGTGAGACTGGGGCAGCACAACAAGCCCAAAGGAAAACTGAGAAAAAACAAAACCAAGCACTGGGAGTCGGTATGGCACCATGGCTTTATTCAGCATCAAAACACTGCTCTGAATGAGCTGAACCAATGCAAGTTTTCACAAAAAGAAATGGCATCCATACATAACCACTTGACGTTTCCCCCATAATCACATCACAAGGATCTCCCCTTTGGGCTGCCTTTGCTTCTGCATGAAGAAGCCACCCTTCTGTCCCATGTCCTCTTCAGTTAGCACCTCACCAGTGGTTCTCCCTGATGCTGCTGTCCTTCCCACCCCCCACCCACCAGCCCCAGTGACACAGATGGTTTCATTTATCCCCCAAACCAGCATACCCTCGAACCTTTGTGAATGGACATGTTAAAATCTGGAGAAATGGCAGGAAAGAACAGGGACTTGGTATGAGACACCCTTGGTTCTACCACTCACTACCTGTGTGACCTTAACTCACTTGGCCTCTTTGGGCCTCAGTTTCCCTCTCTGGAAAATGAGAGAGTTAAACTAGATGAGTTCAAAATCTTATGATCCTATGACCTGGAGTCCAGGTTTGAATTAAAAATACTTAAAGAAATAAGATGAACTGTCATAATACAACAGATTCATTAAAATATCTTCATCAGAAGGGAACAGTGACTAGAGCCTGGAGTCAGGGGCCCAGCTGGGCCCGCTGGTGCCCCGCCACAGCTCTCTAGCTTGGGGCAGTCCCAGAACAGTTGCTGCTCAGAGCATCTGGACAGGGGATTCTGGACACCAATTCAATCACAGGCCCAGCACTCTGCCTCCAGGCTCCCCCTCAGAAAGAAAGGCCATGAGGGCAGCCTCTTTCTAGGCAGTCTCCTTCAAATGGGGTCTGATTTCCCTCTCTCCCCCCGTCTCCTGCTACCTCTGAGAGGAGAGCGCAATATTACTGTGAAATCTAGACCAAGAGGGAAAAATAACCATTGGCACCAGGGGCATGGGGTGAGTCAGGTAGGTAGGGCCAGAGCAGGCCAGGTCTCCAACAGTGCTCTACAAATTAAAGATGGCCCTGGGCTAAGAAAGCCTCCTTCAGAGTTGCTGCTGCTACTGGCACTGCCTGTGCAGGCCCAAACCCAGGCAGGCCTGGGGGTACTGGGGTGGTGGGGGAGAAAGGAGAGAACCTGGAACCACACCTTACTCTGTCACCAGCTGAGACCCCCAGGAGGTCCCTCCAATTCAACAGTATTTACTGAGGGCTGGTGTACACAGTATGTGTAAGACAGGTTTGTAGATGCCTCAGTTTCCTCATCCATAAAGTGAGGATAATCATAGCACATCTCAGGAGTTAGGAAGTAAGGACACCTGAGTGAGGGGGCTGTGCCCAGCCAGAGACCCAGAGCATCAGGGCACCAGGTATTGAGGGGGTGATGGCCTGGGGGGCTTCAAAGGCGTTCTCCCTGTACTGGCATATTATCTTGCCTTCTGTGGGGGCAGCTGCCCATACCCCACTGAGAACCACCTCTGGCTCTCCACCTCAGCTTCACTTGGAAATGTGACCAGGTACCAGAAGGACGGAAGCATGAGCTGGTCACTCTAATGCTAAACACTAAACGAAAAGGTTTAGATGAGAGGCCCCACAAGACTGCCTGTGACCTATACATAGGTCTACACTGTAGAGAAGGTGCCAAATTTGGAGTCGGAGGTGGCTGGGTCCCATTCCCAGATCTGACCCACGCTGTGTGATTTCGTCCCAGTGCTCACAGGAGCGAGGAGTGGCAGCCCTCCTCCACAGACTCTTCGGGGCCCCTTCCCTTCAGGAACCCTTATGTAAGTGAGAGGTCAGCTGGGCTTCCCTCTCCAGAAAACACTTCTAAGAAAACCTTCTATTTTACAGCATTCCCAAGAGAGCCTAGGAAAATGGTTTCAGAAAAGATAGAGAATTGGCTCTATTCCATGAATGAAAGCTCAGGAAAAGGAGGTGGTGGGGACATGGGGGGGAAGAACCCTTCTGAGAATGGCCTCTTGGGGGCCCACAGACTCCCCCTCTGAGGTTCCTGACTAAGGCTCTTCCCAGGAGAAAGGCTAAGCCCCTGGCTAGCTCAATACAAGGATAGGGCAAGTCCACAGTGACCATGTCATATTAGACTGTAAGGTCCCTGAAAGCAGGGTCTGACCTTCTTGCTCTTTGTGCACACATAACTAACGAGGTGAGCACAGTGAGAACACTGGAGGACCAAGTAACCATCTTCTTAGCATTTTAGATCTGGGTCTGGGGCATGTAGCTCATGGTCCTCATTTTAAAACTCGAAATTCTTTCAAGTTTCGCAAAGGAGATCCTCTCACCTACTGTCCCTTCACCGCACAAGCTGGGGAGATAAGGTCCCACCTCCAATTGTGTTCAACAATGATCAGCACTGCCCAGAGAGGAGACATCCATCAGGGACCCGATTCCCTAGACAGACCACCAGCAGGAAGCACAGGGACCAAAGGGTCCTGATAAGAGATCGCCAGTGGGCACAAGTGGTCCAGAATGAACTCACTCTCCTAGAGAAACAGTTTCAACTTAAAAGACAAGTTCATTTGATCCATCCCCCCACTCCTTTATTAAGGGCCCACTGTGCCCCAGGGATGGTAACAGGTCCTGAGGATACAAAGACACAGCATTTCCAGCAGGTGAAATTCCAGCATTTCCAGGGTGAGGTGGCAGCAGCATGAAGGTGCTACTTTAGTTCCAACACTAATCTTCCCCACCCGTTCTCCTCCTGTGGGAAGCAGGTGATTCTGCCAGCAGAGTCCAAGAAAAGCTCCCAGTCTGGGCTGGTGATGGGCAGTCATGGGAAGACCAGCCCAGCAGAACAAGCACAAGGTCAGACCTGAAATGGTGGGCCCAGCACTTCCTCAAACCTGTTCTGGCTAGCGAGGCTGCCATCTTTACTGGTGGAGGGAGCACCAATGTGCCACTGATGGTGCTCACCCTACCAGAGCCCCACGTGAGTTAGTGCACCATCTTCTCATGAAGTGAGGAAACAGGCAGGGAGCACTGGAAGCTGAGGGCATCATGTTCGTGCCCATCAACTGCAGCATGCTGGACAAATGGGATGGAGTACCACTGTACTAGAAAGCAAGGACAAAGGGGAGGGCTTCAGAGAATCCTGGGAAAACTTGTATGAGCTGATGCAGAATCAAGAGTCATTTCTATAGTAACTGAAACATTGTAAAGACTTATTTATTAACTCTGCCTGACACAATGACCCACCACAATTCCAGAAGACTCAGGAAGAAACATGCCACCTACCTCCAGAGAGAAGGGCTGGCCTCAGAGTGCACGCTGAAGCATGTTTTCTTCTATTTCTTTCTTTCCCCTTTTTTTGGAGGGGAGGGGGGTGAGGGGAGGAAGACACAGCTAATGCAGAGATGTTTTTCACATCCATACATGTTTGTAATGAGTTTTATTTCTCTTCCTTTCACAATGGGTAGAGGAGGGGAGGGACTAAACACTTGGAAATGAAAATAAACTTGACTTTTGTTTTTAAAGGAGAAGTAGAGGATAAAACAGAAAGGTGTTAATTTTTTTTTAAAGAAAATTAAAGCTTTAATAAACCTCCCTCTCCATCACAATAGGGAAAACAAGGCTAGCCTTAGGGGAGGGAGAGCTACAGAGGGGAGAAGGCTCTTAGACATCCATCCCTACCTGTGTGCTGCAGCTCATCCTCAGGGGGGCTCCTGCTCAGGTCTCGCTTTGGCTGCTTCCCAAGGACCACCTATAAAAAGAGGACCTATGAGTTAGCTGGGCCTGGAAATCTTCCCACAGCCCCACCCCGAAGAACCACCGAAGGGGATCGCACCCTGAGGTGACAACACCAAGCACAGCCCACTTTCATTTATCCAGACAACAAACAATCCATTTTATTTTCCAAAAAACCAAATAGGGAAAAGACAGTCACTCATGAGTGCCTTTGGAGCCCAAGAAAGACTGCTTTACATTCCTCTATGATTGGATTATTTTATAAGAAGATAGGTGTATCCATGTGTGTATGTAGTAAGTGGGGCATGATGAAAAGAGAACTAGCATTCAAATCAGAAGCCCTGACCCGAAAGCCAAGCCACCTCTCTGGGAGGGCAGGTGACCCTGGCAACATAGATGGAATGGGGGTGGACCAGGGATGCCAGGGGCTCATTCTTTGGAAAAAGACAGAAATCAAGTCTTCTATTTTAGAGCTGGAACAGCGAGATCTTGTCTGTGAAAATGATGGATGAGACTTGTACTACCTGCCGAGCACGATGGGCTGGCGTGAAACACCTGGGAAACCTCAGAAACCTCAGTGTGCTAGGGAGAACTGGAAATCCATCCTATCCTGGTGCTTCACGAATCATCCCAGTTCCTCTAGACAAACAAGAGGCACCCTGGCACAGTAAACAGAGCTGAGCCTCGACAGGCTATGGGAGCAGAGGCAAGTAAACCTTGTCAGTCTGAGCTTGGGTTTCCTTACATGTAGAATGGGGCACCCCCGCACAGAACTAAGGCTCCAATAAGGCAACGTCTGTCAAGTAAGTGCAAGGTGGGGTTAAGGCCAGTTGTTAGCATCGTCACTAATGAGAAATGCAAGGCAGGGATCATGGGGTCTGTGAAAGGGGAGGGAGCCAGAGACAGCTGCGCACTCTGGTAAAGCACAGGGACCCAGGAATGGAAGGGAAGAGGAGGCTCAGGGGCAGAGGGCAGCTGCCAGGTGGAGCACAGCAAGCTGCTAGATCTCTAGGGAGACCCCAGCCTATGGCTGAGGACCCTGAAGGAACAAACAGTGAAGTCACCTCAACAGGGAAGTTTCTTTCTTTTTCTTCATCTTCGGAATTAGACCTTCTTTTGCATTTTACTGAAAGAATCTTAATTTAAACCTTACTGCTGGCACAAAATCCACTGTTAAAATGTCACCTTACTCATCTGCGTTCAGAGAAACCCATCCTCTGAGCAGGAAAATACAATTCATAGCTTCCCACCACCCATCTCCCACCACAAAAAAAGAGACGAAAGTGCTGCTCAGTATGTAACCCAGCAGCCTCCCTTCCTTCCCCAACTCAGCTGCGGATCTTCCCTTTGTACTTGTCTTTGACTCTACATGACTTCGGATAGCTTATCTCTAATGCGATTAAATTGGACACTTCCCAAATGGAGGGGGCCAGCACCCTTCTACCCTGTGCCCATTTCTTAGGGTGGCCTTTTCCTGTCTTCAAGGAGAAGAGGGAAAGGTACCATTCCATCCCACATGGGTTTCCTAGGCTGGCCATTTCCTGTTGGCAGGCAGGGGACAGAAAGCCACCACTGCATCCTATGCCAATCTCCTAGGCTGGTCATTTCCTAACTGCAGGGGACAGAGAGGCACCACTGCATCCCGTGTGGGTCTCCAAGGCTGGTTCTTCCCCCTTGCAGGGACCTTGCTGCCCACAGAGAACAGAGAGAAGGCAGCATTCTACTGCCTGCCGGTCTCTTGGATCATTCCTGTAGGCAGGAACAGAGAAATGCCATCCCATCTTGTTCCAGTGACCTATCTCCTGGCACGAGCTGCCTGCGAGGAAAGGAAACAGTACCCCATGAGCTCTAACGGTCCCCCCATCAGAGCACCCAGCACCCCGAGAGGGACTAACATATTTCCAGTATCATACTCCTGCCTACAGAAGGGGGTCCGGACCCCTGGTTGCCAGCTCATTAATTGGTTGTCTGTTGTCCTACATTCTTGAAGAAGACTGAAATGATATCACTATGTTAGAGTCAAGTTCCAATGCGTCCAACAGTGGCTGATCAGACCAGTACGAGCTCAGAATGTTCCACCACAGGTCAGGCACAAACAATCCATGTGAACATTTAGGGTGGATTCTCTAAATCTGTGCATGTCGTATTTCTTTTGAGCTACTTCAATTTTGCTTTGTTCATAGAGCACAGCACCTTCTCTGATGTGGGCATGCCAAGCACCATCGTCCTTGTGCAGTGTCTCCCAGGTCACACAATTCCAAAGTTCTTCAGAGAGTGTCCTCGAATAGCTTCTTTTGACCATCACGTAATTTTGACTACATTAAATTAAAAAGGTTTTTGCACAAACAAAACCAACAAAAAACTGGGAAAGAATTTTTGAGAACTGAATCAAATTTCTAAAAATACAAGTCTTTCTCCAATTGATAAATGACCAAAGGATGTAAACAGGCAGTTTTCAGATGAAAAAATTAAAGCTATCTATAGTCATATGAAAAAATGCTCTAAGTCACTATTGATTAAAGAGAAATTCAAATTAAAACAACTCTGAGGTATCACATCACACCTATCAGATTGGCTAACATGACAAAACAGGAAAATGATAAATGTTGAGAAAAGATGTAAGAAAACTGAACACTGATGCACTGTTGGTGGAGTTGTGAAGTGATCCAATCACTCTGGAGAACACTAGGCTGTAAAACTGCATATCATTTGATCTTAGCAATATCAGTACTAGGTTTATATCCCAAAGAGATCATAGAAAAGGTAAAAGGATCTACATATACAAAAATATTTATAGCAGCACTTTTTGTGGTGGCCAAGAATTAGAAATCAAGGGGATGACCATCAATTGGGGAATGGCTGAACAAGTTGTGGTATATGAATGTAATGGAATACTACTGTTCCAGAAGAAATGATGAGCAAGTGGATTTCAGAAAAACCTGGAAAGACTTAGATGAACTGATGCTGAGTGAAATGAGCAGAACCAGGAGAACATTGTGCACAGTAACAGCAACACTGTATGAGGATCAACTTTGACAGACATACTGCTTCTCAGAAATGCAAGGATGTAAGACAACTCCAAGGAAGTCGTGATGGAAAATGCTGTCCACATCCAGAGACAGAACTATGGAGCCTGAATGCAAATTGAAGCGTATAATTTTCTCTCTCTCTTTTTGTTTGTTCTTTCTCGTGGTTTTTACCTTTCGTTCTGATTCTTCGTTTACAACATGACTAATGTGGAAATGTTTAATGACTGTACATGTATGGCCTATATCAGATTGCTTGCCTTCTTGGGGAAGCTGGGGGGAAAATTCAGAACTCACAATCACAAAAGTAAATAAACTTTAGAAAAAGAAAATGCTCTGGCTCTGGCCTCAGAGGAGTTGGGTTCGAATCCTGCCTTTTATGATGACTGCCCTTATGTGACTAGAATGCCACAGGCTTCTAAGTGGTCTCCCTGCCTCAAGTCTGGCACAAAGTCTGGCCACTTCAGCCCACACTGCTACCAAAACGATTTTCCATGCCCCTACTCTTTACTGCTTTTAGGAACAAATATAAATTCCTTGGTCCATCTTTTCAAACTCCTCACAACTTGGCCCCAACCTATCTTTTCAGTCCCCTGGCCATCCTGCCCCAAAGGCAGGGATCCAGCCAAAGTGGCCTCTCTCTGCCCCTCTAGCCCCTGTCGCTTTTGTCCTGACCATCGTGCACTCCCTTCACCTTCGAAGCTCAGGCACGATCTTCAGAATGAGGCTTTCCCTGCTCCCCTCCTTGTACCCTCCCCCCTCCTCTCTCTTTATACCTCCCCATCAGCAGGGAAGCTCCTTTTGCACAAGCTGCTTCGCTCACTACAGTGGCGTATCCAGGGCCTCAGTGGCCCCCGAGGTCTCTTGCAGCACTAGATCTGGGCTGCTCTGACTTCAGAGTAGACAACTTCTCTCTGCTTCATACCCTAAAAGTGAGCAAGGAATCATCATCCACCATAAACACAAACACTTCCCTTCCCACCTACAGAAGAGTGGTGTGTTAGCAGGGAACAGGCAGGCTTTTTTAAACGTCCAACAAAATTTATTCACGAGAGTCTTTCTCTTGTCTTTTTATTACTAACTTACTCATCTGCAAACACAAACATTCCAATATACAAAGGAGAGAAAGGGGAGGGCTGCAGAGGAAACCAGGAAGTTGGGTTATCTACAGTTTGTTTGGAAAAGGCTGCATTAAATTGAATAAGGCAGCAACAACACTGGCAAGTTTAACCAGAGTCCCCCCTGATTTCTTCCGTGCTTTTTTTTAACATCTCCTTTTTGGTCACATCTCTATCACTCATCAACTCTGAGACTCACACCTCAGTACCTCTGAGGGGAGGCAAAGGAACCCAGCCCCCAAGGCAGTCACATCACCACTTCCCACCCAGCTGATCTCTTGAAACGCATCCTTCTGCAAGCTGACATCAACTCTGGAACTCATACCTCCGGAGCAGCACCTGGCTCTGTTAAAGAGGGTAGAAGGTGGACATTGGGGAGCAGCTTCCAGATCCTCGACCATCTGAGAGCACCCAAGATGCCTGCCTCACCATTTCCCACTCCAGCTACAAGAGTTAATCGTGTCCTTGCATGGGGTATGTTTGTACCTTTGCCCCCCTCACTTTCAGTTTCTTTTTATATACTGTCTCCCCCATTAGACCATTAAGAACTTCCTTTGTATCCTTGGCACAAAGGAGATAGAACACCTAGCCTTAGTCAAGAAGACTTGAATTCAAATCCAGCCTTGGACAGCTGAGGACCTGGGACCCTGGGCAAGTCACTTCCCCTTTGTTTGCCTCAGTTTCCTCACCTGTAAAACAGGGATAATCAAGACCATTTACCCCGCAGGGAAGTTGTGAGGATCAAAGGAGACAATCACCATATAGCGCTTAGCACGGTGCCAGGCACCCAGTCAGTAACACATCGGTGTTAGTCATCACTCTTATTACTCTTTGTAAATGTTTACTGACTGACCATAATCCCACCAACCTCCTCACCTCCTCCAAGGTGCTTCTTTTGTATCAAAATGAGTAGAGTCAAGCAAAAGAAGGCAATGCCTTGTTCACGTCTCGTGCCACCATTCCAGCACACCACCTCTATGCCAACAGGTGCTTCATGATAAATTTTCCTTAGAGCCAATATTTATTCCTGATTGAGCAGCTCTCTGAATTCACTGACATAACTGCAGTCATCAGAAACATTGTTCTTGTGCTTCTATTCACTTTACTCTGCATGGATTCATCCAAGTCTTCTCAAGTTTCTCTGAATTCTTCATATTCATCATGTCTTATGGCACAATAATATCCTATGACATCCATATATTAGAATGTGTTGAGCCATTCCCCAACTGAGGGTCACCCATCTTCTTCTACTACTATATTTTTGTACCCTTTCCTCTCTCTGACCTCTCTGGTTTAGTAGTGAGATTCTCAGGTCAAAGGATATATATATAGTTCAGCTACTTTCTAGCCCAATTCAAGCTCTACCTGTTGGTATACCAGTGTGCCCCAGAGTTAACATGTGAGAAATGATACTCCACCAAAGACGACTTATTTGCCCTAACAGAAGTGAATGAAATAGGTAGAGGATTCAAGAGCCCAATTTGTGGACTATAAAAACAAATGTGGTTCAGTACAGCAAAATATCCCCTTCTACAGAGGTTCTCTTTGAACAAAGCATTTTTCACATGGACTACATCATGTAAGACTCCTTTAAAGATAAGGCAGAGAGAGCCTCATTTACCAAACATGAAAACTTCTGGTCATTAATATCAGGAAAAGTATAAAGCAAGGAAATACACGCTCTCTACAGATGGTAGTCAGTATCACAGGGGACAAAGAATGTAGAATCGGAGTGTACACAGTAATAGCGAGATGTATAAGGATCAACTGGGAATGACAGCTATTCTCAGCAATACAATGATACCAGACAATTCTGAAGGATGCATGATGTAAAATGCTATCCACCTCCACAGAAAGAGCCGATAAGAATCTGAATGCAGATCAGATTGTTTTTCATTTTCTTGGCTGTTTTTCTTTCTTTTGGGGGGGGGAGGGGAATCCTGTATTTTCTTTTACAACGTGACTAATATGGAAATGTTTTGTATGACTGCACATGTATTAGCAACCTATATCAAAATGCTTGCCTTCTCAATAAGGAGAGAAAGGAGAAAAAGATTTCAAAACTCAAAATTTTTTTAAATGGATGTGAAAATTTTTTTACATGTAACTGGAAAAAAAAACATTTAAAAAAAGAAAATTTATCCAGGTGGGGGAAAGCAAGAACCAAGACACTGGAGTAAAATCAGCATTTTTACCAAGCTTTTCACAAAAGAAAAATGGAAAAGATGTGCTGAGAGAAGGGGAGAAAGGAAGAATGGGGGAAATGATTTTTCTAAAAAAGAGAAACAAAAGGAAGAATTTTCACAATGGAAGGGAAAATGATGGAGAACAGACAATCACTGAGCCTTAAGTTCATCTGAACTGGTTTAAAGAGGGAAGAATATATATACAAAGACATGCAGACACACACACACAGTTGGACAGAGAAATTCTATCCAAGCAGGGAAGTTGCTGAGAGAAAGTTGGGGAGAAGTGAGAAGAGGGAGACAATAGGCAGAAGAGGGGCCAGGGTCAGAAGAAACAAAGGAGAAGGATAAAGAGAAAGAGAATAGGATTCAAGGGAAACACAGGGTTTGCAATCATTATCATGAATAGGATGAATTCATCAATAAAACAAAGGAGAACAGATAACAGAAAGGTTAGAAACCAGAATGCAACAAGGTAATGTTGTTAACACACAAAGTCAAAATGATTTACTTCAGTTGAGGTCAAAGAGGTAGAGAGGTAGCAATCATGATTTCAGACAAATCAAAAGCAAAAATAGACTGGATTAAAAGTACATCAAAAACTACATTTTACTAGAGACCAGGGCTTCTTAAACTTTTTCCACTGGCAACTCCTTCAGCACTTCTTAAACTGTGGGTCGCACAAGAGACAATGCAGAAATAACAATACTAAACATATACACACTATCTAAATTCTTGAAGGAAAAGCTAAATGAATTACAATAGGAAAAAGACTGTCCCCTAGGGGAGGGTCTCAAATGATCCCTCTCAGATCTAGACAAATCCAACCATATAATAAACAAGTTAAGGAAATGATTAGAATTTCAGAAAAGTTAGATATAACCAGACCTCTGGGGAACAATGAATGGAAATAGAAAGAAGTGTCTTTTTTTTTCACATTTTACATAGCACATTCATAAAAAACTGAACATGTATTAGTGCATAAAAATTGTCAAAAACAAATGCAGAAAAGGAAAACTATTAAATGCATCCTTTTCAGGTCACAAAGAAAGAAAAATTACATTTGATAAAGGACCTTTGAAACAGATTAAAAATTAACTGGAAAATAATCCCAAAGAAAGAGTGGGTCAAAGAACAAATCAGAGAACCAATCAATAATTTTATTAAAGGGAATGTAAAAAATGAGACAACATAACACTCCAAAAATTTGGGGGAATGCAACTAAAGTAGTATTTAAAGGGAAAATTAATATCTCTAAACCCTTAAATCAATGAAAGAAAAAGCAAGTCAATGAACTGGACATAGAACTAAAAAAAAATAGAAGAAAAAATTTAAAATCTCCAAGACACCAAAACAGAAGTCTGAAAAAAGAGATTAATAAAACGAGAAGTTTTACGAAAAAGATAAAAAAAGAAAACCAAGTTACCAGTATAAAAAATTTAAAGAGGTAAATACACAACCAATGAAGATGAAACTCCAATCTAAATTAAATGGATGAATATTGTTAAAAATACAATTAAAAGGACACAATATTTAAATAACTCTATCCTAAGGAAAAAATAAAAAGGAACTCAACAGGTCATAAGTGAACTCCCCAAGGAGGGGAAAGAAAACCAAAATCCAGGACCAGGTGGATTTACAAATTAATTTCTAACGAACATTTAAGTAACAACTAATTCCAATACTACATAAACTATATGAAAAAGAAAAAAAACATAAAGGAATTCTACCAAATTCCTTCTCATATAAATATAGTTTTGATACCTAAGCCAGAGAGAGCAAAAATAAAAAAGACTATAAACCAATTTCCGTCATGAATATTGATGCAAAAGTGTAAAATAAAATACCAGCAAGGAGATTATGGCAACACATCACCAAAATCATGTACTAAGACAAGGCTGGTTCGCCATTAGGAAAACCACGAGCATAAAAGACTATTTAAGTAACAACAACACCAAAATCATGTGATTACATCTATAGACATAGAAAAGACTTTTAACGAAATGTAATGCTCAATCCCATTAAAATACTAGAAAGCACAGGAATAAACAAGAGCTTTTCTTAAAATGATGAGAAGGGTCTGAAGACAAAACAAGCATGACCTATAAGGGAGATAAACTAGAAACCTTTTCAGTAAGAACAGGGGTGAAGCAAGGATGCCCACTGCCACCACTGCTATTCTCAATGTTGTACTAGCAAGGTTCATTATAACAATGAGACGAGAAAAAGAAATGGAAGGAATAAGAGTTATTCAGGCAATGAGGAAATAAAACTACCACTCTTTGCAGATTATATGAAGTTATACTTAAAGAGAACTCAAGAAAAGTAAAAACTAGTCAAAACAGCAACTTTAGTAAAATTGCAGGATATAAAACAAATCCACAGAATTCATCAACATTTCTATATATTACCAATAAAACCCATTAAGAGATTATGTTCTGCATGATTTCATATGTATAACTGATATCAACATTTCTTGCCTTCTCAATGGATAGGGGAGGGACCAAAGGGAGAGAGAGCATTAAGAATTAAAAATTTCTTTTAATGAAATATTCTGCTGGGAAAACTGGAAAGCAATCAGGCAGAAACTAGCAAATACACGAACATCTCACACCACATATGCACCATTTAACATGAAAAACTCAAAAAGGGTTCATAATTTAAACATAAAGGATAGTATATACGCAAATTGGGGGAGCATGGAAAAACTACCTATTGGATCTAAGGATAAGGGAAGAGCTGATAAGAAAACATGAGAACATGGGACATACACAAAAATTAACCACGTACTAGGACATAAAAACCTCACAATTCAGTGCAGAAAGGCAGAAATATTAAATACATCATTCTCAGATCATGATGTAATAAAAATCACATGTAATAAAGAGCCATGGAAAGACAGACTAAAAACTAATTGGAAACTAAATAATTTAATCCTAAAGAATGAGTGGGTCAAACAAGAAATTACAGAAACTATCAGTAACTTCATTCAAGAGAATGACAATAATGAGACAACATACCAAAACTTGTGGGATGCAGCAAAAGCAGTTCTTAGGGGAAATTTTATATCCCTGAATGTATACATGAATAAAATAGAGAAAATGGAGGTCAATAAATTGGGCATACAACTGAAAAAGCTAGAAAAAGAACAAATTGAAAATCCCCAATTAAATACTAAATTAGAAATAATGAAAACCAAAGGAGAGACTAATAAAATTGAATTTAAGAAAACAATTGAATTAATCAATAAAACTAAGAGCTAGTTTTATGAAAAAAACCAATAAAATTCATAGACCTTTAGTCAACATAATAAAAAAAAGAAGAAAACCAAATTACGAGTATCAAAAAT
>CM053580.1:583908658-583940815 GCA_028627135.1 Pseudochirops cupreus
TACAAGTCATTCCCCAACTGATAAATGGTCAAAGGATATGAACAGGCAGTTTTCAGAAGATGAAATTAAAGATATCTATAAACGTATGAAAAAAATGTTCCAAATCACTAGTGATTGGAGAAATGCAAATCAAAACAACTCTGAGGTACTACATCTCACCAGTCAGATTGGCTAAGATGACAAAACAGGAAAATGATAAATGCTGGAGAGGATGTGGAAAAATTGGAACACTAATGCATTGTTGGTGGAGTTCTGAACTCAATCAACCATTCTGGAGAGCAATCTGGAACTATGCCCAAAGGGCTATAAATAAGTGCATACCATTTGACCCAGCAATACCACTTCTAGGGTTGTATCCTAAAGAGATCAAACAAGTGGGAAGAGGCCCCAGGCCCCATATGTACAAAGATATTTATTGCAGCTCTTTCTGTGGCAAAGAACTGGAAATCAAGGGGATGCCCATCAACTGGGGAATGGCTAAACAAGCTGTGGTATAAGAACGTAATAGAATACTATTGTGCTATAAGAAATGAGGAGCAGACAGACTTCATAACAACCTGGACAGACTTATACAAACTGATGTTGAATGAGAAGAGCAGAACCAGGAGAAATTTGTATACAATTACAGACACAACATATGTGTGAAGACCAGCTCTGACAGACTCGGCTCCTCTCAGCAATGCCAGGTTATAAGACAACTCCAAAAGACTCCTGATGGAAGGAGATGTCCACATCCAGAGACAGAACTACACAGTTTGAATGCAGATTGAAGCCAACTACCAGGTCTTTCTTTTTCTTGTTTTGTTTCCTCTTTCCCATTGTTCATTCCATTGATTATAATCCTTCTTTACACTTTGACTAACGTTTAATGTGAAGGTATTTGCAGATTGTATATTTGATTGCATGCCGCCATGGGGGAAAGGGGGAGGAGAAAATTTGAAACTCAAGGGATTGTGGAACTGAATCTTGTACACTAAAAGTAAACAAGTAAGTTAATTTAAAAAATATGAGATGCAAAATCAGTGCATCTAGGTGTAGTAGCAAGCATCCTAGCATACCCAGGATGGCCTGCTAATATAGGTTCTTTGATCTGCTTTTCTTAAAGGAAAGCAATTTTTAAGGGGTCAACAATCTTTTGATTACATTGAGGCGAAAGGTCAGCACCCTGAACATGGAGAAAATAGAGGCAGAGAAAATATAAGCAGAGAAATTAGCATAAAGACCAACAGACAGTGCTCTGGTTCTTCGAATACAGCAATATTGCTATACACTTTACATGTATCACTGGATTGATGGAGCACAGACATCTAAGCAGTCAGGGGGCTCTGAACAAAGACTACTCAGAGTCTTGACCAGGAAATCAAAATATCCTTCTCATGAGCAAATGCCTAAAGCAAAATACCAATCTCCCAGAATATATAACAAAGACTCAGCATCTGACTTAGTGCGGAGGAGCTTGAAAATCCGAGCGCCCCAGAACTCATTTGGAAACTCCAGAGCCTAATAAACTCTGGACCAGGGCTCTATGTGCCTATTAATAGGCAGGGAAGATTTTCAAATTCCCTTGAAATTACAAGGTATCACCTCAGACCTATCAGATTGGCTCACATGACAAAAAAGGAAAATGACAAATAAAGGGAATGCGGAAAAACAGAGACACTAATGCACTGTTGATGGAGCTGTAAACTGATCCAATCATTTTAAAGGACTACAAAACTGTGCATATCCTATGACTCAGCAACATCATTAAGTCTATACCTCAAAGAGATAAGAGATAAGAGAAAAAAGAAAAGGACCCATATGTATAAAAAATATTTACAGCAGCTATTTTTGTGGTGAGAAAGGACTGGAAATTGAGGGGGGATGCCCACCGACTGGGGAATGGCTGAACAAGTTGTGGTATGTGAGTGTGATGAAATACAGTTCTATAAAAAATGATGATGGGGATGGTTTCAGAAAAATCTGGGAAGATTTGTATGAACTGAGCTAATCTGGGAAGAACTCCATACACGGTATCGGCAGCATTGTAATGATGGTCAGTTGTGAAAGAGCTAGCTATTCTAATAAATACAACGATCCAAGACAATTTCAAAGGCCTCATGATAAAAAATGCCATCCGCCTCCATAGGAAGAACTGATGAACTCTGAGTGTGAGACTGAAGCATATTTTTTCCCATTAATTTTTCTTGCTTTTCATTCACATTTGGGCTAATGAGGAAATGTTTCGCAAGACTTCCTATGTAAAAAACAAACAAAAAAAAATACGAATTCTGATCACTCTAATGACCACCCATGATCCCAGGGGATGAATGCAGTGGGTCTCCAGAAAGAGAGGTGACAGGATAAAGATGCAGAACATTAAGACCCATTTTTGAACTTTGTCAATGTGAGAATTTGTTTAGCTCAACTCTTTGTTACAAAGGGTTTTTTTTTCCTTTGGGGGGGAAGGGAGTTTAGCAGGGAATAAACATTGACATTTACTGAAATAAACATCAGATAAAGAAAAAGAAAGAAGAGATTCCTCATAAATTGTGAGATCTTCTAGATGTGTTGGCAAATGCATGAGGCCTCAGAACACTGCAGTCTCCTGGACCAAGTCCATTGCCACTTAAGAGGGAAAAATCCAAGGTATTAAAAAATCCCCACTGCCCACTTTCTGACAAATTAGGTGGACAACCTCTAGAACCTGTCCATCTGTCTAGATCAAACAAGCATGGCAACTGGACTACAAGCTAGGCTTAGAATCATACAGGAGAAAGCTAGCAGGCTGGATAGTCTTTGGAAAATTAGAATTTATTATAGTTGGAAAAATTCCTATATGAGGTTTTTTATGTTAAGGTCCTGAAAGGATCTGCAACAAGGTAGAAGTCCAAAGTCAGAAAAATCATTAAAAAGAGATTTCCAGACCGGGAAACGTTCTCCCAATAAAGGAAAGCCTTAGGGGGCATGACTGCCTTCTTCAAGTCCGTCAAGAGCTGCTGGTCTCACAAAAGGATTTGACTTGTTCTGTTTGGTGCCTAAGGACAGAACAAGGAATAATGATGAGAATCTGCAAAGAGGAAGATGGAAGAATGGGGAAGCTGGCGGGCAGGGGGGAGGTTTGGCTCGACCACCAGCTGGGGGCCAATTAAAACACACCTCGAAATCTGGCAAAGACGACAGAAGAGTCAGTGCTGGAGAGGCTGTAAAAGACCAAACACAGCAGCAGGAGAGATTCCTGGTCAGGAATGGATGGGGGTCGACAGCCCCAGAGGCCCCTTCCCAGGCTGGAAATTCTGTGAAAACTCTAGATAAATAAAACCCTGTGACAGAGCTCTATTCTAGAAAAATCCAGTTATAACCAGGCTGAATGTCCTCAGGGATCAATCACTGACTGTCAAACACAATAAATGACCTCCTCCTCAACTGACTTCCTGGCTTGCTGTCCACATGTACAGCGTAATCAATAACCAAGATTACAGAAATCACTACTCCTCTACACAGTGCTTTGAGTCCTTCTCCGCAGCCCGCCAGTGGGCAGTATGAAGATTCTTCTATTGCTTTTACAAAGGAGGAAAGGGAGTCTTCTGCAGGTCCAAGGTGAGGACAGCAGGCATGCAGGCAGGGTGTCCAGAGTCTAGTGCCCTTTAGAGACGCTGCTCTGTTTAGTCTTACACACGAGGCATCATCCACTGAAGCCTTCCTCTGTGACACCAACCTTCTCTAATTCGGCCATATATGAGACAAAGACAACAAAAGCCTAAAGAACCAGCCCTGGCAGTACACCCACCGCAATCTCCACAATGCATGGGCTCCACTAAGAGAAGGGAGTGCTGGCCAGCACTGCTCCTAGCTGACTGAGACTGCCCCTGGCATTTAACGTGATTTCTGACGTGTCTCATGTCATTTCCATTGACAGAATAATCAGTCCTTTCTTTTCTCTGCATTAGTTCACCCTAATCTTCTGATGTTTCTCTGATGTTTTCTGTCTGTCATCTCTGTCCACTTGATAGGAGGGAGGTGAAAAGACCTCAGTTGTTTTATTAATAGTTTAAATTCTGAATTTCTCTCATTTTTAGTGATGTGGAACACCTGTTTCATAAGGCTGTTGCTAGCTGGCATCTCTCCTGAGAACCGTTTGTTCAGGTCATCTCTCCATGGCACCACAATTAATCTTCGCATATGTCTCAAACCAGCTGGATCTAACACCAGCAACAGACCCTCCCCACACCATCTGTTTTTTCCCATCCGGGGCTCTATCTAGTCTATGCATCCATTACCCCCACACACTTAATATCTTAATGTTATCATTGCATGAATGAATATATACAGCAAAGGGCAACAGAACTCTACCAATGATCTATTGAATACTTTAACATGCCATACCCTGTGGTGAGGGCACAAGGACAAAATCAAATAGTCCCCTCCCTCCCCCAAGGAATACAGTAGTCAATCAACATTTATTAACCACATACTATGTGCAGGCACTGTGTGAAAGGCTTCACTTGATTCTTATGAAGGCAGCCCTGGAAGGGAGGCACTGGCACTGTCACTGCCCCCATTTCACAGCTGAGGAAACTGAAGCTGGGAGGTAAGAGAGACAGCTACACAAAGAAGTCAGAATCAAGCCAGTGCAAGGGACCACAGAGGGCAGAGAGAGCCCTGATCCTTGAAGAGGGGCATGAAAGGGAAGCTCCAGAAAAGGGGAGGAAGAAGGTGTGTGGCACAGGCTTCTTTCGAGATAGTGATTTGTCCTTCCCACCCTCATCAGCAACTTCAGCAGCAGGAGGGGAAAACCTCTTAGCCACTTACACTTCAAACAACAACAAAGTAATCCACACAAAACACTTCCTTACCTTCTGCTCCAAGAACATAATGGTAAGTGCTGCTAGCCAGAAAGGGTCATTTGTTTGGTCAGATTTTTTTCTTTAAAGGCAGTGAATGCAAAATTTATGAAAAGGAAAAGTCTTTGAGAGGGGGCAGCTGGGGGGAAAATTATGCTGATGACAGAAAAAAAGGGATTAACAAACCTTATCTAAAAAACCAATTTCTCTGGGTCCATGTTCTTCCACAGCCCCAGCCCTATGAAGAACAGAAATGCCCTGAGGGCATGGACCATCTCTCTGCCTTTACCTCTACATCCTCAGCAGCTGGCAGACACTTAGGATAGGCCAGCTTCACTGAATGGGGAGAAGGGGGGAGTGTTGGCAGCACTCTCAGAAAGGACACTCAGAGACGCCTTCAAAGTCCAAGGCCAACACCAACCAACATCCTAACAGCAAATACAGCCTGGGGTTACGCCTAGAGAGCCCATTTCTGTGGTGCTGGGGTCAGCTGGGGTCACAACAGGCCTGGAAGGAGGGAGAAGATTATGAGTAGTTGTCACCAGCCCCATCCTACAGTTGGGGAAACTGAGGCTCGAAGTCAGAAAGTTCTGCCTTTTAATGCAAGTGCCAACACACACTAGCTCTGTGCTCAACTCCGTCACCGTCCTCCCAGCACCGCTGTGACGACAGCGGCTCGTTTTCAAACACATTTGTATTGCTAGGCTTTGTTTCTGTACTATCTACGGCATTTCTGGGCAGGTAGGTGGCACAGCGGGTAGAGTGCCAGGCCTGGCATCAGGAACATTCATCTCTCTGAGTTCCAATCTGGCCTCAGGTACCGGCTAGTTGTGTGACCCTGGACAAGTCACTTCACCCTATTTGCCTCAGTTTCTCATCTGTAAAATTAGCCAGAGAAGGAAGAGTTGGCTATGACTGAATAACTAAACCACAGCATTTCCTCCCCCTTGTGCCCAAGAATAAAAAAGAGCTCAAGAGCAGTTACGGGAAGCTGCCCCGGCACTGGGAGTGCGTCAGCTCTGAGGTGGCCCGGCCCTCATGTGCTGACCTGGATGTGCCCCAGCCACGGATGGGACTCCTCCCCTCCCAACAAAGCAACGGCCCACTGGAGAGCTCGGAACGCTGCAGGTGAGAACGTTCCCAAGAATAAAAGAGCCCCTGGGAAGCAGGCGACACCTGCCCAAGCCCGTGATGCTGCGGCATGCAGCTCCACGGCCCGGCTGCTGCCCGCCAGCCCAGCCCACCTCTGCCAGCCATCTTCCGCACTACAAGGGGACTTCCTGGCAGCTGACACCAGCTGCTTTTGGCTCCCTTATTCCCCAGCACTGAGCACGTAACTAAATGGTTCATAATCGCTTTTCATTCACTTGCTCCTGGAGTTTAAAATTCAGAAATCCTGTGGGCTGGTCTCTTACCTGGCATGAGCTATGCACTCCTCCAGCAGCTGCTGGGGAAGGCTGCTCTTGGCCTTCCACCGATCCCTCCTGTGGGGCTCCCACCTTCTCCTCTTGCTCCACTCTCTCTTTCGCAAGGACACCTGAAGCTGCAGGGTCTCTGGCCGTGCAGTCTGCAGCCAGGCCACAACCCCTTGGCTCTTCCCCCTCCACCATGGGGCCAGCATCTGGAGGGCAGTTTTCCACATGAGTTCTCTGTGGTTCTAAAGGCAAAGTCCGTGCCCAGGAGCTCGAGGCTTCGGGTTTTGCATCTGGAATAATGCTTGGCTCAAACTCCACAGAAAGCTCCGGGGAGACGCTTACTGGTAGTTCCGTGTACAACTCCTGGGCCCCCGCGGACATGGGGGAATCAAGAGGCACTGGCTGTGTCTCTACGCCAGACGACAGCATGAGGGCTGCTGAGGACGCTGGGTTCCAGCTTATCAATCCAGATGGCTCTCCCTGGCACAGACCAAAAAAGGGGAAAACACAGTTAAGAAAGGCCCAAACAATTAAATGATGAAGATAATAAATTCCCACATTATCATTAATTATGCCCACCATGGATAGTAATCCTTAGAACTTACTGACAAAGAAAATAAACACCACGTAAGCTACAGCATGAAGGAGGGCAGTTGTCTGATCTCAATCCAAAATACCTTTTCCCCTCAATTTAAATGTGAAGGTCAACAAACAGATGGGAGGATCACAGTCATAGAATTCTGTCCAGTGATGTCATCTTGGAAAGGAGGAGACTGAGATCCAGAGAGATGAAGGCACCTGACCAAGCTGGCACCAGCACCGGCACCAGCATTGGCACTCCACACTTCTGACTACGAATCTGGCCCCCACCACAGTGGCCAACAGGGGGTCTCCTCTGAATCGGGGGGCATGGGGTCAGGTTCCATTGTGGCAGCACCTTATGAGAACAAGAATTCATATTTCTATAGCACCTTAAGATCGACAAGGCACCCTCAGCAATGCAAGGTTCTGAGATGGAAAATGCCATCTCTGTCCACAGAAAGAACTACAGAGTCTGAATGCAGATCGAAGTAAACTATTTGCTCCTTTTTGTTTTGTTTCTTCTTTCTCATGTTTCTTTCCATTGGCTATAATTCTTCTTTACAACATGACTAATGTGAAAATATGTTTAATATGAATGTATATATAGAGCCTATATCAGACTGCACGCCGTCTTGGGGAAGGGGAGATGTGGAACTCAAGGATGTAAAGTAAAAATAAATAAGATTTTCAAAGCACTTACAGATGTTGCCTCATTTGATCCTCAAAACAACCTTTTGAGGCAGATGCTTTATTATCGCCATCTTAGAGATGAGCCACCTTTCTGTGGCTCAGAAAGGATAAATGACCTGCCCAGGGACACTTGGCTAACAAGCACCTGAGGATGGATCTCACCCCAGGTATCCCGTACTCCCAAGTCCAGCCCTCTAACTGCCCACCCACCATTCTGCCTCCTAGGAAGGCTGCTGAGAAGCTGGAGTGACAGGAAGGAGGGCTCTGAGATCACGCCAAATGAGCCTGGCTGAAGAAAGGAGGGAGCGTCAGACCGTAGCAGAGATTCACCGCACTCTGCCTGGCCTCACAGGAGCACCAGCACAAGGGGCCGAGGGCCCGCTTCCAGCTGGATGTCAGGACACACGTGCTTGCCAGATGAGCAAGGAGCAGGAGGTGGGGGGCTCCCCCTCTCGGGACAGCTGCAAACAAAGACAGAAGACGGCCCCCTTGTTGCTCACGGTGGAGAGAAGAGTCTTCTGCAGGGATGGGAGGGACCAGAGAGTCTGCAGAGCACAGGTCTGGGAACCAAGAAGGCCTGGATGCAAATTCTCCCTCTGGTGGGTACTGGCTTTAGCTCCTCAGCTGCAAAATGGGGATCATCCTCTCCCTAGTCCCTACCTCCCCGCTCAAAGGAGCTGTACAAAGTACATTCCAAACTTTAAAGCAACCTTTAATTGATTTATTTATTGGCCAAGCTGATCTCACAGATCAATGGAGATGAGGAAACTCCCTCTGCAGCCTTCTGGTCCTTTGTGGAAAAGTGACCTGTCCAGAGGCAGGACTGGCCCCTCGGTCCTCTTGACTACTCTACCACCCTTCCTCTGGGTGCATTAGACAATGCCAGGTACTTCTGATAGATGGATGGCCTGAGGGCCCTTCCAATGCCTCATTTTCTGTGACTCTACTAAAACCACCTTTGACTGCCACATCAAGGGCTGTCCCAAGGAAAAGAGATAAGACTTGTTCTCACTAGCACTAAGTCCTTATCTGTGGTTCCCCTGGAGAGGAAAATCCTCATGCCAAGCAGCCCACCCCTGCTGGCTCTGTGCTCTGAGAGGGAGGGGAAAGGGAAAGGGGGAGGAAAAAAGGAAGGAGGAGGGAGGGCAGCAGCTGTTTCTGCTTCTTCACTTAGACCAGGGCTTGACAAAGAGCAGGCCCCAGATAAATCACCAGCAGCTCAACTGAGGCCTGGCCTGGGGGGGGACAGGACTTAAGCGCCAGGACTTCCAGGCACAACTCTAAGGAGAACCATCAGAAATGTTCAAAGGCAGAAAGCAACACTAGGTGTCTCCATCATAGGACTGAGCTAGAAGGGGCCTCAGGGCCGCACTGTGCAGAGGAGACTGAAGACCATCCACCAAGGTAAAGGGACTAGCCCAAGGCCACATAGATAGTGTCAGAGGCAGGATTCAAGGCTAGGCCCTCTGATGCCAAAGCCTGCATTTCTTCCTCCAGGCATTGCTCCTCTGGCCTGAATACTGGTACAAAATAATGGCAAACAAAAGATATTCATTATGATCCAGGAGGACTTTTACCAGAATTGCCAGCACAATTCAATATGGATGACCACTTGTGGAGATGCTGTTCAGAGGTTTCATGTTTGAGGCCGCAATTGGACTAGTCAGTCAACAAGCATTAAGTACTGACTATGAGCTGAGAGATACAAAGATACAACGAACGGACAGTGTGCCTGAAGAACTACGGACAGAGTGCAATATTGCGCAGGCAAAAGCAACAAGAAAAGCAGGAAAATAAAACGGTGGTCTAATGAGACTTTGCAAAGAGCTGAGGAAAGGAAGGAAGCGAAAGGGAAAGAAGAAAGGGAAAGATACGACCAACTGACTGCAGAATTCCAAAACAGGGAGATTTTCTAAAATGAGCAATGCAAAGAAATAGAAGAAAACAACAGAATGGGAAAGACAAGAGATCTCTTCAAGAAAATTACAGATACAGAGGGAATGTTTCATGCAAAAACAGGCATGACAAAAGACAAAAATGACAGAGATTTAACAGAAGTACAAGAGATTAAGAATCCATCGAAGAACTATACAAGAAAGCTCTTCACATCCCCAATAACCACGATGGTGCGCTTACTGATCTCAAGTCAGACCTCCTGGAGAAGAAGTCACTTGGGCCTTAGGAAGCCTTGCTCCCAAAGAGCTGAGCTCATTTAAAAGATGATGCTGGTAAAGGACTGCACTCAATATGCAGCAAACTGGACAACTCAACAGTGGAAAAGATCACTTGATGTCTGAATCCTAAAGAAGGGAAATGCCAAGGAATGTTCAAATTACTCAACAACTGCACTCATTTCACATGCCGGCAAGGTAATGCTTAAGATCCTGCATGCCAGCAAGGCTTCAGCAATATGTGAACAGAGAATTAGCAGAAGAGCAGGTTGATTTTTTGAAGAGGCAGAGGAACTAGAGACCAAATTGCCAACATTTGCTGGATTATGGAGAAAGTAAGGAAGTTCCAGAAAAACATCTACACCTCTGCTTCACTGACAACACTGAGTCTTTGACTGTGAATCCTAGAGATGGGAGAACTAGATCATCTTACCTGTCTCCTGAGAAGGCTGTATGTGGGCCAAGAAGCAACATTAGAACCAAACATAGAACAGCTGACTGGCTTAAGATAGGGGAAAGAGTAAGACAAGGCTGTCTATTGTCACCTTATTTAACTTATATGCAGATCACAGCAAGCAAAATGCCAGGCTGCAGTATTTAAAAGCTGGAATCACAGAAATATCAACAATCTCTTATATGTAAATGATACCACTCTGAAGGCAAAAAGTGTAGAGGAATTAAGAAGCCTCTTGAGGAGGGTGAAAGAGGGAGGGGTGAAAGCTGGTTTAAAGCTTAACACCAAAAAAACTAAGATCTTGGCAACTGGGCCCATCACTTTCCAGAAAACAGAGGGAGAAGAAATGGAAGCAGGGTCAGATTTTACACTCTTGGGATCAAAAATCACTGCAGAAGGCAACTGAAGCCATGAAATGAAAAGATGCTGACTCCCTGGAAGGAATGCTATGGCAAATCTGGTCAGCAGGCTAAAGAGCAGAGGCATCACCTTGCCAATAAAGGTCCGTATAATATCTAAGCCATGGTTCTTCCAGTAGCAGTGTATGGCTGTGAGAGTTGGACTATAAGAAAAGCTGAGTGCCTAACACAAGATCTAGCAGCTTCAACATTAAGGGATCGAAAGGCTTGGAATATGATATTCCAGAGGTCAATGGAGCTAGGATTAAAACCAAGAATCACCTGCCCAGCAAAACTGAGTATAATATTTCAGGGGAAAATATGGTCATTCAATGAGGTGGAGGACTTTCAAGCATTCTTGATGAAAAAACCAGAGCTGAACAGAATATTTGACTTTCAAATTCAGGAAACAAGAGAAGCATGAGAAGGTAAACAGGAAAAAGAAATCATAAGGAACTTATTAAAATTGAACTATTTACATTCCTACATGGAAAAATGATCATTATTACTCATGAGACTTTTCTTAGTATGAGGATAGTTGAAGGGAATATATGTGTGTGTGTGTGTGTATACATATATATGTAGAGGAGAGTGCATGTGTGTATAAATACATGTGAGTGTATATATATATGTGTACGTGTATACATAGACAGAGGGCACAGGATCAGTTGAATAGGAAAGGATGATATCTAAAAAATAAAATTTAAGACGTGAGAGAAGAATATAATGAGAGAAGGAGAAAAGGAGAGATAGAATAGGGTAACATCTTATATAAAAGAGGCAAGAGAAAACTTTTACAATGGAGGGGAAGAGCAGGAAGGTCAAAGGGAATGGGTCAACCTTACTCTCACTGAATTTGGCTTAAGGAGGGAATAAAACACACACTCATTTGGGTTTCTTACTCTACAGTTAAGTAGGGGGAAGGGGACAAGAGGGGGAATGCTAGAAGGGAGGGCAGATTGGGGGAGAGGGTGGTTAGGAGCAAACACTTTTGAAAAGGGAGAGGGTAGAAAATAGAGTAAGTGGGGGGCAGGATAGAGTGGAGGGAAATATAGTTAAGTCTTTCACAATATATCTGCTACAGAAATGTTTTGCATAGCTACACATGTACAACCTTTATTGAACTGCTTATCTTCCCAGTCGGGGTGGGTGAGGAGGGAAGAACAAATGCTAAAAAAAAGTGTTTCTTACATGCAACTGGGAAATAAGATATACAGACATTGGAGGATAGAAATCCATCTTGCCCTACAAGAAAGTTGGGGGAGGGGAATGGGGGAGATATAAGAGAAAGCAGAATGGGGGAAGGGGTACTTAGTAGGCTCGCTATCTTGGGATGGGTGTAGGGGAAAGACGGGGAGAAAATTTGCAACTCAAAATCTTGTGGAAATGAATGTTGAAATCTAAAAATACATTTGAATATTTCATGTTAAAAAAAAAAAAGAAAAGCTGAGTACCACAGAATCAATGTTTTAGAATTGTGATGCTGGAGAAGACTTTTGAGAGACCCTTGGATGGCAAGGAGATCAAGTCAGCCAATACTTAAAAGAAATTCAGACTATTCACTGGAAGGTCAAATGCTGATGCTGAAATATTCTGGCCATAAAATAAGAGGATGAGACTCACTGGAAAAGACTCTGATGTTGGGAAAGCCCGAAGGCAAAAGGAGAAGGAGACAGGAGAGGATGAGATGGATGGACGGTGTCATAGAAAACAGTGAACATGAGCTTGGACAGACTTCAAGAGATGGTGGAGGCCAGAAGAGCCTGGCATGCTGTGGTCCATGGGGTCACATACAACTGAATGACTCGACAACAATAAATAAAGAGGAAAACACAGTCTCTGCTCTGAAGAAGTTCTCGTTCTAATGGAGGAGACAATGTGCACGGGTGTAGATGGAAGATGATCTCAGAGAGAAGGTACTGGGGCGGGCAGGAGGAAGAAGCCCAGCAGGAACATTGTGAGATGACCAACTATGTATATCTTATCTCTTCTCAGCAATTCACTTTTAAAAGAAAAACCTTTTTCACAGTTTTTTCCTTCTGGTCTGTTTCTTCTTTCACAATATGACTAATATGGAAATGCTTTGCGTGATTGCACACATTTAACCTATTTAAAATTCTTACCTTTTTAGGAAGGGGAAGGGGAGAGAGAAAATTTAGAATTCAAAAAAAATTCTTTTAAATGAAGATAATGTATGGTATTTAAACATCAAGAACTGGAGCGGCATGAAGCTGATCCTCGTGCACATGGAAGGAAGTCAAAAAGGCTGGGAAGAAAGGAAGAGGCTGAATCATGAAGGGCTTCAAATGCCAAATCGACGTATTTGATCCTAGCCATAAAGGGAGCCGCTGGAGTAACAGTGACCAGGTGTCTTTGTGCTCCAGGCAGCTCTGGGATCCTGGGATGGTAGAGTGAGGACTCAAACTGATGCCACCTTCAGCCTCTGGTATAACCCCAAGCCTCTCCAGCCATCCCACTACAATCTTACGCAGGGGACACAAGGGAGAGTCTTCTTGTCTTCTGGATAGTGTCTACCCAGATTCCTAGTCTCTTCCCTACAACTTGTGAAACGGTCTAAGGAGTTAGTGACAGAAAGCCCAAGTCCTTGGAGGCCATGAAGAGTCAGCCAGTTAGCCCTAGATGGCCATATCGGTAAGCCGAACTCAGTGACCTCTTCCCTTACACCTGCAGCAAAAACAAATAAACAAAGAAAACCACACTGAGGACCCCGGAAGTAGCTTCCCTTCTCTCCCAGCAGGTCAAGGGTCTACAATCCTTCCAACAAATCCAAGTTTTACAGGGGTCCTGCCCCTCAAGTATGGTACATGAAGGGATACTGGGCTTCAGCCGTCTCTGCAGAGGGATCCTATAATCTTTTCTGTTCCAGGTTGCACCCAGCTTTCCATCCAGTCTCTTCTTCCCTTCCAATCTGCCACTTACCACCTGTATAATCTTGGGCAAGAAGTTGCACTTGGGCCTCAGGCTCACCTCTAAACCGGGGCCTGCTAAGCCCTTTCAGCTCTGTCTAAACCTATGATCCCACTTAACTTCATTCTATTGCTAAAATGGACAGTACCTTTTCTCCCCCTCTCCTAACTTTACCTGTGAAGCTCTTCAGGCCCCTTCCTGGAGCAGTGGTGGCCAAAGAATGTATGTTTAACCTAAGTGATGAGGGAGAGGAGGATTAGAAGGGAAAGAACTGTTGCTCTGGACCCAGTAGGGAAAGCAGAGAGAAATCAAGCATTCCTTCCTCTGCTTCCCTAGCACCCCAATGCACCAGAACACATACCAGGGCAAGGCAATGTGCTAGGCTAAGGTTACAAAGCAGTCCTTCCCTTCCTCTGGGGGACGATCTTGCCTTTTCTGCTTCTGGCTCCTTTTGTGGGTCCAGGAAATGGGGGGCGGAGGGGAAGAGGGAGGAAGGGTACTATTTAGAGGCTTGGATGGTTTCTCAGAGAGACAAAAGTCAAAAGGTAATGCCAACTTGGTAACCAGACAAAAGAACTGTAAAAAAGCCCAAGAGATCGGAGGCTAAATTAAGACAAAGTCCTTTGTGCTAGCAAGCTTGGATGGTGCCCCCTTAGAGGAAGGTGTCAGCTGAAGTAGGCAGCCAAGCCTCAGTATGGGAGGGGGTGCCTAGAGACTGATCTATTGAAGGAAGAGGGGGGGGTGTTTGGCCCAGAGACACCAGGGGGACAGCTGTCCTTGTCCCCGAATCCTAATCCTAATTCACCTGGTTCTGCTTGGTCCCCGAGGGCAGAGCTTAGAGCCATGCAGTTAGTAAAAGAGAAGAGGATGTAGGTGAGATGCAAGAAAAACAGTGGGGTCAAGTGGCTGCCTTGGAAAGCAGTAGGCATCCGCCTCTGCCTGGAGGGCTGCAAGCAAGACTGCAGTGGAAAGAAGGGGCTCCTGGTCATTCAGCACCAGATCAAATAGTCCCAGGCCCTGGGGGCTGTGGCTTGGGCTCCCCTTCAGCTCAGTTTAGCTCAAGCTGGCTTCTTTTGCATGGTCTTTTAATTTAACTCTAGAGACATGGGCCAGAGCAAGCATTTGCTGCCTCAGTTCTGGGCCAGTCGCAGGCTTTGCTGTGCCAAGGGCCCCAGGCCTGGGTGCAGGAACCAGGGTCAGGCCCCAACACCAGCTCAGTCAGCCAACTCTTCAGAGGGGGATTGCTGCCTTATTCACACAGAACATTGCAGGTAGAGTCTGTCCTCTCCCATAGCTCTAACCATCCAATCCCTCCCAGTGGCTCAGATCCCTTTGAAATGAGTGGCTCCGGCTGGCTAGGGGGACTTTCCCAAAACCCAAAGGACCCACGAAAGTCATGGGGGCAGAGGAGCTTCAACTCTGTTAACCAACCTTTTGGAGGGAAGAAAGGTCTTTCCACTAAGGTGAAGAGAGGTTGGTGCTAAGGCATCTCAGCAGGAAATGTCAAACTATGCCTTGCCCATGTGGCCCCCATAGAGCTGGCAAATCCCCACACACTGAGAAGCCCCTAGAAGAGTTTCCTTTGAGGCCACTTGTTACCTTCTAAAAATGCCCCGTAAATCCAATCTGTTCATGCCTCTCTCCCCTAAGGTGTCTCTCTGGATAGATTCCAAATGGGCCTAGTAAGTTGATTTAAGTCTCTGTCCATTCCCATCCTGTTCCGTCCCACCCTCCCCCCAGCTTTGGTGACCTTACTGGCAAAAAGGGGCTAACAGCCCCATAGAACACAGGAGCTGCATTGTAAGTATAAGGCATGCTACAGCATGTTACCATTGTGACAAATGGCAGAAAAAGTAACATGGAGGAAATATCACTGAAGAAGATCAAGAGGCTGGTCATGAGGCAAGATGGGACAACAGCCTCCTCAATGTAAGGGTTCCCATTAAATGTTTCAAGTTTGACAGGAAGGTGCCCAAGAGTCACAGAGCAGGTCTCCATGGAGGCCTTCTGCAAGGGAGGCCAAAGAAATTCCCAGGTGTGTTAGGAAGGCAACACCCACCCTAATGAGATCGTACACCCAAAGACCTAGTTCAGTGAAACACAGACTGCCCAGGACCCACCACAGTAGGCAAGTCCGTGGCTTACTGGATAAAGCTCATAGAAGCTGCATGACCTTAGGGCAAATGACTCAACCCTGGGTGTCTCAGTTCCCTCACCATCAGTAAGATAAGGAGAATACAGCAGGCCGAGGCCGTTGTGGGGATCAAAAGTATTTTGCAAACCTTAAAGCTTGACATATATGCTAAGCTGTTATTCTAAGGATCAAATGACAGCATACTTTGTGATCATTAGGCATTATGCAAATGTAAGCAATTATTTTATAACCTGGAAATTTTGTAACCATCACATGGAAATCTAGGCAAAATATTCAATTGTTTATTCAAGCAACAGAGCATGCACATTATTCCAACCCCCAGCCCAGATGTACTTCCAGCTGAAGCCAGCACAAGCCCAAACCTCAAAGTTATCATTTTCTTATCATCGAAGTTATTAGGTCTGAGAAACTTTAAACTGGTAAAGTGATTTGTAGCTACGTTTATTAGTCACCCTTCCTGGCTGCTCAGATCAATCATGTTATCATCATATATGTGATAAAGCCAAGGGACAGAATTATGAGCAGTTACTCTGGATCACACAACAAATTGAAGAACAAGCCGTTCTGGAGAAACTTTAAGAACCTGCTGCCTGCCCTCCACCTTGAGGAAGAGGAAGTTCCCACAGCAGCAGCATTCTCCCTCTGGCAGTGCCCCCTGGGGTGGGGTGTAGGGAGTGGCTAGGACACTACAAAAGGACTGCCTTTCTACAGGCTCTCTGGCCCTCCCTCTGCAGGATCCCAGACGCTGGATTGGGAGTCTCAGGCCTGCAGCTGGGCTCCTGTGCCCAGTATCTCTTCCTTCCACCTGGTCTCATGCTCTTTCTGGGCCTCTGTTTCCCTTTCTGTAAATCGAAAGGGCTCACTAAGGGCCCTTCAGCTCTACATCTTGGATTCCTCAACCTGCTCTCTCCTCTTGCTCATTTCCTACAAAGTGGCTCCATCTCATAGCCCCCTTCCTGCCTCTTAGCTTTCTCCCTTATATGGTCTGACACTGTTTTTATCCAGGTTGGGCTTCCAGCAACCCCAACCACCTGGAACACAGCCAGGACCCTTCTTCTGGTGGCAGCTCAGCGCCCTGGGCAGAACTCTCTGCCCACTCTGCTCCCCCGCTCTGGTCATTACTACCTGAACATGAAGCTGTGATTGCCAACAATCCTAACAAGGTTAATCATTGACTTCAGGGTCAGACCTTTTAATGGCTGCTGGAGGCAGGCCCAATGACAAAGAAAGAACATCGAGAGAAGACAGAAGCAGGAAAAACCAAACGCCCTGCAGCTATGCGCCAACAGCAAAGCCACAGCGGCCAGGGACACCGAGCTCCCAGATCAAGTCACAAGCCCCTGAGGGTCTCTCAAGTCAGTTTGATGTTCACAAGGCTAACCACTATGGTTGCTGAGAAGGGGTCCTGTTCAATCATGCAACCAGAGACTCAAAACTGGAAGGAAAAATTAGAGGGTAAGAAGTCTGACCCGTGCCAACCCAGGAATCCCTTCAACCCTCCACTCAAGGTACTGCAGTGGGGAGCGACCCACCGCCTTCCCCAGCCACCCATTCCACTGTGGGACAGCTGTGGTGGCTGCCAGGGTTTTTTCTGATATTAAAGCCTATGGTTGGGAGGGTATAACGCCTTCTTTCGAATTTTCCTTTAAAAATAGGTAAGATAAAAATAGTTTGGACACATAAAGGGATCAGTTTCAGTTACCTGGAAAATTGACTGAAATGGAGCCCACTTCATTACCCAATGATGCCTGAAAAATCTCAGTGCCCGGAATAGCAACGACACCTCTTTGGTCCCTTCACTGTGGGGGGGCCCCCCAAGAGTCCCCCAAACTCATTATTTCTAATGTAACCCCCAGGCAGCTTCAGCTGGTCACTGCCCACCTGGGACTGAAACTTCACAGTTGCTCCAACTGGAATGGTTCCCCAACAAACTAAGCCTGCCTTGGTCTTTGGTGTCAGGGAAATAGGTTTCAGAATCAGCAGAGTTGGTTTTAAAGATCACCTAGTTCAACTCCCCACATTTTACAGCCCAGATGAGTTAAGGGACTCATACTTTTATCTGTTAATGTATTGTAAGCCAGAGATTTTATTCAGCCAACCCTTCCTTTTCATAATCGATCAATAAACTCCCCCCAGAAGCTCCATATGCTCCAAACAGTGCAGTAGATAAATTCACCTTTATAAAGGGCTTTCTCAACAGCCTCACGATCTAGTGAACAGGAATGCAATACCTGTGTTTTACAAAGTAAACCGAAACTCAATGAATTTCTATGATTTACCCAAAGTCATAAAGCTAAAGTTAGGCTGTGGCCTTGAACTCAGGGCTTAAGACTAGTGCTATTACCACTGACAGCTTGCAAAAACTGGGTGACTACATAAAAATGCCAAGAAAATTCCCTAAGCAAAATAATTTCTGGGTTTCAGCTGCCCAACATAAGGAATGTGATTGGCCAAGTCTGAATTTGAGAACGTTTACCCAATAGACTGTCGGAGCTGGAGCTGGGAGGGCCCTAGAACAGGGGATGCTCCTCACGAGGACCCTCCCCAGACGGAGAAGCTGTATTCACAGGAATCTCGTAGTAAATCCTAGAGGGACCAGGGCGTCAACTGAGACAAGTTTTTATAAATTTATTACAATTTATCCCATCTACGCAAATACATTTTACATGCAAATTATAATTTTACTTTGAAATTAAAAAGTCCCACCCTACTGTCTCTGCGCTCTTTGTCTTATTTTGCTCAGGGAATTTTCTTGGCATTTTCATGCAATCGCCCAATCTTCGCAAGCGGTCAGCGTCAGCGGCAACAGCGCTAGTCTTAAGCCCTGGGTTCGAGGCCGCAGTCCGACTTTAGCTTTATGACTCTGGGTAAACCACAGAAATTCGCCGAGTTTTGGTTTACTTTGTGAAACACAAGTCTTGCATTCCTGCCCACTAGATCACGAGGCGTGTTCTCCCGCTGGCCAGCGAAGGAGCTCCAGGAGAGCAGGGACGCGTCCTTGTCTCTGGGTCTCCCAGCACCCCAAACAGGCGCTTAGTAAACATTTGCTGCCTGACTAAATGAATCTACCCCCAGGAGGCTCTTGTTGCCCAAGACAACTCTCTGCTGAGGACTCAGCTTCTATTCTGACCAAGCCACTGAGAACAGAAAAGAAGGGTCTGGAGAAGCCTGGCACCACAAGCACCCTCCTTCCAAGTGTAGGCAAGAGAGAGGCAAGAAGCCTGGCCTTGGAGCCAGAAGCCTCAGGCTGCAGGCCCCACACCACTCAAGAAGCTCTGGAGCCCTGGGTTTCTCCTCTGTAAACGGGGGAGAATATGGTGATGCCTGCCTCCACATCTAAAACAATTGGCAAGCTTAGTCCCCTTTCCCAGCCCAACCTCAAGCAGTAGTCTAAGCACTGCTCTTAGGGGCCTCACCTTGCATTATTCTGTGTGAGGAGTATTTGTGCAGCCTGTTAGACTGTAAGCCCCAGGAGAGTAAGGACCAGTCATGTCTTATCAAATCTCTGCATCTCCTCCCTGAGTCTAATGTGGTCTGCCCAGACAAGGGATCTAGGCAAAGCCACCATCTTTGAGTCTTTTTCTTCAGATGTGAAACGGCCCTTCACAAGCCGGTCATCTCACTGTTCTGGGGCCCCTTTACTTTCATTTGATCACAACAGGAATTACTGTGCTTTCAGTAAAAAATCACCACCTAGCAGCCGATGTTCTGCTGAGGCTGATGAGGCCCTGGCTTTGGATGGCAGATCTGGAGCCCTCACCGAGCGCCAAGGCTTCCCATCTCTGGCACACATGTCAAAGCTCACGAGGCCACAGCCTCTGAGAAGCCAGAGGCCTTTCCATGCACTTCAGGGGAAGAGAGCTTAATAATGAAAGCTAGGATTCCTAGAGCACCCTAGAACAGAGTCAGCCCAGGGGCCAAATCCGGCCCACGAACAAAAACAAGCTGGAGTTTGCTCACCTTTGCCCAAGAAGCATAAAGATGAGCACAATTAGCAGGGCAGGAATTCTTACCCAATTTTACAGATCTAGCTTTAGGGAAACCACAGTTAAGAAATGTTACAAATCTAATGAGCTAGCAAGCCAAGAACGTTGCCTCTCACAAGCCCTTTTACAAGGGTGTTCCCTAAAAACACTGACAAGAATGCATATCCTTCTGTAGCTACTGTAACAGTGAACAAGCTAAAAGATAACAATGAAAAACAATCAGCAAACTGATCAGTTGTCTTTCCACTCTACTTCAGCTCTACTGGGGGAATCTTAGGCAAAGCTGGTCTTCAGGACCGGACAGAAAAGGCTGTTCCTTAAGATAGTGTTGGATTGGAAGGGGAGCTCCCAGACAGCAGCACTGCCTCAAGAACAGCAAGGACAGTGAGGACGGGGGCTACTAACACATGCCTGTGGACTGACTGGTCCAAAGCATGAAATGAGGCAAACCTGGGAAACAGAACTTCATCTGTGATCCTCACCATGACTCATCATCAATCTGTTTAAATGAATTTGTCTGAAAACATCTGGAGCCAGGCGTTCATAAATTCTTGATGTTATAGACTCCTCAGAATGTTTTTAAATGTACAAAATCAAACATAGAGGATTATGAAGGAAATCAATTCTACTGAAATATTTTTTAAAAGATCAATTCGCAGAGCAAGTTAAGAAGCCAGATCTAGGGGAAAATTCATAAATTTACTAACTGTTCTCTCCATCTCCTCTCCTCTTGTCCCCCCTCCAAGGTCAGCAGTCCAGACTGGGAGCTAATGACGGATTCCTTCCCAAAAAGAAGAGTGCATTTCAAACCTACCAGAGGCAATGAGCTTAGCCTATGGAAGTGGGATCTCCAGTACAGCCTCTGGTACAGAATGCTGTCCTACTAAAGGGAATCTCGGCAAATCAGAGTCCTGCAGTACCCCAAGCCACTCTCAGAAACAACAAGCGTGCTAACCTGCAAATCAAAGGAAGTTTCCACACCAGGGGATGCTCCTCACAAGGATCCTCCCCAGAAGGAGAAATTATATTCACAGGAATCTCGTAGTAAATTCCAGAGGGACCAGGGCATCAACTGAGACAAGTTTTTACAAAGTTATTATCATTTATCCCACTACACAAATGCATTTTAAATGCAAATAATTACAAGCAGACATCATAATTTTACTTTGAAATAAAAAAGCCCCTATCCTACTTTCTCTATTTTCTCTTACAGTAAAAAAATAAAAAAGTATTATTTGAAGGAAAGAGTCCTTCAAAGTGTTCTGAAATTCAGGGCCTTCCAGGGTTAAGATTTCCAAGGTGGCTTCCCCATAATGACCTTGCCATGATCCCCAAGATTCTTTCCCCCCCTCATGGGTGAAAAGGACAGTCTGCTTTGTTATGTTTTATATGTGGGGGTGTCTCAGTGTCAGGCAGGAGCTCTGGGGCTCACTGTTCCCCTCAGTGGACGGGATCTTCACTCCCTGCTGCCAGTTTGGGGGGGATGGGCAGGGAGAGACAGGCTAGCCGCCAAGGCCCCCAACATCCTGCATCTTTCCTATTGGGAGTGTACACTGAGAAAGAGAAAACAAAGCTAGAACTAACATCTCCAAGTTTGCAAAAGCACACCTAGTTAAGTAAGCTCCGAACCCACTCAGCCGGGTCAAGAACGGGAAGGAGAGCAGCCGCCTATGGGTGTCAGGAACACCCAGGTTAATTCCACAAAACAAGTCCATGGAACTAAAAACAGACTCCATAATAACTACTTAAATACACTCAGCCCTTTTGATGGTTCCTATTAAAAGCTTGGAAAACCAAGAATAAAGATGTCATCCTCTTTTACTGCAAATCTCTTAGTGCAGAACCAGTCTTTAAAAACAGGGGCTTGAAATCCTCCCCCAAAACATCACAACTTGTAGTCAGGGACAAAAAGACAACGCAGAGTAACAACTCCCAGGATGTTTGTCTTTTAAGGCCTAACCTCATTCATTTATGTCTTACTGAAAAGAAAAGTTATCCACAACGAACCCTGCCTGCCATGCTCAGTTGGAGGAACATGCTCACAGAGTATATGCCCTCCAAAATTCACACTTGGTCTCCCCTCCAAGAAAGGGACTTTATTTCCCAAAGCTTCAGACAACAGAACTGGGAGAAGGGCCTTTCTTTGGCTTTGGGAAGGAAAGCGTCAACCAAGGGAGCTGGAAACTCAAGGCTAATCCCTCCACAACGAATATTCTAGAAATGCCCACGCAAGAAAGGCCGTCTGTCTCTTGCTGCTTCGCCCGGGGGAGAAAAGGGGCTAGAAGAATGAAAGTACAGAGCTGGGAGGGTAGTGGGGTCCAAGGGATGCAGTGGGTACGTGGCAAGAGACAGCTTTGCTTCTGCCTCCCTGTGGGAACAGTTCTATCTTCCCTGGGGAAGGGAGAGGGGGAGGTTTTCTGCTCTACAATGACATGGGCCAGTGAAGTCCTCTCCCTTTCTGTCAGGGAGGTCTCTTTTTCTTGATTGCTTCAAGAAATTTGGGCCTTCTCAATCCAAAGGATCACAGGTTCCTGGATTTGAGCTGGAAGGGATGATCTAGGCCAATTCCCTCACTTTACAGAACAGGAAAACTGAGGCCAAAGGAGCATTATGCCCAAGGTCACCCCGACTCCAAGTCAAGCACTCCTTTCACAGTGAAAAGCCAAGGGAAATTGGGAAATAGGTCTCTCTCTCTCCTCTCTTAATGAGTGTATGGTGGGAGGGAAAGAGGAAAAGAAGGCAGTTTCCTCTGTTCTTTCCACAAGCAAAGAAGAGAAGCAGTTTCTTTCCCCAGCTTGGGACGGAAGGACAAGGAGGGCTGAGGTCTCTCTAGCCAAGGAGGAAAGGAGGCAGTTCCTTCCTCCTGAGATCTCCCCTCTTAAGGGCAGTTGGTCTGTCTCAGCAGGGGGATTCAGGGCCTTCCTCTTAGGAGAAAATGCAGTCCTGGTGGTGGAGACCTTTCCCCCTCTAGTATTCAATATAAGACAGGGCTCCCCCTCCACACTGTGAGGCCGGAGAGCTGGCAGCAGGCTGGGGGCGGAGGACTTCGATGGGGCGACAGGGCAATTCTAATAGCTCCTTTCCCCCTGGAGGGCTTGGGGAGAAGGGAACTGGGAGAAAGGGGGCCCAGTACCCTAGTCCCCTCTTCTCGTAACACGTGGAGGGGAGATGGGGAGAGGCTCTCGATGCCTTAAAGGACTGGGAGAAATTAGAACTTTGGGGGGGGGTCCTCCATTAAAGTGGGGCAGAGATTTGTTATGGGGAAGGGAGGCATCTTTCTCTACCTGGGACATTTAGGGCGCTCCGCGGTGCAGACAGGGAAGCTCTCTTGTATTGGGGGGCACGAAGGGGGCTTTTCTCTTCCTGGGACATGAGAGGTTCCAGAGGCAGAGCACTCTCCCCACTCGGGGGGTTCAGAAGGGAGCCCAGGGGTGGGGGGTGGTACAGCTCTCTCCACCTGGGGGTTACCTGGGGCTTGGCCCAAGGTGGGGGCGGGATTGGGGCCTCTCTGGGGCATAAGGGAGGGGGTCTCTAGGAGGAGAGATGAGAAGCTCTCTCTCTTCCTGGGGGGCAGAGGGCGGCATTGTGGGAGAGGGGCGTTCAAGTGCTCCCCTCCCTGCCACCCCCACCCCCAGCCAGGTCCAAGGCCAGGGTCAGGGGCGGCCACTCCCAGCCCGCTCCACTCCAGATCCCTCATAGGCCCCGAAGAGTTGCGGGGTGGGGGAGGGGAAGGAGCAAGCCCGCCCTATCGCGACATGAGGGAGCCCGGGGCGATCCTGTCAGGACATGGCAGGGCGGGGCTGAACGGCTGGGCGCGCAGCCCTCCTCCGCCTGTCGCGACATGGCGAAAAGCCTGTCGCGACATGGCCGGGCCCCTGCCCGGGCCCGCGCCACTGACGGCGGCTGGCCCCATTCCCCCGCCGTCGCCTTCTCGGCCCCTCCCCCACCCCGGAGCCTCCGCGACCGTGGCTGCAGCTACTACCTGAGCCGAGCGAGGGAGGGAGCGAGGGAGGGCCGGGCCGCTCTCGCCGCCGCCGCCGCCGCCGTCGCCGCTTCTCTATGGTCGCCCGCACTTCCCCATCCGGGACCCGCGGCAGGCTGACTGACCGCGCACGCGCACTCGCCCTGCCCCGCGCCAGCCACGCGGGCTCTTCCGAGCTCCGCCGCCCCGCCCCCTGGGCCCGGCGAGGCCCCGCCCGCAGCTGTTCCCGGCGCTCGACGCCCTCCCCCCGACGCGCCCGCCGGCCTGCGGCGCAGCCTCGCCGCCTCCCTCCAGCGCCGCTCCTGCTGATTCACTTCACTTCATTTCAGTTCTGCTTCTAGGCCGGCTCTCCCTCCTTTGGTGCAGCCGCCTCCCAAAGTGGTCAAATGAGATCTTGGTTGTAAAGGGCACTTAGCCCCGTGCCTAGCACACAGTAGGTGCTTCATGAAGGCTGTTTGCTTCCCATCCCTGTCTCTCCCCTCTCCCCCTGTCCTGCACACTCTCCTCTCTCCGGAGCTTAGCCCCGTGCCTAGCACACAGTAGGTGCTGCTTCTCCATCTTCTCTGCTGGATCCTCACCGGGGTCACAACAGGTAGACAGACAGACAGACACAGGTATAGCCAGAATCAAGGGTAAGGACTGGCCCTGTGGGCTCACTGTGATAGAGAGTGCCCAGGTGAGGAAGCCTCCTTTGCCAACGCAGGTTGGCCCCTTCTCTGCCACCTGCTCTAGCTCTGAGAGGTAGACTCCTCAGGCAAGGACACGCAGCCAGTTTCCATGAGCCAGGCTGCCACCCTGGTGCCTCTACACGGGACAACTGGAAGAACATTAATTACTTGGGGTTGGGAGAGCTGGGGAGCATCTGTCTGAGCCTGGGAGAAACAGGATGACCAGGGGCAGAGGTGGACAGAAGACGGAGAGGGTCATTAGGATTTGGCTTCTGAACTCCATCTTTACTGGTCACCAGTCCCTGGAGAATCAGGCCAGCCGCCCTCTTCCTCCTCCCCCTTCCCAGCCTGGGGGCCTTGGACCAGTCTCTTTCCCTCTCAAAGTCTAGGCTGGGCCTCTGTTAGGCAGAGATAACTGAACCTGCCCAGCCTATCAGTTGCCCTGCAGGGCTTTTCAAGACTGAAAACGGCCTTATAAACACCAGCTCTGGGTCAGGAATTATTTTAATAAATGATTTTGATGCTTTGGGTCCTAAAAACTCAAGTACAATTCAGAAACATCATTACTTTTTCCTCTAGAGGTTAAGGGAAAAAACAAATCAAATTCTGTCAGCGATCTGTTTAGAATATTTTCACATGGAATTCTAGCTCTGAGGTTGGAAGGGCCTTTGGAGGCCATCAAGTGCCACCTTCTCAGTTAACATGAGAAAATTGAGGTGACTTGACCAGGGCCACCTAGTAAATAAGTGTCTGAGGCAGGATTTGAATCCGGATCTTACAGAAACCCCTCCCCGCCTCCCCACCCCTCCCTAGGGGCCTTATTACTGATACAAAATGTGCCAAAGGGCAGACAAAAGGAATTCTGTTTATTTTCTCAGTCAAAAGGCTCTATTACTGAACAAAAGAAATGGGTGGAATAATCAGTGGGTTCCCCCCTTACAAAAAAGGTCCAAGACTTCATAACAATTTATGAAGCGCCTGCAGGACTCTCCCCACTCCAGGCCTGGGCTGCCGGTGGGTCTGCCTGGAGTGGAGTCCCATTCCTCCATTTGAATGTCTTGGTCTTCTGACTTTTTGAAATTCTCAAAGTTCCCCCACCCCATTCACCTATAACAGAAATAGGGGAAGACCCATTCCTGCCCCGCCTATGGGAGAACCCAAGCCTCTCTCCCCTCTGGGTCTCACTGGGCAAGTCCAAATAAGAATGACCAGTTGAAGGGAAAATATGAGAAGGTCCGCCTGTCTGGTCCCTGATGCTTTCTGAAGCCCTCAGTTCTGGCACCCAGGCCATCCAAAAGGCTCCTCTGCCACATGGGAAGCAGGCCAGGACCAGGTAGAGATCGTCTCTACGTGCTCAGGGCTCCAGGGTGCTTGTGTTAGGCGTCACATCTGTCCAGTTGGAGCAGGCTCCTCAGACTCCACGGGGGAGATGCAGTTCCGGGGTGACCTGCTTAGGTCGGTTACATAAACAAACATTAAGTATCTGCAATGAGCCAAGAGCGAGGTCCTTAAAGTACAAAAGTAAAATTATCCCTCAGCTCAGGAACTGGCAGGGCCACATAGACACAGGAATTCCTTTGGCCACAGAAATTCCCTGGAATGATTTCTGGAGTGAAAGGGACACAATCTACATCAGAAAAGGGAGGTCTCGACAATGAAATCATCCATTTCTACCTAACAAGGGCCTTTTAATCAGTCCCACGATCCTGATGTCAAAGCTGTGTCCCCCCTGTTTCAGGGCTCCTTAAAGCTAGGCACCCCTGTGCTGTGGGCAGGACTCATCCCCCTCTGGGCTCCAGCCCTACTGGATGCCTTGACTTTCCTGCATCTCATCCTGCCCCCTTCTGTCTCTGTCTTTCTGCAGTCTCCAGGAAGCCTAAAATAGTCTCTTCTGCTGAAATCCTTCATTCTCTTTCAGAACCAGCTCAGGGCCATCTGCTCTGATGCCCAGAGTTGGGAGTGAGTTCTACTTCCTCCATTCTCTAATAGGACTTTGTCTCAGTTGCTTCTCATATCACAGACTATTATGAGATCTGGAAGAGACCTAGATCTTAGAGTTTTGGAGGCAGGCAGTGAAGTACAGTGGTGAGAGTTCAGGCTTTGAAGTCAAGGAGTGTTATTAATTGTGCCCAACTCAGAGGTGGCTAGGTGGCACAGTGAATAGAGCACTGGCTCTGGAGTCAGGAGGACCTGAGTTCATATCTGGCCTCAGACACTTAACACTTGCTAGTTGTGTGACCTTGGGCAAGTCACTTAACCCCAACTGCCCTGCCTTCCCCCTCCAAAAAGAAAAAAAAAATTGTGTTCAACTCTCTGTGACCCCACTTGGGCTTTTCTTGGCAAAGATATGACAGTGGTTTACCATTTCTTTCTCTTGCTCATTTTACAGATGAGGAAACTGAGGCAAACAGGGTGAAGTGACTTGTTCAGGGTCATACAGCTAGGAACCTTCTGAGGTCACATTTGAACTCAGGAAGATGTATCTTCCTGACTCCAGGTCCAATGCTCTGTGTACTATGGCGCCACCTAGTGGCTTGGCTGCTACCTGTGTGACTTTGTGCCCATCCCTTCCCCTTTTTGCTCCTAAAGTTTCTCCTAAAAACAAGAACTGGAAGAGTCCTTCCTGACTCTGCCTTCAACCTTGGGATTCTGGACACTTTGCTCAACCTCTCTTAGCCATCAGTTTCCCCATCTGTAAGACAAGCAGGCTACTTTCAGCTTGAATTCTGTCCCTCTGGCCCCGCAGAGGGAGAAAAGGAGCCCCAGAAAAGCTGCCATTTGTTCGTCTTCAATCCCACAGGACCTCTCCCATTTTCCATGCTTTCCATTTTCCCTGTCACTGGCTCAGCCATCACATCTCCAAGTTATTTTGGAAGATTTTGTTTTTGTTTATCTGACCTCGATCAACACTACAAACATGAACATTTACATATACAATGAAGAGTAGGAAAAAAAAGATTTCTTATGAAATCAGGAAGCCCAACTATATCCTGCTTATTTCCTTTTAAAAAGTATATAATCGATTTTAAAGTTAGTCTCAAAGCTATCTTCCTTGTCTCTATCCTGCTGGAGCTTCTGCTCTCTTCCGTGAATTCTTTTAAATGCTTCCTTGACAATGTCCTTGTCTTTCTTTTCCTTTTTTTTTGAGCATCACTATCACTCATCCTTTCTTCTCATTCAATTCTCCTCAACCAAAAAAATTTAAGACCCTCTCTTGTAACTGGTAAGATGTGGAAGCAAAACAAATCCACCTGTCAGCCACATCTGAAAATATAGTTCACATTCTACAGCTCTAGCCTGTGACCCTTCTGGAAGGTATAGAAGTAGCAAATTTCATTGTGGATTCCTTAGAGCAGCGGTTCTCAACCTGTGGGTTATGTTCAATTTGTAACAATGAAAATACATCCTGCATATCAGATATTTACATTATGATTCATAACAGTAGCAAAATTACAGTTACGAAGTAGCAACGAAAATAATTTTATAGTTGGGGGTCACCACAACATGAGGAACTGTATTAAAGGGTCGCAGCATTAGGAAGGTTGAGAACCACTGCTGTAGAGTAATGATTCGTCACTGCATTGAGTAGAGTTGCCTTCCAAAGTTGCTTTTCTTTACAGTGTTGTGGTCATTGTTACCAATAATTCTCCTGGTTCTGTTTACTTCACTCTGCCTCAGTTCATATAAGTCTTCTCAGGTTTCTCTAAATCCATTTCATAAATTCTTATAGCCCCAACTAACTCATATACCATAATTCCCAAATAAAGGGGCATCCCTTTGATGTCTTTGCTGCAACAAAAAGTGATGCTATGATATTTTTGTACACAAAGGTCTTTCCCTTCTTTCTTTCATTTCTTTGGGCTGGCTTAAAGGATATACATGGTTTAGTGACTAAGCATATAGTTCCAAACTGCGCCCATTTTTTCAGTATCTGAGGGTGTAGTTTGTCTGGGCTGAATACCTTGAATTCATCAAGAACTCTCTTACTCATTTTGGGTATCAGCAGCCCGGTAGCCATTTCTGTTCTCTTCCGTACAATGATCATTCTCCTTGGCAGAGAAAATAATAGCAAAAAAACATGAGCAGCTCTCTTTTCTCTGTGCTGTATTTTATCCTCCCCCCTCCTCCGCCCTCACCATCCACACCAAGCAGCGACTCCCTGTCTTCTTCTGTCCCTGTCTTTCTTCCAATATAGCTTAAACCCACCGCCCCCAAACCCAGCCCATTTGGTTGTCCTTAGCTCTTCATTCTAAGAATTAGTGTTCTTGATGCTATACTTTGAAAGTTTTCCTTACTTGTTATACTGCTTCTGCATTTACTCTGCCAACTCTCACTGAACTATTAGATTGGGTCCTCAGAGAGAAGTTAACTATAAGTGTTCTAGGGGTAACTCTGAGACCTCTGGGTCCTCATGTGCAGCCCTGTGACTGAATCAAAACAAATCCCCTTCATTTGTTCTGTAAGACTTGGACTCAGTCAAAAGGTCCCACCAGGGTCTTAGAAGGCCACGTGTGACCTTGAGGCCACAGGTTCCCTCCCCCTGGCTGGTCTAGATCCTGCTGAGGTCCAGCTCCCAAACTCTAGGTTTCTATGGAGTCATTTTCTCTAACCCCAGAACAGGCCAATCTGACTATCTATATAACGAGTTGTCCTAATAATCTGCTTTAAAACAATTATTTCATAACAAAATATCAGCTACTTCTTCCAACTCTCTATCTATGGATTCACGTATGTTTTGTTTTTTATCCATTCATTTCCATTCACTTTTTTAAAAGTGTTCAACATTTTTGAACTCACCTTCTTACACCACCTTACTTTGGCACATTCACTCCTTTTCAGCTGTGTCTGACCCTCTGTGACCCCATTTGGGGTTTTCTTGGCAGAGACACTGACGTGCTTGGCCATTTCCTCCTCCAGATGAGGAAACTGAGACAAACAGGGTAAGTGACTTGCCCAGGGTCACAAAGCTGGTAAGTGTCTGAGGTGATTAGGAAGATGAGCCTTCCTGACTCCAGGCCCAGCCCTCTATCCAACTGCTCCTACATTGGTATGGTGCCTTATAATTTTTTTAAATTTCTCCCTCCCAGTGCCCCACAGTCACTGAATAATTAAAAAATCAAAACCTTGACAACAACTATGTGTAGTCCAGCAAAACAAATTCCTACACTGGTCATGCCCACAGATGCATGTGTAGTTCTGGATTTTAAGTCCGTTACCTCTTTGGCAGGAGGTGGGTGGTATGATTTATAAATATCATGAATAAATCATAAAACATGAATTCAGACATATCATAACATCACTTTTTGTTGCAGCAAAGACATCAAACCTCCTGCCTTGGGGTTTATCCCAGCATTAGTCAGAGTCCTAAATTCTTTCTCAGTTGCTTTTCTCGATAATGGCATTTTGTAAACTGAATCCAATTATGGAGGTCTCTCCAATTTCCTCATTGCTTTAGGCTTAATATTACTCTATTACACTCACACACCACAATCTGTTTTGCCATTTTCCAATAGGTGCATACTCCCTTAGTTTCGAGTTGTTGTTGTTTTTTTGTCTACTCTGAAAAGAGCTGCTATAAATAATTTTGTACACAAAATTTTCCTTTGAACTCTTGGGGTGATAGGCCCAGTATCAAAACAGTTGGGTCAAATGGTATGCCACAGCTCACTAACACCGGGTGTATAGTTTCTAACTGTTTTCCAGACTGGCTGGACAAATCCAGAGTTCCACCAACAATGCATTAGTTTATTTTCCTGAAGTTCTTCCAATGTCTGTCATGTTGCTGGGGTTTACCCGTCTGATGGAACCTCAGAGTTGCTTTAATTTGCATTTCTCTAATTATTAGGGATTTGGACTAATTTTTTTTCTTGTGGTTATTGATAGCTTTTTTTTTTTTACTTTTCAAACTGCCCATTCATGTCTTGGCACCATTTCTCTACCGGGGCGGGGTTCCTCTTACTCATATAAATTTGAATCAGTTCCTTATATATCTTAGAAATGAGACTTTTATCAGAGAAACTTGCTGCAAGGACTTTCCCTCCTCCTTATTACCTGTTTCCGTTCTAATTTTAACTCAAAATTTGTTTGTGCAAAACCTTTTCAGTTTTACACAAAGTGGTATTGACATTTTTTCTTCCTGACCATGCGTGTTTTTTGCATTTATCATCTATTTTTAAAGATTGTATAGTCATTTTTCAGTTGTATCTGATTCTTTGTGACCCCATTGGGGTTTTCTTGGCAAAGATACTGAGAGGAATAGTTTGCCATTTCCTTCTCGAGCTCATGTTACAGATGAAGAAACTGAGGCAAACAGGGTGAAGTGTCTTGCCCAGGGTCACACAGTTAGTAAGTGTCTGTGGAAGCATTTGAACTCAGGAAGAGGAGTCTTCTGGACTCCAGGTCTGGTATTCTATCCACTATAGCACCACCTAGTGGTCCTTATCCTCTGTTACCAGCCTTTGTTTCCATCTTGTGTGTGTATTAAATATTTAGGTATGTTTATATATTTACATATATATGTATAAAATCTAAGTTGGTTGGTATATATATATATATACATATACATACATATGTATATAAAATATGTGTGTGTGTATATATATATGTGTATGTGTATATATGTATATATGTAAAATCTAAGTTGGTTGGTATTCACATTGACCTTTTCTGATAAATTCCATTTTTCCTCCTCTTTGGGACTGTTTCCATTTATGTCTTCAGAATTTTGTTGTTTAATTTCTTCCATAACATCCTATCATATTTTCTCATCATCCCAGGAAGCCTTTCATGTGGAGAATGAGCTAGCCATCCCCACCAGCTTCTGTCCACAGAGCAGCCATGCCAGTCTAGTTGAAATGTCAAGGTACTTGGGAGGACAGACAGGAGGCAGTTTTTGCCAGGCAGGTCAAATGCCCACCCCCGCCTTGATCACCATCTCCCCTCGTACCCTGATAGAGGCAGCCCAGGAATCTGAGCCCCAGAGCTGTGGAAATGGCCATGCTTCCAGCCCAGTGCCCTCAGCCACCACCCTGGGAAGCTGACCTTGGGGAGATATGGCCTGGACCAGCTGTGGCAGGGGCTGCAGTCATAGCTACTGAGGACTCAGGACAGAAAACACTTGTCACCAAAGTCCGTGGCATTGTCAAATGGTTCAAAACCAGGAACCAATATGATTTAATCAGTGGACATAATAATAAAATTCCTATAATGCTTACTCTATGCCAAGTACTCAGCCAAGCTTCTTACAATTATTATCTCATTTGATTTGCATTCTACAAATAAGGAAACTGAGACATTGAGGTTAAGTGACTTGCCCAGATAGTGTCAAAGGCTGGATTTGAACTCAGGTCTTCTTGTCTCTGCCATTAGAATGTGAGTTCCGGAGGGCGGAGCCAAGATGGTGGCGTAGCAGCAGCAACATATCGCAGCTCTCACATAGCCACCCCCAAATACCCATAAAATATGACTGTAAACTAATCCTAGAACTCCAAAACGCACACAAATATACTTTCCACTAAAGTCAGCTCGGCTACAAGGAACCATATCAGCACTGCGAACCGCAACCAGCCTGGCCTGAAGCCCTGGCTGAGCCCCGGGGGTGGCTGGATGGGAGGAGCTGAGGAGCCTCTCTGGTAAGCAGATTAGCGGCAGCTGCAGCTCAGAACTAGGTCAGTGGGACTTGCGAAATTGGGGAGAAAAGCGTCTGGCCGAAACGCCTCCAGGGCGGGAAAGCAAAAGGCAGAGGTTTTGCACCCACCTCAGTGTTGCAGCTTCCGCGCCCTCGGCCTGCAGACAGTAGGGGGACTAAGCGATCGTTCAGAGGCCTAGTGCTCTCGCATTGAGCGGCCTGGATCCGGATCGCGGTCTTGGGCTTTCGGTCCTGGAGTCTTCATTATCCAGTGAGCC
>CM053580.1:583941315-583971315 GCA_028627135.1 Pseudochirops cupreus
TGACATAGGAGAGAATAGACTGGGGGAGGGGGGTCACACTGGGATGGCTGTTTTGGGGCAGTGGGTGGGGGAAAGATGGGAAGAAAATATGTAACTCAAAATCCTGTGGAAATGAATGATGCAAACTAAAATAAAATTTAAAAAAAAAGAAAAAAGACTGTGAGCTCCTGGAAAGAAGAGACTCTTACCTTTCTATTTGTATTGTCAATGCTTTGTACACAGTAGGCACTTAATAAGTGCTTTATTCATTTATTCATGCAATCCCGTTAATGATTTCTCCAAAATGGGATCCTACTTACTTTGCCTCTGAATTTTCTGAAGTCTGCTCTCCTAGAATCCAGGGAGCCTGGCAGACTAGGCCTGGACTTCCTCTCCTCTCACATAAGCCCTAGGAAGGGGCAATTAATCCTTTATCTCCAATCTTCCCATCATTCCCATCCTGAAAACCAGCTTCTCCCTATCAGTTATAATCAGATCCAAAACAGAGCTCGCCCTGGTGGGCTCCTCCACCTCCCGAAGCCAGAATCCCCATTAAAACACATCTGCTTTTGGCAAAGAGAGACAGAGAGATATTGAGAGAAAACAGATATTTTGAGATTCAAGAAGGCAAGAGAGAGGAAAGAGAGACAGAAATATTGAGAGAGACAGCTATTTAGAGACAGAGAGACATACGGAGCCGAAAGAGAGACAGAGACAGACGCGTAAAGATGAAGAGAGAGATACAGAGATAGACATTAAGATGGAGAAATGTTGAGAAACAGAGACACAGAGAGACACAGAGACAGAGAGACAGAGAGAAAGACAGAGAGAGAGACAGAGAGCGCCAGCAGATATCCTCCATCATCCTTGGTCAGGTCTCATCCCCACTTGTTTCTCTCCTGCCCCTGCCCCCAGGCCTCCATCTTTGCCCAGATGCTTGGCAATGATTCCCCCAGGATTCTTGCATCTTCCCATTCCCTGCCCACTCCTCTCTACTTATTCCCTCCTATTCCCATCTTTGCTTTTATCCAGTCAATTCTCGTGGTCTTGGCCTCGGGGCCTTCTCCTTGGTCCTTGGTCCTGGGCTCTGGGGCCTCTCCTTGGTCCTGGGCTCTGGGGCCTCTCCTTGGTCCTGGGCTCTGGGGCCTCTCTTTGGTCCTGGGCTCTGGGGCCTCTCCTTGGTCCTGGGCTCTGGGGCCTCTCCTTGGTCCTGGACTCTGGGCTCTGGGGCCTCTCTTTGGTCCTGGGCTCTGGAGCCTCTCCTTGGTCCTGGGCTCCGGGGCCCCTCCTTGGTCCTGGGCTCTGGGCCTTCTCCCTGGCCTCCGGGGCCTCTCTGGGTCCCGTCTCTGGCCCAGACCCCAGGCCTGTGAAGACCCCTGAGCTCAGCTCCTTTGAGTCTGCCTCCCTCCTCCACATCTTCGCAATGCGAGGCCGGGGCTTCCTTTTTAGGGTCGCTCCGCCCGCCAGGATGGAGGCAATCTGTGCTTGTGATGCCCAGGACCGGCCGCTAGGTGGCCCCAGAGCGCACAGAGCGTTGGGCCGGGAGTACGGAGGACCTGGGGATGACCTCAGACATGGACTTAGCTAGGTGACCCTGGGCAAGTCACTTGGCCCTCTGCCTCAGTTTCCCCATCTGTAAAATGAGCTGGAGGAGGAGGAAAGAAAACTACTCCAGCATCTCTGCCAGGAAAACTCCAAACTCGGAGGGTCGGACACGACACAACAACAACAACAACAACGACAACCACAGCCCAGGAATGGTCCAAATCCCAGGAGTCACTTTGGAGGGATGGGGAAAAGGATGAAAAGGGAGTGGGCAGGAGAGGTCCGGCGGGAGAGGGCGTCCCCAGTGCGCATGCTCAGCCTCCACCAATTGGCTGGCTTGGCGGGAAGCGGAGGCGGGGCCGTGTCCGGGCGCCTCGCCCCGCCCCCTTGCCCTCCCGGCGGCGGGCCCCGGATGAGGAAGTGAGGCTGCCGCCTAGTCCCGGCGGCTCGGGCGGGGGCGGGGCCGCGCCGAGGGGGCGGGGCCTGGGCGCGGGCGCGAGCGCGAGCGCGGGCGCGGGCACGAGCGCGGCCCCTGACCCCAGTGCCGGCTCCGGGAACCTGGGTCCTGGTTCTGGATCCTGGTCCTGGGTCCCGGCAAGCGCGTCCAGGCTGGGAGCGGACGGACGGAGCGGCGGGTGAGTGCAGGCTGCGAGCCCCTCCGCACCTCCCCCAGCGCCGAGCTCCCGGGGGAAACTGAGGCTGAGCCCTAATGCCCTCCCCCCCTCTCCCGCGGCCTCAGTTTCCCCCTCGGCTCTGAGCAGGCGGGGAGGCTGGGAGGGCCCCAGAGCGCCCCTACTTTACGGACGAGCAAACAGAGGCCCGGTGAGGCCACGTGACCTCCAGAGCAGCGGAGGTGGGACTCGAACCCAGCACCCGGGGAATCGGTCGGGGCGGGAGGAACGCACACAGTAGGCTCTCAACCAGGGCTCGTTGACTTGAATGGAGTGGGGGACACGGGGCCCACTGGAAGTGAGGTCCGAGGCAGGGGCAGGTCAGGGTCGCACTGGCAGCGGGGGGGGGGGGGGGGGAGGGGTCCGTGCCTGCCTCCTCTTCCCCAGTGCTTGCCCCCCATAGCCTCCATCATTCATATCATGGAGAAGCCAAGCCAAATGGTTGAGCACCTACTGTGTGCTAGCCCCTGGGGTACCAAGAAAAGCAAAAGCTAGTCCTGCCTTCTGGGAGCTCCTAGTCTAATGAAGGAGACAACCTGCACACAACCTTGGCCCATTGAGATACAGCCGGAATAAATTGGGGTGATCCCAGAGGAGAGCAAGGTACTACAATTAAGGGGCCTGAGGGAAGCCCAGTTAGGATCAGACTTGTTGACTTTGGCCCCAAAGGCAGAAGCACATTTGGGCTGGATGTCACGAAGCCTTGCTACCTGGGGGAGGTATCCCAGAATACCGTGGGCTACCCCTCCCCCAAGATTGTGGGTCCCCCCCTTCCTCGCTGGTGGGGGGGTGTAGCAGAACGCGCCCCTGGTGAGGTAGGGGCTGGCATGGGTGGCCTCTGTGTTCCCAGGCAGATTAATCTCAGAAGCCCTCTCCAGCCCTGAGGTTTCTACTTCCAGTGCAACAGACAAGCACCTGCTACCTTGGAGGTGCTTTGCATCTGTTGTATAGGTTTCTGTGATACAAAGTGGCAAAGTTGGGGTTGGGGGGGAAGGCAGAGAGAGGCAGGCACTGGAGGAAAGAGCCCTCCCAGGAGCTGGGAGAAGGTCCTAGGCTTGAGCAGGGACTCTGTGTGCCCTTGGGCCTCTGCTGCCCCTTCCATTAGGTTAGGAGATTGGCCTCCTGGGCTCTGCCCACACACGTGTTCTGGGATCCTGCAGAAAGGTGCCCGAGCATTTTCCCCTTTCCTTATTCCCTTCAGATTTAACCTTGAGGAGAGTCGGGGGTACCACTGACAAGAGCCTTTGGAGGTCAGAGCTCCTGGGTTTCAGTGCTGGCTGACTTTCTGTGACTATGGAATCATGGACAAGTTACTTTATAGGCCTTGGTATCATTTCTGTAAGATAAGGAGTTAACCTAGATTTTTGTTGTGTTGTTTCATTCATGTCTGACTCTTTGTGACCCCATTGGGGGTTTTATTGGCAGAGATACTGGAGTGGTTTGCTGTGTCCTTCTCCAGCTCATTTTACAGATGAAGAAACTGAGGCAGGCAGGGTTAGGTGACTTGCCCAGGGTCACACAAAGTTTCTGAGTCTGGATTTGAATTCCTCCAGGCCAGGCCGTTTATCCCCTGTGCCACCAGCTGCCCTACCCTAGGTGAGGGCATCTAAACCTCGTTAATGTCACGGGCCCTTTGGGCAGTCTGGTGAGGTCAAGGACTCAGGTTCATGGTTTTAAAGACAAAATCAGATACATAGAATTATCAAGGAAACAAGTTCTGTTGAAACGCGGTTGTGAAAACATTGAATAAAAAATTAGATCCTGGGCTAAGACCCCCCCGAACCTGATGATATCTTTGGTTTGGTCCAGCTTTGACTGACTATGGTTAGCCAATGGCTAGTACTTGTCTGTTGGTCTCAGAGGAAACATCCAGAAGCATAGACTTGGGAAGAACCCTGGGTTTGGAGCCAGGACCTGAGTTCAAATGCCATCTCAGCTACTCAGTGGCCACATGAGCCTCCTGGGCCTCAGTTGACCGATTTGTAAAATGAGCGGCCTGTACTCTCTGAACTCTGATGTCCCTTCTCTGGTCCCTCCTGGGTTAATGGGTTTGTCTGTGGGAACGTTTCCTTCCCTGGTGCTGATTTTGACCCTTTCTTGCTTTCTCTTCCTGTGGGTTTTTCCCAGTTCTTTTCCATTACACAGCAGGCCCTCCTGTTTCCTTTAAATATATGATTTGTGACAATGATAATACAGACATCCAGGAAATCTGTATTTCTATTTCTTGAGGTTCAGTATGGTGAAGGGGAGACCAGGAGGCTTGGGTTCAAGCCCTCCCCCCACTCTGTGACACCTACTGGTCATAAGTCACTTACTCTCTGATGAATTTCTGAGTGGTGGCAGAGAAGACCTGCTAATTAAGTTTTCCTCAGATTTCAAAAAAAAGTTTTTTGGTTTGGACCTGTAATTTTGCAAGAGTCGGGAATCCCCCTCACCAAGGCCAGTTTGTAGCTTTTCTAGGACTTAGCATCCAAAAACACTGTCTGGCCACACAGAGGGGTTGAGTGACCTGCCCGTCAGCGCACAGCAGCTCCGTCACAGGGCACAGATAGATGTGTGGTGTCTCAGTAGAATGCCAAGGCTAAATGCCGTGGTTTGTCAGATACTCTCCTGACGTCTCATGGCTTCCTCGTAACAGCTCACCAAGTGAGGGAGGTTGCGTAACTGTTGTCACCTTCATTTTACAAGGGGGTGACAGGACCGAGTTTGCAGGTAGTGAAGTGTTCGTGTCGCAGTTGGGACTGCGCGTCTGCTAGCCCTCGCTGAAAGGCTTGGCGTTTTTGGTAATGCATTTTTGCTGATGTATTTTTTTACGTCGTTGTAATTTTCCCATTCTCCTTTGCCCGCTCGCCCCTGGGAGCCATCCTCTAGAACAAAGAGTGATTTTTTAGAGACTGAAAAAGATGGAAAATCATTGTAACCGATCCAGTGGACCCAAAGAGTGGGACAGTCTGCACGATGTGCAGTGCTTTGGGACTTCTCGCCTCCACGGAGGGGTGCGCTGGGGGTAGCCCCTCATCCCTCCTCTCAGTTCTCTCCTGCCTGACCTTCATAATTTTGTTCCATTCACTTCTGGTTTTTCGCTGTGTTGTGTTTCCATTTACACTGTTGTTGTCACTGTGTATACACTTTTCTTGGTTCTGCTGATTTCACTCTGCATCAGTTCATGGAGATCTTCCTGTGCTTCTCTATTTATCATTCCTTATGTTTCTTATTTTATTATTATTATATTTCTTATATTTATCATTTGTCATTTCTTATAGCACAGAAACATTACATTTTCTTCTCATACCACCGTTTGTTTAGCCTTTCCCTAGGGCAGGGATGGGGAATCTTTGGTCACATGTGGCCCTCTAGGTCCACAAGTGTGGCCCAAGGGCCTTGAGGCTGCAGTTTTCCCCACCCCTGCCGCAGGCATGATGGGCATCGGCTTTGTTCCCAGTTTGCTACCACAAAACGGGCTGCTGTCAATATGTCAATATGTTGGGGTGAATTTTTTCCAATGTAAAACTCTTCTCATTGTGATCAGTAGCCTCTAGGTTCCCCTTCTGTATATACAGCCTCTATGTAAATTGATAAAGCAGCCAGTTGCCAGGATTGAGTTTGCTGGCTTAAGCATCTCTGCTCCCTCAGGGTAGGGTGAGTCCCTGAGCTCATTCCCTTCAGACCAGCAGCTTTGTAAAGAGCAAGCTGTATCTCTCTGTTTTTTGATGGCAGGCAGGCACGATGATTTCTCTGCAACCAGCTTGGAACAGTTGAAGCAAGCACCAGGCCAAGATGAGAACCAACAAAGTCTACAAGCTGGTCATACACAAGAAGGGCTTTGGGGGCAGTGGTGAGCATTGCTTGGCATTTGGGGATGGGGGGACGGGCAAGGGCGTGCTCTGGGGCTAGCATCCACGGCCTCTAGAACGTTGTGAAAGGCTTTGGGGGCAGTGACCTGGACTTCAGCAGAGCCGCCTATTCGGATGAGATTTTTGAGGTCATTCTGTGCATTAGCTAAGGTCCCCAGTGGCCAGGGACTGGGCAGCTGTAAAGGGTTGGAGTTTTCCTGGTTGCATTGAAATGTTCAGGCCCAGCTTGATGATACCGTAATCATAGCTTCCTTCCACATCGAGCTGTTGAATTCACAAGAGCTTTCCATAGGTCATCCCATTTGGGCCTTTTAGCACCTTGTGAGTAGGTGCTTTTAGGATTTCCATCTCACAGATGGGAAAACCGGTGTCCAGAGAGGTTAAGACAATTGCCAGTAAGTACCTTGGGGCCTATTGGCTTTGAGTCTAGCCAACTACTGTGAGAGCACACAGTAGTAAGTTTTCATTTGATGGTGAAGGAGGCTTTGGGCCATATGTCCATGGGGCTAACCCAGCCTTCCATGGCTCCGTCTTTCCTCCCTAAGATCAGGGACTTTTTGCTTTTTTTGTTAATGCCTGGAGTGTTGCAGCAGCAGCCTCCTGGCTGGCCTTCCTGCCTCTCATCCCCCCTCATTCGGCTGGCAGAGCTCAGGTCTCAGCATGTCCTTCCTCCTCTTTAGTCACCTCTGGAGACTGGCTGCCTCTTAGCCCGAGGATCAAAGATGGAGCCCTTTCTTTGACTTTCAAAGCCCCTGGTAACTTGACCCTTCCCAGCAACCCTCTGGAGCCTGGGATTTGGCAACACCAGCCTCCTGGCTGTTCCTCAGACAAGACCCAGGTGTTCTCTGGCCGTCCCCAGGCCCAGGATGCTCTCCCTCCTCGTCCCTGGTTCCCAGCTTCCTGCAAGTCTCACCTTTGCCTCCCACCTTCTTCAGGCAGCCTTTCCCAGGCCTACCCTCTGACACTCTCCTCATCCTGCATACATCTTGCTTGTCCTGGCTTGTCTCCTCCTGCCCCCAGACTCTGTGCTCCTGAAGGTGGAGGGCTACCTTTGGCTTTCTCTGTAGCCCCAGAGCCTGGCACATAATAGGTACTCAGTGCTTGGTGACTCCCCCTAGCACCTGGTATGGTGCTCTGTGCACAGTAGCTCTTTTTTTTTTCTTTTTGAAGGCAATCGGGGTTAAGTGACTTGCCCAAAGTCACACGGCTAGTAAATGTGTCCAAGTGTCTGAGGCCGGATTTGAACTTAGGTCCTCCTGACTCTAGGGCCGGTGCTCTATTCACTGCACCACCTAGCCGCTCCAACAGTAGCTCTTTAATAAATGGGTGCTGAATTGGATCAAATCTGGCTGGTTTGGGGGCAAGAGGAAGCCCAGGTTTGCACTGGAAGAGCCCGGCCCCTCGGCCTGACTGCCAGAACTGTTCTGTGTGACCTTGGGCTGGTCACTCTGCTTGCCTGGCCTTTAGTTTCTTCTGTCCATCAAGCAGCTTGGCCCCGATGAGCTCCAGTGTCCCTGAAATCGATGACCCTCAGGCTGTGGGACAGTTGAGTCCTTTGTGTCTTGTGTTTGGTGTTTGGAGAAGAGATGGGGCACCGTGGAACGCTGGCAAGAGTGTGAGTTCTGGCGTCAGCCCCAGGACTTGGCTGCGATCCAGTCAGCCGCTTGTTAGCTGTGTGACCTTGGACAAGTGACTGAACCTCTCTGAGGCTTGAAAAGAGGGGGCGGGGCCAATCAGTGATCCTGAGTTCTGCCTCTGAATTTCACCCCCTTTGTGGTGGTCAGTCATTTTTTTAGTTGCGCCTGATGCTTCACAACTCCATTTGGGGTTTTCTTGGCAGAGATAATAGAGTGGTTTTCCAGTTCCTTCTCCAGCTCATTTGACAGGTGAGGAAACTGAGACCAACAGGGTGAAGTGACTTGCCCAGGGTCACCCAACTAGGAAGTATCTGAGGCCAGATTTGAACTCAGGAAGAGGATGCCCAGTGCTCCGTCCACTGTGGTGCCACCGAGCTGCCCCAGTGTCACCTCCTAGCCCCACGTTTTTGTCTGATTCTTCCAGAGAGGAATGAAGACATAAGGATAAATCCAGCAATGATAAAGTGTGAGAAATATAGTTTTGGGAGGCGCGGTGGTAAACACACAGCCAGATCTTCAACATGGTCAGAATCCAGATGTTGACCAAGTTTTTCTCATGGTCATTTGAGCTTAAGGCTGATGTAGGAGACTCAGAAGTTTCTAGAGAAAGTTAGCGCTATCGTAGTCTTAAAACTGCCCAGGGGGTCAAAGGCCCGCATCCCGCGTCAGCAGACTACGTCCTCACCTGTCTGTCAGCCAGGAGGCAGTGCCAGGCACCAGGGATGCTATTGCCCCTGTGCTGGGCTCTGCCTACCTCGCTCCCAGCTGCATTTAGACATCTGTTCTGTTACAGGCCTGCTGGCCCTGGGAGGCGGTTGGGCAGGGGTTACCTGTGTTTTACAGGTGAGCTGACTGAGGTCCAGAGCAGGGCCATAGGCCTGTGCACCTCGACTCCCTTCGAGGCCACCCTGCCTCCACTGGTTTTGTCTGTGGTCCTGTCAGGGTGATGGGATGCCATGCTGAGGTCCTCCTCCTTCCTCCTCTGGCTCTCAGTTAGCGCAGGCTCTGGGCTTTCTCTTTTGTGGCGATCCCCATGGGGAGACCGTAAGCCCCACAAAGGCACCCCTGAAATCTTCCTCTGCTGCTTGACTGTGCCCCAGTGCCGTGGCTCAGCCCAGGCCATTTGGCTTGGCCCCTGGTGCTGCCTGCCCTCACAGCCTGTGTGGTGTGCTCCTCAGGTGGGGTGCTTTGGAGGAAGGCCCCGGGGGGTCCCAAGCTCTGCCATTAATGCTGACCCTTGACATCTCCCAGCATCGCTTTATTTATCGATAGAGGAGGCAGATCAAGCTCACCCAAAGCCCCCTTGGACCCCACGGAAGGGTCCCTGTTGGGGGTAGTTAGAGTGGGGAGGTCAGAGCTTGCAGGCTGAGGCTCATGCTTATTCATTCTTTGGCCCTGTTTGAGTGCCTGGCGTCTTTGAGCCTCAGTTTCCTCGCCTGTCTAAGGAGGCAGCGTTTGCACACACCCCTTCTTGGGGCTGGGGGAGGGGAGCCCTCTGAGAAGCCTGCGTTTTGGCTCTTCCTTTTGGGATGGGGCCAGGTTGGGGTTTGTGGTTTTACTTGCCGGGTGGTCTGTCTTTCCCTTGCAGATGACGAGCTCATGGTGAATCCAAAAGTGTTCCCCCAGATCAAGCTGGGGGACATCGTAGAGATCGCACACCCCAATGACGAGTATAGGTAAGGGTTCTTTCTCTGCCTGGGGCCAGGCAGCAGGGTGGCTATGTGATTGGGACAGGCCAGAGACAGGCCAGCCCAGCAGTGGGGTGGGGGTGCTGCAGGTCTGGAGACAGGCCAGACATATCCAGGCGGCTCTTGGGCCCGCTGTGGCAGAGCTCGGGGCATTGGAGCCCTCAGAAATTGCTGGCTCTGGAATTCTGGGGAAAGGGCTGCGGCTCAGGAGTCAGGAGGCTTCAGGCACTTGCTCATTGCATGATGCCAAGCCTTGGTTTCCTCAGCTGTAAAGTGAGAGCAGTAACAAGATGCCTGCTAACCAAGGTTCTTGTGAGGAAGGAAGGAAGGATGAGCAGTCAGGAGTGATGTGTGGAGTGCTTTTAGGTGCTGGGGACCCAGGTACAAAAAACGAACCAGGCCCTCAGGGAGCTTACTTTCTGATAGGGACAGATGGAAAGGGATTCTCCAGCATGGTGGCTGGAACCACGGGGCAGGGACTGATTTCCTCCTTCCTGGGAAGGGTCGTATTGCTCTGGTTACTGTTCTGGGAAGGTGGGGTGCTAGTGGGAGTGTGAAGATGGCCCAAGTGAGCCAGTGAGCGGGAGGGTGTTGGGATCTATGCACAACTCGGTGGTCAAGAGGGAGAGCACCAGGGAGGAATGCCAGGTGTAGTGGGGTCCCAGGTGATAGGGTGTGGTGAGACCTTGGAGTCAGCACGCCTGGGTTCACCAGCCACGTGACCTGGGCAAGTCACTTCATCTCCAGACTGGGATATGTCCTCTAAGTCACAGACAAGCTGCAGCCTTGAGGGGTAGGGGAGTGAATTCCCACCTTGTGAGTGTCCCACACTGACCAAATCATGGCTCGTTCGTGAGACTGCCTTTGTAAATCATACACAGGAGACTACGTTAGCAATCAGGGACCTTGTGATTTCCTGGATGTGACAAATGTGCTCTGATTGCAGCCCATTTCTCATTGACTTTTGTTCTGGAGGTGCTCCCCAGCTGGTTCTGGCCAGGGCTCAAGGCTTTGTCTCCTGTTCCTTTTGGACCTTGTTTGTGATTTCATTCCTTTAGGGCACTCCCAGGGAGGAAATTCCCTCTTCTCTTTCCCACCCCAGGAGTTAAGTGGCTGGCCCAGGGCTATGCAGCCAGCAGGGAGCAGATGCTGGATTTGAACCTAGTTGCTCCTGACCCCAAGGCCTGCTCTTCATCCACTCCACCATTAACAGTGATCTGTGAGCTGGCCTCCATGGCCCGCAGGCCTCTGTGCCCGCCTGGCTTGGTCAGCTCCCAGAGAGGGGCCGGAGGGCTCTGTGTATGTGGGTCTTCAGGCCCGGAGGGCCCTCCTGGCTTGGTGTGTCTCAGTTCTTCTGTCCCTTTCCTTTCCAGCCCGCTGCTTTTGCAGGTGAAGTCACTTAAGGAAGACCTTCAGAAAGGTAAGATGTCTTCTCTGCTTTCCTTGGAGGCCTGTGTATTCCGGTAGGCTTGATGATGATGCCTCTGGGCTCAGAGGAAGACTTGGGTGTTTCAGAAGGGGGCGGAGGGGCCAGTTTAGCTGGGAATTAAGTGAGACCAGTCAAGCCTACTGCTGCTCTTGGTGGTGAGGACGTTACCATCTCCAAAGTCCTGAAGAGAGTGTTGTTGGCATTGGGAGTTGTTTGGGATCCATAAAAGTGCGTGTATTGATGCTGAAGTATCAGGGCCTGGGCAGGGGTTCAGGAAAAACTAGAAAATGGTAAATAATTAGGCTGTCCATTAAACCCTTATTCTGTGCCAGTCACTGTGCTAAGCCTTGGTGGAGAGGAGAAAGACCCTGCCCTCAGGGAGCTTCCACCCCAGTGGGGAGCTGGAAAAGGGTGGGGTGGGTAGGTGGGCTGGTGCTGGTTGTGGGGACGTTGGGGGAGGTCAGGCCAGATTAAGGGACAGGCCCTGACAGAGGCCAGGCTGGTCCAGTCCAAGGTTGCTGTGGACCAGAGGGTAGGGGTGTTGAGGAAACACAAATATATGCACACACTTTCTCTAGTTAAAAACAAGCTTTGAGAGGAGACGCTTCGTGTCAAAGCTGGTTCTTGAATCACATCTTTAAGGACAAGAAGATGGGACTTGAGGCACAGGTGGAAAAAGAGTGCATTTCAGGCATTGGGAACAGCCAGGGCAAAGGCCTAGAGGTGGGAAATGGAGTGTCCTGTGTGAGGAGCAGAGAGAAGGCCAGGTAGGCCAGTTTGCAGAGGGTGGGAGGACTGATCAGAGCCAGGGAGTCAGCAGAGGTTTTGAGTGGAGCCATCACACGGTCAGATTGTGCTTGTGACGGGTGGATGTATGGATGTGGCGGAAAGAGGCCTCTGGTCTCCTTCATTTCCCAGATCGGACTCTGACTTCACACTCACACACACACCTGCCTGTGTGGTGCGGAGAATACCAGATTCCACTGTTGGTTGCCAGCATGTCCAGGCTCTCCAAGAAGATGTTTTCCATCCTTAAAATCATACAAGATGCAATCAGCAAGCCTTAAGTGCTGACTGTGTGCCAGGTCTCGGGGAAGGCCAAGATGAGGAGAAAAATCCTGATCTTGGACCCGGCCCTGAGGCTCAGTGGTGGCTGCTTCATCCAGAATGGCGGTGCTTCCTCCAGATGAGCAGCCCTAACACGGCTCTGCTGCACATCGTTTCCTGGGTTGCAGGCGCAGGACCAGCCCGTTACCAAGGCCTGGCCAGAGGTCTACACTGCAGTCCCTCCTCCACCTCCTCCTACAAGTATGTGAATGTGAATGAGCCCACCATGGACATAAGTCTGTGAGTGACCAAGCATCCCAGACCCTGCTGTGGATGGAGCTCTTCCAAACCTTGGGATGACTCTGAGTTACCTGTTCTGGGAACTGGCCACTATCAACTCCCACTTTGAGAAGGGCCCGCTGAGCGTGTGCTTCTATGGAGAGCACTCCTTGAGGCACTGCCCTTTGGAATGGGGCAGTGTATCGTCTATAAGCTCCCAGGCTGTCTGCCCGGCCCAGACCATCGCCATCGAGGCTGAGTCCAGGGTGGATGGCAGCCGCAAGACAACCCGCTACAACACCTATATGACCAAGGGCATCTGCTTTGCCCCATGGACGCCATCATGGAGGGCCCCACCTTTGAATTCTCCGTGGAGACCCATGAGGAGCTGGTTTACAAAAAGGAGAAGCTTCTTAATGCCAGAGATGAGTGGGAGGCTGAGATTGCTGCCAGCCTCCAGGCCAGCTTCTTGTACCAGTGAAAGCAGAGCTCCTGGCCAGTCTTGTCCAAAGGCAGCAGCCACCTTCCTGTCTGGGCCCCCAGAATAAAGCCTACAAACATCGCGGGGGGAAACATCCTGATCCCTTGTTCTAATGGGAAAGACTGCCTGAACTTAGCTAAATGCAAAGTCTGAGCTCAGGGGCCAGCTAAGTGGTGTGATGGATAGAGCCCTGGGCCTGGAGTCAGGAGACCTGAGTTCAAATACAGCCTCAGATGCTGCCCACCTGGGCAGGTTACTTAACTTCTGTCTGCCTTAACTTTCAGAAGAGGGGTTGTGCCAGCACCTGCCTCCCAGGTTGAGTGTGAAGGTGTTCAGGGAAGGCTAGCACCTCTGCCATGAGGCTGCTGAGACCTTTGAAGGCCTGGGATTTAAAATGAGTGTTGAAGGAGACCAGAGAAATCAAGGTACTTGAGATGACAAGGGAGAGCATTCCAGGCATGGGGTACAGCCAGGGCAAAGACTTGGCAGTGGGAGATGGAGTGTCACGAGTGAAAAGTCAGCATGGCCACACTGTCGCCTGCCTGGAGGTGATTACATAGAATAAGGCTGGAAAGTTAGAAAGGAGCCAGGCTATAAATTAATAATGAAAAAGCATTATTGTCCTTTGTACTACACGACGTCAGGAAAGTGTTGCCATGACTTGCACTGAATTGGATTTAAGTGAGGCAGGGCTGTGCAGAGTCACCAGCCTCACCCTTTCCTCTGGAGCCGTCAGGATGCAGTGACCACATGTAGATCAGGACAACTGTAGATGACCCTGGATACTCTGAAGTGGCAGATACTGAAATGCCAGAGAAACGACCCGGTTCAGTGAGGAAGGAGGCATTTATTAAGTGCCTGCCACGGCCAGACACTGCCAAGCACCTCATAAATAGGTTCTCATTTTTTCCTCACAACAGCTTGAGGAAGGAAGTGATATTATCCTCAAATGGGGAGACCGAGGCAGGCTGAAATGAAGCGGCTTGCCCAGGTTTCCCTGATTCCAGGCCCAGTGCTATGTGCACAGTGTCAACCCTTAGTAATCTCACATATAAAGTGGAGAGCTGACCAGGGGAGGGGGAAGGGCAGCGAGGGCTGGGTGTGGTGTTTAAAGCTCTTGCAGGCCACCTCTCCATCTCTCTGCTCCCTTCTTATTGTCTCTCCTTCCTCACCATCCGTTATGCCCTTTCCCCTCCTTCTGGAATTACTTTGATTATATCTTGTATTTGCTTATCTGTGTGTGGAGCACAGAGTGCTGGATCTGGAGTCAGAAAGATCTGAATTCAAATCCAGCCTCTCCCTTGTACTAGCTGTGTGACCTTGGGCAAGTCACTTACCCTCTGTCTTCCTCAGTTTCCTCACCTGTAAAGTGGGTATAATGACAACTTCTGTTTCCTGTGGATTTTGTGGTGTTCAGATGAGATCCTATCAGTAAAGTATTTAGCAAACCTTAAAATACTACACATACAGGTGAGTAGCTAATTAGTACAACGGTCATTTCCGCTTTGTAAAATGTAAGCAGAGCCAGGATGGTAGAGAAAAGGCAGGGACTTGCCTGAGCTCTCCCCCAATCCCTCTGAACACCTTTAAATAATGCTGTAAAACAATTCCTGCAGCAGCAGAACCCATGAAAGGACAGAGTGAAATAATCTTCTAAGACAACTTAGACCGGTGGTTTTCAACCTTCCTAATGCCGTGACCCTTTAATACAGGTCCTCATGTTGTGGTGACCCCCAACCATAAAATTATTTTCGTTGCTACTTCATAACTATAATTTTGCTACTGTTATGAATCGTAATGTAAATATTTGATATGCAGGATGTATTAAATTCTCAATACAGGTTGAGAACCACTGACTTAGAAGGTCTGCAGGAAAGGTCGGTCACACCTGAGTGAGAGTGGAGCACAGTCTAGCACAGACCCAGCCCCGGCAAACCAGGAGCCGGCCTTGGGAGCCACTGAATTGGCAGCGGCAGCGGCTGCTTCCAGAGCTCTCAGCCCACAGACAATAAGGGGGTCAAACATGTGGTCAGGAGGAGATTACAGGGATCTCTTTGTTAGCACTGAGGCAGGACTCTGTTGCTTTTCACGCTCAGATCCAGGTCACAGTCCTGGGTGGCAGTCCCAGGGTGAGGAGGAGCACTAGCCCAGCCCAACTTGGGATTGCAGTGGATCAGGGACCCTCATCATAATTACAGGGCAGAAAAGAGTGCTCAGGTCACTCACAGACCAGAGCACAGACCAGGAGAGGAGTAAGCACCTCTCCTTAGATCATGCCACCTTGGAAGAACTGAAAACTTACAGGTCTCTAGAATATCTCTGGAAACAGCTGCACAAACCCCTGAAGCTTGGGACAGTGCACCCTCCACCCTGGAAGCAGAGCCCTACTTTAGTAAAGAGTTAAAAGTCAAGAAATAGGCTGGGAGAAGGTGCAAACAACAGAAGAAAACTCTGGCTATAGAAAGTTAACAATGGTGACAAGATCAAACGCACACTCAGAAGGAGACGACAAAGTCAAAGCTCCTACATCCAGAGCCTCCCAGAAAAATGGGACTTGGTCTCAGGCCGGGGAAGAGCTCAGAAGGGATTTTTGAAAATCAAGTAAGGGAGGCAGAGGAGAAATTGGGAAGAGAAATGAGAGGGATGCGAGAAAATTGGAAGTTGGGGAAGCTTTTGGTTTTGTCTTTGTATCCCCAGCACAATTCCCAATACATAAGAGGTGCATAATAATTGCTCGGTGAGTGGGTGTGAGTAGAGTCTCCCCTGATCTGCTCAGTCCTCAGCACCCTGCCACACCTTTGCCACCCTCCTGTCATATTTATCTCCTGGCTCAGCTGTGCTGTTCCTGTGTCGCGTACACACCTTTGTGTTTCTCTGAATTCCTCCTGTTTATAGTTTCCCTCTAGAATATTCACTCACTTTCCATTCTGGGAAGATTACTAATTAATTGGTTGATTTTTAGTTTTCAACATTCACTTTTAGAACATTTTGGGTTTAAATTTTTCCCCACCCTTTGATCCCCAAGACAGCAAGTGATCTGATATAGGCCTTACGTGTACAATCATGTTACACATATTTTGTGGGAACTTTTTAGCTGCACACAAAAATCACTCTCCTGCCTTCCCCAGGGGTTCCTTAGTTATGAAAACTTGGGTCTGTTGAGAAATTTGTTTTTGGTATTTATAACTCTAGCCATGAGAGCAATTAAGCATTTGACAGCCAAGCAGATTAATCCCAATGATTACGCTCTCTGATATGGCTTCTTTCTCCCAGAAACCATCAGTGTGGACCAGACAGTGACTCAGGTGTTCCGGCTGAGACCTTACCAAGATGTCTACGTGAATGTCGTCGACCCCAAGGTATGTCTTGGTTTGGATTTGAGCGGTTTTTTCAAACTTGTGACTTCTGACACTTCTCGCCTCCCCCACCCACAGCATTAAGATCACGGCACTGAGGAAGGTGAATGTGAGGCTGAGCGTGTGTGTGTGTGTGTGTGTGTGTGTGTGTGTGTGTGTGTGTGTGTAGCACCATCAGAACCTGTACTCAGGCAGGACTTGGAGCCGTATACAATCTTTTCCCCGTGACAGCTTGGCGAAGTGGGCCCTGTGAATATCTTTAGCCCTGTGATTGTGGAGGAGGCTACTGAGGCTGCAGAGTGGACATACTGTATCCTCAGGCAGAGGAGGTGCCCTAGCTTGGATGGGCCGTGGGGCTGCTGGACTCCAAGGCTGGCGCCTCCTTCTTCATTGATCAGCCTCTCTGCCACTACACACATATTACCTTCAAAGTGCTTTGTGCATACATTGTCATTCTTTTCTGAACATTTTAATGCTACGTCCCTTTGAATTTTAAATGCATCAAAAGAGCCCTTAGTCCAGGGTCACGTTGCTGTCAGGCTGAAGCCGAGCCTTGGTGCTGACCCCTGGATGGCAGTGATGCCTGGGATCTGGACCCAGCATCTCAGTGAGGAGGCTGTTTGCCCTTGGGGGTCTTTCCTGCACAGTCTCTCTGCATCTCAGCCAGCCAGGCTGGTCAGCTCTCTGTGAAGACACCCAGGTTGGGGGTGTGCACGGCCTTGGAGGCGCCCGCTTCATCTTTGGGCAGCTTTATGAGGATGTTGTTCTTACGTCTAGCCAACACCTGTCTCTGCAGGTTCTACCCACGGCTGGCCTCTGCCTTCTGGGGCCAAACAGGCCTGGGTGGGGCACTGATTTCTCTCTCCCACACTGGAAGGAGGCTCTGTTCTCTTCCCACTTTTTAAATGCCCGTGTAAGCCTTGACATTTATACTCGTTGGTTTCATCTTGTTAAGTTTGGCCTAAAGGTCTAATTTGTTGAATCCCAACTCTCCTGTGGCGCTGCAGCTGCATCTCACACTTTTGTGTCTTCTGTGCGTTTGGTGAGGATGCGCTCTCTCTCCGATAGAAGCGTTTACTAGCCAGGATCAGGGACAGCTCCGTGGAGCTGGCTTAGGCTGTGCTGGGGACCTCCTGAGCCCTGAGTACTGGAAGCCTCCTCCTGCCCAGTTACCGTGTTGTGTTCCCAATACCCTTTGGGTTTAGCTGTTGAGTGAGGGCAAAATCCAGCCCAGGGCATGTCCTCTGCCTTAGCCTGCATGGATCCCCTTTGTCCAGGTGGCCTGCAGGGGGCTTTGCCCAGCCCTGGCTCTCTGATGTCCTTTGTAGCAAGTACACTGTCCTCTCTTGAAAACTGGCTGGTCGCAGGTGACCGGGTCTTCTGTGATGGATGGCCTCTTACGCTGCTAGAGGGCGCCCAGTGCCTCCTAAGGAGCAGCGCCCAAGTTTGATGTTGTTCTCCTCTGTCCTCTGCCCCCTCTGCTCTTTCCAAGGTCCCCGTGAGTGACTCGGCCGTCATGGCTGCAGGGGGTGCCACACATGGCCCGGGCTTGCCAAGGGCAGCCACGAACCACCTTCTCATTCCCCACCTTACCTTGGATTCCGGCTGCCCGCTGGCCGTTTTTTCTTCTGATTTGTTTGGTAAATTTTATTTTTTGTTCTGAACTAAAGAAGTGTCAACAAACACAAACCTTTCAATATGAGAAGGTGCAGAAAGCACAGCTGCACCCCTAGTGCAGAAGCTGACGCTTCCCCTCCCCCACGTGGCTGCATGTATTTCGATTCTCGCTGTCGGAAGTCATGGTGGTGTAAAGTCATCACGTGAGCTTGCTGCCGGCCCAAGGGAGATGTTTTGTGTGAATTCCCGTAGTGCCGTGGCCACTTCGGGGGAGTCACCTTTCACCCCTGGGACCCGGCAGGCTTCTGTTACTGCTCGAGCTGGTGTTTCTAACAAAGTCTTTATTGAATTTAACAAGGCAGCGACTGGAACGCCTGCCTGCCCGTGTCCCTCCCTGCTCCTCTTTGGTGTCTTCTCTCGTGTCCAAGTTGTCATTTTTCCCCCGTTCTGTTCATTCTCAACATTATTCTCTTTGGCAGAAAAAGCCAGATGCTGCACACACATTGTGTAGTTCGGCTTTCCCTTTCTGGGCCACGTGTCAGCAGTGTCTCGGCCTCCGTGCCACGTTGCGCTGCCCTGTCCCTCTTCTCTGCATGTCCCCTATGGCAGCTGCCAGCCCCTCGTGGTTGCCCCAAGCGATCCCTGGCAGCCTCCGTCTGGTCTGAGAACATGCACGGCAAACGCACGCTCTTACAGGAGAGCGTCCTCTGCTCTTGGCCGTCGCCGTCATCCTCTGTCCAGCCCCCCCGCTTCGCCCTTGCTCACTCTGTCTGCCCAGCTTCATTGTGTCTCCCATTCTTTCTGGAATACAGGCCTTGGTGCTGCCACTTGCACCTTCGGGCTGGCTCATCCCTGCCTTTTCCATCCTCTGAAATTGACCTTTCTCCTGAGGCAGCATTGAGGCAAAAGCTGGCGAGGAGAGCGGCTTCTTGGGAGGACTCGGCCAGTTTATTCTCGCTCCCCTTAATTCTCCTGGGCTTGGGTGTTGTTTTCCTTTCAGCAACCCCAAAGCACCTGGTCTGAGCCGCCATTTGCCCCTTTTCCTTCTGTGGTGTTCCAAAGCCTGCTGGGGATGGGAAGGCCCTGGAGGGCAGGGGCTGTTTGATCTTCATCCTAGTAGCTGACCATTGAGCATGGTACCCTGTGTGCGGCATGTGCTTTGTAAAAGCTGGGATGAACGAAGGCATGAATGAACGAGTGAATGAACGGAGAAACCCTTTGGATTGGTGAAAGAGTGTTTTGTGAGCCCAGGATCAGGGACCGAACATCGGGATGGGAATGAGACTGAAGCATCTCTGTCTTTTTCAGGAGGTGACTCTTGACCTGGTGGAGCTCACTTTTAAGGACCAGTACATCGGGCGCGGGGACATGTGGAGGCTGAAGAAGAGCTTGGTGAGACCTGGCGACAGTTGTAAGGCTTTCTTGGCGCTTTTTTATAATGTGGGAATTTCCCGGCATCTCCCTCTCGCCTTAATTATCAAAAGTGCCTGACAGCGTAAGCAGCGTTCGGGACCCGTAGCCGTCTGCCTCTGCCATGAAGAGGGAAGCCCCTTTTCTCACTTCTTCTCCCGGACCGAGGTTGAGCGCGGCAGTTAATCCGAGTTCGGGCGGCTTTTTTGGTCTTGTTTTTGTTTGCATCATTGTAGTTCTATATCTTGCTCTCCTGGTTTTGTACCAGCTTAACATTTCCTACATCCACTTTCTGCTCATAAAGGCACTACCCTCATGCCTGTCCTTACGTGACTTTTCTTGGTTTGGGAAAAGAAAAGCATTCACATTGAGGCCCCAGTACATAATAGATGTTGCCAGAGGGAAAAAAACGCCTGTGCACTGTCACCGATCTTTGTTCAACGCTCTGAAGATCAGTGGGCAAATTACCTGCACTCTACTGTTTTTACAAACTGTTCTTAAAATGGCATTATCAGAATTCAGCTCTATTTTTGAAAAGTGTTTGCCAGCTTAACTACCAATTCTTACAAATTTTCTCCCGCTTTCTAACCTCTCCCTACTGAGAAGGCAAGCAATATGCTATCAGTTACACGTGTAAAGTCGCGCAAATTCATTAACAGAATTAGTCTGTAATTTTCTTTTTCTATTTTTACTCTTCTTGATTTAGGTATCGATATCATAATTATTTCATAAAAGGAGTTTGGTGGAATCCCTTTGTTTATTATTCCAAGTAATTTATTTATTATTAGAATTAGTTGGTCTCCAAATATTTGCTAGTATTCACTTGTAAATCCATCTGGTCTGGTGCTTTTCTCTTAGGAAGCTCATTTATGGCCTGTTCAATTTCTTTTTTCTAAAATAGGTCTACTTAGATATTCTATTTCCTCTTCTGCTAATCTAGGCAATTTTATTTTTGTAAATATTCTTTTTTTCACTTAAATTGTTAAATTTATTGGCATATAATTGAGTAAAATAAATTCTTATATTTATTTATTTGGAGGGGGGAAGGCAAAGGGCTAAGTGACTTGGCCAAGGTCACACAGCTTGTGTGTCAGGTATCTGAGGCTGGATTTGAAGTCAGATCCTCCTCACTCCAGGACCAGCACTCTATTCACTGTGCCACCTAGCTGCTCCAAAATAAATTATTTTAATTGCTTTAATTTCATCTTTGTTGTATTCACCCTTTTCATTTTTTAGTACTTGCGATTTGGTTTTCTTTTCTCTTTTTAAAAATCTAATTGTTCATCTATTTTATGTTTTTTCATAAAACCAACTTCTAGTTTTGTTTGTTAAATCAGTGTTTTTTTTTTTACTCTCAGTGTTACTAACCTTACCTTTAATTTATAGGATTTCCAATTTAGTATATAATTGGGGATTTTAAATTTGTTCTTTTTTCTAGCTTTTAAAAAAATTGCATACCCAATTCATTAGTCTGTTCTTTCTCTGTTTTATTGATGTAAGCATTTAGTGATAGAAATTTTCCTCTAAACACTGTTTTTGCTGTATCCCATATATTTTTATATTTTGTGTCATTATTGTCATTCTCTTTAATGAAATTATTAATTCTTTCTATAATTTGTTCTTTAACCAAGTCATTCTTTAAGACTAGGTTGTTTAATTTCCACTTAGTTTTTAATCTATGTTTATGTGATGCCTTATTTAATATAATTTTTATTGCAACACAATCTGAAAAGGATACTTTTAGTATTTCTGCTTTTAGCTGTAACACTTTTATGTATTCCTATATGGTCAGGTAGCACACCATACTTACACTATGCGTGAAGGTACCGTGAGCCACTGAGGAAAAGATGTATTCCTTTCCATTTCCATTCATTACTTTCTAGATATTTACCGTATCTAGTTTATCTAAACTTCTGTTCACTTCCTTAACTTCTTTCTTTTTCTTTGCTTTGCTTTTTGGAGGGCAGTTGGGGTTAAGCAACTTGCCCAACATCACAAGGCTAGTAAGTGTTAAGTGTCTGAGGCTGGATTTGAACCGAGGTCCTCCGGACTCCAGGGCCGGTGCTCTATTCACTGCGCCACCTAGCTGCCCCAACTTCTTTCTTCTTTATTGATTTATCTAGTTCTGAGAGGGGAAGATTAAGGTACCTTACTATTATAGTATTACTGTCTGCCTCCACCTGTAATTCATTTAACTTTTCTTTTAAAAATTTAGATGTTATATTTTTTGGTACTTCTAGGTTCACTATTGATATTGTTTCATTGTCTATGTTGGCCTTTATCAAAATGTAATTACTCTGTTTAATCTCTTTAATTAAATCTATTTTAACCATAACTTTGTCTGAGATCATAATCGTTACCCCTGTTTTTTTGCATCAGCTGAAACATAATAAATTCTACTCCAGCCCTCCACTTTAACTCTATGTGTATCTCTCATTTTTATGATTTAAAACAATTTTTAAATTTAATTGTGTTTTATTCAAATTTAGCAAATGTAAACCAAATGTAGGACTTCAAGTTGCCAAATAACTTTTTTTTAAATTTAACATTTTATTTTTCCCGAATTACTTGTAAAAACAATTTTCAACATTCATTTTTAATATTGAGTTCCAAATTCTCTCCCTCCCTCCCCACTCTCTTCATTGGGAAGGCAAGCAGCTTGATATAGGTTATGCATGTGGAATCACGTAAAACATATTTCCATATTAGTTATGTTGTAAAAGCAACCATAGAGCAAAATAAAAATCCCAACAAAAATAAAGAAAGTAAAAAAAGTGTGCTTCAATCTGTATTCAGATTTCATTAGTTCTTTCTGGGGATATTTTATTTTTGTGATATGGTATTTTTCATGATAAGTTCTTCAGAGTTCTCTTGGATCATTGTATTGCTTAGAATAGCTAAGTCATTCACAGTCGATCATCTTACAGTATTGCTGTGACTGTGTACGATGTTTTCCTGGTTCTATTAATTTCATTTTGTATCAGTTCATGTAGGTCTCTCCAGGTTTTTCTGAGAGCACCTTGCTCATCATTTCTTATAGCACAATAGTATTCCATCACAATCATATACCCCAACTAGTTCAGCAATTCCCCAGTTGATGGGCATCCCTCAACATCCAACTCTTTGCCACCAGAAAGAGCTGCTATATTTGGGCATAATTCCAAATTGCTCTATGTAATGGTCGAATCAATTCACAACTCCACCAATGGTGTGTTAGTGTCTCAATTTTCCTACATCCTCTCCAACATTTATTATTCTCCTTTTCTGTCCTATTAGCCAGTTTAATAGGTATGAGGTAGTACCTCAGTTTGTTTTAATTTGCACTTCAATCAATAGTGATTGAGAGCAGGGCTTCTTAAACTTTTTCCATTCTTGACTCCTTTTAGCCCTTCGTAAACTGTGTGTCGTGACTCCATTTTAGTTTGTGACCTGCAGTTTAAGAAGCACTGATTAGACCATTTTTTAATATATCTTTGATTATCTGAAAACTGACATCATATTTTTTGATCATTTGTCAATTGGGGAATGGCTCTTACTTTTATAAATTTGACCCATTCCTCTTTATAGAAATGAGGCCTTTATCGGAGATACTTGCTTCAAACATATTTTCACAGTGATGATTGTTAACTGTATTTCCCCCATTTATTCTGTCTCTCTCCTCTCACCCTGCCTCTCCTCAAAAGTGTTTTGTTTCTGACTGTTGCCTCCCCTAATCCACCCTCCCTTCTATGAGCACTACCCCTTTCTTTTATCCCCTTTCTCCCCTACTTTCCTGTGGGATAAGATAGAATTCTATACCCAGTTGAGTTTGTATGTTATTCCCTATTTGATCTGATTCCAGTGAGAATAAGGTTCAAGCATTCCCTGCCCTCTCCCCCATCTTGCCCTCCACTGTAATAACCTTTTCTCACCTCTTTTATGTGAGATAATTTATCCCTTTCTACCTATCTCTTGCCCTTTCTCCCAATGCATTCCTCTTTCGCACCCCTTAATTTTATTTTTTTAGATATCATTGTGTCATATTTGACTCACATCTTGTGTCTTTTGTCTATATATACACTTCCAGTAATGAGTAGATTCTTAGGAGTTACAAGTGTCTTTATTAAGTCCCTTGTGATTTCCCTTTCCTGTTTATCTTTTTATGCTTCTCTTTCATCTTCTGTTTGGAAGTCCTATTTTCTGTTCAGCTCTGGCCTTTTTATCAGATATGCTCGAAAGTCCTCTCTTTTGTTGAATGTCAGTTTCTTTCCCCTGAAGGATTATCTTCAGTTTTGCTGGGTAGGTAATTGTTGGTTGTAATACTAGATCCTTTGCCCTCCAGAATATCATATTCCAAACCCTCTAATTCTTTAATGTAGAAGCTGCTAAGTCTTATATTATCTTGACTGTGGCTTCACGATACTTGAATTGTTTCTTTTTGACTGCTTGCAGTATTTTCTCCCGGAACTCTGGAATTTGACTATAATATTCCTGGGAGTTTTCATTTTGGGTCTCTTTCAGGATGTAATTGTGGATTCTTTCAATTTCTATTTTACCCTTAGGTTCTGGAATATCAGGGCAGTTTTTCTTGAAAATTCTTTGAAAGATGGTGTCTAGGTTCTTTTTTTGATTATGGCTTTCAGGAAATTCAATTATTAGTATATTTTTCCTTTTTTTTTTTGGAGGGGAGAGGGCAGGGCAATGGGGGTTAAGTGACTTGCCCAAAGTCACACAGCTAGAAAGTGTTAAGTGTCTGAGGCCAGATTTGATCTCAGGTCCTCTTGACTCCAGGGCTGGTGCTTTATTCACTGTGCCACATAGCTGCCCAAAATTCAATAATTATTAAATTCTCTCCTGACTCTTTTTTCTAGGTCAGTGGTTTTCTAGTAAGATACTTCACATTGTCTTCTATTTTTTCATTTTTTTGTTTTTTGTTTATCTTTTCTTCTTGATGTTTCATAGAGTCATTAGCTTCCACTTGCTCAATTCTGATTTTTAAGGAATTAGTTTCTTCAGTGAGGTTTCTGCCTTCTTTTCCATTTGGCTAGTTTTCCATTTATTAATGAGTTCTTTTCTTCAGTGAATTTTTGTGCCTCTTTTTCCACTTGGCCCATTTACTTTTCAAGACGTTCTTCTCCTTATTGCATTTTTGTACCTCTTTTGCCATTTGGTCTATTTTTTTAAGGTGTTATTTTCTTAAGTATTTTTTTGTGCCTCCTTTTACCAAGCTATTGACTCTTTTTTATGATTTTCTTGCATTCTCTCATTTCTCCTCCCAATTTTTCCTCTACCTCCCTTACTTGATTTTCATAATCCTTTTTGAGCTCTTCCATAACCTGAGACCAATTCATATTTTTCTTGGAGGTTTTGGGTATAAGAGTTTTGACTTTGTTTTCTTCCTTTGAGTGTGTGTTTTGATCTTCCTCATCAGCATTGTAACTTTCTGTGGTCAGAATTTTTTTTCTCATTGTTTGCTCATTTTCTCAGCCTGTTTCTTGACCTTTAACTCTTTACTGAAGTAGGGCTCTGCTTGCAGGGTGGAGGGCGCACTGTCCTCCAACCCCACAAAACAGGGGTTTTGTGCAGCTGTTTCCAGAGATACTTCTAGGGACCTATAAATTTTCAGTTCTTCCAAGGTGGTATGATCTAAGGAGAGGTGTTTACTCCTCTTCTTGCCTGTGCTCTTGTCTGTGAGTGACCACAAGCACTCTTTTCTGCCCTGGAACTGTGACGAGAGTCCCTGCTCCACTGTGGCCACAACCTCTGGAGTTCTAGTCCCTTACCCTGGGACTGCCACCCAAGACTGCAACCAGAATCTGAGTATGAATAGCAAGAGTCCTGCCTTAGTACCAGCAAAGAGATCCCTGTAATCTCCTTCTGACCAGTTGTTTGACCCCTTTATTGTCTGCGGGCTCCTGGTTGGCCAGGGCTGGGGTTATGCTGGCCTTACCTGTGCTGGACTGTGCTCCACTCTCACCCAGGTGTGACAGACCTTTCCTGACAAACTTTTATGTCATCTTGAGCTGGAAAGTTGTTTCACCCCATCCTTTTGTGGGTTCTCTTGCTCTGGAATTTGTTTTAGGGCATTATTGAAAAGTCTTTGCAGGAGTTTGGGGGAGCGCTCAGGTTAGTCCCTCCCTTCTGGCCACCATCTTGTCTTCTTGTCTCTCATTTTTAATTGTGTTTCTTGTAAACAACATTTTGTCTGATTCTGATTTTTAATCCATTCTGCTGTCTGTTTACATTTTATGGATGAGTTCATTCTATTCACCTTAAAAGTTATGATTGCTATATGTGAATTTCCCTCCATCTTATTTTTATGTATTATTTTCCTTTTGGCCTTCTCTTTTTACCCTATCTCAGTTACCTCATCTTCTCCTCTTACAGTCTTATTCCTTATTTTACCAGCCTCTCTAAAAGCCACTCCCTTATCTATTCACCCCACCCTCCTAATCTTAATCTGTACACCCCTATAAAAATCCCTCTTCCAGGGTATCCCCCAGTTGCCTCACCTCTTCTAGAGGACTTCTAAATCTCTTCAGATACATACATTCAAATGTTGTCTTCTCTTCAGTCCAGATAAGAATAAGGTCCCAGCATTATTCCAGTATTACCAGCTCTCCACCCTGACCCGTTTCCTCTGTATCAGTTCTTCCTTTCACGCCCCATTTTTGTGAGATAATTTCACCTTTTAACCTTTCCCCACCCAGTTTTGTTTTTAGAATCACCTCTTCACGGGCCACTCAGACCCAGTCTTTTCTTTCAAAGTGTCTTAGTAATTAATGATAAGTTTTAAGAACATTATTCATGCTAATGATCACTAATATTAATGACATTTTCATGTCTCGTCAACAGTTTGACCTTAATCAGTGCCGTATAATTAGGCTTTAACGATTTCCCTGTATTTCTTCTGGGTCTTTTACGTCAGATTTTCCATTGAGTCCTGGTCTTTTTGTTACAAATACCTGGAAGTCTTTCAGTTCATCAGATGCTTGGTTTTTTTATTCAGGGTTATACTCCACTTTACTGGCTGAGTTATTTTTGGATGAAATCAACCTGAGCTCCTTTGCTCTTCAAAATATGATGTTCGGAGACCTGTGATCTTCTAGTGTAGAACCTTCCAGGTCTTGTGGAATCCTGATCACTTTTCCGTGGTATTTAAATTGTTTTTTTCCGCTTGTTGCTTGTGATATTTTCTCTTTAATCTGGGAATTTTGAAGCTTAGCAGTGACATTCCTATAAATATTCTTCCTAGGATCTCTTTCAGGTGGTGGATTCTTTCTATTTCTACTTTTCTTCCTTGTTCTAGAACTTTAGAGCAATTTTCCTTAATAATTTCCTGTAATACTGTGTCCAGATTCTTTTTTTGATCACAAGTTTCCGGTAGCCTGACAATTCTTATATTGTCTTTCCTCGATTTGTTCTCTAGATCAGTTGTTTTTCTAATGAGATGTTTCAGATGCTACTATTTTTCTTAGTTTTTATTATATCTTGGTGTCTTGTAATGTCATTTGATTCCACTTGCCTAATTTTAATTTTCAAGGAGTTATTTTCTTCCTTAAGATTTTGTGTCTCTTTTTTCTAATTGGTTAACTTTCTTTTCATAATTTTCTTGTATTGATTTGATTTTATTTTCTAATTTTTCCTCCTTCTCTGCTATTTGATTTTTGAATTCTTTTTTAAGTTCTTCCAGTATTTCTTTTTGAACTTGTGACCATTTGATATTATTCTTGGAATCAGAGTGACTTTTTTTTTGCCCCACTATCTTCCTTTGACTATGAACCCAGATTTTCTTTAATACCAAAGTAACTTTCTATGGTTAGGTTCTTTTTCCTTTGCTTACTTATTTTTATTTTTAATTTGTCTTATTTTATTTATGGCAGTTTATTATTATCATGTTGAATATGAATACAATAAGCCTAAATAAAATACTAGCAAAAAATTACAACAATATATTACAAAAATTATACATTATGGTCAAGTGGGATTTATACCAGGAATGTAGAAATGATTTGACATAAGGAAAACTATTAATGTAATTGATTGCATCAATAATAAAAAATTAAGAAATCATGTGATTATGTCAGTAGATACAGAAAAAGCTTTAGATAAAGTTAAACACTCATTTCTATTAAAAATACTTGAAAGTATTGGTATAACTGGATTTTTCCTTACATTGATAAAAAGCATTTAGCTGAAACCATCAGCAAGTCTTATTTGTAATGGAGATAAACTAGAGACCTTCCGGGTAAGAGGAGGTGTTAAACAAGGATGCCCACTGTCACCGGTATTATTCAGTATTGTATTGGAAATCCTAGCAATTGTGGTAAGAGAAGAAAAAGAAATTGAAGGAATCAGTACAGGGAATGAGGTGATAAAACTATCTCTTTGCAGCTGATATGATGATATTCTTGGAAAATATCACAGACTCAACTAAAAAGTCATTTGAAACAATAATTTTAGCAAAGTAGCAGGATATAAAGTAGATCTCTGTAAATCATCAGCATTCCTATATATCACAGACAGATCTCTGCAAGAAGAGATAGTAAAAAATACCGCACTTAAAATAACTCTAGACAAAAGTTGGGGGTGGGGTGGGGGAGGATATAAGAGAGAACAGATTGAGGGATGGGATATTAAATAGGCTTGCTATTTTGTGGTGGGGAGGAAAGATGGGGAGAAAAAACTAATTCAAAATTTTGTGGAAATGAATGTTGAAAATTAAAAATAAATAAATAAAATTAAAAAAAAAAACAAAACTCTAGACAGTATAAAATATCTAGGAGTACATCTGCCAAAACAAACCCAGGAACTATGTAAACAGTAAATCAAATATAAAATATTATTAAAAATTTTACATAAAGTCAGATTTAAATAATTGGACATATTAATTGTTCATGGGTAGGTAGGGTCAATATAATAAAAAATGACATTTTTACCCAAGCTAATTTATATATTCAATGCCATCCCAATTAAATTACTGAAAAAATTATTTTATTAAATTAGAAAAAAAAATAAAATTCATTTGGAAAAACAAAAAATCAAGAATATCGAAGGAAATAATGAAAAAAATTAAAGGAAGGAGGTTTAGCAGTATTACCTGTATTATAAGTCAGTACAGGTATTATAGATCTGTATTATAAGGTAGTAATTATCAGAACTCTGGCACTGGCTGAGAAAGAGAAAGGTGGATCACTGGAATAGAGTTGACATGCAATTTATAGCAGCAAATAAACATAATAACCTTGTATTTGACAAGTGTAAAGACTTAAAATTTGGGCTAAGAATTCATTATTTGATAAAAATTTGTGGGGAAAACTGGAAAGCATTATGGCAGAAACGGCATGGACCAATATCTTACACCATTTACCAAGATTGTTGTACTTGTTTGTCCTCTGTTCTTGAAGAGGACCGTGACATCAGGGAGGTGATACCATGACATGCAAATGAATTGGATTTAAGTGAGGAAGGGCTGTGCAGTTACCAGCCTCACTTTCATCTCCAGAGACATCTCGGTCTAGTGGCAAGATACAGATCAGCACAAGATAAGGTCAAAATATATATATGACCTAGATATAAGGAGAGATTTTCCAAGAAAATTAGAAGAACATGGAACATATTACTTATCAGACTTATGGGTAGGTGTAAAATTTATGAATAAACAAGAAATAGAGAACAAAATTAGGTGTAAAATGGATAATTTTGATTACATTAAATTAAAAAGGTTTTGTACAAATAAAACAAATATAGTCAAGATGAGAAGGAAAGCAGAAAATTGGGAAAAAAATTTTTATAGACAGTTTATCAGATAAAAGTCTCATATTAAAGTATATAAAGAACTTTGTCAAATATAAAAGAATACAAGTCATTCCCCAACTGATAAATGGTCAAAGGATGTGAACAGGCAATTTTCCAATGAAGAAATCAAAACAATTTATAGTCATATGAAAAAATACTCTAAATCATTATTGATTAGAGAAGTGCAGATTAAGTCAGTCTTGAAATGTCACTTTACACCATCAGATTGGCTAAAATGATAGGAGGGGAAACTGACAAATGTCGAGAGAATGTGGAAAAATTGAGATACTAGTTCATTGTTGGTAGAATTGTGAACTGACCCAGTCATTCTGGAGAACAATCTGCAATTATGCCCAAAGATTTATTAAGCTACCTTTACCCTTTGACCTTACAATACCATTACTTCATCTGTTTCCAAAGATAATGATTAGGGAAAAAGGAAAGGAAGCCGTATGTTCTAAAATGTTTATAGCAGCTCTCTTTGTGGTGGCAAAGAACTGGAAATTGCAGTGATGCCCATCAATTGGGGGACAGCTGAACAAGTTATGGTCTATGATTGTGATGGAATGCTGCTCTGCTATAAGAAATGATGAGCTTGGGGGCGGAGCCAAGATAGCGGCGTAGGAGCAGCAACATATCGCAGCTGTCACATAGCCACCTCAAAATACCCATAAAATATGACTCTAAACAAATTCTAGAACTCCAAAATGCACACAAATATACTTTCCGCTAAAGTCAACTCAGCTACGAGGAACCATTGCAGCTCTGCAAGCTGAAACCAGCCTAGCCTGAAACCACGGCTTTGCCTCAGAGGCAGCTGGACGAGAGGAGCCAAGCCCTGGCTGGAGCTTTGGGAGAGCGGATCTGCGGCAGCTATGGCATTTCCCAGAAATAGGTTAATGGAGCTCGGCGAAATTGGGGGAGAAAAGCGGGTCCGGCCAAATCGCCTCCAGGACAATGAAGCCGCAGAAGCGGAGGTCTTGCACCTGCCTCCACACTGCCTCTTCAGAGCTCCCGGCCTGCAGACTGCAGGGGGACCAAGCGATTGTTCAGAGGCCAAGTGCTCTCATGTTGAGCGGCCTGGATCTGGATTGTGGTCTTGGGTGGTGGTCCTGGGGTGTCTTTTCAGTGAGCCGGAGTTGGGGAGGGACCCAGCAGCCTCCTAAAAGCTCTGGCAGCTGGGAAAACCCCAGTGATTTGGGACAGAGCTTTCCCCTCTGGAAGCAGAGT
>CM053580.1:583971815-583987961 GCA_028627135.1 Pseudochirops cupreus
TCCCAGCCCTGACATCCCCTGTTCTCAGGCCCCTCCCAGCCCTAACATCCCCTGTTCTAGTTTCCCTCCCAGCCCTGACATCCCCTGTTCTAGTTTCCTCCCAGCCCTGACATCCCCTGTTCTCAGGCCCCTCCCAGCCCTGACATCCCCTGTTCTAGTTTCCCTCCCAGCCTTGACATCCCCTGTTCTGAGGCCCCTCCCAGCCCTGACATCCCCTGTTCTAGTTTCCCTCCCAGCCCTGCCATCCCCTGTTCTAAGCCCTCTTTTTGTGTCCCTAATGCTTAGCGTAGGGCCTGGCATACCATAAGTGCTTAATAAATGTTTACCGATTGATTGATCAATAGATCATCCCTATGTCTTGCACTTTCCTGAATAGAGCGCTGGACAACTGAGTTCACATCCAGCCTCAGACACTTCCCAGCTGTGTGACCCTGGGCAAGTCCTTTAACACCATTTGCCTCGGTTTCCTCATCTGTAAAATGAATCAGAGAAGGACCGCGCCAGTGTCTCTGCCATGGAAAACCTCAAAAGGGGTCACAAAGGGTCAGATGCGACTGAGAAGACTCAGCAATGAAACTGAGGGTGGAGAGAAGTAGACCAGTGGGAGGATGATAGAGACAGTAGAGGATTATGGGACTGACTTGGGATCCAGCTGCGCAAGTTAGTTCCACTGAACAAACCCGCATTAGGCCCTTTCTTTGTGCATGATAAATCCTTTAATACCAGGATCTCAGAAGGGCCGCCACTGTTTGTAAGAACAGCAGCAGCCATTTATTAGATGCCTACTGTTTACCAGGCCCATGCTAGGAGCTGAGGGAGATCCAGAGGGTCTGGAGATGGAGAGATAGGACAAAGCAGGACAAAGCAGGACAAAGTAGCTTGATGTCTCCCAGGAGGGCGAGAGTTTGGATATTCCCACAGTTCTGGCTGCCACATTTTTATTAATAAGGCAAGGCAAGAAGCATTTCTTAATTGCCAGCTATGCATCAGGCCTAGTCCTCACCCCGGGGGATAAAGACATAAGCCAAGACTAACCAGTTCCCCCCATTCTGACCCCTGATGCAAGGAGAGGGAGCTGCACCTTTTGGGGTGTTCTGGAGGAAGCTCTCCTCCCCGGGTTCACATGGTAGGCAACTGAGCACAATGAGGAAATTATGGAGGCAAAGCCCTGGGTTTTATTCTTCTACCCACTGTGCGCAGATTCAGGCTTCAGAGAAAACCATGAGGATTCAAACAAGGCTTCTTATTTTAATTACCCAGAATGCTCAGGAGGAATGGTCCCAACTCCTGAATAAGAAGAGAAATGAAAAACTCCCCTAACAGGGGCCTGGTGTCAAAGCCCCACCATGAGGGGAATGCAGGCTAGCCAACCTGGACCACTCCCCCAAGTGGAGGCCCTGGGAAGAATCATGGTAGAATGAGTGGCTGGAGGGGACTGAGGAGGTCAGGCACATCTGTCACAGGAACTGAGTGATTTAGCCTACAGAAGATAAAGTTCTGGGGCAGGATATGGCAGCTGTCTTTAGGTATCCGAGGGGCCGTCTACCTGAGGGTAGAACCTAGAGCGTTGGGGGAAGGCCCAAGGAGGCCCAAGCTGGTGCTTAACACAAGGAAAAATGGCGGGCCAGTGAGACCTTTGCCAGAGTGGAGACAGAGCTCTCCCTCCTAGGAGGTTTTGGAGCAGGGGCTGGACGTTCCCTGTTTGGGTTATGGTAGAGGGGATTCTTGTTTGGGTCTGAGCTGGACTCCACAGCTCTGTAAAATAACTCTTCTTTCCCATTAGAATGTAAGCTCCCTGAGAGCAGGGGAGATCTTAGCACAAGATCTGGCATGCAGCAGGCACTTAATAAATAGTTGCTGATGGATTGCTTGGTTATGTACACATTGTATATACCTTTAGAGGCATCTGTCGTCTTCCCCATTAGACTGTGAGCTCCTGGAGAACAAGGAGCACTTTGGGCTTTCTTTGTATCCCCAGAGCTTGGTGTAGAGCTGGGCATGTGGAAGGCGCTTAATAAATGCTTGTCGATTGATCACTCCAGGAAAGTAAATGCTCCAGTGCTTGGAGGAACTCAAACAGGAGAAGGGATCCCTTGTACCTGGGGAACAGCATGGTTTTCTGGGGCATTCGCCCATTTCTTAACCGACCTGAGACCATCAGTAGGATATTTGGGTCTGGCTATTAAGTCTACGGGGAAAGAAGAACCAGGGGCCAGTATCTCAATGAGGAATTTGAATTCTGACTCTGCCACTTAGCTGTGTGATCTTGGCCCAGTCATTTGCCCTCATTTCCTTATCTGGAAAAATGAGGGCCCTTTCAGCTCTGGAGCTGGGAGCCTATGACTAAGAGGCTGAGTCATGGACGAACAGAATCTGAGGTGGGTCTGAAGGAGGGCAAAGCTTATGAATAGAGATGAACAGGGAGGGAGTATGTTCCAGGCAAAGAGGGGCCTCCCAGCTGGAGAGGGGTAGCTTGTGGTCAGATGGCAGAGAGCCTCGAACGTCCAGCTAAGAGCTGTTTGCTTATTTCTTGGACGGGTAACTGGGAGCCATTGAATGTTCCTGAGCACAGAGACTTCAGAGAGGCAGCGGCATAGAAAGGGGAGAATGCTGGAAGACCACAGGACCACAGCCTAGGGCTGGAAGGGTCCCATCTAGTCTAACCCTGTCATTTTTACAGAGGGAGAAATCCAGGCCCAGACGGACAAAGGGATTTCCATCGGTCACACAATCAGGGTCAGAGGATCTTACTGATTCTTGGTATCTGGATGATGCTGGGCAAGTCTCTTCAATCCCTCTGACCCTCAGCATCTGTGAAATGGGAAGACTGATAATGCCTGGGGTGTGAGGCTTCAAGGAGGCCGTCCCAGCATCTTAGATTTGGAAGGGCCTTCACAGGTCAGCTAGGTCTGAAGGGGAGTGTGCAGCACAGCGCCCCCCCCCCACCCCGACATGGAGAAGTCCAGCCTTTGCTTGATGCCCTCATGGTGGGCCCAGCCCCCAATTGCACTATGGGACAGCCCTCATGGGGGTCTGCCCCATCCAGACAGGGCCCATTGCACTATGGGACAGCCTTCATGGGGGGTACCCCCTCCAGAGGGGGCCCACTGCACTGTGGGATAGCCCTCATGGGGGGCCCACCCCCAATTACACTGTGGGAACCCCTTATGAACACTAGAACTCGGGGTTCAGACCCCAGGGCCAGGGTTCTCTCCTCTACACCTCAGACCTGGACGTTGGGACCCTGTGGTCACTGGAGGCCAGCAGATGAGCTCCTGGTGTTGGCCAGAGGCCCTTGGTACTGGGGCTCAAGGAGGCCCCTGCTTCCACATGACCTCTGTGCCAGGCCCTTACTCTGGGCTCCTCTGCCCAGCCTGCCTGCTGTGCTGACCTGGAGGAGAGAGTGGAGCCCTCTTTGGCTCGAGGTTGGGGTGTCTACAGAGAGAGCTGAGAAAGAGGCCAGCAGAACCGGGAGGCTGGAGGCTGCTAGAACCCCTCCCCCCCAGCCAGCCTCTCTGGGCCTCAGTTTCCCCAGCTCTTTGAGCCAAATGGCCGTTAGCTCTGAAATTTTCTGATGCCCAGAAGCTGTGATCTGCACATGCTCTGCTTCCCAGAGTCTCTGGTTTTGACCAGTTCTCTGACACCTGGTCTCTGATTCCAACATTCTCTGACTCTCAGAATCTTTGATTCTGACATTCTGATTCTCAGTCTTGGATTCTTAAGGACTAACATTCTCTGATTCCCAGAGCCTCCAACTCCAAGTCTCTTACTCTCAGGGGTTAAGGGGAAGGAATGAGCACTTATACAGCACCTACTGTATGCCAGGCACTGAGCTAAGTGCTTTACAAATATCCTCACAACAACTCTGGGGGGCAGGGGCGGGGAGGTGCTATTATGATCATCATTTTACAATTGAGGAAACTGAGGTAGACAGATGGTAAGTGACTTGCTCAGGGTCACACTGCAGGGATGAATCCAAGGCCAAATTTGAATTCAGGTCTTCCTAACTTTGAGACGGATGTTGGCACTATTCCTGGCCCTACTGGATGTGACTATATGCAAAGGAGATGAACGGCTGGAATTCTGTCCATTTAAACATGGTTCTGGGGTAGTCCTGGGCTCAAAGGGATGACATGAAGAAAACAAAGAGTGCCTGCCTCGTGTGTACTGGGCCTGCTCAGCCCAACGCTATCATCTTGCTTTGTCCGACAGTTTCTGGTAAGTCTGTACCCGAGGTTGCTTTCATGCTGGGGTTATCGACTCGGAAAAATCGACCCATTAAGAAGATGACGGTTTTAGAAGTCTCAGATTCTAGAATTCTCAGTCCAATTCCCCACCCATGATTCTCAGGTCTGTTGATCCTAAAAGTCTAACACTCTGTGGCTCTAAATTCTGAGACTCTGCAATTCTAATTAGGTTTATCCTTCTATGACCCTGAGTCTGAGCTTCTTGGATTCCTGGACCACTCTGATTCTCAGTAATTCCATTCTCCAATTCAGGGGCTCTGTATCTGAGATTCCCAGAGTCAGTGATAACATAATTCTAAGAATAAGATTTAGTGAGTCTAGACTGTGTGATTCTCCCCATCAATGATTCCCTAATTCTGAGTATCGTGTGCTCGTGTTTCTAAAGATAGGGAGACTGATGAAGGTGAAGAAGGATTTGAGATGGGCCCAGCCCTGAAGGGTCCAATTGAATTTAATGCGAAAAGCCTTTAGGTTCCAGGCGCTGAGCCAGGGTTAGGAAGACAAGGACAGACTGGTCCCCACCCTTGAGAAGCATATGTTTGGGGTGGAGAAATGAAGAGGAAGATGGAGATTTTGGAATGGGGATGAGGATAAGAGGGCATTAAGGGGAGTCATCAACAAGCATTTATTGAGGGGCAGCTAAATGTCACAGCGCACCCACCCTGGAGTCAGGAGGACTTGAATTCAAATTTGACCTCAGATACTTACTAGCTGTGTGACCCTGGGCAAGTCACTTAACCTGAATTACCTACAATGACCCCCTAAAAAAACAACAACCCCAAACCTAAGCATTTGTTGAGTTCCCAGTATGAAAGAGTACAGCATGAACCAAGGCCTGGCCTGTTTGTGGGACAGAGAGGAGATGTATGTGACTGAAACAGAAAATATGTGTCCCGGGTGGCTGGAGGATGAGGGCTCTTTCCCTCCAGCCTGGCTTCCAGCCCACTCCATCCCACTTCAGCACCATGGACCTCCTGGTCATTTCCTGGCGGTGCCCTCCCCTCTCCCCTTCCCCCTTCCCCCTTTCATAGCCTTGCTTGTCTCTCCAGCCAGCTTGGCACCAAGGCTGTGCCTGTCTGGATCATGGCTCTCCCTCCTGCCAATTTTCCACTTCCAGTCAGTGAATTGGAATGGAATTTTAAAGCTGAAAGAAACCTTGGAATAGTGATGATGAGGGTGATAGTGATAGCATTTATGCAGTGCCTACTGCATGTCAGGCGCTGCACAAAGGTGATCACATTTGAATCTCACAGCAGCCCTGGGAACTCAGTGCTGTGAGCGTCCCCACTTTACAACTGGGGAAACTGAGGCAAATAGCAGTTAAGTGACTTGCCTGGGGTCACACAGCTAGTATATGAGGCTGAATTTGAACTCAGATCTTCCTGACTCCCGGCCAGGTGTGCCCAATGTGCCACCTCGGTCCCTTTAGCCCTAAATAATTTACCAGCTCTGCCTTTGTTCCTCTATGACCCTGGTTTTTGTCCCAGTTCTACTAAGCTGCTTCATGACCTTGGGCAAGTCACTTCTGGCTGGGCCTCAGTTTCCTACTCTGTAAAATGAGAGGACTGGGCTGGGCTGGACCTTCCCACATTCTTCCTTCCAAGACTCTCATCTTCCTAGCAGGGAGCTCACATGAAATATTGATGGCTTAGCCCAGGGCAGCCTCTTGTGGTCTCTCGCAGTGTGGTTGTATTCAGGGTTCTGAACTTGCTGATGAAAGGGTCTGCCCACGGCCTCCTCCTGTTCCCTGGGAGCTGGTGGGGGAGCCTGGGCTCCTCCTGCCTGGGGGCACCTGCTGAGGGCTTCACATCTGGGGCCCAGCGGGTCGGCAAGTCCCTCTTCCCTCAGGGTCCTTCTAGTCCCCATGGACTCTGCCTACCAGCTGGGCATGGGTAGCCCTGGTATCTGGGCAGGGCCTTATGGTTCCCCAAGCATACCAGTGAAGGCTATTGACAATATAACCTGGCTGAGGACATTGTACCCACTTGACAGAAGAGGGAATTGAGGCCCAGAGGAAAGAGGACTTGTCCAAAGTCACCCATAGAATGAATTATGGGGGGACTTGAACCCAAATCTCCTGACCCTTGTTGAATCCTCTCTCCACTGCCCTCCGGACCTCAGTTTTCCTATAAGTAAAATGAGAGGGTGGAACTAGATGACCAGTGAGAATGTCCACCTCTGATACTCCCTGTTCTCAGGCCCCTCCCAGCCCTGACATCCCCTGTTCTCAGGCCCCCCCGCCCTGACATTTCCATAGACTGTAAGATCCTCTTGGGCGGGGATAGTTTTTACCTTTCTCTCTATGTCTAGCCCTTAGCACAAAGTCTCAAACAAAGTAGGTGTTTAATGAATGACAGTTGACTGACTGATTAAAGTTCTGCAGCCAGCAGGCATTCATGAAGTGCCTGCTGCTTGGGGAGCTCACAGTCCAGGGGCCACAGTAGCCAATGCAGAGTTGGGATGGGGCTGGGAAGGGCCTTGGGAGGAGCTTCACTGATAATGAAACTGAGGCACAGACAGGTTCACAGCCCGGGGTCCTGAAGGGTAAAGCTCAATGGTCTGATTGTGACGGCTGGTGTTTATGTCACGTCAAGGTTTGCAGAGAACCTCACTTTCCATAGCACACTTGCGTCTCAGGATAGGTGCTATTATTAGCCCATTTTATAGATGAGTAAACTGAGGCTGGTGATGTCAAGTGACTTGCCCAGGATCAAACAGCAGGGGGCAGCTAGGCGGTGAAGGGCCTCATTCTCCCTGAGTTCAAATCCAGCCTCAGACACCTCCTAGCTGTGTGACCCTGGACAAGTCACTTCACCCTGTATGCCTCAGTTTCCTCCCCTGTAAAATGAGCTGGAGAAGGAAGTGGCAGATCAGTGCAGCGCCTCTGCCAAGAAAACTCCCAATGGGGTCACAGGGCGTCAGACAGGACTGAAGAGAGTGAACAACCATTATGACTTTCCAGGTCCCAAAGCCTGTAGCTTCTCCCTCCGCCTCTCTGCTTGTCACAGGGCTGTCATAGAGAGGCATCTTGCAGAAGGTTCAGCTTGAGCTGTGTAGGGAAGGAAGGAAGGGATTCGGGGAGGCTGAGGCTTGGAGCAAAGGCTTGGAGGTGGGAGATGGGCTCTTCTGTCTCCCCGTTAGACTCTAACTGCTGGAGGGTGGGGCCTATCTTTGCCTCTTGTTGTATCTGTAGGCTGGGCACAGGGCCTGGCACACAGTAGGTGCTTATTTAATGTTGATTGTCTTTGGCGGTCCATGTTGCAGACTCTGGAGCCCTGTGTTCTGATTTAGACATTCTGTGTTCTCTTTTCTAAGGCGATTCCTAGATCTGGCCTTCTATGTCTTTACACCTCGGCCTTTAGCCCCCAGGCCCCACCCAGGAACACTGACAGTACTTATCCATCTACTGAAGCCTTGAATGCCAACCTGGGAAGTCTGGATGTGCCTCAACCTCTTTCCTTGCTTCCTTTCCCCCTCCCCCAGACACAGACAAGCACTTGTCTCCCAGTCTCTGGCAATAACGTCTCTTGTGGAGATGGAATCCTCCTCATGTACCCTGGACCAGGATGCTCTCCCAGACGGAGAGCCATACCCGCAGTCCACAGCCCTCTCTCTGTGCCTCTTGCCAAGCTCCGGCATCTGAACAGCTCCCACAAGACCAGCAGCTTTTAGCATTACAATGTGTGGAAATGTCCTGTGACTGGCAATCTGGGAGGTGGCAGCAATTTGGGGCCCATGTGCATCGTGATACATCCTGGAGAGCAGCCAAGAGAGAAGGCCAGGGCCTTCTCAGCAGCCCGGGAAAGCATGGCTGGAGAGCCAAAGGAACCAAAAGCTTCATGGGAATGAGAGCCGGCAGAGACCTGAGAACATGGGACAAAAACTGAATTGTCAGGGCTGGGAGGGGCCTGAGAACAGGGGATGTCAGGGCTGGGAGGGGCCTGAGAACAGGGAATGGCAGAGCTGGGAGGGACCTGAGAACTCCAAATGTCAGGGCTGGGAAAGGCCTTAGGGATGATTTTACAGCTAAGAGAACTGAGGCTGCAGAGAGGCATCTCCCCAGCCACTAATCAGCACAGCCCCGTAGGTCATATTAAGTCTTTAGGAGCTGGACTGGCAGGAGGCTTGGGTGGATTCCTAGATGGGTATTTTGTTCTAGTGAAGCTGGAGAAAGTTCTAAGGCTAATTACCAAGGAAGTGCCTGGGGGCTGGGCGGGGGGGGGGGGGGGAGGAGGGGGAGGGAAATGCAGACTTTCAGCTAGGCCCCACCTGCCCCAGCATGAGGAGAGCCCTGGATGGAGAGAGGGCTGGATGAAGAGGCAGGTGGGGGGTCCTGCTGGGCCAGTCGTTTATGTCTGGCTCCATGTAGGAAGGGAGCCCCAGAGGACTGCTTTTGTTGCCCCTAACAGGTGCTTAAGAAATGTCTCTCCTCCCCTCTGGGCCTCAGTTTACCCCGGTAGAAAATAAGGGTGTTGGACTGGTGTCTGGGAGCCTATGCACAGGGAGATGGGCCCTTCATCTTCAGGGGCCAGGGAGAGCTCTGTGGGAGAGGAGGGGCTCAGGAACAACACCTCCCTGGGAACCCCAGAGTAGGAGGATTGCCTGGGTCCAGACTGTCTGACCTTGGGCCAGTCCCTTTCCCACATAATGAAGTAGGAGGAAATGGTCCCTTAGGTTTAAAGCCCGTTTCCTAAATCCAGCCCCTCTCTTCAGGAAGAGCTGTGAGGCCCTTCACATCAGTCTATCACCGATTGGTGGGTGGGCAGAGAGGCTGCAATGTCCTGTCTGCTGAGCGGTAACCATGCCAACCTGAAGCCCTGGGCTGGGAGGATGCAGTAGGATTCTTTGTCAGGCTCAGCTTGGCAGCCGGGCTGGGGGTGGGGGTGGGGAGGGGGGCGGGGCCTTCTTGGGCCACGAGCTGAGGGTCCCAGCTTAGAAATGGTGCCCTCAGGACTAGGGACCAGCAGGAAAATCATCCCCCACTTCATGGATCTCATTTTGGCCTCTCCCTGACTGAGGAGCTTTCTGATGAGGAGTTGGGAGGCCCAGGCCCTGAGTTTGAACCTGCCTCTGGCCTTGGCCACTTGTGAATTCTGGGTAATCCACATTGATGAAGTGCAGGCTCTGGGACCCCCGACCCCCCTCCTTGAATCTTTGAGGAACAGGCTCTGGGAAACCCCCTGAAGTCTGATTAAATCTTCCCACTTGATGAGGCATTTGCAGAGGCCAAAAGTTTTTCATTGTGGCTGGGCCCAAACCTCTGTTACTAGTCTGGCCCTCCTCCATTATCCATCTACTTCCCACCCTTGAGCCTATCAAAATATCAATCCGCCGTTGCATTGACCTCATTAACTCCTCCTGAAGACCCTCCCCAAGCTCCTCCTCTAGACTACCCCTAGATTCCTCTGTACATAAGACCCCATCTTCCCTCCATATGGTGTGAGAGCGCCATAGAATGTCCTAGCACAGACTTACTCTGTCCTGCTTGCCCAATGCAAGTGTCACAGATACCTAGGCTCTTTAAGAGTCTACCCAATATGGCGAACTTTTAATGAACTATTAATAAACTTTACTTTTCTTTGGCTGAGAGAAGAATTGAGTTGAATTCTTTCGGCAGGACCCGGCAGGTTGGTATTTTGGGGTCTCCAGAGCACCCTAACCCTCTTTGTGGGTAACCTCTCCACACATGACTGACCTGGGCCTCATCTGTCTCATCTACAAAATGAGGGGGCTGGATGGGAGGGTCTCTGAGGTCCCTCCCAGTTCTAAATCAATGGCCCTGCTCAGTGAGCTGGGTGAGAGGGGACCCAGAAGAGTGGATTTCCTGGGCTTTGAGGCTTCTACTCTATTAAGAAGTCCAGGAGTGAGGAGGCAGGCTCTCAGAGGCGGCAACCGAGTCCCCATGCATTGATTTATTCCTCAAGCTGTTTCCTAAGTTGAGGGGAAATTTGCACAGTTGGTGGTCATGGAATCCATGGGCAGCAGCAGAAGCCAAGGAAGGAGGAAGGGAGGTGCTGAGTTCAAATCTCCCTTCTTGTTTGCTGCAATCTGAGACAAGATACCTATACTCTCTGAGACTCAGTTCCCCCAGCTGTGAAATAGGGATACCATGGCCCACTCCTGTCTACTTCACACAGAGCAGTGGGAAAAAAACCAGTGAGAATATATATATATATATATATGTATATATATATATATATATATATATATATATATATATATATGTTTTTTTTCCCAACAAAACCAATCACTACTTTTTTTTCATTTCCTATGGTGTGGTTTATTTTTCCCCCACTTAATAGTATTTTATTTTCTCTACATGTAAAGATAGTTTTCAACATTCATTTTTATAAGATTTTGAGTTTCCAATTTTTTCCCCTCCCTTTCTTCCTTTTCCCCTCCCCAAGACACAAGCAATCTGATACAGGTTATACATGTGCAATCATGTCAAACATATTTCCACATCAGTCATGTTGGGAAAGAATTAGAACAAGAGGGAAAAGCCATGAGAAAAACAAAACCCAAACTCCAAACAAGCGAACGCAGTATGGAGAGCACACGCTTTAGAATTATAGAGGATCACAGAGACCATGGAGTCCACCCCCTTCCACTTTACAGGGAAGGAAACTGAGGCCCAGCAAGGGAATGGCTGTGGGATAATGGCCAGATAAGCAGATGGTCCTTTGGAAGCACGGAAGGAATGTGAGATGATGATGAGAAACGTCACACTTGCTACAGGAAGCCTTTCTTGGTCCCCAAAGTTGCTAGGGCCGCCTCCACCAAATGGTCTGGAATTTATTTATTTTTTGCTTTTTAGAAGGGCGGAAGGCAGGGCAATTGGGGTTAAGTGACTTGCCCAAGATCACTTAAAAGGCTAGTGAGTGTTAAGTGTCTCACGTGGATTCGAACTCAGGTCCTCCTGACTCCAGGGCTGGTGCGCTATTCACTATTCCCCCTGGAATTTATTTTGTATGTGCTCAGGTTATCATCTTCCCTAACAGAGTATAAGCTCCTTTGAGGGGGAAGACTTTGTGTCCCCGGAGCATGCACCCCCCAAAATGCTAATTACAAACCACTTTTAGATATATAGATCTGAGTCTCAAGAAACCCAGCTGTAGCTAATTAATCAATCAGTTAGCTAATCGCTTAGTCACCACGGCCACCCACTTCTCTCTGGGCCTCAGTTTCCTCCCCAGTTGGACTAGGGGGTGTCAAAGGTCCTCCCAGCTCTGATCTCCTATGGTCTGTTTGGAGACCATCTACCCCACCTTCCTTGATTCCCAGAAGAAAGCTGAGGCCCACGAAAGAGGCAGGGGCTTGTCCAAGGTCATGAGCAAGCTGGGGAGAGACCCAATGTTGAGTGTTGCTGGGGTCCTTCCTCTCCTATCACGAGCTCAGGGCACTTTCCATCCACCACTTAAGACTCCAACTCCTGATGGTAGAAGAAAAGAAAGCAGTAGAGCAGGAAGCAACGGCCACTGACCTGAGCTTGGCCCAGGGCCATCATAGGCTCTGGGCACCAGGGACTGCCCTGGAAGTGACCTCCAGGGCCCATCTAGCCCAATTCCCACTCATTTTACAGATGAGTGAACTGAGGCCTAGGAAGGGAGAGTCCAAGGTTATATGGGCAGAAAGAGCTAGGGAGGGGATCTGAACTTCTGTCTTACAGAACCAGTATTGCTCCTACCATCCTGTCCTGCCCCTGCTGAGGATGTCGATGCTGACCAGGTAACATTTATGTGGCTCTTAAAACTGTGCCAAACACTTTACATATTTTATTGGATTCAAGGTATGTGCTATAATCGCCCCATTTCAAAGATGAGGGAAACTGAGGTCGGTTTATACAGCCAGTGAGCGCTTGAGGTAGAATTCAAACTCAGGTTTTCCTGATTCTGGGTCCACCTCCCCAGGTGGGCTGGACCAGAGACACAAAGATGGGGGTGGTTCATCTCTGAGGAGCATGGCACAGTCTTGTCCATGCTAGCTTGAGGATGGCTAATTTGGCAGTCCTCTCAGGCTCACATCCACATGGCACTTCAAAGTCTGGGAAATGTGTTCCAGACCAAGCCCTGCTGGCTCAGAATGAGTGTAAATCACAATTGTTTCTGCAGTTTTGGCCAGAAACCCTGGGGTCTTCCCCACCCAGACCTCTTTTCTTTTTAAGAGGCCACTTTTGGTCTCATTTCTTACTTAGCCTTAATCACTGAATGGGCATTGCCTCAGTTAAACTGAGACCGGGTAAAGACCTTAGCTTGCAAAGGCCAAGGTGTCCCCCGGTACATCCTGGGCCATCTCCAGTCATCTTGATCCATATCTGGCCACTGGCCCCAAATGGCTCAGAGGAGCAAGGCTGGTGACCCTGCACAGCCCTGCCTCACTTAAATCCCATTCACTTGCATGTCACGTCATGGCCCTCTTTGAGAATGAAGGACAGACAGCAGCAACCCTCCTAGAACCACAGACTATCTGGGCTGGCAGCGGTGGGCTGGGGATTCCTCATTATACAGAAATGGAACCTGAGACCCAGAGAAGGAAGACACTTGCTCAAGGTCTCACAGCTGGTTAGGGGCAGAGCTAGGATTAGAAGCCAGGGTTCTGATGCCCAAACCAGACCTTTGCACTCCAGTCTTGGGGATGAGCTTGAGGGGACAGGCTGCAGGGCATCCGTAAAGATCAGGGAATGGCTGAGACGGGGAGAGGCCGAGAGGAGAGTGGCAGGGATGGAGGGGGACTGAGGGGTCAGGGAACAGCTGAGCTGGCTCCCCCACTCCCAGGCCAGGCCTGGTGAAAGGCTGTCCCTCTCAGCTGCCAAGGCCTATGACATCAGCCGCTTAAGAATAGCTTTCTTCCTCCTGGCAACCCTGTGACACTGGGGCCATGAATACTGGGGTATCTGTCCTCCCTCCACAGGGGAGGCAATGGCAGGTTTGCCCCAGGTCCTGCCATCCAGCCCAACAAAGACATAGGAAGCCTCTGCTCTGGGCAAGGCCCTGTTTAGGGTGGGGGAAGATAGGGATCACCAGCCCTGCCCTCAGGGGGCTGACCTCCTGGGCAGGTTTTCTGACCCCCAAACCAGTCTGGCACTTTTGGTTTATAACAGCCAAACCAAAACCTGTCCATTTTGTAAATGAAGCCTCCAAAACAGGTAAGGCAGGATGGAGGCAGGTTGTTCTGACAGTGGGGAAACTGAGGCGACCGAGGGGAAGAGCCTTGTGGGAGAGCCCGGCCCAGGTCTCCAGTGCCAAGCTCCTCACACCCTTTATATGGCTGCCAAGGCGATTCTCCCCAAATCCCAGGTCTGGCAGCAACAATAAACCCCAGGGGTTCCCTGTTAGCTCCAGGAGCAAATGCAAGCTCCTCCCTTTGTCACTGGGAATACCGCAGAACGCCTCAGCCTCAACTTACCTGTCCAGTCTCAGACCGCCTGACTCCTCCGGTGCAGATCAGCCCTCTGCTGCGCAGCCCTTCCCTCTGCTCTCTGCTCCCCTCCCCTCCTTACAGTTATTTTCAATTCCTTCCAGAGGAAAGGCACATCACTGAGTGAGCAATGTGGCTCCATGGCTCTGTGCCTGTGGCCTCCATGATCCAAAGACTCAGCTCAATCTTCTACATGAGTCCTGCCCGCCCTGCCCAGCTGCATTTGCCCCACCCCCTCCTTCAGGCTTCTGGTACTCATTTTGTGGGTACAGAACATCCCCTCCTGATTCCCCCAACAGAACGTAAGCTCTTCTTGGAAGGCAGACACTTTCATTTTTGTCTGTCCAGCCCCCTAGTGCAGCAGTGCTTGTTCTGGCTAATTAATAAATGATTTGTATGGATCACTAGACCTTGGTTGGGTTCGGGGGAAACACTGAACCCCTGAGAGGGGGAGCCAGAGCAAGCATGTGTGCGTGCATGTGCATGCATGTGTGTGGGGAGTTGGCTCCAAGATCAGTTCTGAACCTGGTCCTGGGGAAACAAGACCCTCTGAGCACAGAAGAGGATGAGAATCAGGCCTAAGAGGAGGGCCACTGGGGAGCGGCGCCAACCACCTTAACTTGCCTGCCCTGAAAAGGAAACAGAATGAGGTTACAGAACCAGGCTGTTCCCTCCCCACCAGAGCCACACCATAATCCCTGTTCCAGCCCAGCTTTCCCAGGAGAGTTAATGGAGGCAGCTTCCCTCTGCTCACCCCGGATCAGGGGATCAGACACGGTGAGCTGGACAGGGCCACAGGCACAGTCGGGCTGGATGTCTCCATGTTACAGGTGAGGAGACTGAGGTCACAGTGAGACTTCCATGAGCCAGCATCTGAACCCAGAGTCCTCTCGGTCCAAATTCCTCTCTTTGTCCAATAAACCACACTGCCTCTCACGGCAATTGCAACGGGAAAAATTCAGTAATTGAGCAAATTATTGGAGGTGCTGGTGTGGTTTAGGCACGACTTCTGATGGCTGTCAGCACCTCTGGGCACTCCTGCCCCCAGCCAGGTGCAGGCCCCCCCACCTGCCACCTGGTACCAGACCAGCTATGAGCCTAGCTGCTGGGCGGGCTCCCCCAAGTCCGCCTCCACTCAGCCACTGAAAAGACGTCTGGCCGTCATCCCCTGCGCAGTGAACTCTAGCGGCTCCCTAAAGCCTCCAGAAGAAAAACTAATTAGATACTGTTTGCTATTCAAAGCCCTTCACTTGTCCCCATGCCCACTCCCTATTACTTACTCCCCTCCAGGTACTCTGGAACCTTGTCCTGTCAGTCACCAGTCCAGAATATCAGAGCTGGGAGGGGCCTCGGAACCTAGAACAGGAGATGGCAGAGCTGGGAGGGGCCTCGGAACCTAGAACGGGGGAAGTCGGTGCTGGGAGGGATCCTGGAGTGCTTTAATGCGTATTCCATACACATGTAAAAGCCACTCCGTCGCGTACCCGGGCGAAGAAGCTCGGCTCTGGCCCACCTGCCGCCCGGGGTGGGGGCAGGGCTCCGGCCAAGGTTACCCAGAGCTGGGCGGCTCCCGGCTCCGCACCGAGCCCTCCGCAATTCCCGCCCCTCCAGGCTCCCACCTCCACCTTTGCAGCACCAAACTGCACCACTGGCAGAGCGCATGCGTCGGGCCGGGCTCCGGCCGGGCGGAGGAAGGGAGAGCTCGGAGGCGCTATTTATAGCGGGTGACGTCACCTAGAAATAGCCTTTCTGGGCGGGCCCGCCCGCCCTCCCCCCTCTCCCCGTGGGCGTGGTTTCCCGCCGGCGGGCCGGGCCGCCGCGGTGCGCAGGCCCACGGGGCACCGCCGCCGCCTCCCGCCCGTGGCCCTCCCGCCAGGAGCCACCTCCTCCTTCTCCTCCTCCTCTCTCGCCCCTCCCGCCCGGCAGCGGCAGCCTCAGCCTGGGCATCGGCGGCGGCAGCAGCACGATCCCGACAGAGCAACGGCAGCAGCGGCGGCGCGAGCCTCCCTCTCCTGCTCCTCCTGCTCCCTCGCCTCCTCCTCGCTCGCTCCCTCCCCGTCGGGCCGCAGCCCCAGTCCGGGAGCCGCCCGAGCCGAGCCGGAGCCGCGAGCCGCCCGAGGCGCGGGCGCACGTGGCCGAGCGAGCCCCAGCCCAGCCCGGCCCGGGCCTGACGAGGAGCCGCGGCGGCGGAGGCAGCGGCGGCGGGAGCGGCCCGAGCAGGCGGCGGGAGCGGCGCCATGGGGGACCGGGAGCAGCTGCTGCAGCGCGCGCGGCTGGCCGAGCAGGCGGAGCGCTACGACGACATGGCCTCCGCCATGAAGGCGGTGAGTGCGCGTGCGCGGGGCCGCGCGGGGGCGCGCCCTGCCCTGCCCGGCCGGGAGCGAGCGAGGGCGCGGGCCGCGGTCTCCGGCTCCCTCGCTGCCCCCCCCCCCCGCACCGCCCTCTTAGAGGCCGGGGGTCGTTTCCTGCCCCCTCCCCTTGC
>CM053580.1:583988061-584004886 GCA_028627135.1 Pseudochirops cupreus
CCCCTTCGTGTCTCCGACAGAGCAGCCCCTGGATGCTCCCGGAGGCCCGGGCCAGGCTGGGGGAGGGGCTGCTCCCTGTTACTCCTTTCACATTAGCAGGACTTGCTTGACCCCCACTTCCCCGGGCCTCGGGCGGCTGCCCCCCCCGGGAGGTGTGGGGGGGCCCTTCTGCTCTTATTCTCCCCCCGCCTCAGTGGGGCTGCCCCTTTAGCCCCAGGTTTAAGATCAGGAGGGGGGCGCGTGTGTCCGTTGTGGGGGTCAGGCCACGCCCTGCCTAGGGCGGCTCCTCCCCGCCCCCCCAGTTATCGGGCGCAGGAGCGCTGGGCCGTCTGCTCCCCGGGGCCCCTGGCTGCCGGTGGGCTCCGCTTCGAGGCCCCCTCCTGGTCTCGCGGCCGGCTCCGTCTCTGCCCCCCCTCCCCTTCCCCGGAGAGGCCAGGCTGAGGGGAGCCCGAGGTCCGCAGACTGGGGAGGTGGTGGAGGTGCTGGAGCTGCGCCCCCAGCCCGGGGGCCCGTCTTCTCTGCTGCTCTTGGAGCATCTTGGGGACTCAATCGTTGAGCCTGGATGAAGCACCTACTGTGTGCTGGCCCCACCCTCTGGGGCTTCTCCCGAGCGCCCACCCTCTGCCAACCCCCTAAGGGTCCCTCTCCCCTAGGGACGCTGCCTCTTTCCATCCTCCCAGGCCCCCGGGCGTGACCTTGGCTCTTGTTCCTTTTAGCCCCTGAGGTCACAGGAATAGTGGCTGGCAGTGAGGGGGGGCGCCCTCCAGCTGCCCCGCAGCACCCCTGCCCCACCCGCCTTCTACCCTGGTATGCCCACATTGCCATGGGCCTCGCCCTCGGTGGCGGGTCATTTCTCAGTCTCGCCTTCCCCTTGCTGCAGCACTTGTCAGAGCAGTGGGCTTCCTTCCTGCTCCCTCTCCTGAGCACCCAGAGGTTCCCCGAACTCCCCTCTCCTCCAGTGCTGGGCCTCCCAGAGCCTGCATCTCCAGAGAGAAGCCTCCTGGCCCCTCTTCCTTCCCAGATTGTCTTGTGCTTCATTGTCAGCCTTTCCTTGCTTCCTCTGGGCTGCTCCACACTTTTGTCTTCATGGCCTGGGGCCCTGAACTTGCACACCCCTCTCTGCACACCTCTGCACACCCATCTCTGCACACTCATGGCAGTAAGGTACTTAGTGGGTGCTGATCCGGATGCCTCCTGTTGTTGGACAGCTCTCACTGTCACTGAGCCTCAGGGCACGCCTGGGGAGGAACACCCTTGGCACAATCAGGGGGTGATCAGTCTGACCAGGGGCTTTATGGATTTCATCTTTTTTTTTCTGGGTGTCTCACATGATAAAGTGTCGGGCTGCAGACAGGGACCTCCTTAGGGCTGATGCTCTGGCACCAGATTTAAGGGCTCTTCCACTTTTCTTATCAGAATCCTTGGTCCCTATAAGGTCTGAAGAGAATGCACAGTGGTCAGGAGGAGGGTGAAGCTGTGGAAAGGAGCCCACAGGAAGGGGCTGGGTTGGGAGTTCAAGTCTGGCTCTGTGGGTGACTAAGGTGACCTTGGGTTGGTCCCTGATGTTCCCCAAGCCCCTGTGTCTGAAGCCATTAAGTGGATTGAAGTTAGGATGAGGATGGGGTGGAGGGAGCAGATCTAAGGCAGGTCAAGTCTCTTAGCTCTCATAGTTTGGAATTCTAAGAGGGCAGGAAAATGAAAGATCACCCAAGTAGAGATTGAAGGGGCCTGAAAGACCGCCTGTGCTTCTACCCATTGCGAGGTCGAGTGATGTGTTCAAGGTCACACAGAGGCAGAATCTGAACCCAGGGCCATGCAGGCTCCAAAGCCTTTTGAGATATGACTGAATGGAGACTGTTCTGCCGCGGACCATGACAGACACTTCAGGGCTCCCTGATGTCAGGGCTCTAGAACATTGAGTGTGCTGCTTGGGAGGCAGAAAGAACCAGAGCCCAAGTCCTCCTCGTAAAGATGGAGGACACCACCCCACAAGCCTGTTCCTGTTACTCTCAGCAGTTTCGTGAGGAGGCTTTAATTTAGCTTCTTGCAGACTAATGGGCCTGCCACTGTCCTGGGAATAGTCTTCCTCTGAGATGATGGATTTTTTTTTGACAAGTCATTCTAGTTATTCAAACATAACTTTTCCCAGGGTGATTCTGTTCTTTGCATTGCTTTAGTATGATGCCCTATTTTTCCGTTTTCTAAATTGTAAGTTATTTCAGCTTTTTTCTGGTCAAATTATTCGGAAGGTATTTATTGGAAAGAACTTGGGGGGCAGTAGATTGCATATCCCCTTATTTTTAAAACCACGTACACTAAGGCAGCCAGGTGGCACAGTGGATAGAGCACTGGGCCCGGAGTTAGGAAGATTTGAGTTCAAATTCAGCCTCAGTATCTGTGTGACCCTGGGCAAGTCACTTCACCATGTTTGCCTCACCATGTTTGCCTCAGTTTCCTTCTCTGTAAAATGAGCTGGAAAAGGAAATAACAAAATTTCTCCAGTGTCTATGCCAAGAAGACCCCAAATGGGCTCATGAAGAGGCTGACAAAACTGAATAACAAATCCACACAATGGGGAAACATCTGATGTGGATTTGTGGCCGTGATTTCGTGTTTGTTTCCAGTTTTTTAACTTTGTTTTTCAGTTGGAGTCTTCACCGACCAGAGGGATGAGGTTGGTCCTCAGGGACACTTTAAATTATGAAGTAGCCTAGGGTGCACTTGCAACTTGGTGTCCAGATCATTCAGTCAAACAGCCTTTTCCTTCCACCCATGATGATGGTAGCAAGGAGTGTTCCTTTGGGTCTAGAGAAGGGACAACCTTGAGCTTTCTCTCTGGTCTTAACTTAGGTCTAGGCTTATTTTCTATTCACAGAAGACAAGAGTGGTTCATTCAGTTCAGTGAGAAGAGCACTAGATGGAAGGTCAGAGGCCCTGGGTTCCGATCCTGTGTGACCTTGGGAAAGCCACTTTGCCTCAGCTTCCTCATCTGTAAAATGAAGAGGGTTGGATTGGATGCCCTTTTAGGGCCTTTGCACTTCTAAATCTGTGGTTGTATATGCTTTCTATGATCCTGGATGGAGGAGGTGGGGATGGGAATGTGCAGTTAACCCTCTGGCTAGGAATTAGAATAGTCCAGGGCCTTGGATTTGGGAGTCAGGAGACCTGGGTTCAAGTGTTGATTCACCCATGCTTAGTGTGGGACCTTAGATAGGGTCAAATAGCTTATCCTGTCTGCTCTCCTCCCCCCTATTCTGAGTCCAAAGTAGGGAGTGCCCTTCTGAAAAGTGCTCTGGGAAACTTGTGGAGGTTGTATTCTGACAAAACTGGGCAGTTATGGAAGATTTTAAATATTTAAGGAGCTGGAGGAAGCAGGCCTTTAATCAAGTTAGGGATAATTATCCAAGATGGAGAGTGTTAATGGAGAGCTAATTTCATTGTGGGTCCCATTGCCCAAGATGGCTCATTTTAAATTAGAATTGAGAAATAGGCATGGATTTGTAAGAAATTACAAAACCCAATCTGAATTCATTGGAGGCAGTGCATCAGGCTATGTCTTAAAAAAACCATTGGGCATAGGTTGTGCTTGTGCTTGTGAAGACTGGAGGTGTTGTAATCTCTTGAGGTCTTAAAACCAAGAAATGGGAAGGTACTTCAGGAAGAAGGAGCCAGAGAGGAAGAGACCCTTGTGGACTCAGCTGGGGCCGTGAGGCTCTTGGCCCAGCAGCTGGAGGCAGATCATGTGAACGGCAGATGAAGCAAGTGGTAAACGGGGGAGAGTGAGGACAGAAGACCAGCAGGCCATTTGGGAATGCTGAGCTCCAGAAGGCACCAGTAAGGACTTTGCAGGCCAGCTGGAGCCTTGATCCTTGACTCCTGAAGCTCTGAAGCCAGGCTGGAGCCATGCGCCGGAAGCATTCCAGATGAAAACCAGCAAGCCCCACTTGCTGCTGGCCGGTGCTGAAGGGGGGATTTCATCATGGCTTTGTCTTGTCTCTTAGGAGATCTGAGCTGGCTCTTTTCTTCCTCTTTCCCGACTTGCCTGAGTTGAAAACTGGTGAGAAAGTATGATACTCTCCCCAGTCAGTGACCTGCCTGGCAGTAGTGGTGGGACCACAGTTCCCTGATTTTCTCAGGCCCTGGGGTCTCTTTCACCTCCAGTAAGCCGAGTAGATAGCTTTCTCCCTTCTTCCCGCTTTTCCCTCCATTATATAAATTCCTTCCTTCCCCCTTGAGGAAACTGCCTTCATTTACAGTACCCAAAACTTTTTCCCCTCTTGTTTGGTGATTTATCATACTTATGACTAGCATTCAGATAGCCCTTTAAGATTTGCTGAGCACTTCACAGTATTATCTCACTTGATCCTTATGAGAGCCCAGGGGAAGAAGGTGCTATTATCCACATTTTTACAGATGAGGAAACAGAGACTAGGGTTAGGTGACTTTGCCAGAGTCACTAAGCTGGTGTCTGTTTGGGGAAAGATTTGAACCCAGGTCTTCTTGACTCCAGCCTTGGTGGTAGGCTTCCCGATGGATCTGTTTGTGAGTCGTAGCCCAGGGGCCGGAATTTCAGTCCTTGCACGGAGGCTCCTTAGACCTAGGAACTCACAAGTTTGTATATTAAAAGGAAAGCCACTGTTCTTATCCACATGGTAGGACAGTCTTCCTACTTTTTTGATAGCTGATCAGTTAGGTAAGTACACACTTTAACTTCACGTTGATCCTGCTTGAAGGTCCTTGTTAAGAATTGTAGGGGCAGTGGTGCAGTGAGTAGAGCACCAGCCCTGGAGTCCGGAGGACCTGAGTTCAAATTCAGCCTCACACACGTTACACACTTACTAGGGATGTGACCTTGGGCAAGTCGCTTAACCCCAATTGCCTTGCCTTCCTCCCTCCCTCCCCCCAAAAAGAGTTGTAAGACTACATTCAAGTCAGATATTCTTGTATTTGGAAATACTTTCATAGTCTCATATACACTAATGCTTTACACAAAGGAATCCATACTCAGTCGTGTTACAGCTGCTGGGATCTGAAGAGCCTCATGTGACCCTGTCTCTGCTTACCTCTGTCTTTTATCTAAAGCGATTGCCTTTGACTGTAAACACGGCCTTAATTTTCCGGTTATTCTTCCCGGCTTCCTTTAGTGCCGCAGCAGCACTTAGCAGGTCTGGGTTGCCGTCGGCGGGAGCCGGCCAGGCGGCTGTGGGGGGGCCAGAGGTTGGTCTCTGGGCGCTTGTGGCCTGACAGGCTGAGCGCGACTTGGGTTTCCGGGAGGGAGGGCTGCGCGGAGCCGCCCGGGGCCCGGGGCCAGCTGTCGCTCCGGACGGACGACTCGGCAGGGCTGGGCCTGGGATGGGTCGCGGGCTCCATCCGCCTCTTCAGGCCTTCGTTTTAAAAATATCCTTTTAATCCTTTACAGTTTCTTTGAGAATTTTTATTGATGTTCATTGTTTCAGGGTCATATAAAATATCTTTTCCCTGCCCCTCCCAGAGGCCCAGATTCACAAAAGTAACTGATGCATCAGCCCATCTAGAAGGTCTGTGGGGCGGTATTCCCCCTCCCCCCAGCTCTGTTTGCAGTGGGGACGGGCGTTTTCACAGTTCCTCTTCTTTCCAGTTACATCATTGGAGTTGTCTGTTGTTTTTCTGGTTCTGCTTATTTCAGTTTGTATCAGTTGTTAGAAATCTTCCCACGCTTCTCTCTTCACCCAGATCATCTCTTTTTGTAGTCTCACCATGTTCCATTAGGTTCAGATACCATGCCTTGCTTAACTCATCCACCCTTAGGGCTTTGCTTGCTCTTCCTCCAGGCTGCAGATTGGGTCTCTTTCTTTGGTGGGTGCTGGCACTCATCTATTCCTAGAACCTGACATTGCTTCTGAGGCTGCCAGGGAAAATAGTATTCAGTGATGCTGGGCAGCTTACATGAGTCATATCACAAAGGAAAGCCATGGGGAAGGGCTATCTAGAGAGCAGAGTAGCTCTCCACATTGGCAGAAGGCTTTATTAACTGGCCAGATGTAAAGGGAACTTCCTGCCTCTGTGGGATGTGAGAAGAGCAATAGCCTGAGCCTGGCCTGGTGTGATGGAGGGCTCAGACCTGTCTCTGAGGCCTGGCCATTTCCTGCCAATAGGAAGCTTTCCTTTTGCTGGGTGAAAGGAGGAATAGTGAGCCATTTCTGGGGAGGGTGGGAGGGACAGGGAGTCAGGAAAGGCCTCCGGTTGGAAGAGGTGAGCTGGGGATTCTCAAGGTAGAGGGTGAGGAAGGAGGACATCGTAGGCATGGAGCCTAGCCTGGGCAAAGGCGTGGAGGCGGGCGGTTTGGGGGAATTGAAGAGAGGCCGCTTTGGCTGAATATAGAATGTGGGAGTGGGGTAATGTGAAATGAGTCAGCAGAGAGGTTGGAGAGGTAGGGCGTGAAGGGATCTGAATGCTAGAGAAGGTTGTGTTGTAAAAGTAACCGGGAGCCACTAAGCTTCCCAAGCAGGGGAGTCAGGAATTTGTTAGCTGCTTGGAGGATAGATTGGACTGGGGAGAGACCTGAGGCTGGGAGGCCAGATGTGGCAAGACATGATAAAATGCTTGAACTCAGTAAATCATAAATACTTGTGGTGACCTTGGTTGAGTCTTTTCTCTGGGCCTTAGATAGAGGGTTGGGACAGGAGGTCTGTAAGATCTGTTAAAGCACTAAAGTCTAGGGGCGGCTAGGTGGCGCAGTGGATAGAGTACCGGCTCTTTAGTCAGGAGGACCAGAGTTCAAATCCGGCCTCAGATACTTAACACAAGAACTAGCCGTCTGACCTTGGGCAAGTCACTTAACCCCAATTGCCCCCTCCAGAAAGCAAAGATAAAAAACACTGAAGTTCTCATCTCAGACTAGCTCTGGGCAGAGACAGTAGGTATGTCAGTCAGTCAGTCAGCAAACATCCCGTAACTGCTGTGGGCCCCTGGGTTCAGGGGATACAGTGAATAAAGAGAGAAGTGATTCTTACTCTCAAGAATTTACTATTTAATGGGAGAGACAGCAAGGAAACGTATCGAGAATTAGTACAGACACATACTAAATAGTTCAAGTCCAGTGGTTAGAGGTATGCTTGGGTCGAGGCCCAAAGAGAAGGATTCTGTCAGGCTGCTGCCCTTCTGGGGGTAGACGATGACCCCATCTCCAGGGATCCCTCCCTTTCTTATAGGGGGCCCACTCCCAAGTCCAGGCAGACCCTGGTGTGACCACCTCATGAGCCGGCTTCCGTCACCATGTGATGTAGAGTCCTTCTGTAACTTGGTCCACCTATTTGACAGATTGGATGGTCAGTGAGCCTCACTGCCCTCATGAAGCTTCTTTATCCCCAAGACTTCACACACCTGTGAGCTGGGTTGGGCAGATGTGCCTGTTTACCAGTCTGTTGGTGAGGACGAAAGCACTGGGACCTTCCCGTCATCATTTTAGGATTGTTAGCCAAGGTCATCCCGAGTACTAAGTAGCAGGGATGGGGTTCAAACCCAGGTCTGCTGACCCCTAATCCCACCTTCCCTTTACATTCCACCAGCAGTTCTCAAAGTGGACTCTGGGGATCCCTGAGGCCCTTGCAGGGAGTTCAGGAGATCCACAGTATTTCATAATATGAAGATATTTGAGTTTTCAAGACAGTACATTGTTATAAAAGCTCTTGGTGGGGCAAGTTCTCAGTAACTTGAAGGGTTGTTGTTGAGAACAGAATGTTGGTGACCTGCAGATGGTCCATAAGGAGGGCCTGGTCCTTGAAGCTCTTTTGGGGGTGGGCTGGAGAGTGCTTCTGGTCATCCACCCACTAGGCAGCTTGAGTGTTTATCGGAGAGATGGCACTAGCCCCTGAGTGGCTCCACACTAACTGGATATGTCAGAAGTTACCATGTAAACAGTCAGAAGGACTTGGCACCTCTTTTTTACTTTTTTCTTTTTTTTGGTCTTTTTGGAGGGGGGAAGGCAGAGCAGTTGGGTGTTAAATGACTTGCCCAAGGTCACATAGCTAGTAAGTATTGTGTCAGAGGTTGGATTTGAACTCAGGTCCTCCTGACTCCAGGGCCAGTCCTCTATTTACTGTGCCACCTAGCCACCCCAATGGTTCTTCTTTCTTATGTCGACCTAAGTGATCCCGCAACTGCAAGGTCAAGACAGTTACTCTGACCAGGATGCCAGTCACTGAGTGCACACAGAGCGGCTTCCTAGGACCCAAAGGCCCTGTTGCTAATTGCCTTCGTGGCAGCTGCATTTCTGTGGGGTGGTCAGTTTTCTATTCTCTGACCTTGAAATAACAGGATCATTGTTCCTGTTGTATAGGTAAGGGGATATGACTGGCTCAGAGTCCCGTAGCTAGCAAGCTGGAACACCCCACGAGCAAGTCCAGTTCTTAGCACGTAGTAGGTGCTTAAGAAATCTTTATCAACTGACCAGGAACATACTCTTAGTGGTGCCTCATTCAAAGAATGCTTGGGGGCCATCCGGGCCAGCCATCTCCTCTTCCAAAGGAGGAAGGAAGCTTAGATGCAGAGAGGGGCCTGTAGTTGCCCCAGATGACGCAGTTATTTGGGGCAGAGTTGGGGGTGGGGGCTGTCACAATGCAGTTTGCCTGATTTCTGGCCTAGTTTTGGTTCCGTCAGACTGCCCTGGCCTTTTCATGACCGCCTGGTGCTGTCATTTAGGGAGAGGCTGCTGCCCAGGGCACTGAGGATTGCAGTGAAGGACACTTCTCAGAAATATATGAATCTTTTTAGTTCTTCCTGGCTCTTGGAGTCTGAGCCCAGAAGGTCCCAGGGACCGTGGGGCTGCAGTTTCCAAATGGCCCCACTGCCTGGATGCCCTGACTAACCTTGTAATTGTCTAAGGCTGGGCCACATGTCTCATTATTCTTTAATGTCCAGTTTAGAAAGAGTAACCAAACATCTGAAATTGTTCGGGAGCCTTGGGCTGGGGGCCATGTTCCATCTCAGGGCAAGTGTTCCAGGGGAGCTAGTTAGCTACTTCCTGGTCCAACCTCCAGCTTTGTTAGGCATGGATGTGGACTATGATTCAGTCTGACTGGCAAACTACCAGTTGATTATTCTGTAAAAACCAGTACTCCTTAAGTAACTTGACTTTTCTTTTGAAGAGGTCACCATTGTAAATATTGCCCAGCTGGCCCTTGGCTGAGCAAATGGGAGGCACGCTAAGGAAGGGCCTGCAAAGACTCTGGTACTTCTCTGTGGTTGGATGGATGCTGTGTTGAGCTCCTGAGGGCCAGGGGACCTGTGGGGGATCTACACTCGGTCTCCTTAGCACAGGACACTCCCTGTCACTGTAAATGATGATTCAGTGTTTGTTGGATCAGATCAAGATAGAAAGCCCACACCTCTTACTAGCCAGTAGCCTCTTGTCTCCTCCCTTAACAAATCTTGTATCAGAATTCAAAGCAGATAGCAAAGCCAGTGAGTGATTGGGCTCCTAGAATGTTGGATTGGGAAGGGAATTGAGGAACACAGAACATTAGAACAAGGAGGGACTTGAGGCTTCTAGAACACTGGTGTTGGGAGGGACCACACCTCCCATATCTCATGGATTAGGAAACCGAGGCCCAGTGGAGTGACCATGCCCAGAGAGAGACAGCTGGGGAGTCTTCTTGACTGTCTCTCTAACTTTCCTTCCACTGGACATTTGAAATGTAATGATTGATTTCCACTTTTATTGTTTGAGGTAGTTGAAGGAACTGGGGGAGAAAAGTCTTGGGGAGTGAGGACAGGCTATGACCTTTGTCTGAAAGTACTTGAGATACTGTCATGGTGGAGGGATTGGGCTTCTTCCTTTTGGTCCTGGAAGGCAGAACTGGGGATAGTTGCAGGGAAGCCGAGTTCAGTCCAGTGTAAGACATTTCCTGACCATTAGAGCTGTCCAGCAATGGGAAGGGTCATCTTTCCAGGTGGGTTTTCCCTTCCCTGGAGGAATCTAAGCAAAGTTGGGATAGCTGCTTCCTAGGTGGAAGGATTCTCCTTCAGGGATGGGTTGAACAGGATGGCTGCAGAAGGTGGAATGTGAACTGAGTCTTGGAGGATGCCAAGAACCCGCTGAGGGAGAACATTTTGGTCCTAGAGTATAAAAAGGCACAAGGAAGCCAGTGTGGCTAGATTGCAGGTGTGTGGAGGAAGGAGTGAGGTGTGAGAAGATTGGAAAGTTAAGGTAGGTGAGGGTCAGGCTGTGAAGGACTTTGAAGGATCCTGTTGGTAATAGGAAGCCTGGAGTTTACTAAATAGGGGGATGAAATGGTCAGAACTGAGCCTTACTTTGGTGGCACAGTGGAGAGTGGACTTGAGTGGGAAGAGGGTGGAGGCAGTTTCCTGCCCTCCCACCCCCCCATCCCAGTGCAGGTGTGAGGCAAAGAGGGCCTGTGCCAGGGTAGGGGCCATGTGAGGAGGTGAGAGGAGAGATGTGCGGGTAGAGACAAGACTTAGCTGATTGGAGGTGGGGAGTCAGTTCAAGAGAGGAATTGAGGCTGGGCGACTGGGAGGGTCAACAGTGACAGGGTATTTAGAGGGGGCAGGGCTTGGGGGGAAAGATAATTGAGTTCCGTTTTAGACATATTGAGTTTAAGGTGTCTATGGAACATTCAGTTTGAGATGTCCAGTAGACAGATTCAAGACTGATGCTATATCAGTAGAGAGCCCAAGTAAATCTGGAGTCATCAGTGGAAAGATGATAGTTAAAACCACTAGAGCTGATGAGATCACCAAGTGAAATTGTATAGGAGAAGAGAGCGATCAGAGCAGGAGTCCAGAAAGACAAGGCCGCTGGTGCTTTTGGGGAGAGCATTTCTGGTGCAATGAGGAGGTCGGAAGCTAGATTGGGGAGAGTTCAGAAGAGATAAAGAGGCGCCTGCTGTAGATGGGCCTTGAGTTAAGGGTGTCTACAAGATAACCACATAGATAACCAGGCAGTCGGAAACGCAAGATTGGAGGTCAGGAGAGAGATTAGGCCTGGGCAGATACGTCTGAGGATCGTCAGCATAGAGGTTGATTGTTTGGTATTGCTAAATACTAAATTGCTGATAAAACTGCCAATTGCAGTATATAGTAGTGTAGAGAAGAGGGCCCAGGACAGACCCTGAGGAATGCCCACCGCTGCTGGGGTGAGCTGGTAAAGATCCAGCAGAGGATGCTGGGAGCGGTTGGACGAGAGTGAAGAGAGAGCAGGGCCAGGACAGCTTTGAGAGAAGAGAAGAGGGTGATTGAGGAAGGAGAGGGTTGGCCGTCAGTGTCTGCATGTGAGACCAGCAACGAGGGCACTACCCTTGTCCGCATCATCAGTGAGCAAAGGTTGGGTTAAGCTGCAGGGGTGGGGAGCCGCTAGGTCCTTAAGCACGGCAGAACTAACCTGCAACCTTGGCTTCTCTGCTGTTGGTTAAGGCATCCCAGGGACCCCTTGGACTGGGAGTGAACAGAGTCAAAAAGAAAGTCGGGAGTGGTGCTTACTAGTAAATGCCATTTCCATTGTCGGCTCTTTGTTAAAAAATGACCTTACCAAGGGTCCTTGGAGTCCTGGCTCTGTAAAAGGTGGATTTGTAGTATTTGAACAAGAACCGATGAGATAACTGAACAGAACAGGCTCCGGAGGTTTCTAGGGAGGACTCATTCTTTACTATGGAAATTTGTCTTCTGGCAGACCTATAATCAAAAATTGTAGTAAAAAAGGCATACGACGTAACCCTTTAAAATGCAGCTTCACATAACCAGTTCAGGCCACATCTGGAGTGTTGTGATGAGTTCTGGGTGCTCCATTTTGGAAGGATGCTGGTGACTGAAGGGTGATGCAGAAACCTTGAGACCTTGAACGTTAGGTGAGGCCAAGTGGAAAGAGATGAAGAGAATGGGGTTAGGAAATGGGGACGGGCTGTGGTCAGGATCTGCGTGTCTCACCGGCCGACTAACAAGAAAGTAAAACAGCTCTGGGCTTTTAGCTTCTCTTGAAAAAGCTGCCCAAGATGACCGAGGAGGGCAGGGCTGGAGAGAGGCCCTCTCCTCCACCTGGCAGGGGAGCTGGGAGCTGCTCCAGACTGTCTGGAAAACAGTTGGCAATTATTCTGAGAAAGTGACAAAGGAGTCCTTGCCCTTTGGCACAGGGGGTCCCTCTGCCGGGCTCCAGGGCCCCCAGATCATCAAAGATTTCAGAGCAGCCCTTTTTCTGGGAACGGAGAATGGGGAGCCACATAGATACCATACACGTTCTACATGATTGTAATGGAATATTACTCCATTGGGAGAAATGTTGAACATGAATTAAGAGGGGGCGGCTAGGTGGCACAGTGAGTAGAACACTGGCCCTGGAGTCAGGAGGACCTGAGTTCAAATCTGGCCTCAGACACTTAACACACTGGCCATATGACTTTGGGCAAGTCACTTAACCCCAATTGCCCTCCAAAAGCAAAAATAAAAAAATAAAAAGAATTATGAGGAGTTTGGGAAGACCAGTAGAAACTGATGCAGTATAGCAGAAGCAGACACTGGAAACCCCCACCCTCAGTAACAGCATCAGCTCTGAGATGTCGGTGTGCTGGAGCCTGTGCTGGGAAGAAGAATCGCCTCCCATCTTTCATTGGGAGGGCTGGGGCTTCAGGTGTGGAATGCACCATTGGATCGGCTGAACTTCTTCATTTTTGTTATAAAGGATGACCTGCTGGGGAGGGGAGACAGGAGGGCAGGGGGATACTTCTGCAAATGAAGGGGGTGGAAAAATACAGTTAACAAGAATATTTTAAACCCTAAGGGCAACTATGTGGAGAGAGGAACTGATTTCCTTTGAGGCGGCAGAGGACAGAAATAAGGCCTCATCTGTGAAAGGAGTAGTTTGACTTTGCACGTGGCTCCCGAAGGCCCATCTGGCTCAGGGGATTGAGTTACCGGGAGGTGTGTTCAGGATCAAAATGAGGAAAGATTTCCTGAATTCTTTTTGGAGCCTCCCAGTTGGTTTTCCTGCCCTCAGTTCTCTCCCTTCCCTGGTCCATCCTCACAGTGGCCAGATCTCTGTTCTTTAAAGCACGGGTGTGATTGCCTTGCATGAGAAACTGCTGGGCTCCCCTGGTGCCTCCAGGATTCGAGGCCAGTTTGGCCTTGAAAGCTGTTCATTTGTCACAAGTGTCTGTCTTCAGCCGTATCTCTGCCCATTGTTTCTGTTCCCTTATTCTACATGCTAGCCTACTTTCTATAAGCCTTAAACCATGGCCCTCTCCCACCGGGGCCTGAAAGGCACTCCCTACTTACCCTTGCCTCTTAGCATCTCTACCTTCCTTTAAGGCCCAACTCTTAGCTGATGGGAGGGTGTTCATCCCGAGACGGGGAGCCCTGTGATTGAGGGCTTTGGGCTGGGGCAGGAGTGCAAGGATTCCCTGGGGAAGTAGTGGGAGCAGACACTTAGAATTGCAGGGGATGTAGGGGCGTCTGGCCCCTCTGGTCCAGCCTCTCCATTGGACGGATGGGGAAGTGGTTTGTCCAGTCACAGGGTAGTAAATGGTGGAGCTGGGATTCAAACTCAGGCCCTTTGACTCCCCCACTGGTGATGTTTCTAATGCATGTGATGCCGCTTCCTGCAGCTTAATTTCAGTGATGCCCTCCCTGTCCACAAGAAGCATCATAAAAGGGCAGTAATGAGGAAATACAAGATCGGAAAAGGAGATGAGCTGTTCATCGAGTGAGAGAGGTACTGCAGGTGGACACTTGAATGGCATTGAAGAATTTGCTGTTGATCTGGTGGGTACCAGGGAGCTATTGGCTGTCTTTTTTTTTTTTTTAGACAGGTTAAGGCAGGGCTGTTGGAGTTAAGTGACTTGCCCAAGGTCACACAGCTAGTTAAGTGTCAAGTGTCTGAGGCCAGCTTTGAACTCAGGTCCTCTGAGCCACCTAGCTGCCCCTGTTGTCTGTCTTTAAGCAAGGCAATGACAAGATGAAAATGGTGGAAGACAGCTACTGTGGAAAAGGGATTGTGGGAGAACAGATCTAGGAGCTGGGATACAGCCTTACCCAAAAGGCAGATCTCAGTCTGGAGTAACTAAATTACTTTTAGATAACTAATTACTATTAGATAATGAATTATAGTTAGATAATGATTACTGTTAGATAACAGATCTGTTCCAAAGTAGAGTAGGCTATTTTGCAAAGTAGTGACTTCCTTGTGGTCGGAAGGTGACCAAAATGGAGGTTAGGGAAAAATCTTCTACAGATGGTGCTGGTAGAACCTGGGTGGGTGGAATGGAGGCCAGGCTCCCAGTAGGAGGCTGGCTCCATGAGCTCAGCCCCAGGTAATTGGATCTGGGACCCAGCATGGTGACTGGGGGTTGTGGTGCAGAGGTAGCTTTGAATCAGAGGTTTTGTAGGATGTGTAGGGAGGAGCTGTTGTAATCAGGTGAATGCCAGCACCAGTCACAGCCATGGCGGGTTGAGATGGAGGGTGGTTTTGGAGGGAGACCAGAGATCCCATTTTTGACATGTTGAGCCTCAGCTCATCTGCAGATGAGCTAGGTAGGCATCAAGAGAAATTAGTCTTGGTCTCCAATTAAACACCCTTGTATTGGGGTTGTGATTTGTCAGCAGTCCAAGTACAAAAAAGAATTTTTTAAAAGAAGACATTTAGGGGAAGGTAGAGGAGGCCAGGCTCTCTCTCCCTTAAAATTTTGGGGAGGGGCTCATTTCAGATTGTTAACCCTCTGCCCATTTAGTGAGCTCTAGCAGAGGTCTGGGTTCCGGGGCCGGCTCTGCCACTTAAGTTTTTGGCACTCTCTTAGCATTTAAAACCATTAGTAGAAATAATAAACTTAACTACCAGTAGCAAAGACAATGAACAAATGGTAGCCCCAGACTCTAGCCTTTAACAAGGCAGAACCAAAAGAATGAACAAGGAGAAAGGTACAAATTGGATGGAAGATGTTTTTGTTCAGTGGCCCCATTCAGACCTGTCTGAAATTCCACCTGACTCCTCGTTTTCTTTGCTTTTGTTTTTTCCTTCGTGTAGCTTTAGTCTGTGCGTGTACAGTTTGGGCTCAGCTGATTTCTTTCCTCTTCACTTCTCAGAGGCCTGTCCGTGTTTCTTTGTATGTCTCCTCGCTGTCACTTTCTGCCACCAACAGTTCAGAAGTGTCTCATTCCACCAAAGGGCCTGCTTTGGTCAGACATTCACTGATTGTTGGATGTGCCCTTTGCTGAAGGGTTGTCTGATTCGAGTTGAATTAAATAGATTTGTAGTTACCTGATTAGTGAGTTTTAGAGTATCCTTATGGTTACTAACAGTCTGTTTTTATTTCTTCCTTCACAAATTGCCCGTTCATGTTTTTTACTCTTGCTCCATTTGTCAGTACTTTATATTGGCCCTTCCAGAAGTAAGGGTCCCAGAACAGAGCACACAGTCCTTGAGGATGGGGGTCTAGCCAGGATGGAGACCATCGCAGGCCGTGATCTCCCTTGCTTGTGGTTGAGTTGTTTCAGTCCTGTCTGACTCTGACCCATTCTGGTTTTTCTTGACAGTGATACTGGAGTAGTTTGCCACTTTACTTCTCTAGCCCATTTAGAGATGAGGAAACTGAGGTAAACAGGGTTACGTTACTTGCCCAGGATCCCACAGCTAGTGTCTGAGTATTTGAACTCAGGTCCTCCTGTAGTCCTATCCAGTGGGTCCCCCACTGCGCTTGGGCCCCGTGCCTCTCTCAATGTTTCATTAACTTCTTGGGCCCAAGTCTCACTGTTGGCTTGTTGAGCTTGGAGTCCACTAAAGTCTCCAGATCTTTTTCTGTGAACTGCCTTCTAGGAATGTGCCTTCATCCTGGACTTGTGCAGATTTTCTTTGTCCATAACTAAAAAGGGACTTCAGATCTAGTTGGGGCACTTAGAAGTTCTTAGAAAGTCTTGTACTGTTGTTTTCTGCCGAATTTGTCTTTTGCTGGTTTTGCTTATTCTTTTCCATGCAGCCTGGTTCAGCCTCCTGGGTTGAACCCGTGCTTCTTTCCTCTGCTCAGGCCTCACTATGGGGACTGCTGCTGGTGTGGGCTTGGCAGCAGATTGCTCCATTGGAAGTGCTTCCGAAGTTACCAGAGGGTGGGTGCTGTGGTGCCATGCTGGTGTGGCTGCCACCAACGGTGGTCTTGCCTGTGGCAGAAATGGAACCAGTCTCATGGGCCTTGATTTGTGAAGCGTCTCTCTCTTGTAAGGGGGAAAAGTACTTGTGTTTGATATTAAATTATGGGGTGTTATTTCATGCCTTCTTTGAGCTTATATCTGAAGGATGGTTGTGTTTTATCCCAAAGCAATACATGAGAACAAGGCTCTGGCGAAAACATCCAGGCCAGGTTGTGTGAATTCTTCATTTGTTGAAGGCAGTTTGGTATGTTTGGAAGTGACAAGGGGAAGGCTTGGGTAAATCACTTGATCTCCCCTAACCTCAGTTTCTCCCTCTCTAAAATGGGATTGGATTAGATGCTTGCTAAGCTCGCGTGGTCTTTCATAGTGTTTTTGGGCTGTGGTGTGTTATGAGCTGACCCTCCTCCCCTCCCATGCCCAGACTTGAAAGGAGGGGCTGTGTTCAAAACCCAGCTAAGCTTTCCCATGGTGGGCCTGACTGATGTGAATCTTTGGGTTTTTACAGGTGACTGAGCTCAATGAGCCACTTTCCAATGAGGACCGAAACCTGCTCTCTGTGGCCTACAAGAACGTGGTGGGTGCTAGGCGGTCTTCCTGGCGGGTTATCAGCAGCATCGAGCAGAAGACGATGGCCGACGGCAACGAGAAGAAGCTGGAGAAGGTGAAGGCCTACCGCGAGAAGATCGAGAAGGAGCTGGAGAGC
>CM053580.1:584005386-584044621 GCA_028627135.1 Pseudochirops cupreus
GGCCCCTCCCATCCCTGACATCCCCTGCTCTAGGCCCCCTCCCAGCCCTGACATCCCCTGTTCTAGGGCCCCTCCCAGCTCTGACACCCCCTGTTCTAGGGCCCTCCCAGCTCTGACATCCCGTTCTCAGGCTCCTCCAGGCCCTGACCCTGAGTCTCAGCCCCGTCCAGGGGTCAGGAGACCTAAGCCCTTTTCCCACCCCGTTCCAGACAAGGGCTCCTCCTGCTGCCCCAGAGAGGAGGCCAGGGACACTGAGGCTGCATTAGGTTTTTATTTCTCTTTTCCATATTTACACGTATGTACAACTAATGCTGACATATGATACATTATTTCACAGAATTATCTTACACCCCTTGGCAGGGGAGGCCCCACAAAGCCTTTGCACCAGCCTCCTCACAGCACACAGTGGGGCAGCCCCAGCCTCCCTGGCAACTGGGTGCCCAAGTACGTGCCCATGGCACTGCCCAGACCCTGTGCCAGGCCCTTCAGGGCGCACTGGCATGCATTTTCTCCACACAGCTGGCCCAAAATGTCACTAAGCGGTTGTCACGGTTGATGCAGAAGTCGGTGAAGTCCTTCAGGAGCCTGTCGGCAAATTTCTCATCCCCAGTGGCACTGGAGCGCCACGTCTTGGTCAGCATGGTATTGTAGGCCCAGTGGTAGCCCACACGCTCCTCGCAGAACATGGTCTGGCCAGTGGAGCTGGTTGAGTTGCGTCTGCGCCGTTGCTGGCCTGAGAATTTGCGCTTGGAGTAGGGCAGCTGCAGGAAGACGGTCCCTATGGAGAGAGGGTGAGAGGAAACCTGTGAGGCAGCCATGCCCGCCCCAGCAGAGGCAGGAAGGCCCCCATCGTCCACCCAGGCCACAGTGCCTTCTCTCCCTCCCTTCCAAAAACTCTCAGTCACTGGCCGCTGCATGCAAGCTGGCAGGCTTCCCAGGAGCACCTGGGAGATGAGGGCAAGGCTGGGGGTGACAGGCTCTGTGTCCCCCAAATACAAAGCTGAGCTAGGCCACAGTCCCCTGCCCATCTAAGAGGGTGATGAGACACCAACTCCAAGAGGCATATACGTGGCATTACCCACAGGGGTCAAACTCAGGGGGCACATGGCCCCAAGCAGGAAGGCCATAATGGGCTCCCCAGAAAGTCTGTACCAGACTCAGTCTCAGAATCAGAGGGCTCAGCCAGCCTCTACCTGGAGGCCAGGTGAGAAGAGAGGCCCACTCCACTCTGGGACATCTGCCTAGACCTCACACCACGATGGGTCCCTTGGTACTTCCCCCCACAGACCCCATCTCCCCTTTGGGCCAAACAGAACACAACAAATCCCTCCTCCCTGGGCCTTCAGAGCAGGCACCCAGCCAGAAGGCAGCCATGGTTCTGGGGGAGCACAGGGAGCAGTGTTGGGGCAAAGGGCTTCACTGGACCGGACGCACAGAGTCCAACTAAGACTCCACACCCCACCTCCAGACAAGCCATTCACAGGGAGGAAAAGAAGCTGAGAGCCCACCTCCACTGCTGCTGGCATCCCACCTGCATCTCCCTGCCTGCCAGGACAGTGAATGCAGCCCCTCCAGACCTACGCCAACAGGGAAAAGGACATTTGGGAAAATGCTGCTCCCTGGGGAGCTGGCCAGGACGCAGCACCAGCAGGAGCTGAACATGAGAAGTGGGAGGGACCTGGGAACAGAGAACTCAGACAGGAAATCTGGCAGGGACCGTCCAGGGAGCCTGGAATAGAACGTGGGACATAAGGGACGTCAGAGGCCGCCCAGATCGGCAACAATGGCTTGAGAGGGGGAAGCTAAGGCAAAGGTAGGCACTCTGCTTCCATTCTGGGAGCCCCACATTCAGCTCTGGGATGTGGACAAGCTGGAGCAGGTCCACAGCACAGGGACTGGGGGAACTTCTTTCTGCTCAGCCCCAAGGGATGGAAACAGGAACAGCAGAGGGTCTGAGAGCAGGAGGAACAGGCAAAGCAGCCTCTTTCAGACCCACATGTGGAGAACCTTCCTGCCCAAGGGCACCATCACCAAGAGGCATGGCTGCCGTGGGCCTCTCAAGTCCCTTCCCCATGAATCTTGGGGAGCCAGGAAGGCTCCTCCTTGCCCAGGGTCACAATTCAGTTAGTGGCACCACTGGCATGCAAAGGACAACTCCTGTCTCCACATGCTCACACACAGATGCTGGTGTACACACACACACACACGCACGCACGCACGCACGCACGCACGCATGCACGCACGCCCCTGATACCTCCAAGGCACAGGCTCCCTTTGGGCACTTAACTCAGTTTCCAGATGACGTAGCTGAGGTTTGGAGACAGTGACTCCACTGAGGTTGGAGTCAAGAGAAACTCCATTTCCAGGCTAGGCCTCCTCAGACCAGGGGGAGAACAAGGGGGTCCTGGAGCTCTGAGCCTTAACTTTTGTCCAGCTGTACAAGGCCATGGGGCAGCCAGAACCCACCCTGTCCTGGATCCTCTGATGTGGTGCACTGTCGGGGAGGCCACCAGGGCAGGACTCTGCCCAGCCTTGAAATAAGATGGACACTGACCTTGGGGACCAGACTAAAGACACCAAAAGAGAAGGTCCCTCTGTTCCCCCTCCAGCAGCCCTGGGAGCCAGGCTGAGGCTCTGGAACAGTGTGTTGGGGAGTCAGGAGCCTGGGGTCTGCATGTGCCTTGGCCCTGGATCCACGTATGACCGAGGTGCTATCAGTTGTGTGACCGCCACCCCCTGCCAGGATGGCATGTCTCCCGGTCTGCCCCCCAGCTCCGGCTGAGCTGCCCATGAGGAAGGGCACATGCCTGGCCACCGTGCTTCCAAGGCCAGGGGGCTCCCCCTGCCCAGAGCTTCTGCGCCCACTCACCTGTGACATGGATGTACTGTGGTTTGTTCTCAGAAGGAAAGTTGAAGGCAGAGGCTGAATATTTGTCTTGCACAAATCCAAACCTGAGGAAATTAGAGGGAGCCGTGAGGGGCCTGAGGAGGTCTCTCACCCAATCTGGCCACAAAAGCCCATGGCCCACCCCCCTCACCAGATCCTTTCCTTGCTCCCACCACTTGAATTCGCTCCCCTGGGGGTGATTAGGGCACAGAGGGGATTCTGGATCCTGAAAGCCTGAGGCTAAGGCGGCAGAGTCCCAGAGCATGCTGGGAAGTGGTCAAGCTCAGACCCAAGGATGGTTTGGGTGGGGGTGGGGAGAAGGGGAGGTTCTGTTGTCCAAGGACTGGACTAAACCAGTCCTAAAGGGTTTAGCACCCAGTGACCATCTCAGGAAGCATCTTCTTGGCCACAGCTACTCACTGAGACCCCAGGCTAAGGGGTGGGGGGCCTGGGGAAGAAAGGGGGGAAGCCTAGACCCTGGGGTCCCTGCCACTGCAGCCCCTTTGGAGCCCCAAGCCACACAGCAGGGAGAAAAGGAGGGTACCACGTGCTGACCCTGTGCCAGGAGGAGACACCTGGGGGAGGGCACACTGTTCAGCAAGATTCAAGTGCACCCCACACACACCTCACCAACCAACGCACCTGTGAGCAATGGCTTCCTGGAAGAGATGCATGCGATCCCAGTAAGTTTCTGGTTCAAAACCTAGGGGAAGAGGTTTGGTCAATGTAGTGAGGACCACGCAGCCAACGGGCATCCAGGGCTCCAGACCCGCAGGCAGAGGAGTCTCAGCTGGGAGCCACGGGGCTCATTCTGCTGGGCCCCGAGGGGCAGAGCCAGCAAGCAGACAGCAGCAGGTCCCAGGGAGGTGGGCTGTGACACCCTGTGATGGGAGCCAGCCAGCCGCGTGGGCTGCCCCACTGGGCTGGGATGTGGAAGGAAGTCTGTCTCTGGGCTGCTCTAGGCAAAGGGCAAGGCCCTGCTGGAATCTCGTAGGGAAAGTCCTGCTCTGGGCCCAGGCTGTACTCTGAGGCCATGGCTCCCTCTCCTGGGGCTGAGTCTACTCCTCTATAAGACAAGTGGAGTGGCCCAGAGGATGCCTGCCATGCCATGATACCCACCCATCTTCCTTTGCTTTGCTCTACACTTCTAAGCAACAACCTAGGGGAATCCAGAAACAGGGGTTCAAATCCCAGTCCCAATTACTCGGCCCCTCCGTGGATGTCCCTCAGCCGTGGCTTCCTCATCTATAACATGGGACCAGTAAGACGGCTCTGCATCTCCCCCTGGAATACTCTGAAGACATCAAGCCCACGGCGAGGCAATGCAGAATCAGCCGTGAATGGCCAAGCTCGGCCCCAAAGCAGACAGAGGAGGGGGTGTCTCCCTCCCTCCCTCTTTGCAGAGACCCAGATCTTGGTCACAACAGCAGGCTCCAGCCCAGCGTTGGCTCATGTCAATGAACTGGGTTTTTAATCTTTTCTATTCAAAATAAGAAAAGGTTTTCTGGGAGTGGGAGTGAGGACAGACAGGTGGTGTGAAAAGAAGAGAGAGCCCCCCGGTCACAAAGGAGATCAGCGTCTGCCACGCTAGCCCCAGGCTTTGGGAGCTGGTGCTCAGGGGCAGGAATGCAGCAAGACGTCCCCAGAAATGCCAGCAGAGCCTGCACCCGCCCCTCTGTATTTGTAACCTTCCATCCAGGGCAAGCTAGAGGTTGTCAGAGCAACCAAAGGGGTTAAAAAAAAACCCAATGATCTATAGAGCTTTCATATTTAAAAAAAATCTAGAGCATGTTCATATCATGCAGAAGGCGGCTGTCAGGGAGAGCAGAGCAGGGAAAAGAGGCCTCCAGTTGCTGGTCCTTAATCACTTAAACCAGGGCATCTTTCCCTGACAGTAACCATAGCAACCAAGAGAGGATGCACACTGTGAAGCCTGATTAGGGCTAAGAAGCTGAGTCACGGAGCAGTGTCTACACAAGCAACAAAGGCTGTTCCCCAACCCAGATCAAGCAGCCAGCAGCCCAGCAAACAAGGCCAAGCCCAAGCTTGCCGCCCTGCTTCTGTTACCCAGAAGTGGGCACCTCTCTGGGAGAGGTAGGAGGGCTGGGGTCCCCCAGGCGCCTCCTTCTGAGATTCTGGAATCACCTTGCTGGTAAAGTGGGCGTCTGCCCTCAATCTGCCCCTTCGGTGCTTCCCAGAGCACCCCTGGGCTCCAGCATTGCGGGACACACAGATCGACCTTTGCCCTCAGGATGGTAACACTCCCATTCCCAAGGGCCTTCCTTACACAAATCTGTCAGTGCCAGCATCACTCCCCCACCTAACCCAATGAGGAAATAATGGCCCAGCCTTGCCCAGGCTCTTCACAGCCAGGAAAGGTTGGCACTCAGGGCTCTGGATGCTATCTCTGCTCCTGTCCCCAATGCCAGACTTCACTCCCACCAGCAGCGGCCTGGCCCAGGGCACCCTCTCCCTGCAGGCGCTGCCAGCCCTTTCAGCACACTCCCTCCCTTGGTCTTTCTGGCGGGGCAATACACATGGGGACTTCATGCAAGGAAAGGGGAATGGCCCTTCCTGAAAATGGCCCCAATGTTTTTTAGGGCAGAAATCAGGAGGGACTGAGGAGGCACCATTTGTGGAAGGCAAGTCCCACTGGGTTGATGTCAGAATTGGAAGCCACCCCATTCTCAAGGGCTGAACTCCTGAAACCTAGAACCAGGAGCTGAGAAGGCAAAAGTGTCCCACCTGAAAGAGGCTTAGGGAGGTCTCTGGGAGGGTATGTGGTGCTGAAGAATGAGGGCCAGACTCTCCTTGGGAGGCCTAGATTCTGACACTGGCCTTGCCAGAACTCCTGGGGCTGCCTTGGACAAGTCCTTAGAGAAGGGCCCTCCTCTCCAGCCCCTTCTGGGGGCTCGGATGTTCCCTGCCCTCCAGGGGTGCAAAGACTTACTATCAAACAGATGTTCGCCCCCCTCCTTCACCAAGCAGCTGATGTTGAGTGGGATAAACAGCTGGGCTCGCAGTGGATCCCCATACAGGTAACTGGGAAGGGCAAATGGGCCTTCCAGGACCGGAACCAGCAGAAAGCCGCAGGAGGTGGCCTTGCGGTGCCAGCCCTGAACCTGAGAGGGAGAACAGCATGCCTGAGCCTTCTTGTGCCCACTGGGCAGCCTCCCAGCGGGGCACCAACACAGAGACCTTAGCCCCAGTGCTTGGAGAACAGCACGCCTGAGCCTTGCTGGGCCTGCTGGGTGGGCCTCCTAGCCAGGGCACCAATGCACCATCGGCGGTAATTCAGAGGCCTCAGTCCTGGTGCTGCCTACCAGCTCAGAGAATGCACTACAATGGATGGGACCCAAGCTGGGAGGGTCTGAGATGCAAGGTGGCCGTGCAGGTCCCTGGCTGATGGGGGAAACTGGCCGTGGAGACCCCAGCAGAGGCAAGGCCAAGGAAAAGATTTCCTGCAGACCAGGACTGGCCAAGGCCAATGGGCCTATTAGCGCCTCTTGTGTGATGGTGCCTGATTCCACAGAGGCTGCTATCTGCTCTTTGAGGAGAGAGGGCATCAAGAGAAAATGAACCTCCCTCTGAAAGCCCATTTTTTTCCCTGGGATGTCGAGAAAGGTCACAGGGCCCTGCTTTGGACATCTGACATCCTGTGTGGCCAACAGTGGAAGAAGCCTTTCAGATGGAGCAGCCAAGTGAGCCCCAGGCCTGTGTCTGAGCCCAAGGGACATTCTCTACTGAGGACACATCAGCCTCATGACTGGGAGCTGGACTTGGCCCAACTCGAGCCTCACTGACTTTGATAACCCCAGAGACTGGCAGGACCTTGAGCAAGTCCTTTCCCTTAGCTGAACCTTGATTTTTCATCAGTATAATGGAGACATTGTTCCTTGAACAGCCAGCCTCCCAAGGCTGCTATGAAGAAAGTCTGGGTCAACCTGCAAGAGCCCTGTGATCCCAGGCTGGTCCCTCCAGAGTTGAGGTCACTGCTTAGAGGGAGCCAGTGAAGCTCGGGGGCTGGAGATGTCCAAGCACCGAGGGGCCAAAAAACCCAGGCTTTGTCAGGATAGACATTACGGGCCCACCTCAGACATGTGAAAAGCCCACAGGGGTGGTCAGCTCTGCTGGGAACTTGGCCATGGGGCTGGCAATGAAGCCCGGTGGGGAGCGCTGGAAAAGCCACAGGCCTGGGGGTCAGCATGGCCACCTCCCAGGATCCCACTGGGGCTGAGGGTGCCTCCCAATCACCAGGCACACCCGGCTCTGGCGCCCGCCCACCCACCCACCAGCTGCTCACCATCTCAAAGAGCACTGCGGCTGTCACGGCCATCCAGTGCAGCTTGATCTCGAAGGCCGCATTCAGGGAGAAGTTGCCATGGTAATAGCAGCTGCACCACTCTAGCCGGTCTGTACGGTTGTTCACATCCACATCCAGGGTCACTGTCCTCTGCTCGGGCACCGTGGCCGCTGTGTGGGGACAGGAGGTGTCAGCAGGGGCAGCAGGGAGTCCGCCGCTCCTGGGACGAGCCTCCACCCCACCACTGGGCCTCGTGCCCTCCAAGGCTGGTCCCCCCGCCTGGTGCACCGTCTCTGCCTCCCATCCCACCCTTCCTTTAAAACAGACTTTCTTCTGCTCCTTGGCTTGGGTGGCCTGTGTCACATCCTGACATGGGACAGATCATGACTGGCCTCCTCCTTGGCTGTGAGCTGCTGCCCATTCCATCGGCCTGGGAGACTAACACCGGGCTCTGCTCCCTGGAGGCATGCCACAAACACCTGCTGAGGGCTGAGGGCTGAGGGCTGCCTGCTGCCAGGCACACTTTCACCCGTCTTAGAGCAAGGCCCAGACAAGGAACTGCTGCATTCACGTGGGCAGGGAGGCCAGGGCTTCTGGCTCACCAAGACTAGAATTTCATGAGAAATAAAGAGAAACTGCCCAAGAGATTCTGACAGAAACAAATGGAGGCCCAGTTCATAGGCCGGGGGGGGCCCTGGTGCCCATGAGCTTCCTGGTAGGGGCTCTCCAGGGCCCGTCCACCCTGGCAGCAGAGCAGAGACAAGGCGGCTGCTGTGACAAGGGGAGAGAGAGAAGAGAAAGTGGGCCGTGTGTAGGGATAAGCGTGAGTCTAAAAGCACCTGTGGTGCTGAGGGTCACAGCCCAGTTGCTAAGCTCACAGGAAAGTCCTGCGAGACAGCTGGCTCAGCCTGTGCTCCACTGGCCCATTCCTCCAGTGCACGAGGAGATCACGCTCTAATCATGTTACCTCTAGGGTATGTAAGGAGGGCGCTACAATACGATAAAGGATAGCTGCTGTAGCTTCTCTCTCACCTCTGGTCTCTTCAGTCCCTCCTGAGAATACAGCCTAAGGCTGGCCCTTAGGCTACTGAGTTAAGCAGCTGCAACAGCCATGCTGCAGTTAGCCGGCCCCAAAGCCCAGCATAGCCCGAGCCCTCCAGGAAGAACTGAGAAGTTATAAGGGGAAGGGGAGGCTGGGCCAGGCCAGGCCAAGACTTCCTTCAGGGAACTCACCTGTCTAGAGATCTGAGCACTGACCCAAAACACAGGGATGAGCAGATGGCCTTGGAATCAGACTGTAGAGCAAGCCAATGCCCAGATTCTACAGAGCAGGAAACAGGCCCTGGGGGTCTCACACTTAGGGAGCAGACCTCTGCCTCCTGGGCAGGATGTGGAGGGAAGAGGCTAATGGAAGGCCAAAGGCCCCCCACTCTGCAGCCACAGGGGCCACGCACAGGGAGGGGAGGGCTAAATTCAAAGCCAGGGCTGGGGATCTCTGCATTTTTCCAGCAGGATTTTTGGTGGGAGAAGACGAGGGTTAGGAAAGATCAGAGGCACAAGGGGGTAAGGATCTCAGAGTCACAGACTTAAGGCCAGACGGGGCCCTGAGGCCAATGCCCCAAGCCCTCATCTTACACACTGGGCCCCAGAGGCCACCCAGGAGGTGAGCACCAGGAGCAGAACCTGAACTGGAACCTGCTGGGCCCAGGGAGGGGCAAGCAGCCCTCAGCTCTCTGAAGTTGCTTCTGTTTGCCCACAGTCAGGTAATCACAAAGCATTCACACAGGGCCATGGAAACACATGCTGGGCACAGGGCTGAGCAGCAGGAAGGAGCAGACAAGAGGCCAGCCCTGCCCTGCCGGGCACTGCCTACAGAAGAAGTAGCCTCTGGACTAACTGTTCCCATTTAACAAAAGAGGAAACTAAGCCTCAGAGGGGAGAGCCTGCTGGAAACAGTCACAGACACTAAACGGACAGAGCCAGAAGTCAGCAGCCCCATTTTACAGATGAGAAGACTGAGTCCAAGCCTGGGCTGGCTTGTCCCTTTACACCAGACTCTGAGTCCTTGTGGCCCAGCTGCCCAAGCACCGCAGAGGCACCTTCTCTATCCCTCTGCGGCCCCTGCCTGGTGGCCATCCTGCCTTTATTTGGGGCAGAGGGAGCTCCCCCTGGGGACGGCTATCTCCCTGCCTCTCTGGCTCCTGTCTCTGGGTTCAACTAGCTCAGCTCTGCCCCCGAGGGTGGCCGCCAGCCCCACTACCACCCCCAGCCCCTGCCGCCATCTCTGCCCCACCCCCAGATGATACCTAGGAGCGCTGCAGCCTGGCTCCTCCCGCCGAAGCTGCGGCTGAAGGAGCTGTGCCGGCTGGCATAGGAGGCGGGGCGGCTAGGCAGCCAGGGCAGCAGGAAGGCAGGGATCTCCGAGTGCAGCAGCTCCTCGGCCACGAAGGCCACTTCAAACCACTTCCGCTGGAAGGCTGTGAAGTCGTCCATGGCCGCCGTGTGCCACGTGGCAGGCTGCTGCAGGGCCACTGGAGAGACATGAGCCACAGGGCATGGGTCCAGGATCAGCCACGGACACAGCCTCTGCGCTGCCCTCACTCCTCCAGCACCTGAAGGCTGGCAAGGCCCTTTCCTCACAATAAACCCATTTTCCAGATGAGGGAAGGACACAGCTAAGACAGGGCCAAGGAAGGAAGATAAACCCAAGTTCTTCAGATAAAACATGGCTGCAGCCTTCAAGGTGGGAAGGGACCTGTCTCACATAGTCAGGCATCAGCCTGAGGGCATTTATCTGCTAAGCGCCTACTATGTGCTAAGCACAGTCTGTAGGACCACAGAGCAGTGGCCGGCAGGTCTAACCTCCCATTTTAAAGGTGGGAGAATGGAAGCCCAGACATGTGAAGGGACTGCCCAGAAGCACCGGGTAAGGAAGTGTCAGAGGCAGGATCTGAACCCAGGTCTCCCAGACCGCAAGGTAAGCACTCCAACCCCTACCCAGCAGGAGACAGGCAAAGCCTCAGGAGTGCCCAGAGACCCAAAGAGGAGCCTTTGGACAGAGGAGGTGCCCCAAGCTTGTTCGGACAGCTGGGGATGGTCACCTCCAGACGCCAAGTCAATGGACTGGTGCAGACCCAAGGGCCTCTCCTCACACAGTTCACGTGCCTCACTGACAGGTAAGGGAGAGGACTCCACCAAGGCCCCAGAACTGAGGGTTGGACACCCGGCTCCCAGCCCCACAGCACAGGGCACCGGGAGGTGACTGAGCCCTGGCCACACAATCAACAGTCACCTCCCTGGCCGGGAGCAGGGGCCCAGAGAACTGCTGGGGGGGCCCAGAGAACTGCAGGGGGGGTTCAGAGAACTGTGAGGGGGAGCCCAGAGAACTGCTCCCCAGGGAGGACAGGGGGAGGCCCAGAGAACTGCTCCCCAGGGGGGGAGGAGGAAGGCCCTAAGAAGCACCTCCACACACCCCCTTCTCTGACCTCGGTCGGGCTCCCTGTCGGCCACAATCTTGTAGAAGTAGAAGCCATAGATGAAGGTGCGCAAGGCCTCCCCTGAGGCGTGAGTGATGAGTTGCTCCTCCAGCATTTTCTAGAAGAGATGGGGATGGGTCAGGTCAGGGCCAAAAGAGTGGCCACTCTGCACCAGGAGTTCCCAAACAATCACAGACTTTCAGGGCTCCAAGGAGGCTGTTTCTCTACCTCCCTTAGGTTACAAGATGGGAAACTGAGGCAAGCGAGGAAGGAGACCTGCTGGCCATCTAGACCAACAAGGACTTGGCTAAGAGCCCCCTCTCCAGTGTCCCCAGTGAGCAGGCATCTGGCATCTGCCTGGAGACTCCAGGGAAGGGTGCCTCACTACCTCCTGGGCCAGGCCACCCCCAGCGGGCCAGCCCCCAAGGCCGGGAAGGTGGTCTCTCTGATGCCTCCAGCTCAGCCCTCAGGCTATCAGTCAGTGGTGGAAGGAGGGTCCTCTGTGGTCCATGAGGGAACAGAAGCAGCAGGAGGCTGCAAAGGAACCAACTGAGGCCAGATGTCCCCGAGAGAAAGAGGCTGCCCTGGAGGTAGTAAGCTCCCCGTCCCTGGAGGTCTCCAAGCAGAGGCTGAACAGCTACTTGTCATCGGGTACATCATATTCCGTTCTCACAGGGGTTGGACTGGACAGTGGCCGAGCTAAAATTCTGGGAAGCCCCCAAACGTGGGTCTCATGTGTGCCCCCCCAGGCCTTCTCATCTCCAGCTCCTGCAGCCAGTCCTAGAGCAGCCCACTCCTCCCTGCCCTCCTCCGGCCCTGACGCCAGCCTCCAACTGTTGGAGAGAAGGTCCGAGGCTCCAAAGGATGGCCAAACACCAAAGCCAGAAGTGCAAACTCATGTGCTGACCAAACAATTCTCTCAGCTGCTTGGGATCTGCCCCCTCCAGGGCCAGCAGCACCTTGGAAAGAGGGGAGTCCCAGGACCGGCCCATTTATCAGAGGGAGCCATGGGCTGCCCCAGACTCCTGGGCTCACGGGGCACTTTGCTTTCCCAGCAGCCACTTCAGGAAAAGTCTTCCAGGGATTCTGCACTCCTGGCCACCATGACATGTCAGCCCCAAGAATAAATTCTGAGACTCACGGGCCAAAATGGGACATGTTCCCAAAGCAGATCTTACTTGGCCAGCGTGCCCTCACGAAAAACCAGCCCCATCCTTGCCCCCCACCTGGCTCTGCCCTGCCCAGCCCTGCCACATGTGGACCCCAGCCTGTTCTGCCCTGCTGACCTAGCCCAGCCCTGCCCCCACGGGCCCAGTAGGCCGGGCCCTGGCTCAGTACTCACCTGCATGATATCACTGGCCATGGCTTGGGTCTGTACACCCTCCACACTGCTCACCAGCCAGTGCACAACCTCCGCGCTGATGAAGCAGGACGCAGAGAGACCCTTCTGTTCTGAGAGCAGCTGGATGCCTGTTCTGGAGCCCAGCCGGCCAAGGGCAGGAAAGGGATGGTCACAATCAGTTATGAAGCGGTGACTAAAGGGGAGGCATTTACTAAGGGGCCCCAAAAGCTGGCAGGGACCGTTGAGGAGGCCTGGATATGTGGGAACCTCAGGGACCACCTGGCCTCACCTCCTTTCAGAGAGGGGGAAACTAAGGCTCTGGGAGGGAAAGGGAATTGGTCAAGATCACACAGCAAGTGTTGGCAGCAGCATGGTAGGTGGTGCTCCCTCCCCCTCTGCTCCAGACAGAGGGGAAAAACAGAGAGACGGTCAAAGAGACAGAGAGATAGAGAGACAGAGAAAGGGAAACAGAGACAGAGAGAGAGCAGAGAGACAGAGGGGAAAAACAGAGAGATGGTCAAAGAGACAGAGAAAGGGAAAAAAACAGACACACAGAGAGAGAAGGAGACAGAGAAAGAGAGAAACAAAGAGATAGAAGAAGAGAAAAAGAGAGACAGACAGAGACAGAGAGAGAGAGGGAGACACAAGAGACGGACAGGAAAAACAGAGACAGCCAAAGTGACAAAGAGATAGAGAGACAGAGAAAGGGAAAAAACAGACAGAAAGAGAGAATGAGACAGAGAAAGAGAGAAACAAAGATAGAGACAGAGGAAGAGAAAAAGAGAGAGAGACAGAGGGGAAAAACAGAGAGATGGTCAAAGAGACAGAGAGATAGAGAGACAGAGAAAGGGAAAAAAACAGACACAGAGAGAGAGAATGAGGCAGAGAAATAGAGATAGAGGAAGAGAAAAAGAGAGAGACAGAGACAGAGAGAGAGAGGGAGAGACAAGAGACAGACAGGGGAAAAACAGAGACAGCCAAAGTGACAAAGAGATAGAGAGACAGAGAAAGAGAAACAGAGACAGAGACAGACAGAAGGAGAAAAAGAGACAGAGAGACAGACCCAGAGAGAGGGAGTATGCATGCACGCTCTGAAGGGGCACATGGGAGGGATGCTGAGCCTGAGCAAAGGGAGCTGGGAGGTCCTTGCTCCAGCTTCATCATTTCCCAGAGGCCCCTGAGGCCTGGGGAAGGGAAGTGACAGCCAAAGTTAACCTGTAGCCTGGTCCAGCATTCTCCCGGGCTCTCGGGTCCCAGCTCCACACTTTCTGCTTTGCCTCACTCCCCTAGCAGTAACACTGAGCCCCAGGAGGGGGGGGTCCTCCCACTACTTACGAGGGGTGTTTCATGGCCTCCAAGATCTCCAGCAGGGTAGAGGCTGTTGTCAGAGAGCTGGCTGGGAACTGCTGAGAGCTGGAACAGAGTAGAACAGTGGGGTTGGAGGCCAGGCAGGTGAGTCTGGCACCCATCGGCAGAGCTCTGGCGCCTCCACAGTGGGGCCTGTGGGAGCCCTCTGGGATGGCAGGATCCCACTTCTCCCAGCACCACCTTCCTGAGAGGATGCATCTTTGCCTTGGATCAGGGGCCAGTGCCCCCAGGAAGCTCTCCCTTGGGCACATGTGTGGGCACAGACAAGGGCTTCTACACCCATGAAAGCCCAGACCCTTCCCTACTGAAGGACAAAATAGGGATCAGAAACTGGGGCAGCCCTGCAAGGTGCACAGCCCCAGGGGCCCTCAAGGCAGGAAGAGGCCAGACAGAGCCACACCAGATGCTGGGCCCCATTTGCCACCAGGTCCAGGTGATGCCCTGGGCTCACCTGCTATCACTGGGATTTGCTGGTGGGTAGCCCTGCTCCCCAGCAGTCTGTGTGCTGCCCCTGTCCATGGGCTGGCCCACACTGATGCCCAGGCTGGTGCCATCTAAGGCTGGAGTGGCACTCTGATCCACTGAGACCTGTGAGGACGTGGAAAATACATAAACTTTATAACAATCACTGCAGACCCCAAGTTCCCATTTCTCCTCCAAAGCAGCTTGAGGAGATGAGGGACACCAGAGCAGCCTGGGTGTGGGAATGAGGAGGCAGCTCCGAAACGTCCACCTGGCCCAGAGAGGCCAGAGCCAGGGCCCCGACCCGTTGGGGGTTCCACCTACAGATGGGGCATAACCAGGGCTGCGCCCACCGAGGGAGCATGGGCCTGATGCCTCCCTCGTGGTGCTGACTCAGAGGAGACGTCTTAGGCAAGTCCCTTTACCTGATGGGCTTCAGGCCTTCTCTATATGACCCTTAACAACCCGCTCTAAAGTTGTAGAACCACAGAAAGTACGAGTGACTGGGACCTCAGTGGCATCAAGGTCTTTGCCCGAAGCTTTGCTAAATGGCAGTAACTCAATCAATGCCACAGCATTCCCCTCTGCTGTCAGGAAAAGGGAAACGAGATCGGCTGGTGGGAGTGGCTCTTGGCGAAGCCAGGCTGGCGCTCGGAGATCACTACTTCCCTTTCTAAATGTCCACCAGCCATCCCTTTGATGATGGGTCTAGAACGGGTCCAGGAGGCAGAGCCAAGCTCACTGGCCCGGAGTCTGCAGGCTGCTCTCTTCCCTTTTCTGACATTTGGGGAGGCATCAGACACTCCCCGCTCCTGCCCGCTTCTTTCTCCTATCAGTCAGGTACACATTCTAGCTCCATGCCAGCCAGGCGCTAGGTCCCTTCCAGGCCTCACCTCTGGTGACCCTGTGGAGGAAGGAGCACAGAGGCCTGTCCTAGAGGGAGCAGGGAAAGCAGAATTCCCCAGAATGACCTTTCTTTCCCATCCTGGAAGCTTTCTAGGGCACTGGGATGACATGACTCCGATTCCTTCTTCTCAGAGACTTGGGCCCTCATGTTCCAGGATGCACAGTAGGCCTGCAAATGACCATGGCTTCTCAAAGGCTGGACTCGATGGTTCCTCTGCCCCAGGCCTCCAAGTGACCACATCCCCCAGGACCTTGTCTGAGCAGGAACAAGCCTCCCCCACAGGAATGCTACAATGCTGACTGACTCTCCTTTACTAGGATGGCTGCATATGTGTCTCGGCCCCGTAATGACTGACATTCTTATAGCATCCTAAGGTCACTTCCCTAAAAGTGGGCAGGGCAAAAATATTCTGTCCATTTTACAGATAAGAGTATTGGCCACAGGCAAGATGGGCCATAGGGGTCAAGGGAGGGGCTCCAACCCTGGTTCCTCTTGACTCAGGATCTAGGCTTGTTCCTACTACACTGCAGGATCCCCACTCTAGCAGCCTCTGGGGCCCTTGAGGGGCAGAGGACTGCCTAAAGCCCTTCTTTGACTCCCGAGCACATGTGGAGTCTGTAGAACCAAACTGAGTGGGCAAAGCAGCACAATGGAGAGTAGACCAGGCCTGGAATTGGGCACCTAAGACGTGCCAGCAGCACCTGGGGAGGGAGGCCATGGACTGACAGCCCCCCAGATGCCTTCAAAACTCCGAGCCAGAGCAGACCCAAGGATGTGGAGGAACAAAGCATCAGAGGCCATTTGCAAGTGTGTGGAGATTCAGCACATTCAGAGATGGAAAGACCGTCCACCACCTGACCTCCTAGGACATGGAGGGGGGCTGGGCCTCCCTCCCAGACCCCAGCCTCCAAGGGTACTCAGGGTTTCCAGCATGATGAAGCCCTTCACTGTTCCCTCACCTTCCCGCACCTGGAGCAGATTCACAAAGCAGCCTCTAATACGGGATAGAGGAGACTCCTGGATTCAGACTCTGGGAAGCCAGGTTTGAACCTCAGTTCTGTCCCTTACAAAGGCCATACTGTTAGCCAAGCCCCTTTTCCTCTCAAGGGCACAGGTTCCTCATCGATTACAATGCCAGTTAAACCATATGCATCCCTCAAATGCCACCTAACCAATCCTCACCAATCCCTTTACCAAATTGGACACATGTGACATGCAGACCTGAGGGGCCCTGGCTACCCATTCTGGGCCAGAGAACTGGCGCTGCGAGCAGTCATCCCCAGCCATGGCTGACCCCCAGTGGCCAGAGGCCCACCAGCTTCTCCAGGCTCAGAAGCTGGGACAGAGGAAGGAAAACCTCGATATGCAGGCAGGAGTAGAACAGACTAGGAGCCCAGATGGGATGCAGTGGGGGCCTATTCCTTTTAAGGAAAGATTGTTTCCAGGGAGGGAGCCTAACCCTTCCCTACTTTGGCCTTCCCCAGGCCCAGGCCACGTGTTCTGACTGCTCTCTCTGCTTGGTTAAGATGGGAGTCACCAACTCTACCCCTTCCAGCAAGGTGGAGGACCAGCAGGACTCAGTGAACATGTCCATGCAGAGGAGGGATACCCGCTCACCAGGATACTGCAGAGGAGGTGTTCCTTTTTTCAATAAATCTGCATGGCTGTTTTTCTGGATGACTTCTGGGCCACCTTTCTATGGTCAGACTCCACCATCATAGGATTTCAAGCAGGAGGGCCTTCAGAGGTCATGTGGTTGTCCCTCCTCCTCATCTGACCCAAGATGGCATTAGCTGAATCAGGCCAAGTCCCCGGCTATCAGGTGGCCCCAAGTACAGCTCAGAGCATGGGGTCTTCTCCCCTAAAGACCAGAGTTTTTTCCCCCAAGCCCTGCAGACTCGCCCACCCAAGGCACTGGCAGAACCCAGCCCATTTCCAATCTCCTTGGTTTTGCTGCCAGCCTTGTTCTGTCTGCAGAGCCACCCCCCAAGGCTGGCGCTGCCATTTCAATGGGCTGAAAAACAACAGAATCTGTTGGGCAGCTGCCCTGTTCTAACTTACTCAGCTGTTGTCAAATCAATCCTAGTGTGAGCCTGCAGCGCTCCCAGAAGAGGACGAGGGCAGGGGCCCAGGGGGCCCTCGGCTTGGTCCTGCCATGACTCTGGCACCCTGGCCTTGGGGTCAAAGTCTGCCTCTGCTCCAACCACCTCTGACCATGGACTACGGCAATGATGATCAATGACAATAAAGGGCATTTGGAGAGATTATCTCACCTGAGTCTCACAACAGCCCTACCAGGTAGGTGCTATTACTGCCATTCCACAGGTGAGGAAACTGAGTCAGGCAGAAATGAAGTGGCTCCTCCAGGGTCACAAAGTCCCCATGGGTGCACTATCTCCACCATTCAGCAGCACCAAGGCCCTCTGGGTCTCAGTTTCCTTGTCTGTAAAATGAAGTGTTGGCTTGCCTGGCCTCAGAGACGTCCTCTAGTCACATCTGTGGCCTTTTGAGCCCTTCTCTTGGCCTCTCTGTGCCATTCCAGTCATGACACATGATGCCCTAGAACAGTGGTTCTCAACCTGTGGGTCGCGACCCCTTTGGGGGTTGAAGAACCCTTTCACAGGGGTCACAGGGGTCGCCTAAGACCATCGGAAAACACATATTTCCGATGGTCTAAGAAACCTCCTCTATCCATCTCCAGGTGGGTCCGCCCACATGCAAATATGTCCACATACGAGCATTAAAGGGTCGTGGCATTAGGAAGGTTGAGAACCACTGCCTTAGAGGCCTTCATTAAGGACGAGAAGCGGAAAGCAGCTCGACCTCATGCTGGCCTTTGCCCCCCAGGAGGCTCCCCCTCTGCACCCCCTTCCCTCTCCGGGAGCCTTCTCGGCCCCCAGCCTCCTTCCTGCCACCCCTGGCAGCCTCGATGACCATTCCTGCTCTGTGGTCAGCCTGCAATGTGCTCCTGGAGGGGCAGGGACTCTGGCTTGGTCAGATTTTGTTTTCCCCTAGCACACAGCACAGGGCTCTGTATACAACGGGCACTTTATAAACGTTTGTGGAATGAATGGTCCCCAAGTCTGGTTTACCCAGGACTGGGGACTGAACACTTGGTGGCTAGCTGCCAATTCCCTTACCCCTTTTTTTCTGTGGACCCTCTCCAATCCAGTAGCTCTGCTGGTAAAGCGGCTGCTCCCCAGCACCCTCAGCAGCACTGTCCCCTTCGGGCTCCCCAGACAGCCAGAGAGGAGAGGCTCTGGTCAGTGCCAGCCTGAATGGCAGCGTTGCTGAGAAGGGCTGCGTCCAGGCCTGGCCCACCTTCCCAGAAGGCACCCCGAGAGACAGCCTGATGGCAGGTGGGCGATGGCAGCCCTTGGGGCGCTGCTTGTGAGCCTCTCTCTCCATTTCAGGCAAAGAGTATGCCTAGTCCCCTCTGCCGGGACTGTGAGCCTCCAGGCACCAGACGGCCTGGATCTTAATAAGAACTCACAGTCATATGGTGCTTTACAAAGAAGTTTCTTCCTAAGCGCCTGGGGAGATAAGCAGGGCACATCAGTATATCCATCGGGCAGAGAAAGAAACGGGTCCGAGGCAGGAGTGGTGTGCCAAGGCCTAGAGCTGGGATGTGAACCCCAGTCCCGTGCCCCCAGGCAGAGCGAGCTATGATAGCTAGCCAGGAGAAGGACGGTGCTGTCCATAGTACCACAGTGCCTCTGCCAGGAACAAAAGCGACCCCTCGGCTAGGAAGGAATCTGGAGCAGAGAATGTGGGGCCCTTTCTACTGCCATCCCTGGAGCATTTATTACACACCTGCTGACTACATGCTGGGTACTGAGTGCCTTGCAAACAACACATTTGATCCTCACAACTACCCTGCTATTAGTGTCCCCATTTAAATATGGGGAAACTGAGGCAGACAGATGAAGGGACTTGCCCAGGGGCACACAGGTAAGAAGTATCTGAGGCTGGATTTGAACTCAGGTCTTCTTGACCCTAACCATGGAACCATCAGCAACCTAAATCTTACTGCTTGAATCCCAAAGGGCGCATGACTGCCCTTGCAAACAGTTCATGCAGATTCTGCCCCATCCGCCCAGCTGTGGCAAGGAGGAAGATGAAGAACAGCCGCAAGATGAGACAAAGTCTGGCCAGGCAAGTGAGAGAGTACTGGCAAAGGGCTCAGCCCCAGCCCAGCACACAGGAGGGGCTTAGGAGATGCTCATTTTCTCTCCCTCCCCTTCCATCCCTGAGCACCATGGGAGCCTCAAGCACAGGGCCTGTCAGACCCAGAGCAAGGCTCCTGTTCTAAGCCAGGCCCCAGGAAAGGTGGCATGAACAAATGAAGGAAGGAAGGAGGGAGAGAGAGGGAGGAAGGAAAGAGGGAGGAAGGGAAGGAGGGAAGGAAAGAAGGAAGGAAGGAGGGAAGGAAGGAAGAAAGGAAGGAGGGAAGGAAGGAAGGAGGGAGGGGAGGAAGAAAGGAAGAAAGTAGGGAGGGAAGGAAGAAGCAAGGAGGGAAGGAAGGAAGGAAAGAAGGAAGGAGGGAAGGAGGAAAGGAAGGAAGGAAGGAAGGAAGGAAGGAGGGAGAGGAAGAAGGCAGGAAAGAGTGAAAGAAGGAAGGAGGGAAGGAGGGAGGGAGAAGAAGGAAGGAAGGAAGGAGGGAGGGAGAGGAAGAAGGAAGGAAGGAGTGAAGGAAGGAAGGAGGGAAGGAGAGAGAGAGAGAGAAAGGAAGGAAGGAAGGCCATTACATTTCTGAAAGGCCAAGAAGATAGTGCCTTGTGAACGTCTCCCTTTTGTCTTTTTCCACTGTACTCAACAGTGGCCCACTTGCTGTTTCTGCCCAGAGGCTGCCCTGGAGCCCCCAGGGAGGGGAGAGCCCCCAGGGAGCAAGAGAGGGCCCCAGGGCAGTGGGGAGGGCTCTGGCCTGAAGCCAGATGACCAGGAGGGGTAGAGGCCTGGTGATGCTACCTACTACCTGTGTGGCCCTGGGCGAGTCCCTCCATCTCTCTGGACTTTTGGAGGCCCTGCCAGGCCAGAGCTCAGGGTATACGCTCCCAGTGCTGCTTACACCCACACTACCACCATACACAACTTCCAAATGCACACACATGTGCACATACCCAAACACCCTCCCCATGCGCATACCCCCCCATATCACAAACACTGAACACCCCTTCCCACACAGACACAGGACTTTGTCAGTCCTTGAACCCTAAACGTGCCCGATCCAGGTAAGGGTCTCAAGCCAAGTGATGCTTCCCGAGTGAAGATGCTGGTGGTGGGCACCAACCCAGCAACAGCCAAGGCCCAAACAGCCCAAAGGAGGACCAAGAAGCCGTCCTGAGGAGGAGGGGGAGTGCTGTGGGGGCCATCTGGTCACATGACCTGGGTCCTCAGAGATGTCCTTCTTCCTTTCTGGCTCTCAGTGGAGGACACTCAGCCTGGGGGCCCTGATTCAGGCACCATCCTGAGTCCACAGCCACCTCTCTACTGGTCTGTGTGGGTAGCAGAGGTGGCAGGGGGTTCGACTGACCTGGGGATAGAAGATGGATGGTGCCATACGTGGGCTGCGGACAGACTCTGTAAAGAAGACCCCCTCCTGAAGGCAGCAAAAGAAGAGGCAGCAGTCAGGTCAAGGTGGTGAAGAAACAGAAACGGGCACCAGCAGGCAATCACCAGGGGCAGTGAGCAAGGCAGAGGCGTAAAAAATGGAGGGGAGAATAGGACAGGAAATGAAAAAATCAAAGACTTTTCCACGGAATGGGGGGATGCAGGGAGCAGAAAGGAGCCTGTGGCAGCAGGGAACAAGGCCCCAGCCCCCCAGATCTTCCCAGCACTCTGAGGGGTGCACATTCTCCAGCTCCACAGACACCAGGGTCCCAGAGGTCCTGCATTCCATGGGCACAGAGAGGGCACAACACCAAACTCAAGCCGAGCACACCTCCATAACGTCGTCATGTCAGGCATGCAGGCAGCACGCGTTTATGAAGCACCAGCTCAAAGCCAAGCACTGTGCTAAGCCAGAGGATGCCAAGGAAGAACCGAGAGACAAAAGGAAAAGAAAGAATTCAGGGCAGGGGGCTTGTCCCATCGTGCCCGAAATGAGCAGCCTGTGGAACAGACCCTGGAACGCCTTCCTCCACGGGTTCCTCTTCCCCAACAAACACAGGGAAAGAATCTGAGCCTGAGAACTGGAGAGGACTGTAAAGAAGGGGAAACTGAGGCCCAGTGAATGGAGTGATCTGCCCAAGGCTGCACAGGTGGGAAGTGACAGAGCAGGAATTTGCACTCAGGCCCCTAAGCTGCTTCTCCTTCTCCACCAAGCCTGAGAGCAAGGGGCAGGGAAGCAGGCCCCTGGTCCTTGTCTGAGGGAGGGGCTGGGACGCGCCCCACGCCCCATCCTGGGGGCTTCCTAGGATCTCCTTTGGTCTGTCCCCTTCTCTCCTTCCTGTTGTCAAACACAGTTGTCATTTCCCAGAAGTCTCCTCCCTCCACAGAGAACCCCAGGATCCTTTCACAGAGCCCTGAGACCTCCCAGTGCAACCCCTTCAGTTTACAAAAGGAGAAAATGAGGCCCAGGGAGAAGAAGAGGGTGGATTCGAACCCATGTCCCCTGCTCCCACAGCCAGAACTCCTGGACTAGCCTGCCTTCCTTAGGACAGTTGCCACACTGCCCAGGTCATCCCTCCCTTGATCTCAAGACATATGAGCTCAAAGTCACTCAGCTCTGCCCCTTACTGCTTGGACAAGTCACTAGCCCTCTCCTGGTGTAAATGAGGGGCTGCAGGAGACTGCCTCTCCAAGGGACCCCCAGTCTCTCTGCCAGGGTCTGGGCCCATTTCCCCAATCACACACTGCTCGCCCTGAGCTAGATGCCCCGCTAGGCTGCTCTACCTCAACATGCCCAGGGCAGAGCTCATCCCCTCCTGGCCTCACTTCTCTGCAGACTTTCCCCTTCTGGAGCTTAAAGGGAACACCTTGTGTGTACTTACTGATTCTCCCAGGAAAATGTGGGCTTAAGAGTAGGGCAGCTAGGTGGTACAGTGGACAGAGCACCAGGCCTGGAGTCAGGAGGACCTGAGTTCAAATCTGACCTCAGACACTTACTAGCTGGGTGACCCTGGACAAGTCACTTAACCCCATTGGCCTCTGTTTCCTCATCTGTAAAATGAGCTGGAGAAGGAAATGGCCAACCGCTCCAGGATCTCTGCCAAGAGGTGGCCAAATGATGGTCACTGAGAAACACAGCCCTCCAAAGGTACCCAGCCCAGGCCTGGCCTGAAGCAGGCCTCTCCTCTGCAGCACCCGAGCACGGGCAGGAACCTCACTCCGTCCTCTGGCATCTCTTACCACTCACAGAGGGTTAAGAAGTCCTGCCTGATACCGAGCCAACTTCAGGCTCTCGGGCTGGTTCTAGTTTTATCCAACAAGTGGGCAATCCTGGGCCCCCTTCTGTAAACACTGGAAGGCAGCCACCATGTCCTCAGAAGACGCTGGTGCCCAGAACGCCAGAATCCTAGGGTTGGAAGCGGCCTCAGTAGCCCCCAGCTCCAACATAACAGACCTAGCAGGGCCAAAAGTCTCTCCAGGTGGCCAGTGACAGCTCTCCTAACTGACCTATTTGCAATTTCTTGCCAATGTTCCTGGTTCTGCCCTCTGAGGTCAAACAAAAAAACCTCGATCTCTCTTGGCATGACAGCCCTTCAAATACATGAAGACAGCCGTTCCATAGCCCAGGGATGCCCCTGCGACCTGTTCTCAAGTCCCTTTAGTGTCCTGGCCGCCTCCTCGGGACATCCCAGCTTACGAATCGGCTCCCACTATGGGGGGGGTGTCAAGGCTTTGGCTGCCACCTCACACTGAGCCCCCAGACCCTCTTCAGGCCCCCTGCTAACAACACCTCCCCCATCCCATGCTGGTGGCAGGATCACTGTAGACCCTGACTGGCATCTGGTGGGTTGATTCTCCCTCCCAGCTTAGTGTCATCTGAGAACCTGGTATGCGGGCCACCAGTAAACACGTTTCCTTGCACGGGCTGAGCACCCACTGCTAGGGCTCATCACTGGAAGCCTCTTGCTCGCTAGTGAGGGGCTGACTACTCCTTGACTCCCCTGGCCTGATTGCGTCTGCACCCTCCTCAGCCACATCTCTCCATTTTCCCAAGAAGAATGGTATGAGACACTTTATCAGGGCAAACTCTATCTCCAGCCCTTCTCTCACCTGCTGGTCTAGTAACCCTGCCAGAAAAGGAGACAAAGAGGGTCTGGCAGGACCATGATGGCGCTGGGTAATCAGTGCTCCCCGTTCTGTGTGGTCACAGGCCTTCTCTTTCATGATCCACTGTGCAAGATTTTCAGCAGTGGGGTCATAGTGCACAGAGCGCTGGCGTGGAGCCACAAGACTCATCTCCCTGAGTTCAAACCCAGCCTCAGACACTCATTAACTGTGTCACCCTGGACAGGTCACCTCACCCTGTCTGCCTCAGTTTCCTCATCTATAAAATGAGCTGGAGAAGGAAATGGCAAACTCCTCCAGTATCTCTGCCAAGAAAACCCCAACTGGGGTCACGGAGAGTCTGACATGACTCAAACACCAAAGCAATTTCCCCAAACACAAGCTCTCTGGCCCACATTCAGCAGACAATGCTCTCTTCCTTTTTATGAAAATCAGGACCGGCGTTCTCCAGTCCTATAGCACTCGCCCATCCTCCAAGGTCTTTCAAGTACATCCACCAGCTTTTCTTAGGATCTAAGGATGTGGTTTGATTCCTCTGGGGCAAGTGACTCAAATTTATCTAGGGTAACTGGGCACCTTCTTACTAGTTCCTTAGCTATTCTGAACTTCAGCTCCCTATTAGTCATTAACCAGCCTGAAGATGGCACGTTTCCCAATCCCCAGCCATACCCATCAGGCTCCTCTGAGCTAACTCCACTTTGCCAATGGTTCTTCTGGAATGTGGATCCCAAGCTGGCTCCAGCCCTGCAGCTCGAGGATGCAGGCAGAGGAACCCACCCAACTATCTATGCAGCCAGCGGTGGAGATTGCTTGTTGGCTGCCACGTCTGTCTCTGCCGGCTTGGTCTGATCATGAGGGTCCACTCTGACCACCACGTCTCACCTTTCTCCTGTGAAGTAGCGCCTGACCACTCCCTCCCTGTGCTTCCTTGTGTACAAGTCCTATTGACAGATCTGGCCCATCATGCTGAGGTTTGGGGAGCTGCAGCGGGTTAGCTGTGCCTAGTCCCTGATGGAGAAGAGAACAAGACTTTGGCCCAGATGCCCTTTAAGTCTCTTCTAAGCTATGATTCTCCAACGTGGAGATCTGTCCAAGGTGAAGGAGCGTGTCAGTGGCAGGGCTTGGGCCTCCAGGCCAGGCAAGTCTCCCAAACCTTTGAATCAGACCCCCAAGACAGCCACACTACGCCATGCTGTGTACAGCAGATAGGATTCTTACAGCCACAAGAAAAGCAAACCAGACCAAGGCTCCAGCTGCTGAGCTCAGAAGGAGAGATGTGGCAACTGCACCCTGCACACAAGGCACCCCCCATCTCCTGAGACAGACATGCCTTGCTCCCTCTGGCCCCACCCCCTCTGCCTCCCAACTGCCTCTCCTAATACCCAGGGAGCTGCCTGCCAGTGAGCCAAAGCTTGGCTGAAGTTGGGACAAAACTGTACTCCAAAGAACACTCCTGGACTTCCTCGGCCCAAGCTGCTGACAAGGTTAATGAGGATTGAGCCCTGTGGGTGCCCAGACAAGGCATGCTGGCGCTGCCTGCTGATGTGGGGCCTGAATCAAGGATGCCCACGCATGCCCGCCTATGGCTGTCCACCATCAACACACTCCAGTGCCTCAGACGGGGCTCGTCACTGCACAAACGGGAAATGTTCTTTGGAAAGCTATCAGATCAACCTGATGAGCCCTCCAGCTTCTCACCCTGGGTCCCAGCAAGCCAACCTCAGGCACGGTCAGCTCTCAATGAGACACCAACAAGGGCTCTCAGACGGGATGTGTGAAGGGGTGCCAGGATTGTGCTTGAATGTGACAATGTGACAAGTCACACGGGACAGGCCGACAAGCTCAGGTTCAATCTGCAGGGGTGGAGGGAACCTCCACACAGATGAGATGACACATCTAGCGGGGTATCTTGACAACAGCTGAGTGTGGATGTCTCTGATTCTGGAAACTAATAATTTTCTCAGCAAAATAACAAAGCCCCCTCCTCCCTTGGCCCTCCCACTAAATTTCCCCCCTACTCAGCTGAGAAGACTGAATCACCTCTGACTAGAACAAAGGACCAGTGGCGGAGGTTCTGATGGCCAGGTCTACTGCAAAGGCCTTCAACAGGGCCGTGCCCAAGTACACCGTGGTATCTCCAGAACAATCTGGGGCCTCTCGTCTTGTTTTTAAAACCTTGCCTTCTTAACAATAATGTTTAGTTCTTAATTTTCAAAAATTAAGTTATCTAAGTCTATGTTTCTTTCATGATGAATAAAAGGAACATCCTCTGGGACTAAAGGGTCAAGAAGTGCTCCTAATTTAAAAGCAAAAAAAATTGAAAACAAAGAAAATAAACTTGCCCGGGTGCCCGCCTACCCTGATGAAGCAGGCCAGGCATATGTAAAATACGCCAGTGATGTATTTGTGAAAGTCATACAAGTCTGTGATAACGTCCACGCCCTCAAGAGCACTGATGCTCTCTCTGGATCTGCTACGTGTAACAAGTGTGGCCAAAGCCCGATACTGGCACCAGGGAGCACACTCCTGTTCCAGGAGCTCGCTGTTTTCCCAAGCCTTGGGCCAGATGGTTGCAACAATAGAGAATGGCATGGGCTTCACCAACCCATCATCCAGAAAAGCTAGGGCTATGACCAAGGGAAAGCCTGTGGGTTCCTCGGGCACTGGTCAGGGCCACCTGGATGTTCAATAGCTGAAATTACAGCAGAGGCTGGCCAGCAACTACCCAGAACAGGGAATTCATCCAGTTAGTGGGAGAGTAATTAGTGAAGCATTCTGAAAGGAAAGGATGGATCAGCTCACTCCCAAGGCCCACAGGAAGTCAGAGGTAATGTTAGACAGTGCCAGCTGCAGCCCTCCAGGGGCCATACTTGCTCACCTTTCGAGGGCTGTCCATGTAGGTTGGCGTGAGAGCCACGCCACTGCTCTCTGCAGGATGAGTGGGGCCCTTGCCAGCATGTAGACTGGCTTGTTGCTCTCCCAAGCACCTAAAAGAAGGGGGAAGAACAGTCCCTGAGGCCCGATTCCAGTATCTCCAAGACACCCCGATAAGCTGCTGCCACAGCAGACGTCGCAGCCCTGACTGCCTCTTCCGGGTCTATGTCACTGCGCTTTCAGGTGGAGGCAGGAGGGACTTGGGACACCATCTGACTCCTGTCACTGGCTGGCTGGGGGCCGGGAACAAGATGCGAGCCTCCGAGCCTTGGTTTTTCCATCTGTGAAATGGTATTTAACTCCCGGGGCTGCTATAAGGGAGATTGCTTTGTGGACTTTAGTTCTCTCTAAATGTGGCCTGGAAGTCTCCAAGGCCATTCTCCTGGCCTGTTATCAGCTGCTTGAGGGGGTAGTACCTTTATCTTTGTATACACCTCCCCTGTCACTTTATCAGAAGGAGCCTAATAAACGTTCATCACATGATGTCTAGCATTGAAAGACCTTCCCTAAAATGAAAGACCTTGCTTGGATCACTACCCATCTCAGGGCCTCAGCTCCCTCATCACACATGACGGCGCGGGACCTCCCGGGGTTAACAAACGTTCTTCCACTGCCTTGATGCGGGGGGTGGGGGGGTCCTCCATGAAAGTGGCTAACCAGCACCTCTGGCTCTGGAGGATGGAGTCTGTTTCTGCCGCCCACAGTAGGAGGGAGCTCACGGCTACATCAGCAGGTGCTACCTCCAAGGAGCCAAAGCGAGAAAAGGGCCCCACATGGGCAGGAAGCAGCAACCTGATTTCCAGCTCTTTCTCTTTCTTCCCATTCCCCGCCCCCAGCCCTTCTACCAAGGGTCTGGCTAACAAGCTGACATTTCAAATGGGAGAACACCTTCTCTGGGTCCCCCCAAGCATCACCTACTTGAGAAGTCATGATGGCAGCTGGTGAGGCCTTTTCTCTACAAAGCAACTGGAGGAGGGCACCCCGGGACCCTCGACAGTCACATGACCCAGCTAAGAACCTGCAATGACTCCTCAATGGGACCCCAAGGCTGATGACGCCATCAATGAGTTGGTGAGCAGAGAAACATGGCAGCCACAAGGGCAGCTTGGCATTGGCGGGACCATAGATGGCCAAGATGATGTGTGGTAGGCCTGGAAAGGAGCTGGGGCCTTGACTGCCCAATGAGGGCCAGTTTGTGCTTCATCCTGGAAGCAACAGGGGGGGGTTCCCCCATTTATGGAGCAGTAGGAAGGACACAGCAGCTGAGCTTTGCGCTTTGAGAAGAGTCCATGGATGGACAGGAGGGGAGCGACCAGAGGCAGGCAGCCAGTGACAGCCAGAGTACCAGGCCAGGTGTGGGGAAGTCGTGGGTGAGACTCACCAATGGACCAAGTCTATGTGGTGAGGGAGAAGGAAGAGTCACAGCCGCAGAGTTGGAGGAACCTCCTCTGAAGGAGGGAGCCCAAGACCTCACCTGGCTGCCCTACTCTGCACATCTCCGACTTCTCCAGGCACCGCCCTCCGCCCCCACTTTCAGCCTTTTGTGCACTGTGTTCCCCGTCAGGGCAGGCACAGGGCCTGGCACACCAGGGGCACTCCACCCTAACACTCCCTCTGAGATTCTCCCCGAAGCAGTCCGTTAAGCATCCTGTCTGTCCATAGCTGTCTGTGTGCCCTCTGTGACCCCCAAGAGCCACACCGTGCCTGCATCCTTCTGTATCCTCAGCACTTAACACACAGGTGCCTGACAAAGGATCCCTGCTACGTCTGGCTCTGTTCCATGCGCAGGCCCCCCACCCCCAGCCCTGTACCCCCAACCTCCTTTCCCCACAATGCAAGGGGCTCACATGGACTCCCATTTCTGGAGCCCACCCAGGAGGGTAAAGCACTTTCCCACATTACCCTGGGAGGCAGGAGGCCCAAGTATCCCTTTTCTGGGAGACTCCAAGGAGGTGAGGGCAATCATCCACGGGGCCTTCAAGGCCCCCAGCTGGCTGTGGAAACCCAGGCTCCCTGATTCCTCCATGAGGCCAACCTGTGGCTAAAGGCAGCCCCCGCTATCTCCAACCAGAGACAAAGGTTCCCCACCCCAGGACAGAAGGCTGAGGCCAAGCCCCATCCCACCCCTTCCATCACTTCTACAGTGGGGGCCAACAACTGGGAAACACCTTCTTCCCCACCTCCTGGGGCAGATTTATCAGGCAGAGGCTTCTTGGAATAGTCAAAAATCTGACTCATCATGAAATAAAAATAAGCCTCCTCCACACCCCCAGGAGCCTCACACCCCTTCTATCTCCATGTTCCCTAGTCTTTTTCCAGCACATGGGGTGACATGGGGAGCCCACAAGGCAGAGGGCCAGCTGGGGTCTTCCCATGGCCCAAGGAGCAGAGCAGGGAACCAGCTCCCCTGAGAATGGCAGCCAGATGGGACAGCGGGTGGAGTCAGGAAGCCCTGAGTTCAAATCTAGCCTCAGACACCTCCTAGTGGTGTGATCACAGCAAGCCTACCCTACCTTTGCCTGCCTCAGTTTCCTCACCTGTGAGTTGGGGATCATAACAGCATCTGCCAGCACCGTGCTGAGGACCAGATGAGATAATGTTTCTAAAGTACACTGCAAACCTTAAAGCACCATCATCATCATCACCACCATCATCATCATCACTATCACCATCATCATCATCACCATCATCATCATCACCATCATCATCACCATCATCATCATCACTACCACCATCATCACCATCATCATCACCATCATCACCATCATCATCACCATCATCACCACCATCATCACCATCATCATCACCACCATCATCATCACCATCATCATCACCATCATCTTCATCACCGCCATCATCATCACCATCACTGCCATCACCATCATCACCATCACCATCATCACCACCATCATCACCATCATCATCACCACCATCATCATCATCACCACCATCATCACCATCATCATCATCACCATCATCATCATCACATCACCACCACCATCTTCATCACCATCATCACCATCACCATCATCATCTTCATCACCATCATCACCATCATCATCACCATCACCATCATCTTCATCATCACCACCATCATCTTCATCATCACCACCATCATTATCACCATCACCATCACCATCATCATCACCACCACCATCACCACCACCATCATCACCACCATCACCATCATCATCATCACCATCACCACCATCATCATCATCATCACCATCACCACCATCATCACCATCTTCACCATCTTCATCATCACTATCACCACCATCATCATCACCATCACCATCATCATCATCACCATCACCAACATCATCTTCATCATCACCACCATCATCATCACCATCACCACCACCATCATCATCATCACCATCACCACCATCATCACCATCACCACCATCTTCACCATCATCACCATCTTCATCATCACCATCACCATCACCACCATCATCATCACCATCACCATCTTCATCATCACCATCATCATCATCACCATCATCATCACCACCACCATCATCATCACCATCACCACCATCACCACCATCATCACCATCTTCATCATCACCATCACCATCATCACCATCATCATCACCATCATCATCATCACCATCACCATCATCACCATCACCACCATCATCATCACCATCACCGTCATCATCACCATCATCATCACCATCATCACCACCACCATCATCATCACCATCATCATCACCACCATCATCACCATCATCATCATCACCATCATCACCACCATCATCCTCCTCCTCCTCCTCCTCACCACCATCATCACCACCATTATCATCATCATCACCACCATCATCATCATCATCACCATCATCATCAGCATCACCATGACCACCATCCTCCTCCTCCTCCTCCTCCCCATCACCATCATCACCATCACCACCATCATCACCATCACCACCACCACTATCATCATCATCATCACCACCACCACCATCACCATCATCATCACCATCCTCCTCCTCCTCCTCCCCTTCCTCATCATCATCACCATCAGCAGCAGCCCCAAGCTGCCCCTGGATCATCCTCCTCTCAATCCACTCCTAACAGTCACTGCATGGGATGATATTTGTTCTATTGGCTTCAAAAGGCAGAAAGAACCAGAAGTAATGGGGGTGGGGGTGTTCTGGTGGCCAGAGAAGGCTTCCTGACATTGGGGCTGCCTGCTGCTGGGGGTGGGGTCCTCTGCAAGCACGAGCAGGGCCAGAGGGCTCCTGGGGGCCCTTCCATTCTGGCCTTTGGGGCATCTCTGCAAGTCTTCCTGGGGAACAATTCCTGCCACAAAAGCCCAGGCCTTGCACCTCTCACTTTGGGACCACTGGAATCTCCCAAGTGGCTTTGCCCCCAGGCTCTCCTACACACCTGGGCCACACTCGCCTTCCTAAAGGACAACCTTGACCTTGACCATGACCAACAACATGCAATAGTTTGCTCCCTTTGCATACAGGACAAGGCTCATCAGAGCTGAGGCTAGAAAGAACATCAGAATGAATGGAATCTGATCATCTTACTTCCTGGTGCGTGAGATCATAGAATTGAGGCTGGAAGGGCCTTAGAACTCAGTAGGTACAGCTCCTCAATCAGAGACGACAGAACTGTGTCACATGGAGGCCGAGGCTTCTCACTCCAAATCTGATGGTCTTCCCACAGCACTGTGCGGCCAGCATCCAAGGTCCTCACAATTGTCCTGCCCTACTCATCCACTCTGAGCTTCGAAGAAGCTACAATCTCAACTGGAGTCAGCCTTCCAATACCTGAACTCCCACCCTGGGCCCCTGCTGCTGACGAGGGCTGCCTCACACTGCTTCCCCCATCTAGACCAGCTCTAGCCAGTCCTTCCTCCTTCCCCCCGTCCCCGCCCCAACTCTTTACAGCTCTGGACCCAGTGTGGGCATCAGACTCTGCCTGACTCCTCCATCACTTCCTGCCCCAATGAATACTCCCGTTATTTCTAATTCAGCTCCTCCTCATTATTACCTCAGCCTTCCAGAAGATGAGATTACAATGATCACTGTAGGTGGACCCTCCAAAGGCACAGACTATGAGCCACCTCTGCCTCCCCATTCTGTAGGACTTCTGTCCTTGTGACCCCCCACAGGGAGGCCACCCAACCACCATTAGCGGTTCTCAAAGAGTGGCCCTCAGACCCCCAGAGGTCCCTGAGACACTCTTGGGAGGTCCTCAAGGGCCAAACTATTTTCATAATAATATTGTAACGTTGTGTGTCTATCCAAATACTCCTCCCTTTGCCAAATGCACGTGTATGCAAGGCCAGACTTTCTTCAAACACTGCAACCAAAACAACATTATCACAACAGACTGGAAACAGGAGCTGTGCGAGAATCCAGCCACCTTCGGTGAAGGCAGACCCAAAAGAAACTGGCAAAAAAACCCACGTAAAACAAGGCCACTTTTCAAGACACTTGTTGAGTTGGAAACTAGTTATTTTTTATAGAAAAGTGATCACCACTAGCACCACTCATGCCTTCAGCTTTCCCTTTGTGGGTAATGAAGCCGCTCTCTCTTGAGTAATCATGGATCTCACCTAAAAGGCTCTGCCGCGCTCTAGGGTGAGATGCACAAGGTCACCTGCATGGAGGACACCCCATCATCTCTGGGGAAGCAGGGTGGACGTCCTCCGAGGCCTCTGATGGGCACGTCAATGGAAAACTCCCAGCTTTAGTGCTCCCTTGTCATCTTGAATCAGAGTCATCAAGCAAGGCTCTCAGCTGTTAAAACTGTCGGAGAAATCTCTTGAGATTTTAAAACGTGCACGGGAGATACTGAGTCAGAGAAGGGCTTCACGTGCAGCAGCCCGCTCTTGTAGGTGACCCAAAAGCAGTTTTTTAGCACCAACCAGCAGGAAGAACAAGGGGATCACGCATCCTCTGCCCCTTCAGTCAATTATGCAGTTGTAAGGCCATGGTCTGCTGCAGAATGTGGTCTGCAAAAGGCTGCCCAGTGCCGTCTTCTGCCACTGGCGAGCAGGCCTATGGTAGGAGAGTTCCTCACAGGTGAGAAGGCTCTGACATGGGCTGGTACTGGATAGTTTCTCACCCTGGTCAGGGGAGTAACAATGACCATGATGATATGATTTTTTCAAAGAACTCAGTAACCAGCCTTCCTTTTCGGATGTCTTGAAAATTGACGCCTTCTTCCCTCAAAGCTACATCCCCTGTGGCATGGCCTCCTCCATGTGTCCTACATTCAGTCCAGCTGCTCTGGCCATCTGGTGTCATGACAGAATTGACAGGAGTCTCTGAAATACTGACAGATCTTTTCTCTTTTTCCTTAATTGTCACCTTCTTTCTAGATCCATCCCAGATGCTCCATGGATGATGCAGCCTAACTGGCATCTTCCCAAGGACTCAGAGAGCCTGATGCCCTTCACTGCTTTTCTCTCTTCTCTGCAGTGACTCTGCATCTGGTTCCAACATTCGCATCAAGGGCTCATCCATAAGCCGACATGGTGAGCTGGGGCTGCCCTTGTCTGCTGAGCCTTTGGACTTGGGCAAAAACAGCAGAGGTTTATCCGTGAAGGTGGTATCTGGGTTCCTTGGGGCGCCTCATTGTGGCAATGGACTGGCCCGGGGCAGACTTCCTCAGGGAATTGTGATTTCCTGGGGGGGGGGCGTGTCTATCCCATTTTTCAGGGTGAGGAATTTGTTCAATTTGCCTCAATTGTACCCGATGGCATCTGCTCTTTATTCTTTCTTGTAACTTGGCACAGGTTGTGACTGATGGTAACTTGGAAAGCTTCCACATTGGCACAAGGCATTTCCTGGCTGATGGAACATGACCGATCCTGTTCTTTGTAACATTACAGAATAATAGTTAACAGCTACCATAGAGCACCCTGCGCCAGGCTCTGGGCTACGCACCTTACCCTTACCATCTCATCTGATCCTCACAACAACTGAGGGGTATTATTCTCATTGTACAGATGAGGAAATTGAGGCAAACAGAGGTTGACTCACCTAGGGTCGCATAGCTAATAAAGGTCTGAGGTTGGATGGGAACCTGGGTTTTGCTGACTCCAGGCTGGACGCCTGCCAGTATGCTTCTGGAAAGTGATCGTGATATATAAGTCAACCACCCAATAACAGTGCATGTTGATTTAGCTGGAAGGTGACTTCCCACATCCTCTCCTGTCTCTACAACTCTCTCTAATTCTCTGCTGCAGACATGGCAGAAAGAAGGGCCCCCCATCCCCAGCCCTCACAACTCCCCATCCAGCCAAGTGACTCAAGCAGAATTGGGAGATATTCGGCAAATTCAATAAAGCCCCAGGACAACCCCGAGGACATCCACCTGTGCTTTGCTAGGCCATCGGCCACCTGGTGGCAGGGGCCCCTATGGGCCTCAGGCTGATCCCCCTGCTCCAGAGCTGTCTCCTGCTCCCTTCTCTAAAGCAGGTATCGGCTACAGGGACTTTCATGGGAAGCTTTTGGCAAATGCTCGCCACCAGCAGATTACAAGTTGAACAAATATCCTGTTGCCTGGGGATACACGGTAAAGCCAAGCCTGGGATCTAGCTCTCCCAGCACAACCTGTGAGCTCTTCCCACCCGAGCCAAGACAGATTCCTCTTGTTGCTGTCATGGGACCAAAGATTCAGAGCTGGGAGGGACGCTGGAGGCCATCAAGTCTGTCGGGCCATTTACAGAGGATTTGGAAACTGAGACCTAAAGGGGGAAGGGACTTTCCCAAGGTCTTACAGGTGCTAGGGGGATGCAGCAGGATTGGAACCCAGCTCCTTTGGTTCCTCTGGCAATCAAATCCACTTCACGCATCCGAGGACAAGGCCTTGCACTGGGCACAGTGAGCCCATAGAAGAGTGGACTGAGCTGGGGTGTGAACACTGTCTCTCCAGCATGTGAAAGGTTGACCCAGGGAGGAAGGATGGGGCTGGTTCTGCTTGGCCCAGAGGATAGAACCAGGACCAGAGAGGGGCCGACTTTGGCTCACATCCTGACAACAAAAGCCGTACAAATGTGGCACAAGCTACTGCATGAGGTAGCAGGTACCCCCACCCAGGGCCTCCAAGCACAGGCAGGCCTCCCTGCCTGGGGCCTATGAGCACAGGAGGGCTATGCTCTCTCATCGTTTCCATGATGGGTGTGCTGGACAGGATGGCTGCTGAGGACCCTGCGGCTCCATAATCCAGGGAGCATCTCCAAATGTTCTACGATAGGGGTGACCTCCAGCCTACTTGGCTTCCTGTCCTGCTGCCCTCATAGGGCACCCCATGACTGAGGCCACTTTATATTTCCGTTTCATGGGCTGTTGTGGCCATTGACCTCATCCCCACGGGCATCGAGCCACTGCAGCCTTAGCTGAGCTGGTCCTGAGGAAGCTGGTCCTGAGGAAGCCGGCCCAGCCTGGGGCCTGGTCTCTGCTTGAAACCTTCCCCAGCCTCTCAAACCTCATCAGGACAACCCTCCAGTTGCCCTCCAATCTCACATTCTGTCCCTGCTTCCCAGCCTTGCTCGAGCCTGGCCTAGTTCGCCAAACCCCCCTGGTGACTCTCTGCCTCCTATTTATAGAGTACCCCCCCCCCCCCACTAAACAGAGCAGCCCAGCCTCTAAGGAAGATGGGAGGGGGGCTTCAGAGTCTCCACGTCACAGATAAAGCCCAGGGCACCTGGCTCTTTCCCACAGACATACCAGATGTCAGCTGACCCGCCATCAGCACCCCACACCCTCTACCAGGCCATCTTTTGGGGGTGGGGGGACACATACTGGCTGGTGGAGGTGGTGCACTCCTGACCCTCAGGACAGACCTGGCTTGTACTGTTTGCTACCTTTCTGACGAGCCGTACCCCCTTTCCCACCTCGATCCAAAGCTCCTTGGCTACTTTTATGCACCCCCTGCAATGCTGTACCCAGAACATGGGCCAAGGGGGTCCTGGGGAACAGGTCTGGGACAGTCCACAGTGTGACCCAAGAGCTTGCCGGAACCCATCCAAGCTCCCAGAGGGAAACGTCCCAGGGGCTGAGGCAGGAGCCTGGGGTTAGAATCTTGGCTTGCTGGTTGTATGGCCATGGGTCAGTCACCTAACCACCTGAATACGACCTTCTTCATCTGAAAAGTGGGGATCTGCCCCCATGCACCCTGGTGTGAAGAAAGGGGCCACATATTTGGGAAGGCACCACCTAAAAGGGAGTGATAATTCTAAGGGGCTAGGTGCCCTCTGTTACATGTACATTTCTGGTGCTTGGAAGGGTAGAAAAGGACACCGGAGACAGTTCTGAGGCCCTCAGAGAAGACTGCCCCCGAGAAATGACCTGAGAGTGTGTTCCTGCAGCTGAAAGAGGTTTTAAAGGTCATCTGATCAACCCTTCCAGGCCCCTGAGGACCCCAGCACTCACTTCTGACTGGCCTCCATCTCCAGCAGAGCTGAGAGGGCGGATGTCCCCTTCTTTCCAACAGGGGGTCCTGCAGGCTCCAGGGAGTGGGCAGGAAGAGGGCCAGCCATCTGCAAGCCTTTCATGGCAGCCCCTTTCTAAGGAAAGAGGAGGGGGAAAGGACATTACTAGAGAGGAGATCCTCTGTCCCTTCACCCGCAGACCATTGACAGAGCAACCATAAGTCTGCCTTGTGAGCATGGTTTTACCCAAAGACCAACCACACAGGTACTCCACCCTCCTAGTGAGGAAAGCCATGCCCCCTTAAGGCCCGCGGTCCCTCTCTCTGACTCTCCTTAGCTCTCTCCCTCCCTCTCTTCTCCACCTCCCTTCCTCTCTCTCTATCTCACAAGCTTGTGCCACTTGTCTCCCTCTCCTGGGCAGACACCCCGACTGTAGCATCTGAACCAGAGGATGGGCCCTCTCCATGTCTCTCCCTGACAGGTGGTCACTGGCCATGCTGGGAAAGATAAAGTGGTCGCGGGGCAAGGCAGGAAGGCCCAGCTCACCCGTATCATGCGGTCTGAGCGATGCCGCCGCCGGATGCGATTCAAGCCTTCCATGAAGCGGATGAAGCCGTCGAGGAGCTGCCACTCCTCCTCGTCTGAGCGTGGCTTGTCCCCGTAGATGTCACAATGCACCTCGCCTTCAGTGATGCGCTTGGTGGCCGTGACGCACGCCGGGAGCAGCAGGAAGCGTGTCCTCCAGAACTTCAGTGACTCGATTAAACTACAGAGGAAAGACCCAGCGTCAGCATCATGGCCCCCAACAAGCGCTCCCACTGACTCACCCAGGGTCCCCCAGGCACAAAGGCATGGGGTCTGGTCCCTAGGAGGCCTAGGGCCAGAGGAGACAACCCTTGTCCAGCAGGCCTCATATTACAAGGGGAGAAACTGAGGCCCAGAGGGAGATAGACATGGCTCCCCTAGGCCTGCCCCACAAACAGCAAGGAAGAGACATTCATTCAGCCCCCAGGCTGGTCAAGCAGAAGATGCACAAGCCTGAGGGGTCTGAATGCGGGGGAGAAATCGCAAGGGATGAGGAGGCTCGACTGTCTGTGTTCTCCTCTGGGGAGAAGACACAGGGAGTGCCTCAGGGCTGTATCTGCCCCAGGGGTCTGGGATGGAGGCTGGCTGGGCAGAGGGCCTCGGGGCGCTGCTGGGATGGGACAATCTCAGAGGAAGATTGAGAAAGAAGGGGGAAAGGAGAAGAAGTGATCTCACATACACAGGGGAGAAGAGGGGGCAGTGCCCGGGAAATAAAGGAATGGGGAACAGTTGGCATGTGACCCTCACCCTCATCTGAGCTGCTTAGAGGAACACACACAGAGACACATGCACACACAGACACACATGTGCATGCACACGAGAACGCAGACACACACATGCACACACGTGCACACAGGCACATGCGCACAGAGACACACGCACACAAGAATGCGCAGACACAGATACACACACACACAGACACGTGTGCAGAGACACACGCGCACGCACACAAGAATGCAGACACACACAGACACACACGCACACACAAATGTGTGCGCAGACACACACACACATGAGAATGCACAGACTCACACACACACACATACACACACACACGCACATACACAGAGACAGATGCGCACACACACACATGCACACGCACACGCACACACATAAGACACACATGCAGGCACACAAGAATGCACAGACTCACAGAAATACACACCACTGGGCAGGGAAATCCATCTGCCCCAAACAGCAAAGGGCAGCATCAGTACAGCTGCCCTCCCCTGAACACATACTCAGAAGAGACTGTCCGTAAGAGCTGCAGTTACACCAACCTCCTTCGGCCTGCTCTGCAGACCGTCTCCTACCCCTGCCCCTCTGCTTTAATAACCCTTTATTTTCTAGTCTATTCCCTCGGCTTCCCTCCCCTCACACAGGACAAAGCACTGCTCTGGGCAGGGCCCATGAGCTCGCCAATATAGGGAACCAGTGGAGACCAAACGAGACGCTCTAGCCTGGCCTGTGGGCAGCACTGGAGAAATGCTGCCGTGGTAACCGTCACCAGGAGTGTCACCATTCCCTCTGCACTCACCCTACAACCTGTGATCTTGCAGAACAGCCTGGGGGACCCTGAGACAGAGTTTCAGACATACCTCTTGGGGCACCCCAACCATGCACATCTGTTACAAGATCTGGCTTTTTTTTTCAATGTGGCAGGGACACAGGGGCTGGGAGGGAGAGAACAGAAATGCTTGCTCTTTTTTTAAAGTTCAAAAGAAAGACTTGCCAGGAGCACACAGAGACGGCCTTGCCTGGGGACCCAAAGCCAGCTTAAGGCAGAGGCAGGACTCTGTCCCCCAAGTTCCCGGACCTGTGGCCTGGTCTCTAGCCTCTCCTCATGCTCCCTCTCAGTAACCAAGAATAATAATTAAAAAACAGTTCAGCCAAATGCACCAGCACGCAAGATGGGTCTGATGCCAGGTACGATGGGCCAACTCTGCAGAGCGGGCTGGGAGCCCTGGCTCTGGTCCAAGCGAGCTCCCCCTCTGCAACAGAGGGCCAGCAGGGCCCTGCCCACAAGTGCGGCCCGGCCTGCAGCTGACCTGAAGTCCTCAGAGCCCGCTGAGCAGATGTACTGGTCCAGGTAATTCCACTTGTACTCTTCCAGCCGCTCATGGGAGAACTCCACCCAGCAGGAGACAAACTCGGAGTCTGAGTGGGAGGGGCACAGGCTGTAGGCATAGTTGATCTGGGCAGACTCACAGGGATACCTGAAAGGCAAGGGGGGCCGCATGAACCTGGCCTGAGCCATCAATCACCCCTGGCCCCCCCACCCCAGTGGGCGGGACCCCAGCCACTCACTTGGGCAGGTAGCGGGTGACAGTGATGATTTTGTCCTTCAGCGTCACTTTGTGGAAAGTGCGGCCCATGCTCAGCCAGTACTGGTCTTCCTCCTCTGGGCGGTTTCGGGACACGAGGCCTAAGAGGAGAAAAGGCCCAAGCGTTTCTTCTGACTCCAGCTTGGGGGGACAGACCTAACCCCAACACGGCAGGGCTGGGAAACTGTCCCACAAAACGTGACCAGATTCAGAGAAGACTTGGAAGACTCACAGAATGCAGGGACCAAGCAGAGTCGGGAGAAGGATTTCTACGATAACAAGATCACAAAGACAAGCGGCTTGGGAAGGCTGGAGGGTGCCAATCAACGCGAGAACCAAGTATCACTCCAGAAGAGCAATGCTGAAGCTGCCAGCCCTGCCGGGCCACAGGGGACGGGCTCGGAAGGGACACGGTGGCTGCGTGTCCAGGCTTCACTGGGTGCTAGTTATCTGTTAGACGGATGGCACCTTTTACTTTTTACTGGCTGTGGCAGCAAAGGGGAAACAGAGAAGAATCAGCCAAAACAAAAAAGATGCAAATGAGGATCATCGAAGCCTTTTAAAGACAACGTTCAGAGAGAGCCACAGACCAGCAGGACAGCTTGGAAAGCTCCACGCGGGATTCATCCAAGGCCTTGTGTCAGAAGCAAGCTGCACAGAGCAGATTTAATTCCACACATAATCCTCTTTTCCTGTCCTACTTTGTATGTGGAAACACTCGCTTCTTTTTGGGGGAGTATATGTCCAGTCCAAAAGTTTTAAAAACCTTACCCAAAAGAGTTATTTCCCGTGAAACTTGAATGACTATTTCTAAAGCAAGTAGAAAATCTTACAGGCTTAGACTGAAAAGAATAATAACCAACATAATAACAGACCATGAAAGGGATGGAAGGATCGTTAGTCAACATGCAGCCTTCTCTCCAGGACGGCCCTTCCCTGGGAGGGAGTATATGCCCAGCCCAGCCCAGCCCAGCCAGCCCAGCCCAGCCCAGCCCAGCCCAGCCCAGTC
>CM053580.1:584045121-584091203 GCA_028627135.1 Pseudochirops cupreus
CCAATCCAGCCCAGCCTAGTCTTGCCAGCCCAGCCCAGCCCAGTCCAGCCAGCCCAGTCCAGCCCAGCCTAGTCTAGCCAGCCCAGCCCAGTCCAGCCCAGCCTAGTCTAGCCAGCCCAGCCTAGTCCAGCCAGCCCAGCCCAGCCTAGCCTAGCCCAGCCTAGCCCAGCCCAGCCCAGCCTAGTCTAGCCAGCCCAGCCCAGCTCAGCCCAGCCCAGCCAAGCCCTGCCCTGCCCAGACAGACAGACCATCATAGTTCCTCTCTGGCTTTGGCTCTGACTTGTCAGATTTCCCCATCAACGGGACCTTCCCTCCTCCTCCTTCTCAGCTCACCCCTACCCGTTTCAGGCCATGTCTTTCCCCACTGGAACTGGAAGCTCCTTTTTGCTTGTGTTTGTCTAAAAGTGTCTGAGGCCAGATTTAAACTCAGGTCCTCCTGATTCTAGGCCCAACGCTCTATCCACTGTGCCGCCTGGCTGCCCCTTCCCTCTACAATATCCTTAAAGAAGGCATCATCCAGCCTCTATCAAAACACACCCAGTGACAAAACAAGGGCCCTGTGTGCCCCTCGAGATCCTCTAGAACAAAATGGCCCCTTGGTGCACTCTAGGGTTCAGCCAAATCAGCCAAGCTCTCTGCACCACCCCCATCCCTCTCCCCAGATTGTTCCCAACACCTGGGAATCCCTGGCCCCTCTTCTGCCTCCTAGATTCCCCACTTCCCTTCCAGGCACAGCCTGGGCCTTTTACTGATCCTGCCACTCATCAGGCACTTCCCCACATCCCACACTTACTTTGTACAGATCTGTACTAACACATCCCAACCCTACCTCCTCCCCAGCAGAATGGAAGGGCCTGGAGGGCAAGAATGATTGCTTTGGGCCTTGCTATGCTCAGCAACGAGTGCAGGGCCTGGCGCAGCTTTAGAAAGGATCCAGGTGAAGCCTCTCAGGCCTTCCTGAGTGTAAGATGGGAGATGTGACTAAAGAATGGACTGTCTGAAAGATGAATGGAAGGCCCAGGGTTGGGTCAGCCATCCCCTGACGGGGCAGCCAAGAGAGTCCATCACAAGTCCGGGTTCTTTAATCTGTGTCAAGGCCTAAGTCAGGGGTGGGGAACCTGCAGCCTCAAGGCCACATGTGGCCCTCTAGACCCTCTGACTGAATCCAAACTTCCCAGAACAAATCCCCTTAATGAAAGGATTTGTTCTGGAAAACTTGGACTCAGCCAAAAAGCTGCAACCAAGGACCTGGAAGGTCACAGGTGGCCTCGAGGCTGCAGGAGAACCCCACTGGGCCTCTGTCTGACCAGACCAAGCTGGAGGGCTGAGGGCAGCTCTGTGCACCACCCTAAAAGAAGGACGGGCAGTGATAAGCTGGACAGCATCCAGGAGAGGCAGCCAGGATGGATTCAGGGCCCATGTGGATCAGGAGAGAACCCTGGAGAGTTCGGCTTGAAGAAGGTAGGATTTAGGAGAGACACAAGCACATCTGACCTGGTGGCTCTCATGGGAAAGAGGAATGAGCTTGGTCTGCTGGACCCAGAGGGCAGCCCTGGGGGCATAGGGAGCAGCAGCTACATGGAGGGTAAGGGAGGTCTCCTTCACCAGGAGCTGTCAGTGGCCCAAAATGCTCAGGCTGCGGGAGGCAGGGTGGGATGGGGGACATCGCACCCACAGGAAGGCTCCAAACAAGGGCTGAGGCCCACCAGCCCAGGAGGGCTGTCAGTCACCAAGCATCAGAGACCAAAGTGAGACAGTCCCTGACTTCAGGGAGCTTATGTTGGGGGGGGATTCTCCTTACTCTCCACAGTTGTGTTCTATCTACTCCATGCCCTCTGACCAGAGGAAGAAGGAACACAGACTAGCCAATGATCAAGGCTATGATAGCAGCAGGGCCCATGGTGATGAGGACAAGATGGTGCAGGAGAGCGTGGGGAGCTACCATCCACATAGGAAGCCCCAAGACAGGACGGCATGCCAAAAGCAGGCAGGAGGGTCTGGAGAATGCCTGCAGAGTGGTGTCCGGCCAAGTGCACCGAGGCCTCCTCCTGGCCCTGTGACCCAGCGATGGGAGGCGTGGCTAGCTTAGTAGAGGGTAGTCAGGACCCCCAAAGATCCTAAAACATGCCAAATGGCCCAACAGGGCTTGGCCCCCCCACTGGCTGGAAGGGGCTGAAGTTGAGGGAGGCCAGAAGGAAGCCTGCAGCCTGGGGGATGGAAGATGGGGTCAGTCACTGCACAAACACCCAAGCCTAGCAGGTTAGCTCATTCTAGAACAGCCCTTCAAAGCCTTGGAGCCCCACCTCCCTAGTACTAGGGGTATCAACTGCCCCTTGAAGTCGTGAGGCCCCAGTACTTACTCTTCACTCACTCATTCAAACCCTGAGTGTCTTCTTGGCTCTGAGGGACACCCTAGGCCCCCACAAGGCTCAGGCCCCACCCTCAAGGGCCTTACAATCCAAGGGGTGGCTAAGACCCCCACCCAGAGAACTCTAACACACTGTGCTATGTGCAAGAGAAGCAAGGGGCCACGGATGTGGAAGCAGAAACACGCCTGAGCTCCGACTCTGCCACTGACTTGCTGTGGGGCTGCAGGCACACTCATCTCTTGTCTGGGGAAAGCCCTGGGCCAGGGGCACACAGTCCCTGCCCTTGGGGAGCTGACAAAAGCTGAAGCACTTTGTGCACAAGATTCTCTGGACAATCTGGTTCCCATAATGAAGGGGTGGTGAGAACAGACAAGATGACCGAGAGAGACAGACAGAGAGACATAGAGAGAGACAGAGACAGAGAGAGACAGAGACAAAGAGAGGCAGAGATAGAGAGACATAAAGAGAGGAGAGAGGAAGAGAGAAGCAGAGATAGAGAGACAGAGACACAGAGAGAGGAAGAGAGACACAGAGAAAGGCAGAGATAGAGACAGAGACAATAGAGAGGCAGAGATACAGAGAGAGGAAGAAAGACGCAGAGACAGAGAGACAGAGGCAGAGATAGAGACAAAGAGGCAGAGACACAGAGAGAGGAGAGAGGAAGAGAGATACAGAGGGATGTGGAGGGAGGACAAGATGAAGATGGGGCTCTACTCACCACGGCTGTAGAGCGGGCTGCTGCTCAGGGGAGGGGCTACAGCCGGGTTGGCTTTCTGTGGCTTCGGCTGCACTATGATCTGGTAGCCCTGCATGAGACGCTGGCAAATGAACTCTTCAAACACCTGCTGTGCAGTCATCTGCATGCCCTCCTCATCCCTCCTGCAAAGATGTGGTCATCCCATCAGGATAGTAGCAGCTCCCACGCTGGGGGGCTGGGCCGAGGTCCTCCGACACTGGGGTACCGGGGCATGCGAGGGCAGGGAATCAGCCCCACGCCAGGGCCGCTGCCCTTCCCCTCCATTCCCCCTCAGAGAGCCCAACTTGGACCCAGAAGCCCTGGGCATGTCCTTGCCCTGGGCACTCTCTGTCCTGAGCAGTCAGTCTTCATGTCAGTGACCAACAGAGAACTGGAATGTGTTGACGGTGGAAGTGGAGGTGTGTATGAGCACTAAGAGGCTTGTAAAATGTAGGAATTAAATTCAACTATTATTTAATAGAAGATAAATTAAATTTAGACAGTGACCTGTGACTCTGTTTCTATTGAAAAACTCAATTTTTCTTTCTTTAATAAAAGAGTACACAATGAATGGATGCACCAGCTTCCCAAGCCGTGTCTTGAGGACACGCTCCCAACGACTCTCCCCACCAGCGCGCCATTGCACTTTACAAATGTCGTCTCAGGGATTCTCACAACCACCTGGGGAGACGGGTACTGTTATGATCACTGAGGAAACTGAAGCAGACAGCAGTTCCTGACTTGCCCAAGGCCACCCAATTAGTAAGTGTCTGAGGCCAAATTTGAACTTGGGTCTTCCTGACTCCAGGCCCAGTACTCCATCTGCTGGACCCCCAATCGCCGCTAGACAAGAAAAAAACCCACGACTGAAAAGGACTGAGCTGGGGATTTTGCTCTTCTTCTCTAGAGAAACCTGAAATCCAATTTTTGAGCATTAACATAAAAAGGTTTCAAATAATGGTAATTTGCTTTATCTGCCTTAATGCGTATGTGCATCTTCCATTTCTAAGGACACTCGGAAACCTAAGAAAAGGCAGGACACTTTATTTGCTTTTTGATTTCTCATTATGTAGCGAGATGTTGTTTACGGGGACTGGGACCAAGCAGGTGAGGAGGATGATTCAGACATCTTTGGAGGCGGGCTAGACCGCAGGTGGGAGATATTAATTGCTAAAAGGGAGGTAAATTTAGCCAGAGCCTCTGGATGCAGATTTATGGATTCAGATTACAAGAGAGACGAAGAGTGGCCTCATATCACCTCGGACTGGATGGAACTCAAGAAGCTGTAGTCACACCAATTTATCTGACACCCATCAATGTGTCAAAGAAACCTACTGGTTAAGTATTGGATGAGAGAAAAGTCTAGACTTTGTGACTTCCTGTAAAAATCACCTGTATTTAAATGCACATTCTATGTCCCGAGACTATGATTGTGGGCATCCAGCGCTTGGACACGAATCCTTTCCATAAGACAAAACTGCCCAATGTGGGGATCAAGCTTGGCTGCATAAACTGAAGTGATGTCTCATGTAGAATTTGTGATTCCAGGTGTCCAGAAATCTATGCTTCATTTAGAGGGTGCCTGCTCAGTCCTACATATAATCTTAAATGTTTTAGTTTATACTGTTTTAATGCGCAATTACTCCAAATCCCTTCAGAAACAGGTGAAATGGAAATACTTGCTTTAATTAAAAAAAAAAAACCAGAAGTTTTATATGACTCCTTAGCTTTCCTGATAAAGCCAGGTACAAACACCCTTTCGTTTTCAGATTGATTTGTTGGTGGGTACACAGAAGGGGCACAGCTCACACCTTCCTATGAGCTGGGAACTGCGCTGATGTGCTAAGCTCTAGGGATACCAAAGAAGGGCCCTGTCCTCAAGGAGTTCACATTCTCATGGGGAGGACAACGCACAAGCAGGGCCAGGAGACAAGGGAGCACAGCTGGCCTGGGAGGCCAAGTCAAGGCCCCTACACTGGATGGGCCCCCCAGACCATCCCAGGAGCCTCCGTGTCCTCATTTGGTGTCACTCCAAGGAACAACTGTCTGTACCAGGAAGCTTCCTGCTGGCCATCGGCCACCTTTTCAAGGCATTGTCCTCAGAGGGGCTGCCCTGGCAGAGCCCAGCACTATCATGGGGCTCTACATACAGTGCCCGGCTACCCAGCTTCTGCAAGGGTGGCCTTTGTGCCCTTCACATCCTTAGAGTCATACACCCTTCCTATTGCTCAGGAATCTGACCTTAACCAGACACGAGCAATGAGCAAGGTCCTGGGACACCCAGGAGCGGCAGCAAAGACAGGCAACACGTCACCTGCCATGGCCGATCCTCGATGGCCTTGGTCTAAGAGGAGGCAGGGGCGCGCTCATCTCCTCACTGGGGTACAATTACACAACACGGCTTATATTTACATCACTGTCATTACTGGGGGGAGAGGGGTGTGTGTGGTGGGGGGCACCTCTCTCTGCATGGCCGGGTGGGTGCAGGTGGGTGTGGAAGCCTTCCCTCACTGCCCCTCTTAGATGTGTGCCTCACAGCATCATCTCCAGGTCAGTGGTGGACAGCCCTCTAAGCCTTGAAGATGGACTATTGGGGACTCATGGCCACAAACGAAACTGAACAGATCTTACATCATGACATTTTCTGAAAACAACAAAAACCGCTTGATGCCAAAAGGCAAAGGACACGAGGAAAGGACACAAGAGAAAACCCTACAGAAAGACATCCGATCCCCGATCCCCACAGCAGTTGACAGTGATGTCAGTGAATGCTGGCTCCCTCCTTGGCTGGAGAGGTGGAGGACTCCTGGGGTAGAATGGGGCATACTAGTCATCAACCATGGCGGCTTCACTTAGCTGCACCTTTGGTACAAGAGGGATCCTACCAGGGGCGTGGGACAGGAAGGGTATCAGAGGAGCCGGAGAAGAGCTGATCTCTAGCAGGCAGGCGTGAACAAGCGTGAGCCTGTGTGACGACAGCCAGGCCATGGGCCCTTGCACACTCACCTGTCCACATCCGCCTCTGGGAGCAGGTCGTAACAGCCCTCTGTATAGTCATTCTGGAGGCCCTGGCGGTCTGGGAAGTAGTCGGTGGTGAGGGGCAGGCAGGCTGGAGTAGTGAGAGACTTCCAGTCCACTCCGACTGTGCAACAGAAGCCCGGCACTATGGGGGGAGCAGACAGCGTCAGAACTGCCGCGGAGCCCGAGGTCGTGGGCGTTCCCCCACAAGGAACGTTTGGGGTGCAGGGAGAGGAAGGACAGAGCGAGAGGGGGGTCAGGGCACCAAGAGGGGAGGAACAGGGGGGAGAGAGAGAGAGAGACAGAGCTTGTTAACTAGGGCAGCACACGTGCGTAACCGACCCCTCATGCAGTGGGGCGCTCAGCTAACCCTTGTAGACCCTGGTCAGTGATAAGCTACAGAGCTGCGAGGCTGGAGGGTGATGCGGCAGGCCCTGGAAGCCAACAAGGAGTGGAGGCCGCCGCAGGAGTAGAGCGTGTTCAGATTCTGGACAGAGCAGTGGACATGGCACGAACAGGAGTGATCGCAGAGGCAGCCACCCAAGCGACAGACCCGAGCGGGAAAGGGGGAGACAAGGGGAGGGGCCCCGACAATCCCAGGGTGGTCTGAGGGGCTCGGCTGCGTGGGCTGGCCCAGAGTCCCCTGCTTCCAGACACCAGGATGCTCTGCTGGCAGCTAAAGATGAGGATGTCCCCCAAAAGAAGGGGACAAAAAAAGGCCATGTCTGTGCTTGGGAGTCCAGAAAAGGGTCACACTTCAGGCAGGTTGTGGGTGGCCATCAGGAAGCGCCAGCCCCAGTGGCTCCATGACCAAGGAGAGATGCGCCACCACCAACACCCCTCCCCAATACAGAGTCCAGGATGCCTCAAGACATATACCAGGGAATCCCACTTCTGACACTTAAAAGCCATTACTGACTCTGGGAAAGTCCCCTCGCTTCTTTAAGGCTGTCTTCTCATCTACAAAATGGGTCAACATCTCCCACACCTTCCTAAGAGCTGCTGGGAGGCTTGTGTGAATAAGTGGACATCTATGTGCTCTGGACCTGTTACCATGCACAGAAAAGCCAGGCATCATCACTAATACCCAAGGAACTTTCTAAGCACATGCTGGTGTTACTTAATCAAGCCCCTCAATAGCCCCAGAAGATAGGTTGGAGGTGGGACTGTTCCCCTGAGAGGCAGCAGGGGTCAAGTGGAAAAGCATGGCTGTGGGCATCCAAGTCCTGGACTGAAATCCTGCCCGCCTCTCCCTGGCAAGGTCTCAGTTTTCCTCTCTGTACAACAAGGGGGCTGTACAAGGTGACCTGGGAAGGGTCCTGCAGTCACAGGTGCTCAGACAGGCCCAGCCGGACGGCGAGGAGGTTTGATGAGGACCAGAGTCGCCGTCCCATTGGGGGAAGGTGGAAGTAGCTAGACTGTTCTAGGCCCAAGGGCCCAGCAGCCAGGGCCTTCCCAGAGGCCAGGCCTCCGAGAGCCTTTGTTCTGCCTCTCTTAGCTACACTTGACAAATGAGCAGAGCTCGAAGCTTCAGACTGTAAGCTCCCTGAGGGCAGAAGCCTTGTGTCGGTTCCAGCGTCTAGCTCAGTGCTCTGCACGCAGCCAAGCTGTGCTGGCCTCATTTGGAGCATTCAGAAGAGCTAAAAGGCTCTAAAAATGTTTTCTGCTGGACAAACATCAAGGCTTGAAGGCTAGGAGCTGCGTCCAGAGTCTCCCCATAAGAGAGCAGCAAAGATCTTGAATCCTGCTACAAAGCTATCCTGGGGCCTAACCCTGAGCCATGACAGTGACATGAAGAAAGGCCTCGTAGCAGCCAAATACACAAATTCCAACACGTTTCCATCTTTCTAACGAGTCCATTTCTAACTCCCCCAGGGCCAGGTCTGGGATGGCTGGACAATGGTCCAGGATTGCTTGGGCAGGGCTGAGACCGACCATGAAGGAAGGTTGGCCTGCACGGTGCCCCTGCTCTACCTTAAGCAGACAGCCTCTTTGACAGCAGGTGAGTCAACCCTCCACTGGACACCTGTCAGCTCCCGGCACACCAAGGAGGCCCCAGCAATGGGGCTGATGCACTTCAGCTCAACGGCTGCCCCCTCCACTAAGCCTGTCCCGATGCCTTGGACCGAAAGCCAGCCCCTCCCCAGAGTTCTCTCCTTCGCCCGTCACCCCCACTGTACAGGGACGGGCCTTGCCTCTTCCCTTCCTCCTCCTCCCAACAGAACGGAAGCTGTCCCTTCTAGGCTGCAAACTCTCCCTCACAGCTCCCTCTCGGCCCTATTGACACAGTGATGGTGCTGCCCCGCCGCCTCGTCCGCCCTCACCACCTTCTCTGACTGGCTGCCCCCCCTTACTTGGATCTGAAGAGGCAGATATGCTGTCGTCCAGGGAATCCTTGTTCTGGGTCCTGGATCCTACAGAAGGATGGAGACACTTGGCAGAAGCAAGCTGCACCCCCACCCCCCTCCTGCCACGCACAATTCAGAGGCTTCTGGTCATCAGGGAGACGTGAGAACCTCCACTGGGCACTGCCTGCCCCTGTTAGAACGTAAGCTCCCTGAGGACAAGGCTGGTCCTTCCTCACACTGATGTTTGTAGCCCGCCTCCTGGCCTATGGGGGCACACACTAGGTTCTGCTGCCTTGCCTTGCCTTGCCAAAGAAGGAAACAAGGCAGCTGAAAGAGAAATGCTCTCAGAGGCAGGAATACCGGGGGTCCAACCCAGCCTCAGACACTTACTGGCCATGTGACCAAGCCACTTCACCTCACCAAGCCTCGAGCCACTCCCTGAGACTTATCTACAGAGCAATGGGGGAGCTGAGCGTGATGCTGGGGGAGAGAACTCTCACACCAGGAATCCCCCACGATCCTTCAAGTGAGGCCCCACAAAGAAGCCAAATGCAGCATCTGGAGCTGAACACTTCTGGCCGCTTGGCAGAGCCCAAGCCAGTGAGGGGGAGGGATGCCAAAGGTGGGGGGATGCGAGGGGCACGGAAGGTGAAATCACTCGTGTTCTGAACTACCCCCTCTTCCACATTCGGCACCTGGCTGCCTTGGCTAAGCTGGGATGCTGAGACCACAAAACGATGTGACTGGTGTTTTCTTAGCCAAGCTGCCCTCCCACCTGCACACACAGTCAAGGTTTGGAGGCCAGGGGCTTTATCCCAGGTCCCCCAAAAGAGAGAAGGAGAAAAACTCCCAAGTCCTGATGCAAAGCTGTCCCCTGGGTCACACAACTACTGGCCTAACCCTGACCCACGACAGCAACGTGAAGAAAGGCCTCGTCACCCTCAGACACACGAGCCCATTTCCATCTTCCTCGAGATGATCCCATGTGACGTCCCTGCATCTTCCATGGATGGCCGGGTACCTCGAGCCACTATGGGGGCCTGGGGACCCATGGAGAGGCAATGCTGAGACCATCAAGACCACCCCTCGCTCTACAGAGGCCCCAGGGGGCCAGGCAACTCGTCCCGGGTCACAGAGCTGGATCCTCACACCCAATCTGCCCATCAACCCTGGGATCGCCTTCAAAGCCTGATGCTGCCAATTCCCCACTTCGTCTCCAGCAAACCAGTGATGAACTTCAGAGGCTCAAATGCACGTGACCTCCCTTCAGAGGAAGTACAGGACATGAGAGCTGAAAGGGCCCAATCTCAGAGGCCATCCACCACCCCTGGCACATGGCCATCTACCCCAACTGAAGCCCCCACTGGGAGGAGGCCCACGACCACCCAAAGCGAGCCTAAATGTGCCTTGTGACAACATCCCTGACAGCTCCCAGGAGCAGACAGCAGGTCCTTCCACAGGCAGGCTGTGCCTATCGGCTTCTTCTCCCCCCCAGGCTGAACAACCCCAGCTCCTTCCACTCGTGGTCCACCATCCTGGCTAAACTGTGGTCCCCAGAACTCAACCTCATCCTCCAGATGTGGACTGCCCCAGGCGGAGGAGGCCACTGGGGATGGTGGGAGGAGGTGGATGCTGCCCCGGGCAGAGGAGGCCACCCTGGATGCAGTCCCCAGACCAAGGACCACCAGCCTTGCCACCTGCCCCATCGTGCTAAGGACACATACAGGAGTCACGAATCCCACACGTTCTTTTTCCAGCTGCATTTCTCTAACCTTGCTTTCCCGTCTTGCATTGGCGAGGCCAGTTTTTCAGATTAACTTATTAGACTGAGCGCAGCGCTGGGCCGACCAGATCTTTTTGGACCTGACTTGGTGAGGTCTTCTGGCTTCTCTGAGAAGCTGGCATCTCCTGGCAGACAGCTGGTACGGCAGGCGAGAGCCTATATCCTGAGAGCTGGTATTTCTATGGCACTCACATGCCTGGCACTGTGCTAACTTGTTTGGTTCTCATAGCAATCCTGGCAGGTGGCTGCTGCTATTATCTCCATCTCAGAGTTGGGTAAACTGAGGCAGACAGGAGCTAAGTGACCTGCCCCAGCTAGTAAGTGTTGGAAGGCGGATTTGAACTCAGATCTTTCTGACTCCGTGTCCAGTGCTCTAACCACTGCATGCCTAGCTAGACAGCGCATCAGAGTCAGGAAGACCCAAGTTCAAATCCTGATTCAGATCCTGCCTGACTCCTGGGAGGTTACTGAACCTCTCTCAGCTCCAATGTTCTTATCTGTAAAATGGGGCAACAGCATCTACCTCAGGGCTGGTGTGAGGACAAAATGAAACCATACTATATAAAGTGCTTTGCAAACCTTAAAGAGGTACAGAAATGATAGATGTTTTCTATCTAATAAAAGAACCCCAGAGCACAGCTAGGCACAGAGCCCTGGGGCACTGCACTGGAGACTCCCTGCCACACTAACACTGAGCCAAGGGGTGGCAGAGGTGGGCCAACTGGCCAGGTCCAGATTCTGAGCGCTGGCCTGGAAGAGCTAGCCTCCAGAAAGACCCCAGAGGGCAGAGCGAGGACACTTACATTTGCAAAAAAGCGCTAGGTCTGGGGAGAAGGGACTGGGCTTCCCCCTCACAGAAGTGGCCAAGCAGCTGCAGACCGGCTGGCCAGCCCTGAGCCCTTGATGCTGAGTCTGCAGGCTGGCATTGGGGAAGCCAGGAGGGCAGGTGGCAAGGGGCCTTTTGCCTACACGTGAAATTTCTCCAAAGCTCTCAGGTTACCAGCCACCAGACCCACGCAGACAGTGCTGAGCACATTAAGCCAAGCGCCAATGCAGAAAAGAAACGTGGCCTTCCCGTTGCTCGATTCCCTCTTTCTTGCCCCCAATCCAAGACTCTCCATCCGCGGTCACTTAAAGACAGAGCTGTTTTGTGTCTCGGCTGCCACCTGGTGTCCAGTGGGAAAACTGGAGAATGGCACTCTTCTCTAGTGGCTGGTCAGTCTGGGAAGGGTTTGGGGAATGCCCAGGGAGCAGAGGGGAGTCCCGAATGAGGCTGGCTTCCTTGATGGGAGATGGGGCTGAGCTGTGCCTGAGCACCCCCAGATCGTGGGGGCCAGCAGGCTACGGAGCAGAGGCTAATCCTGGGGTACAGGACCAGAGATTTCACAGAAATCACACCAGCCACGCTGCCACAGTCCCCTTCAGGCCACCTGTCCTCCCCACCCCATATGCATCCTGACTCTCAAACCTGGCCCCCAAAGCGGGCCTGGACTGACCAAGCAGCAAGCCAGTCACACCCAAAGGAAATCTCCAGGGCAGGGCTTCAGGGAGCCATGAACTTGGGTGGGAAAAACTTTCTTTTCACAAACTTCCAACTGAAATCGAAAACTTCCTTTGATTTTTTAAAGACTCGGCTCTGAGAAGATGGGGAAGCAAGGCCAGAGGAAAGGGTAGGGAGCCCCCGCCCTCCTTGGCCCTACTGGGGGACATCTTATCCATGCCTGGTAGGGGAATGCTATTGAGAAATAAAACTGGGACTGGAAAGCTATGAGATTCTGTGATTTAGATAAAGACACAACTGTCACAAGGAAAAAGAGCACTGGATCTGGCCCGAGTTCAAATCCAACCTCAGATACTTAGCTGGGTGACCCTGGGTAAGTCACTTTAACTGCCTCAGTTTCTCTATATGTAAAAAGGGGATAAGACATGTCCCAGGGGCGTCATGAGGATCAAACGAGGCAATATTTGAGAAGGGCTTTGTGGATGGCCAATAACCGAGCCAATCTCCCAAGAGGCTGCCAAGACTTCGGGGCCCACCGGGCGTCCATGCCCCTGGGCATTCAGTAAATGGCCCCACGCCCCCAATTCAGTAAGAGAGGCAATGGATTTTTAAAACCCGCTGTTTGACAGGTCTGGGTGCCTTCTCCAGCAAACACTGTAATTTCTGCCCCCTTTTCAGGCTAGCTCAAAGCCACATCTTCTAAGAGGTTTCCCCAACCCTGCCCCCACCTGCACCCTCTCTGGGGGCTCAGACCCCCTGGGTGGCCCCTGCTCTGCCCTGCTAGAGGCACACAGGGCACACGAGGGTGTAACAAACACTTGGGGTCCTGGAAGAAGCAGACCGAGCTTCCAAGAAATTCAAAGAGCAACTTCAAGTGTCCTGGCAGCCAGGCGACAGACATGCTTTGATCCCAGGATCCACGCTCACTTCCTTTCTCTTCCATTCAAGACGGGGAAGATGAAGGCGGCGGCCTGGCAGTAGGACAGGCAGGAAGGGCCAAACCTTGCACCAGCTTCCTCTCTGTTACCAAGAGACAGGAGGTTTGGAGACTCCAGGCCTGGGGCAGGAGAACAGGTGTGGCTCTGGCCACAACCACCTGTGGCCTGTGCCTGGGTGGCAGTGGCTGCACACTGTGAGGAGCGGCCGGCTGCCTGGTCAGGCCCCAGGCATCACCCCCATGCCTGGCTCCATGGCTGGGGTCTCTCCTGGGCCTCCAGGACCACATTCACATCAGGTGAGGCTCTTCCAGTGTGTGGCCAGGCTGTCTTTCTCCTCGTACCATGAGCCGAGCACGCGGCTTTCTGGCTCTCTCCGTGGCTTGCTCTGTGACTTCCTCAGGGTGGGATGCTCCCAGAAGGAAGTGAAAACTCTGCCAGAGCAGATCACCTCCTTCCTTGCCAGCTGAAGCCTTGGTGAAGCTTGTGTGTGACCGAGGCCAGGCTGGGCACCTGAGGTCCTTGCTCCAGGGATAGGGGTCACTCACTGGAAGTGCCTGAGAGGGGCTCTGAAGCCAGGTCTCCCTGACTGCACATCCGGCAGCCTCTACTGCATCCCCACAACTCCTGTCCACTCCAGCAGTCTGAGTGCCTCCGCCCTTAGTGGACTAGCATCAACTGGAGGGCGGGGCTGTGTCTGCATCTCACCCAATGGCCAGCTCAGGGATCCAAGAAACCAACAGCACCACCACAGAGGGCATCGCTGCTCCCCAGGATCCAGCCTCACCTCTCCCTGGGCCGGCCTCCTCCTCTCCTCTAGTGGGATGCCCTCCCCCTTACCTCTGCTCTGTCTTTCACTATCCATCCCACCTGGCCTTGTCATCCACACTGACCTTCCACTTAGAGAGGGTCCCAGGGGTGCTAACAGTCAATGCCCTCTCATTTCAGGATTTGTCATCTGCGCCCCTTCCTTCCTCTGACCCTGTCTCCACTCTGGTACAGGCCTGGCCTCCTGCCATAGCTGCAGGGGGAGGGAAGACTCTGCCACCCGCAGCCTCCACCCGGCTACCAAAGGGATCCTGCCACAATGCAGCAGGTCTGCACCTCCATGTCCTCCCAGCCCATTGAATCAACCCCCTCGGCTCCCCATCTATGACCTCCGGGACCAAACATAAGACCCTGCGTGACTGGCAAAGTGCCCCAATACCTTCCCATGTCAGACTCCCTCTCCCTCCACCACTATGCCTGCATCAATCTGGTGCTACTGGCCTGCTGGCAGTGCCTCATCTCTAGACTCCTGGCATTTGCACCGGCTGTCCCTCATGCCTGGTGCTCTCTCTCTTCTCCTAGGTCTTTCTTCAAGTTCCAGCTAAAGCTCCCCCTTCTCCAGGGAGCCTTTTGCAGCCCCTGTAATTCCAGCGCCTTCCCTCTGGGGTCTTCTCCAATCTGTCCCACCTGTAACTGTCTCCCCCCTTAGAGCTCTCTGAGGGCAGGGACCATTGTTTACCTATGTCCCCGGGGTTTGGCACAGTGTCCAGCACACAGTAGATCCACTCCAGCAGTCTGAATAAGCGCTTGCTGCCTCACCTCCCAACCGGCCTGTAAGTGCCCGGTGGCCAAGGGCACGCCACAGCCTCCTCCTGCATCTACAACGTGGTGGCTGTGGGTGGCTGGCCAGGGCCTGCTGAGTAATGGCAGGGCCTCATCGGCATCCATGTGACCACCGCAACGCCTATCTCATGGCCCACTTATGAGCCCCAGTACGAACTGCTAACTGGGTCACCCCCAAGCACGGCGCACGGAGTCTAAAGACAGTCACAGATGGCACTGAGTCCTGCTTGTCTCATCTCGTGTCTGCTCCCGCCTGCGGGCCAGTTACCTGCACCACTGTTGCTCGGGAGGCGGGCAGAAAACTCGTTCATTCCACTGAAATTCGGGAAGGACATGCCGTCCCCAGGCTGGCGGGAAGGGAGGTGCCTGTGGAGAGCAAAGGGCCAGCTGTTGGGCTAGGCAGAGGGGCAGCCCTTTCAGCCTGAGGTGTGTCTGTGCCTCTGCACACAGTAGGCACTTTAAAAAATACCCAGTACACTGACTAGCCAGTGCCCAACATCGTGGCACTGACAGAAAGACCCAAGTCCTACCTGCCTTTCATCCCAATCACCTTATCAGGCCTTCCCCGTGGCCAAGCTCATCCCTCAGGACACATGGGGGGGGGAGTGTGGGAAGGGGGATGAGGACCCCCAGCCTTCTCTAAACCAATAGTCCTGGTGAGGTCACAAAACCTGGGCAAGAAACCCTCAGGAGGAACAGAGCAGAGAGCTGGGCCAACATGCTGGAGACAGCACCAACCTAGAAAGAGCTATGGGAGAGGCCTAGAGCAGAGAGGAGAAGCAGGCTGGTCACTCAGTGAGAGCAAGGGACACATGACCAGGGCTGGCCCAGGGGCTCCAGCCTCTGGAGAAATCAAGGAAAGCCTCGGGCACGTGGGGCGTACGGGCCTCACGGGTACCATGGGCCGGGGGCGAGCAGGCAGTGCAGTCAGCACTGGAGAGAGCATCCACTCCACACATACCCTGGGCATCTCAAAAGCTGGTTTTCCCAGGGTGGGACGTTCCCTCCAACAGTGCCAAGGGAAGCCCCCTGGGGGGTCTCAGAAGAGCACATGCCAGCGGCCATCCTGCTGGAGGGCAGCCTCTGCCCACCCAGCCAGGGTTCACAGCTGGGTGATATGTGCCCAACCTCGGTCTCTATGGGCACCGACACGAATCACCTCTGTGGAAGTCCCACCATGGCCCCACCAACCCTGATGGCCCTGCAGAGGGGATCAGCTTTCTCATTCACAGAGAAGACTGAGGCTCAGATGGGTAGGAGGATGGCCATGGAGACCCCCAAGGTCAGAGCAGCCTCCCTCCTGCCCTGGGCCTCCAGGACCCCCTCCAGCCCTGGCTCAAACCTCCCCACCCTGGACCCCACTCCAGGATTATAGGCCATTTCAAGGCTCAGCATCTGCTCTGCCCACTGTCCTCTACCCCTGGGGCTTGGTACAGTGCCTGGCATAGAGCAGGACTTAATAAATGCTCTCAGGGACAGGCTCTGCCTGGCCACACACACACAGCCCCAGGGAGCTGCTCACCTTCTCCATGGGGGGCAGGGAGAGAATGTGGGACTCGGAGCTTCAAAAACAGATGCTCAAAACTGCTGTACGTGTAACTGGAGGAAAGAAAGTACTGAAGACGAAGAAGGGAGAGAGCGTTTATGAAGCACGTTACCAGCACAAGATCATCTGGTCCTCACAACGACCCTGGCACAGGGGGTGCTGGCACTGCCCCATTTTACAGATGAGGAAACTGAGGGCCAAAGTATAACATATTCTGCTCTAGCCTTTCACCTTTACTCTGTATGTATCTCTCTTCTTCAAATGTGCTTCTTGTAAACATCATATAGTAGGATTCTGGTTTGTAATCCACTCTCTTATCTGCTCCTGTTACATGGGAGAGTTTATCCCACTCACATTCAGTTATGGTTACTCTTGTATTTCCCTCCATCCTATTTTATCCCCTTTTGCCCAAATGAGAAAGACCTTTCCTGAAGTCCTTCTAAATTATCTTAAACTGGAAAATTATTTCACTCCATCTTTTTTTAGGCCAGAGAGGGGCAGAGGGGGGCTTCCTAGGCCCAGAGCACTGGCTTTCCAGATGCCAAGTAGGAGCTTCTTCCAAAGCTACCAGTGATGGAGAAACTGAGGCCCAGAGAGAAGCAGGGAACTTGCCAAGGGCTCCCAGGGAAGAGTGGCCCAGACCCCAGGACCAAAGGCTGGCAAAACAGCCTCCTGACAGGGAGAAGAGGACAGAGCTGGGAGGCAGCTGTCAGTGGCTCTTTACCACCTCCTGGCTCATCCACTGCCATCCTTCCACCTTAAGAAGAACCTATACAGTCTTTGCTCACTACTGGGTTTGACCTGATTCCAGAAGAATAGTGATGAAGCTGGGCCAGGGTTGGGGGTGTCTGGCCCAGGACCAGGGGGCCCACTATCCAGGCTTGTTACAAGGGTTTTGTTATTCCTTTAAATATTTGGAGGGAGAAGAAAGAGAGACAGAGACAGAGAGAGAGAGAGAGAGAGAGACATAGACAGAGACAGAGATAGAGGGGAGAGAGAGAAGAGAGATACAGAAAGAGGAAGAGAGACAGAGATAGAAAGTGAGAGACAGAGAGAGACATGAGATAGAGGAGAGAGAGAGACAGAGACAGAGACAGAGACAGAGACAGAGAGACATAGACAGAGAGAACAGAGATAGAGGGGAGAGAGAGAGGAGAGATAGAGAGAGAGGGAGGGAGGGAGGAAGACGGAGAGAGAAGAGGAGAGAGAGACACAGAGACACGGTGAGAGAGAGAGAGACAGACAGAGACAGAGACGGAGACAGAGATACAGAGACACACACACACATACACACAGAAGAGAGAGATAGGGAGGGCAAGGAGGAGAGGGGAAGAGAGGAGGTTGCTGAGGGAGAGGAAGAAGGAAAGAGACAGTGAGAGAATAAATGTTCACTGAAAAAGGAAATAAAATGAACAAGTAGATAAATCAATAAAGCAGGTCTGAGGCAGACCCCCATCTCCCCCCAAAGGCTTTGTGACAGGCCCCACATCTCCCACATGGCTTCTGACTCCATCTCTCAGCTGCCAAGCCAAACAGTGGGCAGCTGGGTGCACGGTGGACAGAGCACCAGCCCTGGAGTCCAGAGGACCTGAGTTCAAATCCACTTCCCAGCTATGTGACCCTGGGCAAGTCACTTCACCCTTTTTGCCTCAGTTTCCTCATCTGTCAAATGAGCTGGAAAAGGAAATGACAAACCCCTCCAGTATCTCTGTCAAGAAAATCCCAAATGGGGTCTCAGAGAGTCAGACCCGACTGAACAACAAAAGGGACTGGGGAGAGGCTTCCAGGAGCCTCCAGAAGCTAGGGGGCAGCCTGCCCTGGGTCTTCCCGAGGATAAGGCTGGTAGCAAACACCATGGACTTGCTGACTTCTCTGCTGTCTCTGGGCCCCAGGAGCCAATTCAGCCCAAGCCCATGTCTCTGACAAGGATCCTGCAGGCAGGTGGCCCCAAACTCTGTCCTTGGGTGCTCCCCTAGGGCCCCTCACCTTCCCGCAGCTTCATGATACGCCAGCTCCAGCAGCTCCGCGGATGAGTGGGTCAGATCCCGCTGCCCCCTGCCCTGGAGCTCCGCCATGTTCTGGCGGGTCTGGTGATGGATCTGGATGGCTTCTCCTGACGGACCTACAGAACAAACAGCCAATGGTCAGCGGCTCATCACATGGCGTGTCCAGAGCTTTCAGATGACTGCTCCTGCCCCATGTAGCCCACTCACTTTTCTGGCCTTTTGTAAGGTCGCCTCTGGCTCCAAATTCAGCTGATCCTGCTCCATGGTGCCCATGGCCTAGGCAGTGACTCATGGCCTTTCTTGGTCCTGACCCACTGCACCCCGGAGCCTCTGTCCTTGGTTACCCTTGCCCCCTCCAGGACACACTCTCTTAGCCGGGTCTCAAAGAAGCTGCCATTTAAGTCACACCTTCCTGGGGTAGCTGGGTCAGCCTGAACTTTCCCTGTCTTGTGGACAGGTGCCCCCTGGGCTCTGCCTTAGGCCCATGGGCAGGCACTGCCTCCCCACACCTTGCTTGACTGGGCCCTGGGCACCTCTTGTCTGGTCACATGCACCAGCCTCCTCACTGGCCTCCGGCCTCTCCCATCTCTGGCCAATCCTCAGGGAGACTCACACTGCTTCCCACCCAAAACCAAAAAACTTTCCAAAGCCACATCTCAAGGAACGCAAACTGTCCCAGTACAAGCCACGTGCCGACACATGAAAAGAGGAAGCAGAAGACAGAGACCAAGCCAGGCCAGGTCTGAGGTGAGGGTCCTGGGAGCAAAGAGCGAGCTGGCCCTTGAAGGAGAGGACAGACAAGGCCCAGCCTTTAACAGGTCCCACGCCAATCCAGAGACTAAAGCTTGAAGGGCCTGGGCCCCCCACTGCCTCAGGGCCCTCTCCAGTCATCCTGATCCATATCTGGCCACTGGACCCAGATGCTCCAGAGGAGACAGTGAGGCTGGGCACTGCACAGCCCTGCCTCACTTAAACCCAAGTCACTCTCATGGCACGGCTTCCCCTTCCTGATGCCATGGTCCTCTCAGACAACAAACGACAAACTGTAAGGCAGGGAGGACAAGGCTTGGCAGGGGCAGCTGGGGGTCTTTGAGGGTGAAGTGGCCCAGGGCTCCATGAGGGCGTGGGAAGAGACAATGGAACGGGCAGAGGCCTGAAAGAAAAGCCAGGGGCTAGGGACAGGGGAAGGACCAAAGCAGCAGCAGCTGACGGCCCATCAGCCCCTGCCTTCAGGGTGGGATGCGGGGGCCCAGGAGGCAGGGCCAGGGAAGGGACCCCAATGGAGAAGCCACTCCTGCCCTGGAGACAGAGGAGGGTCAGCCCAGCCCAAGGCTCCCAGGCTCACCACGGCCACCCGCAGCACAAAGCCTGCCACAAGATCAGAGGAGGGAAGGGCAGACCTGGTCTAAGGGCCCCAGAGAAAGCCTCGGGGCCTGCAGCTCCGTCTCCCCACACTCCAGTTCTCTGAGCCTAGGTCACAGGCAGGACACGAAGATAAGGATTGGGGCATGGGGAGACTAGCCATCCAAGCTTCAGAGAATCTGAGACAAAGGGGGTGACGACCACCACGTTCTCCACTCGAGTCTGGGAGTGTGTCCCCTTCCTTAGCCCTGCTCTGACACCTTCAGGAGATGCTCCCCGATCCCCAGGACAGAGGCCTCCACAGCAGGGGCTGTGGCCTCATCCCCAGGGACACATGACCAACAACACGGGCGTGGGAAGACGGGTCACACCCTACCCACCCTGCCGCGGCCAAGGGGGGAGCTCGTCTCTGACACAACCATGTCTACGCCTATCCTCACCAAACTCCCCTGCTCTGCCCCTTTCCAAGCCAAGCTTCAGTCCCTAAGCCAACCTCCACATGGAGGCCCTGGGAAGGTTGGACCGCACACACCTCCCTTCTCCCCCAGTCACAGCACAGCAAAGGGGAGCAGATGCCTCCCTCCCAATGAGGCAGCAAAACAAGGGTCACCCTCAATGTCCAGGGAGGTAGATGGAGATTTGGTGTGGGCAAAAGCCCTTCCCATAGTCGCATGGCTGGTGCCTGAGCTGAGGTTGCGGCCCTGCCCTAGAGGAGCTCACACTCTCATGACTTATCAGTGCCCTACTCTGCCCTGGATCTCTCCACACATCTGTCCTACCTCCCTATGCCACTGTGAACTTCCTGATGGCGAGGCCCACCCCCATCTCCCATTTCCACGGTCTAGCACAGGCCATACACAAAGTAGGCTCTAGAGAAAGGCTTCCTGAAGCTAGAACCAGGTGAGCCAAGGGCCCCCGAGGGGCACCAGAGAGGGCAGGCCCCCCGGAGGCAGTGCTGGAGGAGGAGGAAGGGGCCAGGGTCTTGGAGGCACAGGGGGAGGCGGTGGCACACAACCCACTGTCCCCCTTTCTCCAGACTCACCCACAGGGAAAGTGTGCATCCACCTCCTTCTGTTGGATGTCAGCTTCATGGGCATGCGAGAGGGCGCAAAGGGGTTAATCAGCGCTCGCTGAGGCGCGTAGCCTCCAGGACGGATGTGCAGCATGGACTCAGCACTGCCCACGTGGAACCTCCCTGGCGCACTCGAGTCCCGCTGCTGGGCCTCCATCATATTCTCCAGGACATCTGCGGGTCACCACAGACAAGCACAAGGCAGGGGTGAGAGCAAGACACGGGGACACCTGAGACAACTGACCCACTCCCAACAGACAGAGACAAAGAAAGACAGGATTTCAAAGCTGAGGCCCAGAAGGGCGAGCTCAGACTTCTATCAAAGTGGACTGAGTCTTTCCCACTTAGACATGCCCAAAAGACTGGGGGATAGAACAAGCCACCAACCAAGGCCAGAGAAAACCTACTGGTCCCCATAGTGGGAGGGGCAGAGCTGGCCATGGAGGCAGGAAGATCTGAATTCAAATCCTGCCTGACACATGCTGGCCCACAACAGAGGGAGGCTACTCGCCCAGAGTTTCTTAGGGTTGGTAACAAGGAGGTGATACGCCCTGACCATCGGCTCTGCTCTGCTATGCTCTGGCATGGAGATGTCCGCACCTTGGCACTCCTGGCCCTCCCAGCCCAGCACCCCACCCCGGCCGGTCGCAGAAGCACTCTCGACTCACCTCGCGTGCTGGTGTAGCCGAGGGAGCTGCTGACATCATACTGATGCAGGTGGGTGTGGGGGATCAGCAGGATGTGGGAGCCCTTGCCCAGAGAGCTGTCGTCTGAGGCCTGACTCCTCACCTCCTCCGGGGGAAGGGTGCGACTCTGCACCGATGGGCTTGAGGACACATCAAAGGAGCTGGAGCTCTTGCGGGCCTGGCTCTCTCGCTCCCTCACAGACCTGGCAGCCCAGGGAGAGGAAAAACAAGGGGTGCTTGCACTTACAAAGGCAGAAGTGAAAATGAGACGGGTGGTACAAGTGTGATTACCCTCATCTTAGTGATGGAAGAGGCCTCAAGAGTTAGAGAGTTAAAATGACTCGTCAATGGCACCATGGCTGCTCAGAGGCGTGCTGGGATTACATTGCCTCTCACCCCATCAGGCTCTGCCCCTGAGCTTTAGCACGCAGCGGGCACAGCACCCACTGGTTCCCAGAGAACTCGCCCTCCTTCCTCTTGGTGAGAAGGTTCAGAGCTCGCTTCCAGGAGAATCTGAAAACATGCTAAGATCCCTAGGTGAGGAAGAAGGCACACCCGCCCCAAACAGGGGCCCAAAGGCCCACGACAGTGGCTCAGAGCTTGAAAAGGGCCTCATCACCAGGACATGGTCACGGAGAGATGTGTTTCATAAAGTGCACAATCTCTCCAAATTAAATCATGGCAATCAGAGTGAAAATTTAAGTGTTCACTAAGACTACATCAACACGTTCCAAAGCTGGGACCCTACACACACACACACACACACACACACACACACACACACACAGACACACACATACTCTGTCTCTCTCTCTCTCTCTCAAAAAACAGCAGCCTGAGGAACAGAGGGAAGAGACACGTTCATGGTCCCATGGTTGGTGTCAGAGGAGGGATCTGAAACTCTCCCAACTCCAGCAATCTCTGCTCCACCAACAGTTGCCCTTGAGAATGAGTCCCCCCCGACTTGACCCCCTCCCTCAGCTGGCTCAAGGTCACATTCTCGCCTCCCTAGCAGCCTCCAAGGGCATCTCAGGCCACACAATGGCTTGGAGCCAGGCAGGCTCAGGCACAGAGAGTCCCACCCACCCCATGGAGTGCCCACTGCAAACGCAGAAGAGGACCTGAAGGTGGTGAGGCGCTGAGCGCGGGCTGGGCCTGGCAGCCTGAACACTTGGGCGTCATAGGCGTCATAGTCCACCTGGATGGGCAGGGCGTTCTCCGATTCCTTTGGGGTCCCAAGTGCTGAAATACACAACAAAGGAGAGATGAGGAAACACCAAAAACAAGGCTCTTATTCTGTTGGGTCCCTAAGAAGAGAACCAAGAGAGGGAGGCAGCTGTGCAGACAGCAGGCCGGGCCGGGCTGGATACAGACAGAGCACGCGTCCCAACAGGAGAAGCAGACCACCTGGGGGGGGGGCTGAGGCCCCTGTCACAGGTGGTCTTCACACAGGCCACGTGACCACAGCAAGGTCCAGAGAGAAGCAGGTGCCCTCAGGGCGAGCGCAGAGCCTGTGACTCCATGCTTCCTCTCCTCTCCTGTGGCACAGTACCTGGCACAGAGTGGGTGCTTAATGAATGTTTACTGACTCTTTCATGAAAAAGTACAATTCTTGCCTGGGCTCTGACCAGTGAAGCACACGGCGTCCTGGGAGCAGGGCCGGGAGATGCTTCAGCACACAGTGTGGAGGCTGATCCCAGGACGCAGGATGCTTAAAAATTCAATTAAAGAGGGATGAAAGGCAAAGAGATGAAAAGGGCTGCTAGGGGGCACCACAGTGCACAGAGCATTGGGCCTGGAGTCAGGGAGACCTGAGTTCAAATCCAGCCTCAGGCACTTCTGGGCTGTGTGACCCTGGGCAAGTCATTGCACCCTGTCTGCCTCAGTTTCCTCATCTGTAAAATGGGCTGGAAAAGGGAATGGCAAACCCCTCCAGTGTCTCTGCCAAGAAACCCCCAGATGGGGTCATGGAGAGTCAGATACGACTGAAATGACTCAGCAACAACAGAAAGGAAACATCCCATCCCATTCTACCATCCCGGAGGAAAGGACCCCTCCCCACTCCGTCCACGGCCCCTCCACCAGGAGCCCCGCCCTTCCTTCACTGCCCTCCCCATCTGACCCGGTACAAATAGCCACCCCCTCTTGCTCTCTCTCAGTGGGTTTTCCGTGGCTGTCCCTCCACATACAGGATGGTTTCTGCCTTTCACTGTGTCCCTGCCACAGACGGGGAGCTTTAAGATGCTTGCTGACCGTCTGACTGAAGCCTCAATATGGGATGGGGAGACCCCAGCTGGGCAGGGGCAGAGGTGCTCCCAGGTCTGTCCCAGCCCTGGGGGCTGCTGCTCTTCTGAGCCACATTCCTCAGGCCAGGAAACGTGGCCAGATTCTCCCACAGCTGCACTTTCTGCTCTAGGAAGTGGGGGGCACCCCAGGGGGCAAGTCACCCCTCCCCTTTCAAGCTTCATTCAGTGTCCTCATCTATAAGATGGGAGGAACTGTGGTAGGCACTTCCCAGACTTCCCAGGCATGAGGAGGTGCTTGAGGGCTAGCTTCTCCTTGTAGAACAGGCTGCCTGCTTGCACAACCCCATGGTACTGCCCACGGGCACCCCAGGGGCCCCTCTACTGCCCCAGGGCTGGGGGCTCCAGTGTTTTCAAAGGCAACAGAAGAATCAGGTCCAAGAAACACTTACAGGTATCCCGGCCATTCTTTGTCTTTTCAGTCACAGGCTGGAAAAAATGAAACAGATAACTCAATGAAGAGGAAGAAGGGTGAAGACGGACAAAGAGAGGGGCTGCATTTGACAATGTTTGCCTTTTCGGAAGCGGCGCCCGGCTCCCCACGTTAGCGATCCCCAGACTTTCTGCCCAGGACAACCCTCAACGAGGCCTTCAAACTGCCTAGAGCCCAGACCTTCAAACGGAAGGATGGCTGTCCGCGGGAAGCCTCGGGTCTTGGCAGGGCCTGTGCTCAGATGAACCCTTCCCCATAGATCTCCGCAGGACAGAGACACGCTGAGGAGCAGGCCAATGCTCAGCCTCCATCTGCTGCAGGGGCCCTTCCAAGCAGGACAAGAAACTTCTAGAATCCTAACTGACCCCTGGAGCATCTGCTCAGAATACTGGTGCTGGCATTCAGTTCTGGAAATCATCATTCTTTTAAGTTATTCACTTTCAGAAGATTCTGAGTTCTACATGTTCCCCGCTCCCAAGATGGCACACAATCTGACAGAGGCTCTACATGTACAACCGGATTACACATGTGGAAACTATAATTCTTAAAAAACTGATTTCAACTCAAATCTCCTTGTTGGGTTTAGATAGGGAGCTTCATCAGGGTAGGACAGCGAGTCTCAAAATTTGGGATCTCAGGATGCCCCCAAAAGTTCTTATTTATGAGGGTTCTATCCATAAACATTCATCATATTGGAAATTGAAACTGATAAAATTTTAAAATATCTATCAATTCATTTCATAACACTGAGCTCATTATGTTAACATCCCACATTAACATAAAGAACGTATTTTAATGAAAAGTAATTATGCTTTCCAAAACAAAAGACATTTTGTGGGAAGAGTGGCACTGTTTTAACATATTTCTGCAAATCTCTTTGGTGTCTGGCCTGACGGAATACGGCCAGCTTCTCCTAACGGCTTCTGCATTCAATCACATTCAGTGATCTACTGTTTCAAGTGTAGCATACAAAGATATACTTCAGGTCAGAAAAGGGAAGAGTATTTTAACAGACAAATATCACCTTGGTATTAGTATGAAAATGATTTGGACCTCAGGGAAGAGTCTCAGGGACCCCTGGGGATACATAGAGCACACTGAGAACAGCGGCTGTCGGGAGCTCCCAAAGGACAACCCCTTGTCCCAAAGCCAGGAGGCATCTACTCTGAAACTCACCGTCTCTGGGAGCTGCCGGAGGAACCGAGAAGTTCCAGGGTCCCCAGCCAGCATATGTCAGAGGCAGGATTTGAACTCATGTCTTCCTAACTGTCTAGTTATTTGAGGCAAGGGAGGACAGGGCTGGAGAGGAGAGGCCAGGACGGCTGGTGGAACCTACCTTCCTTCCCGCCAGCTTGATCCGTGGGGTGAAGCTATTACAGAGATGCTGACTCTTAGAGGTATAGAAACTGCAGAGAGAAGAAAGAGGCCCATTAAGCTGCTCCCCCATCCCTTTAGAACACAACAATGCGAGGCCAAAGCCCAGAGGGGAGGCCAGGGCTGCCCCTCACACTCTGCAGCCCTGTGACTCCGTCTGGAGCAGGGCACACTTTCTAGCTCTCTGAGGTGACCTTGCTGTGCCCCTCCTCCAATTAACCTTGGGCCCCACAGAGTCAGCATATCCCAGGGGTGCGAGACCCTTACTCCAAGTGCTCCTCGTCTTCCCAGGCAGAGGAGAGGAACAGCCCCATCTTTGCTTCTGATGCCTGTGGCTCTTAGCTCAGGCTGGGCCCACAGCAGCTGCCCAATAATATGGGCTAAGCTGCTAAGAAAAGGTTTGCACTTGGAGACCCCTAGAGACAAAGGAAGCCACAGGGCCAAGCTCTCTCCCAAATTGTTGCTATGAATACAGGGAATTCCCAGGGAAAGAAAGACCCTCCACCAAGGCAGGTCAGCACCTGCCCTGAAACCTGGGGTCTTTGAGAGCCCCGGGGAGCATAGAGTGACCGGTCACCCAGCCAGTGTATGTCAGAGCTCTGAACCCAAATTTCCCTGGCTCCAGAGTCATGTGGGGTCCCCCCAGGACAGGTGCAAGGGCTGCTCACCAGGTGGACCACAACTGGGACATGAGAGGGACCCTAAAGAGCCACAGGCCCGCTTAAGGTGCAGGCACAGGCATTCTCATCACACTGGCTTAAATTGCTTTGGCCTTTTTATATTTTCAATGCCCCACAATCTGGGGATGTTAAGAAGTGGGGTAGCAGCAGGAGGCTGAACAGGGACGCAACTCTGGACTGGCTCTCTGGCCGACTGAGGAGGCCAGAGTCCCCTTCCTGAGCCTGCATTTTATCAAGATAAAGAGAAGGGGTTGGACAATCTCTAACACGGCTTGTTCTAGGCTCCCTTCCAGATAATCCCTGTTCTGAGGCCCCTCCCAGCCCTGACATCCCCTGTTCTAAGGCTCCCCCAGCCCTGACATCCCCTGTTCTAAGGCCCTCCCAGCCCAGACATTCCATGATAAATTTATTACATAATCTATGTCCATGGCCACTTGATTTAGACAACACCTAATTTGAAGAAAAAAGACTTCTGGTTTTTAAGAACAATACTGAGATCACTCATCAGACTGGGCCCAAATGCACAGACAGGAAGGAAGGCCACATCACAAGCATCCTCAGGATGAAGGACCAGGCCTGGCAGGTCTGCCGGATTCTGTCTGTCTGAGGAAGAGCTCAGCACATCCACAAGGGACAAGCAGGGACATCAGTGACCCCTTTCTGGGCCTCTTCCTCCACTGCCTTTCTGCAGGGCCTACTGGGCATAAGGGCATCAGTACAGCTCACTGCCTAAGGCAGGAGAAGCGTTAATGGGACATTTTACAGATTTAAAAACTAAGTCACGCCACTAAGAACTGGTGGATGTGACCCTAGATCCTCCAACTCCACGCCCTGCCATTTTTCCCTCTGCCCATATCCTGTCCTTCACTTCGACCAGTGGCTCATTAGCACCAAGACTCCTTATCCTCAGTCCTCAGGCTCTGAGGGGGCTGATTTCTGTGGCCATCCAGAAGAGCAGAGATATCCTAAGCTGGGCAAGTGGCACCAGAATCAGAGACCCTGGAAGGTCTGGCTCTCCCCATGTGCCTTGATTTCCTCACCCGTAAAAGGCTAAGCTGGGTTATACTTATCCCCACAATCTGCAGCTCTAAATTCTAGAAAGGCTGAGAGAAATCTCTGAACAAGGAGTGACCACATGGGCCAGGGAGGCCCAGCCAACATTAATGCGAGAACAAAGCTCTCAATTCTGTCCCTGTGCCCCCAGCCCAGGCCCAGGATACCAGCAAGAGCCTCGTGGAGGCATGCTAGCTGATAAGCCTGGCGGGGAAGCTCGGGCATCCCTAAGTGTGCAGCCCTCCCAAGACCTGGGCGCCGCCACCCCCCCAGAGCCCTCCAAAGGCCACAAGTGCTGGCTGCCTTTCAGATGATTCTCCAGAGCAAAAGCACCTGTGGTTTATCCAGTGAGGGATGTTGTAGTCATCCCCAAGGCGGGAATCCCGAGGACCGCTCCGATTGTGCAGCTGAGAGGAGAGAGGAGGAATTACAGGATGGAACAGGATGGAACCCCCCCCACCTTGCCCCACACACCCCAGTGATCCAAGGGCACATCTCATCCACCTCCCCTCGAGACGCAGGGCTTCACGGACAGCGGGCTCAGGCTGACCACCCCTCAAACACTTAAAAGCCATCTGACCACGACTCATCCCCTTCTTGTCCCTTGGCTGTAAAAAGGGGACAATTGTGCCTGTTGATGACACAAGGTAGGGAAGGAACTTGGAGAACTTGTAAGCCCTCTATGAAGGCCAGGGTTTGCAATGGCTGTGGCAGGATGGCAAGCCGCCGAAGGGCAGGTACCTCTCTGCATTGACCCAAGGCTCAAGGTCTGGGGGCTGCCCCAGCTGACCCCTCACAAACACCAAGCAAACCAACGGCCCCCACCACCCACTGTGGCTTGTCTTTTCTCTCAGTCTACATAGGCACTGGACACAAAGAGCTTTGCACCCAGAGGCCAAAGGCATGGGTTCGAGTCCCACTCCCAGTGTGGGAGACAGGCATGCCCTGGGGATTTTGCCTCTGAGCCCCAGTTTCCTCCGGTCCCTGACCTCTAAAGTGAAGGGCATTCTCACTGTCATATTCATCTTTCCTGCCTTTCCCAGTTAATCCCCCTTAAAGCTAGAACCCTGCCCTCTCTGGATTACCCCCAGGTTATCCATCCTGCCTCCCTCCTTAGCTGGGGAGCTCCCTGAGGGCAGGTCCTGCCTTTGGCCTTCCCTTGTGTCCCTGAGCCTTAGCACAGTAGGGACTTAATTAATGCCTGCTCATTCACAGATAAAAGACAGTTCCCTGGCCTCCTTACCTTAAACAGTGGTACAGCATGCAGTGGCTGCTCCCCCATGCACACCAAATCCACGCCAATCCCTAGGAAAAAGAACAGACCCCTTTCTGTCTGTTGCCAAAGAAGCTAACAAGCAGAGTCAGGCCCTGGCTCAGAAGGGAGTGGCTGTCTTCTGCTTACTCCCTCCCCTGATCTGTGCTGGCCTGCCCCGACCTGGCACACAACAGTCTGCTCTCCCTTGCTTCTTGGGGGATGGAGGGCCAAGTCTCATCCCCGGGACTCTGAGCTCTGTGCAGAAAAGATGAAGCCTCACTGACAGTGGCTCCCCCCTCTTCCCCCAAGGCCCTGCCTTGCCCCCTAGCTCTGTCTGCCTCCCTCCCAACGTGACCTGTGTTTATTCTGCACTGATTCTGAATGTCCTGATCTGGGTCCATAGGGTTGCCCCCATGGGAATGCACCAGAAGGAACTTTTTATTCCAGCCAGTAGGCACACGGTGGCACTTAATCAGTGCCCAGCCCAAGAGCCGCCCCAGGGGTGATGTTACCGTTATCGATCATGCGCTGCTTTGTTAGGATCATGAGGAGCCGGTCCACTTCAAACACGCCGACCCCAGGGGTGATGACCACCGACATCTGCCCCGTCCGGTCAAAATTTCGGTTGATATAGTGCTTGTCAAACACTGAAAAACAGTGAGCACACACGGGACCCATGGCTGAGGGTGGTGCCCTAGGCATCCTCTGGACTCTGCCTGGCAGAACTGTCAGGGCCTCAGAAGACTAGTGGCTAGGGAGGAGCCTGCCCCCAGGGCTCAGGGACACCAACTTCCTGACCCTTCATCCACCAAGCACGACAGCCCTCTGTGGACACTGGGGACCTGGGGCTCTCAAGAGCCACGTTCATGGGGACAAGCACCAGCCGGGCCAGTGTGCTCTAGCAGAGGGACCAGGGCCTCTGAGGTCAGAGCCCCTGATTTCAAGTCCTCCCTCTGAAACCTACACTGTCTGTGGCACCTGGGACAAGTCCCATCCCCTCACTGGCCCTCAGTTTCCCTCTCCTGAAAAACAAATGGGCTCAGAGGGCCATGCAAGATCTTAGGACCCTTCCAAATGAGGAAGACGGCAGGAGGCCTGGAGGGGCCCACACATCTGTTGCCTGACAAAGGCCTAGACTGGAAGGGAATGGTGAACAATGTTGGGGAGGTGGTGCTAGCAGTGGCTCGAGCGCAGAAGGAGAAGTGCCTGGACAAACTCCCAACTTTGCTGCTGAAGGTTCTGGCTCTGCTGGAATCAGAACATGAATTTCCAATTCCAAAATTTACCACCCATGAAAAGCAGCAGCTGGCCCACAGCACAGGGGTCTCTTCATGACAGCAGTGTCCTGCCCACGCTCCTGCAGACCCCCAGCTCTTGGAGATGAACACATGCACATGCATACATGCATGTACACACATGTACACATTCACACATGCATGAACATTCCCACACAGTACACGTGGGTCAAAGCTTAGGCCTTCACTACCACTGACTCCAGAAAAGCAGAGGGCAGCCTTGTGCATGGGCAGACCCTAGACCCCGCTCTCTGGAAGAACAAAGTCCTAGAAGCCCAAAGAGACGGAACCCTGGAGGCCACACTGCAGGGAGGCCGGCAGCTCTGGCCACCTGGGGAAGGGGGCAGGAGGGAACAGCAAGCTTTACAAGGGATGGTCTGGAAGGGTTTCCCACCCCAGCAGCCCAGGCTGTGGCCATGACACAGGCCCCAGAAGGATGGCCACTTCCAATCCCAGCATAAGGATCCCATCTAAACATCACGCTTATGGCATAGGACTCATGTTCCAAGGCCGTGTCCACTGCCTGGGCAGGAGGCCCAGGGTCTCAGGGGCATCCGGGAGGCACCCAGGCTCCACTCACCATTGAATGACAGATTAATGGCCTCCAAGTAGTTCCCTTGGGCTGAGGTAGAATTGTCACCTTGAGGAAAGCCCTCTGTACAAACAGATGAGAAACCAAATCAGCCCTCACATGACTGGCCCACCATGGTTACCAACTGACTCTCAGGAAGGGGGCGGAGGCGCCATCCTCCTCACCCCCATTTCACAGAAAAGAAGACTGAGGCTACATGGCCCCGGGGAATCAACTGTCCGGCTGACAGTGATGGCCTCTCAGACTGTCCCCTCTACCACAACATGTCTCAGGACAAGCTGAGGCAGCTGGCCCACATCCCACTTGAACAGTATGAAGTTATGGAGGGGAAATCTGCTCCTGGGTCTGTCCGAGGGCCAAGTGGAACAAAGCTAACTCCTCTTCCCTGGGACAGCGCCCATGCTCAGACCCTTGAGGCTGGTCCCCCATCAAACAAGTAACAGAGAGGAGACGAGGGCAAGGCCACAGATCCATGGCTAACCCAGCCTCCATGTCCAGCCTCCACAATACATGATGCTGTCAGCAGAGGCCCTCCCCTCCACTAACTTGGCTGATGACCCATGCATAGCCACAGACCCTGAGCCAAGGACACAGTCAATCCCCACATAGCTGATGGAGTAAAGAGCCTATCCAGCCTAGGCGTGGCTGCCCTCACATGAGAGACCCATGCTTCATCACCAGGCCTCACCGTGAGGCCCTTCCAGGTGGGTACCCAGCTGTCAGAACCTTCAGGGGCCCTGTAACTGCCACACCCTAACAGGGTACATGAGGAAGGTCTGCGTCATGCAGCTGCCTTGCCCTCCCCATTAACAAAGCCCCCCTGAAGGCAGTGGGCACAGTGACAGGGACAGGCAAGAGCAGGGCACACAAGGCTCATGGAAATGAGCTGCCCAGGAAATAAGCGAGCTGACCTACTGCCAACGTGGGCAAAGGAGCAAGAGCATTGACAATAACAAGCTACCAGGGGGTGACGGACAGTACCTGCCCGCTCCAGCCTCACCAGCACCGGATACTGTACAAAGAGCTTCTTAATGGTCACTAAAAGTGACGTCCACTCTTCTCGTCTCTCATTCTGAACCACCACCCTGCAGGGAACACAAAGGGGGCACAAAGTGGGCGCTGGGCCCTGGCCCCAGAGAACAGACAGGCTGCAGGCTTTGGGGGGCCCTGGCCCCAGAGAAGACACAGGCTGCAGGCTTTGGGGGACCCTGGCCCTAGGCCCAGACCCACAAGGCCTCCCTGTGAGATCCCACACTGTGCTGGAGGCTGGATTGATCCCATGAGCCTTCACATCCCCTTGATCCCTGAACCTCAGAAGCTGAGCTGCAAAGAAGATGGGATTCCTCCCCCATGGAAAAGTCAGAGCAGGAGCACTAAGCCCCCTGACCAGGCCTGGGCTCAGTCTAAAATGCCCCATCGATCACACGGCATTCCTAAGCATTTCCTGGGGGCCAGCCCCTTCTGGGTACAGCACTGATGGCATATTTAGTGAGGGAGTTACTCCCAAAATGCCATCCTGGGACTGGAAAGGTAGGGTTATTCATCACTCCTGGGGGAGCCTCCTCCTGGAGGCTCTTGACAGTGGGCATCCCAGGCCCGGCAGGGGGAGAAAGCTAGGTACTCCTCAGGGAACGGCATTGCCCAGGGTGGTTGGAGCCTCTAGCATACAGAAGGGAGAGGGCAGTGAAGGCTGGAGAGGCATGTGGGCCCCTCTTGCAGCCAGGCTGAGAAGCCCGAGCTTATCTTGGGGGCAACATGGGGCTGGGGGAGATTCTGACAGGAGAGTCATTCAGACCTAGGGAGCATCAGTGGAGGACATGAGATGGTACCAGAGAACCAGCTGATGTCTGCCGAGGCAGCACATGGGCAGTGGCCTGCCTGACCAATGTCACTGGGAGAACACCTATGGGAAGAAGGTGTTGACCTAAATCCCTTCATTGCATCAGAGGTCTCTCAATGACTGGCAACCCCTCACTGCCCCAGAGTGCCACAGGATGACAGCCCGAGAAGTGGGTGCTTGCACCCCACGATCTCTGTGACCTTCAGGGTATGAAGAGCATTGGTGGCCATCCATACTGGCCTCTTACATCCCTACTGCTCTGGGACACACAGAGCAGACCTCCAGGAAGCAAACCAAGTCAGCTGGGTCTCCAACCCACTCCCCCAGCCTCCCCCATTCAGCATACCCCAGACCAGCCCAAGAAGGGTAGAGGGCGCCACTGTACAGAGTGCTGGGCCTGGAGTCAGGAAGACCAGAGTTCAAATCCAGCCCCAGAATTCACTGGCTGGGTGACCCTGGGCAAGTCACTTATCCTCTATTTGCCTTAGTTTATATAAAATGGGAACCATAAAAACAGTGACCTTCCAGAGACGCTGAGGAACAAAGGAGATCACAGCATTTGTAAAGCACTGAGCCCAGCGCCTGACACCCAGCAGGTACTTTATAGGCACACAGCCAGCCTGCCTCCCGCAGGCACATCCCTTCCCTCCACGCCCTATTCCAGGCCTAGGAATCAAATCCAGAGGCACGTCCATCACCTCCGGGCTCCCCCTCCCCTTCACAGACATCTGCATTAGGAGAGAAGATGCTCCAGGGCAGAGACAGGATCAGCATCTGTGGGACAGCCAGGACATCCCATGCTTTGCGCATGCCGGGCTGGGGGTACATGAAGCCCCACATCAATGCCCTTTATTTCCTTCTTTCCTTCCCCCTCCTTCCTTCTTCCTTCTCTTTCTTCACCCCTTTCCTTTCTCCCTCCTTCTTTCCTCTCTCCCTTCTTCCTTCTTCTCTTCCTTCCTCCCTCTCTCCCTTCATCCCTTTCCTTTCTTCCTCTCCCTTCCTCCATTCCTCCCCCTTCCTTTTCTCTCCCTCCCTACTTTCCCTCTCCCTCTCCTTCCTCTCTCTCTCCCTCCATCCCTCTGTCCTTTCTTCTTCCCTCCATCTCTCCCTCCTTCCTTCACCTTCTATGCCATTCCTCCAAGGGTAGGAAAAGGTCTTGGCTGACCCTTGTTTCCTAATGCCTCCCCATCCTGTCCCGGCCCTGTGCTCCCCACACACCAAAGACACAAACGGAGGGGCTTTGGGAGTCATTTTTGTGCCAAGAAAGGTTCTCGTGCCCTCCTCTGATGACACATTCCCAGAATCTTGGAATCTCTGCCTCAGGAGGGGCTTTCAAGGTCACATCACTCCACCCTTGGCACCCCTTGTGAATCCCCAAGCCATTATCTGTGACAACTGGTCTTCCAGCCTCTCCCTAACACCTCGGGGCATGTGGGCAGACCCAGAAACCACATGAGCATCTCTGAAAATGGCAGCACCACCAGCTGGTCAAAACCTACTTGTAAAAATCTTCATAGAATCTGCCTTCATGATCCTGTCGAATTGAGGCTCGGTGCGTCTCAGGAAACTCATCTGAGGTAGAAAGAACAGAGGAGAAGGTGCCATTACGAAGGGCAGAGGGGCCCTCTCCATCTACTCCTGCCCCAAGGGCTGGTCCACTGCTCAGTGAACTGGCTAGAAGGGATACCCCCACACCCCTAACTCCACATTAATATACCCCTTAAGATGAGCTCTGATTATGGGGCTGGGGGAGCTCTAATGAGCTCTGATTAGGGGAGTGCCCAGGTCACCAACCAGTTCAGTCACAGACCCAGAGATGGGGTCTTCAAACACATACCCCAAAGACAGAGGACAGAAAGAAAGGCTCCAGGTGAAGGACAAAAGAGTGCCTGCTGCTCTCCCCGCTTCAGTAAAAACCAAAAACAGAATGGGTGCTCATGCCCATGAACATCACGGAGTCTGACTGGGTCCAAAGTCACATAAGTCACATACAGAGTAAGGAGTTAAGAGAAACCCAAGAAGGCACATGTGACCAGATGCAGAGCCAAGGAGGCAGACTCAGGACAAGACACACTCGAATGGCAAGAATGTAAATGATAAGATCCCAACCAGGAGGACCGTGCCAAGAACCCTCCCCGCTCTTCATAGGAACGTGAGGGCCTATGGGGGCAGGATGCTGCCCACCATCAGACCCAGTCCAGGGTCAGTTACTTTGCTTAATGCTCCTCTTTTCATACTGGGAGGCTGTGACACAGCTATGCGTGCACACGTCTGCTCTCCTGCACTAGACTGCAAGCACCCTGAGGGCAGGGCTGGTGTCCTGGGCTCCCATCTCGGCCCCACTAGGACAGCAGGTGAGCATTCAGGGTTAGAGTTGGGGGCACCTGTGTGTCTCTGCCCTAATAGCAGCCCACTGTGTCCAGAATGCTGACGGGCCTGGGAGGCAGAGGGAGGCCCGGCCTCCAGGAGGCTGCAGTCCAGCCAGCAGCCAGGAAGCACCCGCAGCTCACAGAGCGGAGCCAGGGAACACCAGAGAGGGAGGCTGGAGACAGACTCACCAATCGATTTCGCCTCATAGAAAGTCCTCGAAAACAGGACCACGGTCACTTCATGGCTACAATTCTTTTCCTGCACAAGGAAGAAAAGAGTGAGGAGCAGATGATTCCACAGCGTCCCAGTCACTGTCCCTCTGAATGGAGCACTTTGTAAGCCCTGGGGAAGCCCCTTCCAGGGAGAAGGCAGGTCTGCTCCCCAGTCCACACCAAAAAACTGGGGGGCGGAGGTGATGGGCGGCTGGCACCTGACCACGGATGGGGGGAACAAAGCTGTGGAGGGCAGTGCCCTTGCCGCTGGGCTATCAGATGCGCCATTTGGGCCTTTCTCCCGACCCACAGTAGAGCTGTCAGACCCTGGCTGCAGAAACACGGGGACACCGGTGATCTGGTTGGGATCATCACCCCACATGGAAGCTCCCTCCCCACCCACTGCACATGGAGGCTCCTAGCTGGTCAGACTGCCCAGAAGTGAGAAGATACCAAGGAGGGGACAGAGTGAGCAAATAAGAAGCCCAGGGTAACGCAGCAGGTGCCTGGCCAGGGCACATCACAGCACAGGAGCATTTCTATCAAGCTCTGAGGTCAGGCCTCTTTCCACCACAGCATGTGCCTGGCTGTCTCCCCCATAGGATCTGGGCTAAAATGTTCCCCTCTCTCAGCGTCTTCCTCTGGCCAGCCCAGGCTGGTGCTCCCTTTCCCCCTTCCACTTGGCCGACCCCAATGGGCCTTGACAGGCCCAGCCAAGCACGGTCCCTTGCCCGGCTCCACTGCTCCCCGACACTGCGCATCCTCCCTCACCTCTTCCCACCTCAGGTCTCCCCAGGCACAGAGCCTCTCACCTGAGCTGCTCAATAATCACCATCTAGATCGAGAATTCCCTCCCACAAACAGCAACAGCAAGGAGAGCTAACATTCATAAAGGACCTACTGTGGGCCAGGCACTGCTAAGAACATTATAGTCATTATCCTCACACAACCCTGGGGGTAGCTGCTATTAGACCCATTTTACAGATGAGGAAGCTGAGGAAGACAGAAGTGAAGTGACTTATCCAGGGACACACACTTAGTGAATGTCTGAGGCTGGATCTGAACTCGAGTCTGCCTGACTCCATCCACGTCCCATTGGAAAGGAAAATAAATACTCCGCTATTTTTAAAGTAAAAGCCTCTCCACGTGGCTTTTAATCTACAAGAGCTCTGTCTAAAAGCAAAGGCAAATTAACACCCCAGGTTCCATGATCTCACGAATACTGAGAATCCTGGTGTGGGCTTATCCTCCAGGCTGCAGCCCAGGGGTGACCAAGGAGGCCCAAGTGACCTGCCCAGAGTCACACTGGCTCTTCAGTGTCAGAGGTGGGATCTGAACCCAGGCTTGTCCAGTTTCAAGCTCAGTCTCCACCTGCCACATTAACGGCTGTAACGCACAACAAAGCTTCACCCACCGCACAAGATTCCAAGCCAGAAAATCTAGGCGTACCTTCCACTTGGTAAAGAGGTCAGCAAGGAAACCATTCACAGCTTTTTCAAAATATAAATCTCCTGCAAAGGAAGGAGTAAAGCAAAGAGTTTACAGGATGCAGACATTTGTCCCTCTGAACCCCACAAATGGCAGCAAAGCTAATCTGAGAAAAAGCCAGGGTCCTGCCAAACCAGTGAGGACTGCACGGTGGATGGCTGGGGTTCGTCCTCACGGGGAACCTTTTACTGGTCTCCTGAAATGCAACCTGGCCTTTGGCACCACCAATAAAAAAGGAAAATGGCGGCCTTATCCTGAGGGCCTAGGGAGTGAGAAAAATGGAACCCATTCCTAAAGCCGGCCAAACACCATCCTGACAGCTAGATGGGAGAAAGGGATCTCAGCCTGCGCTCGGCCTGCACAAAAGCCATCTTTTTAATCCCAGTATCCCCCTTGGGATGTAAGAGGTCTGAGGATCCCCCAGGCTCTCTGAAGAATCACACTGTCAGATGACCCAAAGGACAAGGAGAAGACAAAGGAGGCAGAAGTGGGCTGCAGCATTCACAGGGAAGTGGTATATGGGCCTTGGGAAGGACACGTACAGCCTTCATAAGAAGGCAGTAAGATGGAGCACTGGGAACAATGGATGAACCAGCAATGAGAACACAGGATCAAGGTGACCTCATCAGACTGGGCCCAGCAGATGAGCTGAGTCATGACTGGAATATGGCTTTGGAAACAGGACAGGAAGGAAAGGGGTAGAGAGGAGCAGAACTACACATTCATACTCAGGGAAGGGAATCTAGCAAACAGGAAGTCTGGGGTGGAGAATGGCGGAGCCCATCAGGGTCAAGACCAACAGAGACAGTCTCAGAAGCGCTATGCTCATCCATTTGCTCCAGACCACCCGAAGAGAAAGAACTACATGGGCAGTCCACTGAAGCACAGCGCCATGGCGACGGGAGACCTTAGTGATCCAGACACCTGGTGAAGCCCTCTTTCTGCCAAAAGCAGGACAATTCATAACTTTCCTGTTTACCTTAATGACAATCGCAACCTTCAGAAGGTGAGAAAACCAACAAGAGAGAATTCTCTACTAGTCTGATTCTCATTACTGGAGAGGCTCTGGCTCATGGGACAGAAACAATGGGAACCTTGGCAAGGAATGACCACACGTGCCATCTTGGAGCTTGCACCAGGAAGTGAAGGAAAGCTGGGAACGTCTGGCACAGGAGAGCTGACTCCCAAGGGCTTGGAAGGGTAAGGAGGAAGATTCCACGGCCGCTCTCAAGACCAGAACTCTGCAGATACAAAGGGAAATAATACTAGGGAGGAGAAGCTGTCTGAAGAGGTCGCTGTGGACACACGGGTGACGTCGGATTTTAAAAGAGCATGTAGAGAAGCAGGAAACAAGGAGAGGGGCCAGAGAACGAATACTAAGCAAAGGCAAGGGCCTGCAAGACCAGCGTCAGGGGCACTGAATGTCAGACTGAGCCAAGGCTGTGGACGACCACTGAGGACCACAGACGGGGCGCTAGCTATATGGGAGAAGAGGCCGACCGAGGAAGGGAGGGCATCACCACCGGCCAAGTGAGCCTAGCTGAAGCAGCAAAGCACCAAAGGGAGAAACAGGGGCTGGCATGTGCCAAGAGGGTCAAACCCACGACGTCCTTTCATGCCCCAGGGGATACAGCCAAGGAGGCTTCACCGAAGAGCCACGGGAAGAAGAGCGTCTCTCTTTCTCATACACACAGACACAGACACACACCCCAGGCAACAGGCAATGCTTCCAGGCTGGCCCCAGCATCCAGAGAGGAAGCCCCTGTGTAAATGGACCCATCATCAATACCAAGTGCCACTCAGAGGCAAGTAAGGCCAAGAATGCCAGGAAAAGCAGTGTCCCCAGACCACCAGACCTGTCCCTGCTGCCATCAACAAGGAAGTAACATTTGTGGTCCTGGCACCAGGCTCTGCAGGTGCTGCAGCCCCACCTCCTTGGCAGCCACAGCTCCTCAAGACCCAAAAAGTGCTCCCCACCAACAACCACGGCGCGCCAAATGATTCTGCCCAGAAAGAGACAGGATCTGATACTCGGAGATGACACTTAAAGAAGGGGCATTGCCACCTGCCTTGCCACTGCAGTCTGTGGCTCACAGGGCCTTTCCATCCAACTCACAGCTGAAACCTATGGCATTGTCTGCCCTCACTAGAATGTGAGCTCCTTGGAAGCAGGGCCTCTGTGCAGAGTAAACGGTAAATAAATGCTTTTGCAATCATTCATTCATGGGACAAAGACAACAGAAAGAAGACAAAGCCACCTTTGTCTTTTCTTTTCAAGGCCAAGGAGAATCACATCAGGACTGCAACACTAACGGGATGACTAGAAAACTGAGAACCTGAGTGGGAGTAAGGAAGCTCAGCGAGTCCTGAGGAGCCCAGTGATCTCCACCACAGAGCACTGAAATAACTTATCAATGTGGCGACCAAGCTGCTCTCCATCATCTCGGCTAAACTGGGGAGAACGGGAGCGGCAATGCAGGGCGGGAGAAGGGAAGAGAATCAAGTCTGCAAACTCTAGGCCAGTGAGCTTGACTCAATTCCTGGCAAAGTTCTAGACTGTTCTATTAAAGGCACAGTTCAAGGACATCTAGAAAAGGAAGCAGTAATGACAAAGTGCCAGCCGGGCCTCACTACAGACCTTGTTAGCCAGTGGGACCCCACTACTGGGGGCGGTACAGGAAAGTGAAAAACAGGAAACGAAATGGGATCACGTTATCTGTGAAATGGGTGAACAAACTGTAGTACAGGGATACAATGGAACAGACCACAAGACACGACCAATACAAGTATCAAGAGAAACACCGTAAGACTTACATAAACTGATGCAGAACGAGAATGACAATGAAGGGGACAGAAGCCACAAAAAAAGGCAGGTGCGCTCTGTAATGTCCCCCGTACCGATGAGCGCCCCAAACTGATGATGAAACATGCTCCCTTCCCCACCCCCTTCAGTAGGCGTGGGGGGCGACAGATGTGGAATGCGGCATTCACTGTCGAACATGACTGCCAAATATGTCGGCTTTGATTAAACGTTTCTTTGTTACAAGAAGAGTTCAACAGAGGAAGGGGGAGTACAGACAATTTAAGGGAAATGACTTTGTGACAAAAGGTAGGGATAGATGTTAAAAAAAAAACCAAATGTCCATTCCACACTAACCTTAGGCCTTTTGCTGGACAGTAAGCTCATAGATCAATTGTTATAAACACTGTTTATCTACATCAAAGTATTTGATCCCTTCTCATTCTCCCTCCCTCTCTCTCTCTCTCTCTCTCTCTCTCTCTCTCTCTCTCTCTCTCTCTCTCCTTAAAGATAGAGAGATGCAGGTCAGACCAGGGCTTCTTAAACTTTTTCTATTCACACCCATTCAGCACTTCTTCAACTGTAAACCCACAGTTTAAGAAGCACTGGGCTACACAATAGTATGATTAGCTTGACTCAGAACTGGTCAAATGGTCAGACCCAAAGAGTAGTCTCTTATGGCTTAACATCGATTTGGAAGGAGGTCTCTCATAGCACACATCAGAGATCTCAGCTTGGCCCTGTGTTGCCGAACTTTTTTATCCGTGACTTGGATGGAGGCAGGGGATGCTTACCAAATTGGCAGATGGCACAAAGCTAAGAGGGAGGGCTAGGGGCTGAAATCTGGATTCTAAAAATCTAGACAGTTCAAACCATTGGGCTAACTCAAATAAGATCAAATGGAACTAGGATGAATGTCAAGTCTCGCACTTGGGTTCAGCCACAATGACTTCCCACGTACAACCTCGGGAAGGCAAGTAGGGGCAGGGGAGAGTTCTGTGGATTAAAATAAACTGCAAAGTTGATATGAAGCCACAGGGTGACATGCCAGCAAAAGAGACTAATACAATGTCAGGGGAGCGTGGGGGTGGGAATGTACCCAGGAATAAAAGGATAACAGCTCCTCTGGCCTCTGCAGTGGTCAAACAGCATCTGGAGAATGTGCTTGGATCTCGGTGCTGCCTTCTGTAACAGTAATGGAATTTGAAGATCCCCTTGTACTGGCAACCAAACGGGTACTATTACCTTGTTTCAGGCTCATGATTGTATCAAGTACTGAGATCCAGAGCTTGCAAGTCCCACAGTGGGAGGAACTTCCTGTTGTGATGGGAAGGGGTGGAACAGCGAGGAGCTAATACTGTATATAAGGAAAACCCAAGCTGAGAGAGGCCAGAACTGCTTGGAGCAAGCTTCTGGAGACTGGGCTGCTACTGCTGGAGAGAAAGACAACTAAGAATTGAACTGAGAACTGAGAAGAACTGAGAAGAGAAATGAGAACTGAGAAATGAGAAGAGAGGAGAACTGGGAGGAAGCATGGCTGTGGTGTCGGTACTTTGTCTGTTTTGATGTTACTTTGTCAGACTCGTCTGCTGTTAGAGGACAGTGCTGTTGTTACAGAAGCCCTGAAAGAAGATTTTCTTGTTGCATGTTTACAGAAATCCTGGAGGAGGGTCTTGCTAATGATTTCAGAGGCCCTGGGACTATAATGATGATTTGTGTTGATTCCTCAGACCTTGTTGGTGGGTCTGAGTTAATTTCACAGGCAAAAAGTGAATTGATGAGGATGCCAGCAATGTGCTTGAATGTTACTGTGGCTTTGTTAAGCTTTGTCTTCCCAGAAACAGAAACTGTGAAGGACTTGAGGTAGACCAGACACTGTGAACCGCAGTGTGGAACAGGCACAGGATGAGGAACTGCACAAGAAGCTGGACAAAGAACTGAAAGCTGTCTGCCTTTGAACTCAGGTGACAGTGGGATAGATTCAGGCAGGAGCTGGGACCATGGAAGGGGAATCATGGAAGCTGAGAGCCTGCTTTGAGTCAAGATAAAAAGACGTCTCCTTGGGTATTTAATGCAAACTGAGAAGATCGTGATTTACTAGGGGTAAAGAACTTTGACCTTTATATTTAGATTATTGAGTTAAGGACTTACTAATTAAGGATGATTGGAAACTAATCTCCAATTAAGAAGAAAGAAGACTTTTTGATTGAAGAGATTAAGACAATGTCACCTAGGGGTGGAAGACTTTGACCTTTGTACTTTGTGTCAATTAGGTTGAATTAAGGACTTACTAAATGAATATTATCTTTTGCTTAAAACTATGCGGCCACTTTGATGAAAACTATGTGGCCATTTTAGTGGTAAGTTGTTATGCCATAACATTCTGAATGCTGTACTTTGATTTCTGTGAATGTTTTGTCTTAGTTTGTTACTGAATAAATAGAGAATTCGCTATACTGTGTAATGAGAACCTTGAAGCTGTTCACAGCAGCAGTCCTCTGGAAAGCTGTGGAGGGTGCTCAGACAAGGGCAAAGGACACGTTGGATGGGTCTCAAGTTGGGGCCAAAGAGAAATCGACTGAAAGAATTGGGGATATTTAGCATGGAGAAAACTTGGGGGAAGGGGAGAGGAAGCAGGGAATGAGATGGCTGTATTCAAATATCAGAAGATGTGTCTCCTGGGGGAGGGATACACTTCTTCTACTTGGCCCTGAAAAACAGACCCAGGATCCTCCCAGGCTGGAAGGTGCAAGAAGACAAATCGACGGCTGCTGCCAAGAAAACCTTGCTCGCAGTGAGAGTACAGCCGTCCCAAAGGGGAACAGTCTGTCCTTAGAGGTAGTGCATTCCTAGATGGAGTCTTCAAGCAGAACGGATGGAACAGAGACTAGATAGTCACTGAGAGTTCATCTGTAACTCAGAACTCAAGTGATGCCCAGGGATAGAAGAGCTGTGCACAGAACAGAAGGCAAACAAAGCATTAGGATCAAAGCTGAAAAGGACCATGCCACCATCTCATTCTACAGATGAGGAAACTGAGGCCCTGAAAGCAAATGACTTGCCCAAGATCCCACAGCCAGCAAACAGCCAACTCTGACTCTGATATTCCCAACAGAGCACAGGAACTAGGTGGCCCAGTGGATAGAGCACCGAGCCTGGGGTCAGGAAGATCTGAATTCTAATCCAGCCTCAGACACTTCCTAGCTGTGTGACCCTGGACAAGTCACTTCACTTTGGTCTGCCTCAGTGTTATAATCTCCAAAATGGGGATGATAATACCACCCATCTACCAGGGTCATTGTGAGGATCAAACGAGTTAGTATTTGTAAAGCGCCATATAAAGGCCCGCTATTATTACTGAGTGAATCTTCTTTGTAGAACTGGTAGTTGGGACAGGGCGGGGAAGGAAAGGGAATAAGCATTTATATGGTACTTACTATGTGCCAAGCACTTTACAATGATACCCTAACGTGTCAAGAGTTACAGAGGATCAGAAGGTAGGGACGGGCTTTGGTCTGTGCTAACAGAGGACGGCCCCGCAATGAGGAATTCAGAGACCTCTCCAAGCCCAGAGCCAGGAGCACTGATGCACCGGCTGCCGGACAGTGCGATCTCAGCATCACATCAGGGACGACCCATCGAGAGCCCCAGTTCTTAACATCCACATCTCACAACAACATTACCATAAATATCAAAATCCCACATTTCACAGCTCATCTGAATAAATATATAAACCATAGCCGAAGTCGAGCGGAACACCACCTGAAAAAAAAATCAAAGACACAGTCACATTTTTTCGAGGGCTAAGGCCAAAGATACCTCACACGGAACTACAGTAAAAACAGCATTTAATTGGCTTTACAAATAGTGCTTCTCTCTCTCCACCTCAACTGGCTGGCCCTGCCCCTGCCTCTGCTGGCTTCACATGGACGCAAATATTAATGTCTATTAGAAGAGGGTAAGGGTGACCAATCAGAGCTAACGGGGAAGAGGAGGGGGCAAGGATGAGAAGCCTCTCTCATCTTATCATGCACAGACATGAGGCAAAATGTCCACAGTCATGCATACCTCCACACACACCCCTACACCCAGAGGCCAAGATCCCTACGAAATGGAGAGTGAACAAAGGGGAGGAGAGGGACCCACGTAAGTAAGAGGATTTTTCCTTCTTTCTAATTTACAAACCATAGAGGGGAACTGATTTAAACCCTTCCCAAGCCTACACTTGGAAATAACAAAACACCCCACCATTGTACATGGGACCATATGCTTTTAAGCTTCCATAAGAGGAAGCCAAGACACACGATTCCCCCTTGGCCTCCCTAGGCTATACCACCATGACACCCTCCTAGGCCAACAAGATTTAGAGTTTGGCAAATCCCGGCTATTAAGAGTTGGGAGGGAGCTTGGCCCCCCTGCTTGGGTTCAGGCTGTCCCCTTTAACAGAATGTCCTCCATGTTACTTTCTGCCAATCCCAGTCCTGCCCATCTCTTCAATGAAGCCTTCCCTTACTCCAGGCTCCTGGATGGGAAGGGAAGGAACAGGATGTCCTCTGGGAAGAATAAGATGCCCTGGGTCTGAGGTCCTGGGACTTGTTATAAGAACCTGGACAAACCACTTCCCTGATCTCAGGCTTGGCTTCTTCCTCTGTGAAACAGGCATGATGCCTGCACCAGCCATCCTACACCCCTGTGCTGAGATCAAGTGCTTTGTAACCCTAAGAGCAGTAATGGTGATCACTGTCACAACAGCTGCCAAAGGGCCCCACATTCCTTGTCTGTGCTGCCTTTGTGATGTCTCTTCTACTGCACTAAATGAATGAGCGTGAATTAAGCACTTATAACAACAGGTTACCTAAATCTCATGGTGCTGTCTAACTGCTCGCTGATTTATATTCCACCTCCTTAAATGGCAGGGAGGCTCCTTCAGGGTACACACAGACTGTGACCTCGAATACTTGGAAGCCCCCACTCCATCTCCATCCCTAAGCTCTACTGTCATTGTGCTGAGGCACAACAAAGCCAGATTCAGTCTTCCCATCCCCAAAGAAAGCCGCCCTCAAAAGGAAATGACCAGCCCTGCCAGGCTGAAGCAGGCACCAGCACAGACTGCAGTGTTTGTCTCTCTTGCACTTGAGCCCTGCTTTTTCAGAAGGCAAGCACCCAGAACGAGCATGGAGTGGCTGGGGACTGCAGGGGCTGCTGCTGAGGATTCTGGAAGGGCACTTACCCGTGTGTCTTCACTGATGTATCCACACATGACTTTCTCACTCTTCACCCACAGCTCACCTGCCTGGGCCCTGAAAGCAAGAGATCACAAAAGGAATTTCAAAAGAATCTTACAAACAAGGGGCAGCATGTACCCAAGAAAATCAGAGCAAGATTTAGGTTTAATATCAGACAAAACAACCCCAGCGTGAGAGCTGTCCAAATAGGAGGTGGGAGGGAAACCTTGAGAAGTAGCGGACCACCCCTCTCTACAGGTCCTCGGAGCTCAGGATTTATATGAAGCTTTGAGGTTTGTGAAACACCTTAGGTTATGTCCTCTCATTTGGTATTTACAACAACTCTGGGAAGTAGGTGCTATCATTAGCCCCATTTCACAGATGAGGAAACTTAGGACCATCAAGGCGAAAGGACTTGCCCATGGTCACAAGGCAGATAAGTGGCAGAGGTGAAATTTGAACTCAGGTCCTCAGACTCCACACCCACTTTTCTTCCCATCCCATGGCAGGTGCTGCTTCCCTCAATCCCCAACATCTGGCCTTCTGTGCTACTGCTGCTCTCCTTTTTACTATGACTGCTTCCCTCTGAGGTAAGTAAAAGCTAACATTCCATGGGAAGCCCCCATCGCTGTTAGTCTACACAGCTGTTACAGTCCAGCTAGTCACAAAAAGGCAAAGATGGAGCAAGACTCACCGGATGCCTGCTAACTCTACCTTCTGAGTGATGTAGGCACATGTGCTGACCTGGGAGAGAAGAAGAGAGAAAGAAAGGGAGACTCAGCACACTGAGGCTGCAGAAGGAGCAAGGCCTACAATGAGGCCTCCAAGCTGTCCAAGAGGCTAATTAACACATCAGAAAACACTGCAAGGGCAGGGATGGGGCTGGGCTCAAGGATGGTGAAGCTTTTAAACTGCTGAGAAAGCAAAGTCAGGGGAGATGCTGATTATGAAGAGCCTGTTACACACACACACACACACACACACACACACACACACACACACACACTTTTTGACCCAGCAATACCACTACTAGGTCTACATCCCAAAGAATTTAAAAGGAAAAGGAAAAAGATCTATAAGTACAAAAATATTTATAGCAGCTCTTTTTCTGGTAGCAAAGAATTAGAAACTGAGCAGATAACCATCAATTGGGGAATGGTAGAACAGAGAGTGGTAAATGATGGTGGTGAAATATTATTATGATATAAGAAATGATGAAGATGGTTTCAGAAAAACCATGGAAGACTTACATGAACTGATGCAAAGTGAAGGACTAGGATGGGATCTCCTCATATATGTGTGCACATTGTGCACAGTAAAAGCAATATTGTAAGGCTTACCAACCATGAAAGACTTAGCTACACTGACCAAGACAAGGATCTAAGACAATTTGATGAAAAGTAGTACCCACCTCCAGAGAGTGCTGATGAACTCTGAATGCAGACTGAAGCAGATTTTTTTTTTTACTGTTTCTTGCTTTTTATTATTTTTCTGGGGGGAGGACAATAACACTAACATAGAACTAGGTTTTGCATGACTTTACTTTTTATTTTTAACTTATGGAATAAAACAAACGTTTCTATAACAGTACAATAAAAAGGATAACTGCACATTAAACTGCAAATCATGCAAAAATGCATGACTTGCTATTCCTTTCAAATATATAACAAAATTATAACAAATCAAAAAATTTCTTTTTTTTTCTTTCCTCCTTCCCCTCCCTCCTCTAGAGATAGCTACTATTAGACAGAAAGAGGTGTATATGTGTGTACATACACATACATATATACACGAATATATGTGTATGTGTATGTGTATATACATATATGTATACACACACATATACATATATATATATATATACACACACATAAATATATAAAACTATTCTATATATACTTCTATTAATCAGTTCTCTGGATGCATATAGCATCTTCCTTTATATGTCCTTTATAGTTAATATGGGTATTTATAGCAGACAAAATAATTTATTCACTCAAAGCTATTCGTAAAACAATACTGTTGTTACTGTATACAATATTCTCTTGGTCTGCTCATTTCACTCTTCATTATCTCATACAAGTCTGTCCATGTTTTTCTAAAATCACTGAGCTCATCATTTCTTACTGAGAAAAGTTTCATCAGTTACAATTGTCACTTTTCCATGTTGGTATGTAAATAGTTCAACT
>CM053580.1:584091703-584112289 GCA_028627135.1 Pseudochirops cupreus
TCAGCTCTGACATTTCCTGTTCTAAGGCCCTCCCAGCTCTGACATTCTGTGTTCTAAGTTCCCTCCCAGCTCTGACATTCTGTGTTCTAAGTCCCCTCCCAGCTCTGACATTCTGTGTTCTAAGTCCCCTCCCAGCTCTGACATTCTGTGTTCTAAGTCCCCTCTCAGCTCTGACATCCCCTGTTCTCAGGCCCCTCTCAGCTCTGACATTTCCTGTTCTCAGGCCCCTCCCAGCTCTGACATTCTGTGTTCTAAGGCCCTCCCAGCCCTGATAATTCTGTATTCTAAGTCCCCTCTCAGCTTTGACATTTCCTATTCTAAGGCCCTTCCCAGCTTTGATATTCTCTGTTCTTGGTTTCAAGGTAGGGTCCTTAAGTAGGGTCGTAAGTAGGGTCCTTAGAGACTTTCTAGTCGCTGGTGTCAGACCTTTCGTTTGTTTCCTTGTAACAACATCATGGAATCTGATTTCCTTCCCCAGGAAGTCTGAGGTGCTGAGGATACCTGTGCTCAGAGGGCCCCTCCCAGGCCACACCACTGCATATTTACTTGAGCCCTCTGGAGACAATGGTGCTGGCTCTTGGTTTATCCCTCAGGGGATTGGATTGGGTGGGAATTCCTGCCTGGGGAGGAGGGAAGGAGGTCTGGGTTCCCCTAATCCTGTCCCAGCGGAGATGGAGGAAGATCTGGAAGGGACGTGAGAGATTCAGAGAGTCTGAGAGCCCTCAGTTTTTGGGGGAGGGGCCCAGCATTGAAACTCCCTCTGCAGACAGTCAGCCTTTCTGAGCCTCTGTTCCTTTACCGGTAAAACGGAGACGGAGCTACCTGTAGCACTGACCTCGGAGTGTTGTCATAAGGCTCACGTGGGAGAGTGCTCTGTGAAATGTGAAATCAGTGTCAGTTATTTTATATAGGCAGAGTCAGGACTTGAATCCAGACTCTCTCAGTGCAAAGACTGCACTACCTCACTCAGTTTGTAGAGAAGGATCTCTCAGACAATGATCACAGGATCCTGGTTCTAGACCTGGAAGGGATCTCAGAATCCTCCCATTTTACAGATGAGGAAACTGAGGCCTAGGGAGATTTAATGAATTGCCCAAGCTTACATGGATGGTAAGTATCAGAGGCAAGATTTGAACCTAGGTCCTTTGACTTCCAAGCACAGGTTCTTTTCTCTGTGCCATGTCCAAATTCACAAAGGGCAGTGGTAGACCAGGCATTAGAATCCAGATGACTTGGGAAGAGGATTCTGGCCTCTTCTTAGCCTGTGTTGCAGCCCCAAGTCCTCCTGTCTTTGTAGACCCGGAAGGAGAAGCTGTGGTCCTTCTCTAAGGCCCAGCCAGGGTGAAGGAGAGGGAATGGAGACTCTTGCCTACATTCACACTAGAGTTGATAATCACTGAATTGAAGGACCTCAGAGGGAGCTAACTCTTACAACCCAGGCCTGAGTCAGTGACCCATCTGCTAAGGTGTTTGAAGACCTCTAGTGACAAGGAAGTCACCACTACTGTTGGGTGCCCATTCCACTTTGAGACAGCTCTCCTGGCTAGGAAGTTCTCCCTGATGTCTAACCTGAACAAGCTCCTTTCTAGTTCCCCCCAGTGTTCCTGGTTCTGACCTGCCTGGGCTCAGCAAAACAAGGCTATTTCCTCTTCCATTTGATGGTCTTTCAAATACTTAATAGAGCCACTGAAGTCTTCTCCTGACCAAACCTCGCCAGCCCTTCAATGGATCTTCACATGGCATAACCTCAACGGTCTTCACCATCCTGGGTTGTCCCCCTTGGATGCTTTCCAACTTGCATCCTTCCTAAAATGTGTCACTGAAAAAGTATCACCTAGAATGGAAAAAAGGGTCACCTAAAAGTGAAAAATGTCACCTAGAACTGAAAAGTGTCACCTAGAACTGAGAAGCGTGCCACCTAGAAGTGAAAAAAGGTGTCATCTATAACTGAAAAAAGTGTTACCTAGAACTGAAAAAGTTGCATAGAACTGAAAAGTGTCACCTAGAAGTGAAAAAATGTGTCGCTTTGAAGTGAAAAAAAGTGTCACCCAGAAGTGAAAAAATGTGTCACCTAGAAGTGAAAAGATGTGTCACCTAGAAGTGAAAAGATGTGTCACCTAGAACTGACCCTCCCCTCCCTGATGTTTGGTGTTGCTCCACCCTTTATTCAAGCAGTCGCTGTCCCAGCCTCCAGCATCCACCCACCAGGGCATGATGACAGTTCACATTTCTAGAGTACTCCATAGTGATGGCTTCCACTCCTAAAGCCCCAAGCATGCAGCAGGTGTCTCATTAATGTTTGTTAAAACTCGAGTGCTTTCTTCCCCCTGTAAGGGGATTAGTACAGGGTCACAGAGCAGCAGGTCTCCTGAGCTCTTTCTGCTGCTCACCCAGCCTTCCCATCCCTTGGACAGACCTCCGTGGGTCTCTTAGATTTGTGTGTGCCCGCGTGTTAAGTAACAGGCTAGTGCTGATTGCAGTTTGGCCCGAGTTCCCTGTCCTTGACCGCCACCTGGTGGCACGGCTTAACATCACCTCATGATGGCACTTAGGGCCCATGGGGGTGGTTGAGGGTGGTCATTCTCCAGAACGAGGCCTAGAGAGTCTTCCGGGAGAGAGCTGGGGGCTGCTATCTGTATACAGAAGGATCATGAGTCCATTCACCCGGAGAAGGGCCCTTAGAGGCCGTCCAATCTGACTCCCTAATTTCACAGATGAGGATCCCAAGGTACAGAGGGTTCACATAGCTAGGGAGTGTCTGAGACAGGATTTGAATCCAGATCTTCTTGACTCCAAGCCCAGTAATCTCTCTACTTGGCTGGATGGACTCAGCTGCTTGGGTGGTGACATCTGAGGCCCCTGGAAAGACCTTCCCTTCCACGAAGGCTCTCACTGGCTCTTGGCTTCTTCCCTTGTAAAGTGAGGGAATGAAGACAATAGTGAAGGCCCTTTTCCTCTTTGGGAGTCCTTATGATTCTTTGTTTCCTTCAGGGAATGTGTGTCTGTGCGTGGACTGCATGTTCTCACAATGCCTGAGATCAAGTATGCCTTCCTCGTTGGAAAACGTTATCTTTGGGCTAGCCTGGGTCTGTCCCTGGAAGATGCTTTAGCCCCTCTGGCTCTTCTTCCCACTGGCGACTTCCTCCTGGAGCCCCCGTTTTGAGGAAGTGCCCAGACCAGCCTTTCTCGATTGTCTCTGCTCCCAACTTTATTCCCCACTCCTCTGCTAGCTCCCTTTCAAGAGTTGTCTCCCCCAGTAGGATGCAAGCTCTTTGAGGGCAGGGACTGTCTTTATGCTTATGTTTGTATGCCCAGAATTTGACATGGTGCTTGCATATAGTAAGTTAATAAAGACTTGTTGACTTAGCATCCACCCTGATGCAGAGCCCTCCTACACATGCTGTCTTCCCCAATTAGAATGTAAGCTCCTTGAGAGCAGGAGCTGTCTTAGGATTTTATTTTTCATTGTATCCTCAGTGTTTGGCACATAATAAACTCTTCACAAATGATTTTCATTCGTTGATGCACCAGAAGCCCGTGTCTGGCCTTTGTTTTGTGGTCACATCACCCAGCACATAGCTCTCCTTGGTTCCTTATCCTTCTAGTACACATGATTTCAAAGGCTGAGGAGTCTCTCCAGGGAGGCTGAGGGGAGATATGACATAGATTCAGAAAGATTCACTCTGCATTTAGATTTGCCAGGCCTGGCTCATGCCACAGAGGGGACTGAGGCGTTGAAGACAACCCCACTGAGAGACCTAAGGATGCTGCTGCTGGGATCTCTGCACTGCTCTTGTCTTTGCTCAGCTAAGGAACCAGGCCTGCTGCTGTGTGGTGTTTTCCTAGGACCCCTCTTTCTGTGAGTGGACCCATGTACCCTCTCCAGCAGTACTGGGGAGACTGCTGGGTTTACTAGGAGTCAAGGCTAGCGCTCCTAGATTAATGGGGGGAAGGCAGCCATTTGGGGATTTTGAGAGCTGATTTATCTTAGTGTTATTACACTGTACTTTTTCTTGTAATCCAGTATCTTTACTTTGAATTCATGCTATGTTCTTTCTCACTTTGTTCAGTGTAAAGGGACACACTCATGGGGGCTCCAAGCTATCACTTTGAAAAGATGGTCAAGGCAACAGTGCTCTGAGCCTGGGTGTAGCCCAGGGGAAGATGGCAGCCCTTGAGTTTTATCTGTGGGGACTTGTCATAGATTTAGCTTTATTTTGGTGGTTTTTTTGGAGTAAAGCCATGAGAATATTGGGTCAAGCTAAAGCTACTTGTTTGGTCCAGGGTTCTGCTCTTCTCACCAGCCAATAGGAGTGACTTCTCTTTTCCTTTTAGGCTCTAATTAGCAGCAAAAGATTCTCTGGGGTTATTTTTAATAGATGGCTCCTGGCTTATGGACTTCCACATCCTGTCTCTTCCACTCTCATCTTGGAAGTTTCCTCGGCTCCTGGGACTTTCTCATCCTTGTACAACTTTCCTTGAGATCTGGTCCCTTCTCCTACTTGTGAGTTTCTTCTGGGGTCTCCATTTTGTGGAAGTTTCCAAACAGGTCTTCATTACCTTCCCAATCCCCTTCCTGGCTTCTAGACTTCAAAACCATGTCCCTGGGTTTGCTGCCTTAGCCCCATTTACCGTACCTTTTCATCTCCCTTTTGAGTATGTTGTTTTCCCTCATGAAAATATAAGCTCTTTAGGCAAATTTCAGAAAAAAACTTGGAAAGACTTACATGAACTGATGCTAAGTGAAGTGAGCAGAACCAGAACGTTGTACACAGTAATAGCAACATTATGCAATGATCAGCTTTGATAGACTTAGCTCCTCTCATTAAACCAGTGATCCAAGACAACTCCAAAAGACTCATATGGAAAATGCCATCCACATCCAGAGAAAGAACTATGGTGTCTGAGTGCAGATGGAAAAAGACTATTTTCTCTCCTCTGATCAAGGGGAAGGAGGAGGAGAAGAGATAGAGACTGAGGCCAAGGCACTCTCCTCCTCTAAGGGGCTCCTTTTTAGGGGTTCTTTCCTGGCTAAATGCCTGCTCAAATCACTAAGAGGTGAACCAAACCCCTTAACCAATCTAAACAGATAGCCTGTTGTACCTAGGCTTTGTCCACACCTAGTGAACAATTAATATGACCTGACCAATGTATTGGAGCTAAGTGAGGTGGGATGATTTTGACTCTCTCTCTCTCTCTGTTTGTCTACCTGTACTACATATATCTATATATCTACACATACACATACATACACACCATCACCTAGTTGAATCACTTCAGAAGGCAGAATTGGTTTTTCACAAATGCAGGCCTGATCACGTCCCTCCTGTTTAATAAGTTCCAGTGGCTCCCTATCATCTCCAAGACCAAATATAAAAGTCCTGGGTTTGAATCTTCGTTTTGTTGCTCACCAGCTGTGTGATGTTGGGCAAGTAATTTCTTCTCTTTCTAGGCTTCAGTTTCCTCATCTGTAAAATGATGGAGTTGGCTGGTCGTGGTAGCGCCCACCTGTAATTCATGCTACTGGGGAGATTGAGGCTGGTGGATCACTAGAGTTTGGGAGTTCTGAGCTGCGGGAAGCTAAGTCGATCAAGTCTCTGTACTAAATCCAGCCCCAGTATGGTGAGCCTCTGGGAGTGGAGGATCATCAGGCAGGAAGAATGGAGCTGGTTTAGGCTTCTGTGCTGATCGGTCCTGGGACCAAGACCCTGTGACGCACAGGGCACTCCCAGTCTAAGATCGGTGGATCCATTCCAGCAGCAACAACAACAACAACAGGACAACAATGACAATGATGACAACAATGATGATGATAACAATGTAATGACTGAGTGGCCTTGAAGGTCTCCCCCAGCACCTAATAAAAATGATCCTGTGACCCAGGTGAGTCACTTTCCCTAAGAGAAATGGCCATATGACTGACTGATCCCAAAGGCCTCTTTGAGATCTTCATTTATATACTAGAGCATGTTATGATTTTACCCTCACAGTCTCCTTTGGTCCTCACATCCACCTTATCAGACAGGTTGGGTAAACACATGGAGGTCCGAGAGAGGCATCTGTGGTTCAGGAAGAATTATGCTGGATTTGGGTGGAATCTCAGCTTTGCTGCCTGTGTGACTTGGGGCTAGTCACATTGGTTTTCTCATTTGAAGAATGGGAGAGTTAGCTTAGATGGCCTAGGAGGTCCCTAGCCAGGAGCTCATTTTTATTTTAAAAATTAAAAAAAAATAAATACAGTTTTAGCTTTTGACATTCACTTCCATGGGATTTTGAGTTACAAATTTTCTCCCTCTCCTTCCTCTCCCCCTCCCCAAAGTGGTGTGCAATCTTATAGGAGCTCATTTTTCTCAGACTAGTTTCCATGGCCTTCCAGTTGGGACTTGACCCTCTGAACTTTTGTCCATCCCCACCTTCAGTCCTTTGGTTGTAACGATCATTCTCCAGAAGGCACTCTTTCTTACCACTAACAGATTTCCTGTTGTTCTCTTATCTGGATCTTTTTGATCTTGTCCTTGCTTGCGTATCCAGCTGAGCTTCTCAAGTCTCTCCCCCAGGTTGTCCTTTGCTTATCTTGGATCTTCTGGAGCCTGGAGGTTTGTGGGTGAGAGTTGGCAGATCTCCCAAAGCAGGGATGTTCTGCTCTTCTGATCCAGTACAGTGCAGAGGGCTGGCTTCCAGCTCCGCTTGTGGGAAATTGGGGGTTGATTACAGGCTGGATTTTGGGTGAAGAGACTCTTGCTAAGGCACGGTTAGCAGATTGGCTCCTTTATGGGGTGGGGGTGTCTCAGGAAGTAAGCAGTGGGGCAGCAATGGGGTAGCCTGCAGGATTGACCTCCACAAATAAGGAGACCAAGTGCTCCAAGAGGGAGGAGCATGAAATTGGGAGTCAAAGGACCCTGGTCTAAACCCTGCTGATTATCAACTGTGTGTCTCTGAGCAAGCTTCTTCCCTTCTCTGGGCCTCAGTTTCTTATCTGTGAAAAGAAAGGGTCCTCACATGTACAAAAATATTTATAGCAGCTCTTTCTGTAGTGGCAAAGAATTGGAAGTTGAGGGGATGTTCATCAGTTGGGGAATGGCTGTACAAATTGTGATATATGAATGTAAGGGAATACTATTGTGCTAAAAGAAATGAGGAGCAGGTGCGCTTCAGAAAAACCTGGAAAGACTTATATGAACTGATGCTGAGTGAAGTGAGCAGAACCAGGAGAACACTGTATGCAGTAACAGCAACATTGTATCATGACTAACTATGATATTGATTTAGCTCTTCTCAGCAGTGCAGTGATCTAAGGCAACTCCAAAAGACTCATGACGGAAAATGCCACTCACATCCAGAGAAGGAACTTTGGAGTCGGAATGCGGAAGGAAGCAGACTATTTCTCTCCTTTTCTTTTGTTGTTTTGTTTCTTCTTTTTGGTGTTTCCTCCCATTAGCTCTAGCTCTTCTTTACGTCATGACTAATGTGAAAATAGGTTTAATATAAATGTTTATGTAAAGCCTCTATCAGATTGCATGCCATCTTGGGGAGGGGAGTAGGGAGGGAGAGGAAGAAAATTTAAAACTCAAAATCTTATGGAAGTGAATGTTGAAAACTAAAAATAAATAAATTAATTATATTCTTTAAAAAGAAAGGATCCTAAAGTCCCTTCTAGACACCTATAATCCTATGGATGTTGTAGCTTCCCACAGATGTTCCCTCCATTGTTTGACTTGCTTTCAGTATTATATTATCTCCCATTAGACTATAAGCTTTTTTGAGGCAGTACCTATTTAATTTTCGTCTCTGTATCCTTCTGTTGTTTGAATTGCTTTCCCATGATGTGTGCATATTGTCTCTCAGATTACAGAGGAGGGTGCATGTGTTAGAGCATCCCAAACACTGAGCTGGCTCTGGCAATGTGTGTGTCAGTGTGTGTGCATTGATAATGAGGTTCACACACACATTGCCAGAGTCAGCTCAGTATTTGGGAGGCTCTGAAGAAAAGTGTGGGAGAGAAGAGGTATTAGAATCTTGTCTACTGGGGGAAAGGTTTGCAGAGCTGTGGTGCTGACATCATTGTGTGTGCCTGTGAAACCTGGACAGTCTACCAGCACCATGCCAGGAAATTGAATCACTTCCATTTGAATTGTCTTAGGAAGATTCTGAAGGTCATCTGGCAGGATAAGGTACCAGACACTGAGGTCCTTTCTCGAACTAAACTTCCAAGCATTCAAACTTTATTATAGAAAGCACAACTCTCATGGACTGACCATATTGTTCAAATGCAAAAAAGGCTATTTTATGGAGAACTCACACAAAGCAGGCATTCACATGGTGGTCAGAAGAAGCAATACAAGGACACTCTCAGGGTGTCTCTGAAGAACTTTGGAATTGATTGTGAGATGTGGGAGACATTAGCACAGGACTGCTCAGCCTGGCATGCCCTCATCAGAGAAGGTGCTGAGCTCTGTGAGCAAAGCAGGATGGAAGTAACTAAAAAAAAATGAGATGTGCAAATTTAGAGAATCCACCTCAAATGTTCAAATGGACTACTTGCGTCCAATTTGTGGCAGAGCATTCCAAGCTCACATGGGTCTGATCAACCGTAGTCGGACACATTGTACCTTGATTCTAAGATAGTGATGTCATTTTGATCCTCTTAAAAAAAAGGAGGACAACAACCACTAACCAACCAGCAGAGGAGAAACTGAGGCTCAGAGGGGTTTATCTTTCTTTAGGCCCTCTGGAATAGAGGGAGGCTATAAATGAGGGAGTTTCAGAAGCCATTAGGTACACTTGCTAAGCAGGGATCCATGGGCAGCTCCACTTAGAAGCGGGAGCTTTGAGAGGAGAGGATGGCTCTGTCCATGGAGGAAGCCTAGGAGGTGAGGATTGAGAGCTGGAAGAGAGCCTGGAGTCACTAAATCCAGCCCCTCATTTTATAGAGGAAGAAAATAAAGCCCAGAGAGGGGCAGGACCTTGCTGAGGTCCCATGAGCAGCAGAGTAAAAGTCTTTCAGGTCTTCTGTCTCCAAATGCACTCCTTTTTTTCTGCTGTACCAAGGGTCCATAACCTGGGCTCTATTAACTTGTTTGTAAAGGTATTTTGATAACTGCATTTTAACGTAACTGGTTTCTCTTTACAATCCTCCATATTTTATGTTCTGCATTTAACAACATGATCTTGAGGAGTACATCTGCTTCTCTAGACTGCCAGAGGAGTCTCAACAAAGGATTAAGAAGCCCTTTCCTCAACTTAGAGCTTGAGGGAAGTTGGGAGTGGGGCTGAGTTGGTCCTGCCACTCCATCCAACCTCACCACCCTCTTTCTCCTTGTTCTCCATAATATAAATCACTTTGCAAACCTTGGAGGGTATGGTAAATGTCAGATATGATTATTAGTGTTGCTGACAACAAGAGTGAGACTGTGGCCCAGAGGAGAAAGAGCCAGTCTCAGATGCAGGAAGACCTAGGTTCCAGTCCTATCTCTGACATATCCTAACTGTGTGTCCCCAGGTGGTGCTCTAAAGCTCAGCTGCAGAAGAGCAGCAGATTTACTGTAGTAGAAAGAGTTTCCTTACCATAAGTCCCACATACCAAAAAAATAACAAGGACTTGTTTAAGCAGCTGCGCCCTTTCTGAGTAAGAGCTAAAGCGCTGTCCTTGGTGCTGGGGGAAAATAAAAATTTAGATAAGGTTTGGTGCCTGCTTTCTAGTTTATATTAACACAGATAACTACACTAAATGCCATTGCCAATTGTAGTGTGTTAGAGAGAGCCAGATTAAGTGGTATTTGAATCTTACCAAGGTCCCACCCAGGATTTATTTGGGCAGAGTGCCATTGGGTTCTGGCAAACACTTGGCTTAGAAGGAAGTGTTCCTTGGGTTAAAGCACTGTGTCTTCCGAGACTCTCACTTAAAATGGAGACGTTTAGCTAAGACTCATTCTCAGCCCTCATGGAGCTGACCAGCTAGCAGGGGATAACACCCAAACATGATTAACTTGAATAGACAGTCAATCAACATTTATTAAATGCCTACTGTGTGTAAGACACTATGCCAACTGCTGGGAAGAAAGCAAAGAAAGGCAAAAACCAGTCCCTGTCCTTAAAGAGCTCCCAGTCTAACAACATGCCAACAACTACATACACACAAGCTGTACATACAGGCTCGATCTGAGGGAAGACCCTAGAATTAAGGGGGATTGGGAAAGGTTTCCTATAGAAGGTAGGATGGTAGCCATGACCTGAAGGAAGCCAGGACACTGCAGGATGAGTCTGTTTGAGAACTGAAGCCAAATGGATTGAAGTGGGGGCTCTAGGGAGCTGGATTCTGGTCTTGGCTTTTGTTGCTCACTACCTTTCCCCTCTCTGGGCCTGTGAAGTGGGAATGAAGTTTGGCTCAGGTGAACTCCAAGCCTCTTCCAGATGTATTGTAGGATTCACGTAAATTGTTTTTTGGCCTCTCTGCCCACTGCACCTCTTTTTGGTCCCCCTACTACTGAGGAGCTCCCATCCCCCTTCCTCCAATCACCCTATGGGCAGGTACAGTAATCAGTGCTAATGGATTAGTGGGTGTGAATGGCTTAATGTTTTACAAGGTGGCCCTTTAGAGACAGTGCTTTAATTCCAAGGAACCATTTTCTTCATTCTAAACCTTTTAAGTAAGAGAGCCTTTTCCCAAACTCCTGGTCCCAGACACTTTTTCCTCATCTGACCTTGTTTGCTGCAGGGGAAATGGGTCTGCATTCCAGCCTCCTTGCCCACCCTCTACTCTCTCCCCTGTCTTTTTCTGCTCAGTTTTTAGAGCAGGGATGGCCCAGAGCCAAACATTAACCCCATAACCATAAAATCATGTGAAGGGAGAATGGTTCTCAGTGGCCCTGGACTCTCTGTGCCCTGTTATCTGGAAGCTTTGCCCCACCTCCCCCAGTAAGAGTGGAGGGTTGCCAGGGAGTGATCTTTGATGTAGGATCCCCTAGGACACTGAGAACTCTGGGCATCTGGGACAACTCAGGGTGGGGCCCCCTGGAGGCATTGGCTGGGTTCCCCTATATGGTACGGTGGAGGGGGGAAGCACACCATACACCCCACGGAGGACTTCAGACAAACCAGGTCCCTGGCATGCTCTCCAGCACAGCAGATCTGTTTATACCTTCACATACATATGTGTGTGCAGATACACATACCTTCACAGCATATGAATACATATAACCTGAGGGGCAGTACGGTGCAGTGGGTAGAGTACTGATGTTTCAGTCGGGGGATGCTCGAGTTCAGATTGACACTAGCTTGTGATCAGAAGTGAGCCATTGACCTGCTTCCTCAATAATAACACCCACAGTATCTACCGCCTGGGCTTGTTTGTGAGGTTCAGTCTCTAGGTGTGATCTTGGGCAAGTCACCTCCTTGGGCCTCAGTTTCTCCATCTGTAAAATGAAAAAGTTGGATCTATGACTGTATGATGCCATGATAAAAGTGCTTGGAGGACATTTAAAAAGTGCTATTAAATAATGATAATGATACTATGTACCGGCCATTTACCTGGCATTCCAACCATTATTCCAATGGGGTCTCACAAGACCCTTCAAGGCAGGTACTATGAGTATTATCACCCCCACCTCATTTGACAGAAGGGGAAACTGAGGCTCAGGGTCACAGAGCTAGCAAGAATATGAGGAAGGATTTGAACTCAAGTCTGTCCTGAATCAAAGTCCAAAGTCCAGGGTACTTTCTGCTTTGTAACCCTTCAACACAGACATATAAGTGGATCTCTGCAAGGTTTCCAATCCTCCCTTCCCCTTCCCTGTCCCCTGGACCTGGAGGTGATGCTCTGCTCAGGAGAGTACAAGCCCTGCCAGACTGGAGAGGACTTTAAACCCAGCGTCGGCCACCCAGTCCTTTGTGGATATGGTCAACAAGACAGGCATTTCTGAAGAGCTTGGGGACCTGGAGGAGACCTCTCCCACTCCCCTCCCGCCCCCTCTGCAGCCATCCCAACGTCCATCTCCTCAACATGGACCTTGAGTACATCCAGTTCTGCCTGTTATCTTCTGCGTCTGATTCTAACCTCTTTGAGGGCGCAGTCCTGCTTGTGCTTTTATCGGTGTCTCCGGCACTTACATGGTGCCCAGTACACAGTAGGTATTTAATAAATGCTTGTTGACTAATGGCCCGACTATTGGTATTATTATTCCCATTTTAATGATGGAAAAAATGAGCCCTAGAGGAGTGATGTAAAGACCGAGGCCATAGAAGGTCATTGAATTTCAGAGCTAGAGGAGACCTCAGAGGCCGTTTAGCCCAATGCAGAATGTCACAGCCCTGACAGGTGACCCTCCAGCCTGTGCTTGAAGACCTCCAGGGATGGGGAGCTCACCACCTTCCTCTACTGGGGAAGTGCTTCCTGACCTCAGGCTTCAATCTGCCACTTGGCAATTTCCATCCAGTATTCCTGGTTCTCCCTTCTGGAGCCAAACAGAACCTACTTCCTCTTTCACAGGAGAACCCCCCCTCACGTTCTTGACCATGACCGTCAAATTCTGCTTGAGCCTTCTCTGCTTTTCTCCAGGATAAACCCCACAAGTACATGGGCTTATAGGAACCCAGACGCAGAGATGCAAGGGACCGTCTTAGAGAAGAGGAGGCCCCGGAATGGAGAGTGACTTTCCCATGGCCATCTGCTTGTATGGTTCAGAAATGGGACGTGAGGCCGTGCTTCTCAGAGTTCAATAAGGGTACTCATTTCCTTCCATGATCCTCATATGGCTTGAGCTGAAGGCCCTTTACTCTCTTGGTTCCTCCATCCTCTGTGTAGTCCTAAGTTTATCCACAACCTTCCTAAGATGTAGCGCCCAGAACTGAATAGAATACTCCAGCTGGGCTGCCAGTGGAGCCGAGTTCAGAAGAGCCTTCTTAGGTCTGGATGCTGGGACTCAGGTCGAAGGCTCTTTTGGATGCAGGTCACGGCCTCTCACAGTCTCTTGCATATACCAGGGAATCAGTATGGGAAAGGGGAAGGGAATGAGCATTCATGAAGTACCTACCAAATCTCCTCTCCTTTGGTCTTTACAATAACCCTTTGAGGTAGGTGTTATCATCAACCCTATTTTTCAGTTGAGGAAACTGAGGCAGGTGGTGGTGAAGTACCTTGCCCAGGGTCACACAGCTCGTAAGAGTCCGAGGTGGGATTTGAACTGAGATCTTCCTGACTCCAGGCCCAGAACTCTATCTACCTAGCTGCTTCCTTGCTGTTCCAGGCCCTTTGCCTGAAAATTGTCTTACCCTCGAGGAGCTTACATTCTACTGGGAATTCGTGTGCTGCTGGGCTCAGATTTCATTCATTCTATTAGCATTTATTAAGTACCTATACTTTGGTAGGCACTGGGAGTACGAAGGAAAGTGAAAACTATCCCTGTCCTCAAAGAGGGGGTTTCTTCTTAATTTGGGAGACAATATGTTCATCTCCAGTGGATACAAGATATTGAGAAAATGAATCCAAGGTGACTTGGGGGAAGGGCCCTGGCACGGGAGGGCTCAGGAAAGGCTTCATATAGGGGGTGGGGCTTGACCAGCATCCTCAAGGAAGAGAGGCTCCTGAGGCTTGGAGCGGGGCTCATTCCAGGCCTGGGGCATGGCCACTGCAAAGGTACAGAGATACACACTTAAACAAGATGTACCTCTGCACACAGCTGATCGCCCTGTGGGGAAGCCAAGGGCCTCGGGTTATCTGGCTCAGAACACGTTGTTCCAAGAAGTTGCTGATGGTAAGCCCTCCCTCTTTCCACTGAGTGTGGGCTGACTCACCCACACCTCCTGTGGTCTCTGAGGGACTCCAGCTTCTCCTCACGTCACCTCTGCTCTCCTCAGGTGGTGAGGTTGGAGAGAACCTGGAGCCAAGAGGACTGAGGCTGGGCCTGATCCCAAATGGTCACAGTCTACCTGGGATGTGGCAGTGGGCTGGCCAGGGATGCTTTTGGGTCGGGAGCCGCTGAAGACGAGAAATAATACAGCTGCTAGCCTCTTAGAGGTTAGCAGAGACAGTCAACAAGCTTTGACTAGTACCTCATTTGTGCCAGACACTGGGCTAAGCTTGGGGGACACAGAGCTAAAAATCAAAACATCCCCTGCCCTCAAAGAGCTTTTCTTCCTTCCTTCCTTCCTTCCTTCCTTCCTTCCTTCCTTCCTTCCTTCCCTCCTTCCCTCCCTCCCTCCTTCCTTCCTTCCTTTCTTTCTTCCTTCCTTCCTCCCTCTCTCCCTCCCTTCCTCCTTCCTCCCTTCTCTCCTGCTCTCCTTCCCTTCTTTCCTTCCTCCCTCTTTCCCTTTTTCTTTCTCCCTCCCTCTTTTCCTTCCTTCCTTCCTTCCTTCCTTCCTTCCTTCCTTCCTTCCTTCCTTCCCTTCCTTCGCCCAGAAGTAGGAATATTTAGGATATAGGAGCAGTTCCTGCCTCTACCATTCTCTAGATACTCAGCTTTATCCATGGGTCTCACTATTCTCATCCATCAAATGAGGGGGTGGATGTATAGCATCTTTAACACCCCTTGCAGCTCTGACATCTGCAAATGTGTGTTCAAAAAAGGGAAGGAGCATCGTGGACTGGGAAGACTGCCTGGAGGAGGAGGTGGTATTTGACTTAACCTGAATCCTCAAAGAACAGGTAAGAGGAGGGAGGGTGGGAACCCTCCCCTAGGGTCAAAGAGGCAGGACACAGTTCTGGGAAAGAGTTAGAGCTGGGAAAAATTAAATAAGAAAAACAAGAGAGTCCAGGTTAATTTTTGAATTCCCCCTGGAACCATCCCAGTCCCTGCCAATGGTTAATCTTCTCAGCCCCTTCTTTTAGGAAGCACCTCATTTCTGTCAGAGTTTGCAAACAACAAAGAGTTCTTAGCTGCAGGGAGGGCTCCCTGGGAGACCTTCTGGTAAACAGGGACCCAGTTGTGTTCCCAGGCCCTGACTGAGTTCTCTCTCCTCCCCCATCAGCGGTTGGTTCCCATTTAGGGACTGACTCCCCAGGGCAGAGCTCTAGGCTGGCACCCTGGACAGAAGCAGGATCATAGATAATCTTAGAACCGTGGGAGCATAAAATCAAGGAGTGATGGAATCGCCATCATGATAGGGAATGTCTGCAAAGCATTGTAAGGTTTGTGATGTACTTTACAGATATGTTCTCATTTTGTCCTCATGACAACCCTGGGAGGGAGGTGCTATTATTGTCCCCACTTTGCAGTTGTAGAAACTGAGGTGAAAGCAGCGAGGAGGCACGATGGTGCTCAGAGCCCTGGGCCTGGAGTTGGGAAGACCCGAATTCAAATCTAGTCTCAGATGCTTAATTATCTGGGCAAGTCACTTCACTCTGTTTGCTTTGGTTTCTTACATCTGCTAGATGAGCTGGAGAAGGAAATGGCAAACCACTCTAGAACCTTTGACAAGAGTGCTCCAAATAGGGCCACTGAAATGACTGAACTACTACAAGCTGGGGTGAAGGAAGGACAAGTGACTTGCCCAGGGTCACACAGCTAGTAAGTGTCAGAGGCTGGATCTCAGCTTAGGTCTTCCTGACTTGGGACCCAGCACTCTGTCCACTGAGCCTCCTTTATTTCATGCCCCCTTTATTTAATCTTAGAATCATGGAATGGTAGAATAATAGAACACTGCAGTTGTGGAGATCATGGAGGAATATGAGCTTAGGCCACAGTAGAGGGCAATCATAATATCAAAGAGCAATCTGACAGCATCTTGGGAATCTCGGGATTGTGGAGTCCCAGACTCGTGGGGTCATGGGATCTTAGAGGTCAATGAGTCCAACCTCCTGTTCCAGATAGGAATCCTCTTTACAGGATCCCTGAGAAGTCATTCAGCCTTGATAATTTCTGGCAATAGGGAATTTGATACTTCCCCAATGCATCTTGTACCCTGGGCAGACCCTCATTGTGCTCTCATGCCTGACCTATTGCCATAGCCTGCTGCTTCCAGTCATGCCCAACCTACGTTTAGGTAAGATCCTTCGAAATAACCATCCTCAAACACAGATCTGACCAGGTCAGCCCCTTACTCAATAAACTCCAATGACTCCATGTCACCCTCAGGATCAAATATAAAGTCCTCTACCTGATTTTTAAAGCGCTTCCCAACACTGTCTTTCTTGCCTTCTCTCACCTGCCTCACCTCCATATCCTCTGTGGTCTGGTGCCACTGATCTCCCGGCTGTTACTGGCACAAGGTGCTCCCTCTCCTGACCCCCTTCTCCTTTCACTTTCTTTCTCCTGTGCCTGGAAGTGTTTCCTTCCTCCTCTTCACCTCCGGGCTTTCTTCAGGCCTCGCTGCAATCCTTCTGCAGGAGACCTACCCTCCTCCTGCCTATTGGTAGCGCCCTCCCTCTGAGGTTAGTTTCCTGCCATAAGCTATTCCGTATACTAACTTCCATATGTCTTCTACATCTATGGAATGGAAGTTTATATGAATATGCATGCACATAACATTGCAGATGTACATACTTGTTTGTAGAAAGCTCTCATTCACCCTTTGGAATTCTCAAGAATCACCCAGGCTCCATTTGTCACATGGTGGTTGCCTGCCAGATTCCCAGGATCTGGTGGCCTGTAGCTGCGTCAGTACAACTGCTCTCCAAAACTGCCAAAGGGTTTTCCATCAGTCTCTCCACGTCACCCCTTTTAGCTCATCCTGGTTTTCAGTGTCCTTCAGGCAGAATTGCCTTGGACAGTCCACTCTTCTTGAGCCCATTCATCTTCAGCCTTCCTCGGCTCTTGATAACGTTCTGACCAGCAGGGTCCATAGTCCTCATCTGCCCACTGAATGTGGACTGACTCACCCACACTCTTCTAAGCAAGTCAACAACCATCTCTTAAATACCTACCACGTGCCAGGCACCGTGCGAAGTTTTGGGGACAGGAAAAAGCAAAAGACAGGGTTCTTGCCCTCAGTGAGCTCACAGACTAATGGGGGAGACACAATGTAAAGAGCTGGGGACAGGCCAGGTGTGTCAGGAAGAGATGGAAGGTAATCCCAGAGGGAGGTACCAGTCTTGAGGGGGATCAGAAAGGTTGTTGTGACTATTCAGTCTTCTTCATGACCCCATTTGGGGTTTTCTTGGCAAGGATACTGGGGGAGTTTGCCATTTCCTTCTCCAGCTCATTTGTCCAGATGAGGAAACTGAGGCAAATGAGGTTAAGTGACTTGCCCAGGGTCACCCAGACAGTAAGTATCTGAGGCCAAAGAATGAAGAAATGGAGGAGAGGTGTCACAGAAAAATGAGTCCTTAGGGTGTAAATGGAACAATCGCCCTTCAGTGCTTTCAGGAAAACTCAAGATGAAGTAATGAGTAAACAGTGAATGGGTAGTGAGTCAGAAAGGCAGCCAGCAGGCAGGTGCAGCTGCCAATGAGCACTAAAAAAGCTTTGAAGCTGATGTGTACAATTCAATTTATAAGCATTTATTAAATACCTATTACGTTCAAGTGTTGGTGCTAGGTGCTGGGAAAGAGACAAACAGTTCTTAAGCTGCAATCATCGAATTTCAAGATTGGAAGGGATCTTGGAGTTCATCCTGTCCAATCCCCTTCATGTTGCAAGTATCCCTCCTATAGCATCTCCAAGAAGCAGTGATCCAACCTTTGCTTGAAGACCTCCAGTGATGGGGAGCTCACTACCCATCAAAGCAACCAAAGCCACGGCTGGGTGGTTACTGTGGTTGGGAAGCTTTTCTTCCCATTGAGCTGAAATCTGCTTCTGTCCATTGACCCCAGCTTTATGCTCTGGGCTAGGTCCTCAGAGGAATGACCTTTCACCCCAGCCCTCTCCTCAGAGGATAAATCTGATCTTTCTTCCAAATGACTGACCTTCAAGCACTTGAGAGGCAGCTGGAATGTCTGCCCTGAGGCTACTCTTCTTCTTCTCTAGGCTGACCCTCCTCACTTATTTCAGCTGATCCTTCGGTGGCATGAGCCCTGGGAGGGGAAAGTGTGGTGCAGTGTGAAGGGCGCTGGTTCTGGTGTCCAGGGACCTGGGTTCAAATCATGCCTCTGCCATTTACTATCTGCATGTTCCTTGGCAAGCCATTTCCTCTCTCTGTGAAATCATAGGGTTGAACTTGATGCCCTCTGAGGTTCCTCCTAGTTCTGACTCTGTGAGCCTCCTGAGACCTTCCAGTCAGCCAGTAACCCTCCCACCCGGATCGCACTTGGGGCTGCTTTTCGCCTCTGTTCCCAGCTCTCTTTCCTTCCTTCCTTCCTTTTTTCCCATTTCCATCTTAAACAGTTACCAGTCTCACCTGCCCCCATGTCAACTGCAATGATTAGGTCATAGGGTCCTGGTAATACCACCCATTCCTCCTCCACTTCCCTGCCCCATGAGGCCAGATCCTGGAATGTCAGACAAATATTCCTTTAAAATCAGGATCATAACTTTAGAGTTGGGAGCCTATAACTCCAACAGATCTTTTTACCATTAGGCCCACCATGGTGCCAGCCCAATGAGCTAGCAGCATAGTTAGGGTTGGTGCCTGAGAGTCCTTCCTCCCTGAGTCAGTGTGGAGCCTCCCGGGTGGCATCAGGGAAGCTTCAGACTGTGCCCAGTTCTGAGACCCCGGCCAGGGGGCCTCTTCTAAACCTGGATATTTATGAGTACTATCAACTTCCTCTGTAGGAGCCAGGGGCCCTCGGGCAGGAAAGATAAGGGGCTCTGTTAGAAGCCAGCTTTCCTTCTGACCAATGAATCTTTGGTTGCCTCCTCATTACTTACCTTAGTTTGAGGGGTGGTGGGGGGAGGTGGGAAAGGCAGCGGAGGAGGTAGCAAAAATCATGTTGGGAAAGTCGGGTTGGGGCTGGGCTGGCAGGATCTTAGAGGCCATGGAGCCCAGCCCCCTCACTTTATGCAGGAGGAAGCTGAGCCCCAGAATTCTCTGGCTAGTGAGTGTCCAAGGCCAGATGTGAACCTATGTATTCTGGACTCGGAGTCAAGCAGTATCCATGACGCCAAGCACATGCGTGCCTGCATGTGTGTGCACGCACATACACCCATACACGCTGAGTTAATATCACCTGCAAAATGGTCACATGCCACAGACAGGCTCACATATGTACACACAATGCACGCACACACTAGCAAGGTGGCACACGTATACACAATATCACACATGGACCAGCTCAAAGTCTTGTGCACCCATACCCACAAACACACACAGGGATATGATGACACCCTGGAAAGCTTGCTGGTCTGGAAGACAGAGGACCTGGGTTCGAATCTTGACTCTGCTATGAACGCCCCTTGTGACTATGATCAAATTCCTTCATCTCTCTGGGTCCCAGTTTCCTCCACTGGAAAATGAGGGAGTTGGGCTCCATGGCTTTGGGGGACCCTTCTGGTGCTGCTTAGGATTCTGTGACCTATGATGCTTTTGTAAGACAACATGATCACACAATCACACAAGACAACACAACCACATGAGACGACACAACCATACAGGACAACACAGTGATGGAAGACAGCCGAATTACAATCACAAAACACAGCACAATTAAGCAATCACACAAGACAACACAATCATATAAGACATACTATTATACAAGACACACAGTCACACAGGACAGCACAATCACATGAGACACAGAATCACACAAGACACAAAATCACACAAAACACCACAATCACAAATTCCCTGCTTTCTCCCACATGGCCCACAAGGGTGAACAAGTTCTCACCCGTGTATCTGTCCTGATGCGTCATACAAACAGATGCTCAGATGACTGGTTTAAGTGACAAAGCCCGAGAGGGGTCATCCTCCTACCGTTTGTCTGGAAGAGGGGGTGCTGCAGGCAGGCTCTTGGCTCTGCCTCCCCAGGGGGGCCTCAGGTAGCTCTCTGGGTGATCTGGGATTATCAGAGCAGCTTGGGGGGAACAGGCAGTAAGAACAGCTTCCCAGCTTCCTGGCTGCCTGGCTTCCCCTCCGTCCACAGGGAAGGTCCCATCACTGACGTGCTGCCCGTGATACTGAGGACCATGATTTCCAGGGGCTCTAGGTGAGGACTTGGTGAGCAGCCAGCTAGCAATGACCTGTGCACACTTGATGCCCTGAGCCCAGTAATTGACTGGGCTGGGGAGGGGGAGGAAGGAATGAAATAAAATGGGGGGAAGGGCCTGACTTTCCCCAGTGCTGCCTTTGGGCCTGCTCTCAAGGGCACTGCCTCCAGTCAGAGGATGTGGATGTGAATCTTCTGAGGACACTGCCTATGGGATTTCTGGCAGTTTCTGTTCTTCTCTGGACTTCAGTTTCCCCATTTGTAAAGGGAGAGGGTTGTATGAGATGGTCTCTGAATTCCCTCCTTATGTTAGGTCTAAGATTCTACCAGTAGATGAACCATTCACCTGGCCCCAAACAGTCATGGGAACCTCTAGATTCCATGCAGGGTTCTTTGGGGTGAGCCCAGCTGTATCAGCAAGCACCCCAGCACACCCAGGGTGGCAGCTAGCACAGGTTCTTAGATCTGCTTTTCTAAAGGAAAGCAACTCAAAATGGGTTAACAATCTTACTTTAATCGATCAAATATCATTTACCTAGTTCAGGGGAAAAAGTCGGCACCCTGAACTTCAG
>CM053580.1:584112789-584130942 GCA_028627135.1 Pseudochirops cupreus
CTTTGGATGTGGATGGCATTTTCCATCATGTATTCTTTGGAATTGTTTTAGATCCTTGCATTGCTGAGAAGAGCTAAGTCTATCAAAATCAGTCCTCACATACTGTGGCTGTTACTGTGTACAATGTTCTCCTGGTTCTGCTCCCCTCACTCAGCATCAGTTCACTTAAGTCTTTCCAGGTTTCTCTTGAAGTCGTAGGTGAACAATTTATGAAGAAATGAGAGAGAGAGAGAGAGAGGGAGAGAGAGAGCAAGAGAGAGAGAGAGAGAGAGGGAGAGAGCAAGAGAGAGAGCAAAGTTAGGTATAAAATGGATAAATTTGATTGCATTAAGTTAAAAAGTTTTTGTAGAAACAAAACAAATATAGCCATTCATTGGGGAATGGCTGAACAAGTTGTGCTCTATGATTGTGATGAAATATTACTGTGCTATAAAAATGATGAGCTTGATGACATTAGAAAAAACAAGGAGAGATTGGTACAAAAGAGCAAAGGGCAAAATGAGCAGAACCAAGAGAACACTGTTTACAGTAACAACCGTATTGTTTTAAGACCAACTTTGGGTGAATAAGTTATTTTGATGCTTATAAATACCCCAATCAGCCGCAAAGTATCCATGAAGACACTATCTGCATCCAAAGAAAGAACTGACAAACAGAGGTGTGTAGAGAACAATTTTACAGATTTCTTTGTGTCTAATGGTGGGCTGGCGCTGGGGTGGGGGTGGGGAGGTGGGAGAGAAGAAGAAAAGAGAAATTTACATGTTAATTTTGGTGTATATTTGAAAGGACTAGCAAGTTGTGCATAGACTTGCAGTTTCGTGTGCAATCATCCTTTTTATTGTCCTGTGTTGTGGAAAGGTCTCTTTTATTCCGTAAATTTTAAAAAAGACCCATAAATAAATAAAAGCTGTTTTCAGTACAGAAAAAAAACATGTGAATGCTGAAGTTACTAAAGAGGTTCCTTCATGGTGGCTGCATGGGAGGAATGAAGGGGTTGCTCAGAGCTGTGAAAGCAAACACCTGTTCTAGGCAGGTGAGCTCAGCCCTGGCCCCCGCCCAAAATTCAGCACTGAAAGCCATTCTTGACTCACACTCCAGGAAGCAGGAATAGAGACTCTTCCTGGGGAAACCCCAAACCCTGCCCAGCTAACCTACCCAAATGGCCACATCCCGCTTCCCGGACCATCCTCCCAGGAGATTTTCCTTCTCTCTTTTAAGAAAAACAATTACAATAGTAAGTTTCATCAAGCCTTTTCTTTTTACATCACAATCATTTCTGGAAATACCACCGGTCCTCACCTCCAAACGAGCCGCTCCTCAAAGCAAGATCACCCAACTTGCCACTTGTCCGCTGTGTTCCACAGCCACAATAATAACAATAATAATATTGATTAGTACTTTAAGGTTTATACAATTCTTTGCAAATGTTACTTCAAAGATTTTTTCATGAGATTATTATAAATATTGGTAATACAGTGACAAATATACAATTATTATTGCACATGTTTACTCACACAAAGACACTGTGAGGTAGGTGCTATTATTTCCCCCATTTAACAGATGGGGAAACTGAGGCAGATGGTCGTGAAATAGCTTGCCCAGAGTCACACAACTAAGTAACTGTGTGAGGCTGGATTTGAACTCGGGTCCTCCTTACCTCAGGCGCACGCACAGTGGTGCCCCCTAGCTGAAATTTGGCAGATGCTTCCTCATTTCTTCTGCGACAACCACTGGTGATTGCAATTCCTCAGTTTTGGGTTTCATTTCAGTCTTCTTTTCATTTGCTTTATGGAGGTTATTCCGCATGTCAGCCTCTTGGTTTTGTTGCCGTGAGAATGCACCAGTTCCTGGGAGTCTCGACATGTTTCTCTGGATTCCTCCTTTCTTTTGTTCCTTATGTTGCTGTAATAATGTTCCATTATTATTTTAATGCTGCCGTTTCTTGAGTCATTTGCTAACTGATGGGGAACCCACTTTGGTTCCAGTTTTGGGGTACCACAGAAAAGTGCTTCTCCCCGAATACTTTGGTGTAAATCTGATCTTTCTCTCCGTCTTTTACCTCTTGGGGGATCTCTGGGTCAAAAGGTGTGGAAACTTCAATGACTTTTTAACCGAATTCCCAGTTATGTAAATACCATCCAGAATGTTTGGACCAAGTAAGAGCTCCAGTTAGCAAAAGTTTAGTGCCTACTGTGTGCCAGGCTCTGGGGGTACACACATGATCCCCGCCCTCCAGCAGCTCACAGCCTCATGGGGGAGATGACAGGTAAGTAACTATATAGAAACAAGCTAAAGAGAGGAGAAACAGGCGACGATCAGTAGACAGAAGGCACTGGGATTAAGGGGGTTAGGGAAGCCTTCCTGCAGAAGGTGGGATTTAAGCTGGGACATGAAGGAAGTCAGGAGGCAGAGATGAGGAGGGAGGGCATTCCTGGCAGGCGGCACAGCTGGTGAAAATGCCTGGAGGCGGGAGATGAAGTGTCTTGTTTTTAGGAATAGCAAAGGGGCTTAAATCACTGGATCATAGAATATAGGGAGGGGAGGGCAAGATGTAAAAAGACTGCAGAGGTGTTGGTGGGGAGGGAGGCAGATTATGGGAGGCTTTAAAAGCCCAATTGGTCCTGGAATAGGAGGGGTGATAGGTCAGATTTGTGATTTAGGAGTGTCCCTTTGACAGCTGAGTGGAGAATGGACTGGAGTGGGGGGAGACATGTGGCAGGGAGGCACCCCCTCTCAGAAGCCATTGCAATAGTCCAGGAATGAGGTGATGAGAGAGCAGGGTGGAGACAATGTGGGAGGAGAAAAGGAGGAGTGTGGGAGAAATTTTAAGAAGGTGAAACCAACAGAATTTGGCAAGAGATTGGAAGGTGAGAGAGAGTGAGGAATTGAGGACGACAGCTTCGTTTTGAGCCTGGGTGACTGGGAGGATGGGTTGTCCTCAACTGTAACAGGAAAGTGTGGAAGGGGGAGGGATTTTTGGGGAAAGATGATGAGTTCTGTTTTGGACATGTGAACTTAAGACGTCTGCTGGATGTCCAGTAGGCAGAGATGGGAGAGAGCAGAGAGCTGGACAAATAAATCTGAGCATCACCAACATAGAGGTGAGAATTTAATCCCTACGAGCTAATGAGATCACTAAGTGAAACAGTCTAGATTGGAGAGAGAAGAGAAGAAGGCCCAGGACAGAGCCTTGGGGACCCTCATCACTGTGGGCATGACCCGGATGAAGATCCAGTGAAGGGCACTGAGAAGGAGCAATCAGATGAGTAGGAGAATGTGAGCGCCTTAGGAACAGGGTCTCTCCTTTCACTTGCTTTTCCCAGTACAATTAGGGCTGGAAAGTGGGGTCAGGGAGGCTTTGTCATTAGTAAAAAGCCAGATCTTAGTGAGAGTCAGAAGATGGAAGGAATAAGAAAGGAAAAGATTTAAGATAAAAAAAAAGTGTTACCTACAGAACAAGCATTCCAGGGAGCACAGGGGAAGGGTGAGTAGCTTTAGAGTGGGATATTGAGGGGGGAGGGTTGGGTTGAAGGAGATGGGAATAGAGGATCCAATAGAATGGGGCTCAGAATCACTGGGATGGGTCGGATGTGGCAGGCGGGAACTTGTTAATCATTGAGGATGAGCTCTGGAGGGTTATTAACATCCCTAGGGGCTTGGCCTCGGGCTGGTGTCCTCTGAGGGTGTTGGGCAACTGAGACAAACAGACTGTGGCTGGAGCTGAAGGAATGCCACTTCTCTCTTTTTCCTGCAGGCCAAGCCACTCCAGGAGCTAGCCAAGAGGGAGCAGGAGGGAATGGTGTCTCTCTCTGTACCCTGAAGGCATGCAAGGTCCCCCTGCAAGCAAGAATGTATTAACCAACCAGCGATGTATTAACATACCAGTAATATTAGGGTAGTTCAGCCTCTTGGGGAGGGTAATTTCATTTGTTTAGTGAGCTTTTCCCAGCTTTAGCCTCACTACTGAGAGACTGAGTTACCTTGGGGGACTGCCCAGGTCACCTGATCTTTGTGATGCTGAGCTAGCCATCTGTCTGCTGCCCCAGCAGTGCTCAGAGGGCATCTGAGGATCCCTGGGGGTCCCCGAGATAAGAACCATTAATTTTCATAACGCTAAGATCTTAAGTGGTTACTAAAATGCTGCTCCCTTTTTCAGCGACATATCTCTGTGGGACCAGATTTTCTTCGTGGCTTTCAACCAAATCGACATTATTGTAATAGACTGAGTGTAGAAGCAGACAGGAGAATGTGGCTGTCTTCTAATAAATTCAGCATTCAAAAGAGTCTGAAAAACATGTAAAAGAATAGCATTCTTCTTACTAAATATTTTTGGTTTTGGAAAATATAATTTTTTTTCACAAAAGATGTTATTGATGTTACCATGTAATGGGCTTATTATAATTATTTTAAAATGAATAAATATTTTGAATTTTCCTCAGTTGTAACATCACACCTTTGTTAGCTAAAACCCACACGAACAACAGGGTTTGGGGTTTTTGATAGTTTAAAGAATGTAAAGGGATCCTGAGGCTGAAAAGTTTGAGAACTGCTGGACCAGGTGTCTCACACTCCACGTCTGATACAGAACTTCTCTCTGGCTCAGATTCCTTCTGGCCTGCTTGGTCAGACAGGCGTCACAAATGTTCAGATTCCTTAAGAGTCTACCCAGTATGGCAGATCTTTAATAAACTGGTTTTCTTTGGCTGAAAAAAAGAGAACTTCTCTCTCTTTCCTCCCCCAAATACTCCGATCTTTCCAACTTTCCTATTGCTGTTGAGGATGCTCTTGTCCTTCTAGTCACCCAGCCAGCTAGGTGTTTCAATGGGTCAAATGCTGGATCTGGAGTCAAGAAGATCTGAGTTCGAATCTTACCTCTTAGAGACTTACTGTATGTGACCCAGCTCCACTTCCCCCCCCCCCCCCTTACTTTCTTAACTCTTTGTGATCTGGCTTCCAATCTTATCATTGCACCAGGAATGCTCTCTCCAAAGTTACTAATCCTCTCTTAGCTGCCAAGTCCAATGGCCTTTTCTCAGTCCTCATTCTCCTTGACTTCTCTGCAGCCTTGGATGCTGTTGATCGCCCTGTCTTCCTTGATTGTCTCTTCATTTTCCTGGAAGCAGCCAGGTGAAAACAACCTTGGACCTGGAGTCAGGGAGATCTGAGTTCAAATCCAGTCCTAGGTGCTTGCTAGATGTGTAGTTAACCTCTCAGTTTCCTCAACTGCGAAATGGGGCTGATCCTAGCAGCCACCTCCCAGGATGTTTGTGAGGATGAAGGGAGATGGCATGTGTAAAGAGCTTTGCAACCTTTCATCAGTCATGTAAATATTAGCTTCATTTTCCCACCCTTCATATCCAACCAGTTGCCAAATCTTGTCACTTGTATGTCCTCAACTTGTCTCATTACCGTGCCCTTCTCCCCATTCACACATCAACCACTTTGCTTCAAGCCCCCATCGCCTCTCCCTGGGCTATAGCAATAACTTTCTGGTTTGCCCGCCTACCTCAAGCTCCCCCTTGCTTTGGTTCTGTCCTCCCTCAGCTAACACAGTGATTTCCTCAAGCCTGGGCCTGCCCAGGTCCTGTTCATTCAACGCCGGGGCTCCCTGTTTCTTCTGGGGTGACACGCAAAGTCCCACATTTGATATTCACAGGCTGGCCCCCTCCTGCTTTCCTTGTCTGACGTCCCCCCAGCCCACGGACTCTACAGTGCAATGATACTAGCTTAGCTGGTGTTCCTCACCCAGGAATGCTCCATTTCCTGTCTCTGTCTTGGTGCTGGCTGTCCCTCTCCCTCTCCCCTCTGCCCCTTAGAATCCCAGGCTTCTTTAAAGACTCAATTCAAAGCAGACTTTGCTAATCCCTCCTACCCCTAGTGCTAACACCTTTCCATCTAAGATAACTGCCCATCCACACTCTATTTCTTGGGTTCTGCCTGTTTCCATGTTTCCCCCATTAGACTGTGAGCTCCTTGAGGACAGGGAGTTTTTGCCTTTCTTTGTGCCCATCAAGCTCAGTATAGTATCTGGTCCACAGTGAAATGATTAATAAAGGCTTGTTGACTTACTCAGGTTCTTCCCAGCCTGGGCATTCCGAGGGTCTGTCTTTCCAGGGGCAGGAGGGGTGAGTGTGGCAAGTGATAGGTTGACGACTGTATGTGAACCTTAGGTCACCTCACTTTTCTATCAGCTGTTAGAACCACCTCAGGCTCCCCTCTGGGACTGCCCAGCTGCCTGGGGGTAGAGGATGTGGGCTGTAAAGCTCTGGGCTCAGGGGGATTACCTTACTTACCATCCCCTAGGGACGGCTCTGTGGCTGTCTGGGTTTACTCCCGTGGGACTCATTTACCACATCTGCTACTGAGGATTGTAAAAGCATCACACAGGATGACATAGGACAATAGTCCCACTTCATCATTTTACAGAAGGGAAAACTGAGGCCCACAGAGGCTAAGAACTTGCCCTGCTCACCTCTTAGTGAGGCAGGCTCAGATAAGGTAAGGGAGGGCAGAACTGAGAATTGGAAAGGGCCTTAGGGGAACCTGAGGCCCAGACAGGTTAAACACTTGCCCTGCTCATCCCACAAAGTCGTTGGGAGGTTCAGATAAGGTAAGGGATGGCAGAACTGAGAATCATGAGGGGACTTAGGGCCACTCAATCATTTGACAGACGGGGAGACCGCACCCCAGAGAGATTAAGAGGGTGACTATCAGAATGAGGATCATACCCCCGCATCGCACTGTCTGTCTTGTGGGGTGATCTCAAGAGGCTGGAGCTGCCCCAGGGGGGTGAGAAGCTGCCATTATTCACTTTGACTTTATTACTTGTAATGATTATTGGCAATAATGATGAATACCACTATTGATTTAATGACACTCAAAGACAGCGGGGCAGAGTGGACAGAGAACCAGCTTTGGAGGCAGGAGGACCCAGGCTTAGGTTGCTTCTGACCTATGGGTTGGCTCACCCAGAGTAAACCACTTGACCTCTTAATGCCCTTGATGGATCTCTCGGTGTGTCAGCGTAGGTGAGTTGCTGATCAGTGGCATTAATGGAGGGTGTCTTCTCGCTGGGAGTTCCTTTCACCAGTGAAGTCACAGGTTTGGACCAAAAAACAAAAAGATCATAAATGGGAGTTATTTAGGGTTGGAGGGAAACTCAGATGACATTAAGCCTGAACTCATTATACAGATGGACAAACTGAGGCTCCCAGAGGGCTCGACGTGTCCAAGGTTAAGCACACAGCATCCTAATAATAGCACTTTACATGGCACTTTAATGTTTGCAAAGTGCTTTTTCAAATTTTTTATTAATTTATGTTTACAAACATCTCATTTGGTCCTCCCAATAACCCTGGGAAGTAGGCGCTATTACTACCCCCATTTTACAGATTCAGAAACAGGCAAATAAAAGTTAAGTGACTTGTCTAGAGTCACACAGCTAGTAAGTGTCTGAGGCAGAATTTGAACTCAGGTCTTCCTGACTCCAGGTTCAGTGTTCCATGTAACACGCTGCATCACTGAACTTGATGTTGGGGAGACCCAGTTTCATATCCTGACTCTGACACTTCCCAGTTGTGTGCCCTTGGGAAAGCTTGATCCACCTCCCCAAGACTTAGACACTCCCTAAGACTTCTCCACTAAACTATGGACTGGTTGCTTTTTGCTTCCTTGGAGTGATTTCCCACACTGGGAATTCCCATGCTGATGCAATCACATCCTTGTTACATATTTGTGGATTTCTAATACCCTTGGGAGGATTTCATGACTGAGAGAGCCATGGTTCCTAGGTTGGCTTTCTTAACCTGAAACCCAAGGATGGCTCTGAAGGGTGTTGGCCCAAATGCTCATCTGTGAGCTCAGAGCCGAGTCAGAGAGCTTGGGCGTGATGGGACCTGCTTGTTCTATCAACGCCCTGCTCTAATCTCTGGCTCTCTGTAGGCTGCAAGGAAGCAGACTCTTCCTAAAGCCCAGTTGTCCTGGAATGAAAGGAAGGAGACAGAGTTTTCTTTGGGATTTTCTCTGCACCTTTGGTACCCCTAAAGAGGCAGACAGCAACAGTTGTAAGAGGCTTGGTGCTCCCTGTGTCAGAGAAAGGTGTGACCCTGGTTCTTTCCCCTGGGTGGCTCCTCCCTAGAGCTTGGCAGCATCTCTGCAATACCCAGAGCATGAAAATGGGTCATGGAATGCCTGGTTCTGGGGAGCTGCCTAACTCAACCATAGGGAAGAAACAGGGAGAAATTCCAAACGTCAGTCCCTGAATGGAGCTGGGAGGAGAAGAAGGGGATACCTCCTCCTTTGGGCTTGGAGTTGTAGGACTTGGGCTCACAATCAGGACACAGCCATTGAGCAGCCAGTCAATTGTCAAGCATTGATTAAGCACCTACTGTATACCAGGCCCCACGCAGGACTCTAGGCATACAAAGAAAGGAAAAGGATAGTCCCTTCTCTCAAGGAGCTCACCATCTAATGGGGGAAGCAACAGGCAAAAATGGACAAACAAGATCTATGCAGGATAAATAGGAAATAATTAATAGAGGGAATGCACTTGAATTGAGGGTGATGGGAAAATGCTTCCTGTAGAAGGTGGGGTTTTAGTTGGGACTTGAGAGCCAGGGAAGCCAGGGGCAGAGATGAGGAAGAAGAGTGTTCCAGGCATGAGGGACAGTCAGAAAAAAAATGCCCAGAGCTGAGAGATAATGTCTTGGGATCTGGGTTCAAATCCCACTTCTGGTACAATCTGTGTGACCTTGGGTGTGTCACTGACCTTTTTACGGTCTGTTTCCTTTTCTGTAAAATGAGGGAGTTGGTCTACAGATAACCTCTGGAGTCCCTTCCCCATCTTGATCCTATGACCCTATGATCCAGGTGTGTAATCTGTGATTCTTCCCATCTCTGGTCCCCAGACAAGTTTTGTCTTTTCCTCATTGGCTTCAGTCCATCTCATTTCCTTTGCTTATATGGCCTCCTCACTTCACATGCTCATCAACACTTCCTCAACTTATGGCTGTTACCTCTTCTTTAAGAGTTAAATTCTCCTTCTTCTGTGTTTCTCCTCTCTCCAATTCATTCTCCACCCAACTGCCAAACTAATCTTCATAAGAGACTGGTCAGACCACATGTGAAGAAAGGGTGAAAGTATTTGTTAAGTATCTTCTGTCACCTAACTTCCCCCTACACCCTCCAGTCCATCTCCTGCGGTGACATTTGCATAAACTATTCCTTGCACCTTCCTCCCCAGGACTCTAGAAAGCCTGATCTTTGAGATTCAACTCGGCTGCCACCTCCTACAGGAAGCCCTCCTTGATGGCCCTATTGTTAGTGCTGCCCCCCTCTACAATGACCTTTGTATAGGTCATAACTCACTTCAGTTCAGTTTGCCCGCAAATCAAGAGATGGCCCTTATGATGATCACCGTCGCTATCCAGCTGTCTTCGAGAAAGGAGGAGCAACAATTTTCAGTGTGAAGGAAGATTCCAGAGGGCAGGGACCATGTTACGTTTATGTCTTTGCCTGGCACATAGTAAGCAGCTCACTCAGTAAATGCTAAGGGTAATGCTTGAAATTCAACTATTAGAGCGGGATGTCTTCTAACGGGAATTGTCCCCTGTGACAATATATATGGATATGGGTGGCAAAGCCCGCCTGTTAACACCCCGTTATGTATCCATCATTAGCTTCTCAGGGGGTCACTGGTCTTTATAGCCTCAATGCTTAGCCTGGTGCTTGGTGCAGGAACATGAACTGATTGAGTGTGACCTTGATTATCAGACCCTTTCTCACTGAACAGCTAAGCTAGAGTGGGCACCCAGGGCAGGACAGCAGGGGGAATGGGGACCCAGGGCATTGCAGAGAGTGGGCAGATATGGGCAGAGGCCACTGTGAATGGAACAAGTTTTGGCCTGAGGACTGGATGAGGCGACAGGCATCCCTAGCAGCAGGGGAGAGATTTTTTTCTCCCAGCTTTGCCTTCCTTGGGAGCTCATGAGTAGGTGTTCAGGAGGTCCCCAATACACTGGTACTGCCTGGGCTCTGTCTGCTGCCTGTATGGTGTTTTAGGCTAAGGGAACGTAGCTGACAAGGTTTGGCTCCCAGCCACTGGACTGGGATGCTAGCAGGAGCCTGCAAAATCCTTGGCTTCTCTGGTCCAGAACTAGGATTATGGCAAATCCATTTTCCAAACACTGCCTGGCTGTTAGTGCCAGGCTCCCCATGGGAGGTCACTGGCAACTGCCAAGCCCTGGTTTATCCAGGGTGCTTTTCCCTGCTCCCTCCCTCTCTGCCCTTCCTTGCCCCTGCTTGCTTCCTGCTCCACTCTTGCCTAGTCCCCAAGCCTTGAGGGACTGCCCCACTGCCTCTGCCCAGCAGCAGCCTTTCTATTCTGGAAGGTCTAGCTCAAGCCTGGCCCTCCCTGTGAAGCCTTCCTGGATGCCTGGATGCCTGGCCCACAGTGACCTCCGCCTTCTGGCGGATGTGTGTGGCAGCTGGGTTTCATTCTAATGTCTGCCCCTACCTCACAGTGTGACTTTAAGCCTGCTGCTTCTAGGCACTGAAGGGGGCATGGGTGGGGTGGGGTGGGGGTGGGGGACGACCAGGAGATTTCTAAGGCTAGTCACTTCTCCAAAGCCTATGTCTACTGTAGCAGCAGTGCTGGTTTGGACCGTAGTATGGGCCCTTCCCTCATTTTACCATCTGCTCGTTCTCCAATGTGTGGGTGTGCGTTGTGTAGGTTGTGATATCAAAAAGTGACAGAAGGCAAGAGTCAAACTTTCTAAAACCCTAAAGATAACATTAAAATAAAAGCCAGCTAGGTTGTGCAGTGCACAGAGCACTGGACCTGGGATTGGGAAGACCTGCCTTCCCATGTGACCTCAGCTGCTTATTAGCTGTGTGACCCTGGATAAGTCTCTTAACTGCTCTCTGCCTCAGTCTCCTCAACTGTCCAGTGTGGAGAATAGTGGCATCCACCTTCCAGAGTTCTTGTGAGGATAGAATGAGAGAGTATTTGTAAAATGCTTTGTGACGTTAAAGCCATGTATCAAGGGTGGCTACTATTTAAAAATACTATTTTTTGAATATCACCTTAATTTCCCAATTTCCTTCTTCTCTATCCCTCCCGGTATGCCAATGAATAAAAAAGAAAGAAAAAAATTAACCAGTTCAGCCAAACTAACCAACATCCATCAAAGCCAATATTTTTTTGGAATTTTCCACACCAGTGGTCCCCCATCTCTTCAAAGAAGAGACCAAAGGTAACGTTCAAACCTGTCCATTTTGCTTCTTGGTTAGCAGGGTTCTTTTTTACCCCTTGGGAAGGGGTGATGGGGTGGAATAGGAGTAGAGATGGGGTTAAAAAAGCCTTGGCTTGAGAGAGACGAGATCTTGGTCCTAGGCTTGAATAAAGTACTGCCACTGGAAGAGAGATGAGCTTGGTTCTGCTTGTCTCAGAGATCAGAATGAGGAACAATGGGAGGGAAACTGCCCAGGGAGACTTAGGCTTGTGAGGAAGCACTTCCCTAACAGGAAGAGCTGTACCAAATTGGAAAGGATTGTCAAGGCAGGCAGAGAATTCCCCCTAGCTGGAGATTCTCAAGTGGAGACTGGAGGACCATTTGCCAAGGTCCCTTCCTGCTCTGAGATTCTCCAATGGAAGCCACAGGGCCCGGGTCCCTGATTGGGTGTGGCAGATATGGAAATTCCATGACGGAATAAGTCAGCTTCCCTCAAGCTTTCCTAGTCTGGCTTTCAAGGTGCTCCATAGCTTGATTCCAGCTGACTTTCCCAGACTTGGATCATTCTGCTCCTTCACCTACTCTGTGTTCCCAGTAACCTGGGCAATGCATTGTCTTCTTGGAAATTCCATTCTTTCCTACCTTTGAGGCTTTGCTTATGTGCTCCTCCCACCAAGAATATGCTCCTGTGCTCTACTGTTGGGCCTGTGTCTAAACATGTTCCAGGTTGCCATCCCCTCCCTCACCTGGGCCACTGCTGGAGCCTAGTGGGACTCCTCCCTCAATTACACCCCCACCCCACCCCCAGATCCATTTGTCATACACCTGTCATAATAATCTCCCCAAGTCACAGGTTGAACACATCATTCCCCTGCCCAAAAAGTTTTAGAAGCTCCTGATCACCTCTGAGGTAAAATACAAGCACTGTTAGATTCCACTCCTCTTAATGGGCAGCTATGTGGTGCAGTAGATGGAGCAATAGACATAGAGTGAGGAAGACTTGAGTTCAAATCCAGCCATATATATACATATGTGTATATATATATTATATATATATACATATATACATATATATGCATATACACATATGGGTGTATGTATATATGTATATGTGTGTATGTATATATACATATTTGTATAGACAGATATGTGTGTATATACATATATGTATATGGGTAGATAGCTAGCTATCTGGGCCAGTCAACCTCTCTTAGACTCAGTTTGCCCATTCGTAAAAAATTACCTCCCAGGGTTGTTAGATTCAAATAAGGCAACACATGAAAGTCTCTCTGCAAACCTTAAGGTGCTACAGAAATGTTACCTATTATTAATGTAGCCCAAATTTGAATTAGTTCTCTTTTTTTGGCTGCTCCATCAGACTGCTGTAATGCCAAGCAAAGGCAACTTCGAAGGTTCGGAATACCAGCATAATAACTCTCTTTTATTCAGTGACAAATTAAGGCAAAAAACATTCACAGAACAGAGAAAATAAAAATACAGTGTAACTCATTCATTTAGCAAGTAAGTTCTCAATTCAGTCCAGGTACTACTCCACCCCTGGACAGTACATTCATTTAGTCAGTCAAAGTCTCTCTTCTCAAACGGAAATTAGTTTCCAATCATAAACAAAGTACATTCATTTGGTCAGTCACAGAGTGCCACAAAGTCAAAAGTTTCCCACCCTTGGATCACAACTGAATTACAATACTATCCATGAATGCCAAGCATTTTCTCAAAAGGGGCAGGAAAGCACAAAAAGCCATCCACTCTTAAGCTACAACAAGGTTAAGATATCATCACAGCATTGAGAACCCAAGGAAAGGCCTTTCCTTCATCTTGACATGAGGCAAGTTCTCAGCAATCTCTGTTCCTGGGGAGACAAAGCTTAACAAATCTGCAGTATACATTGCCAGTGTCCTCATTAATTCACTCTCTGACTGCAGAACAGTCCCAGAACCCCTGAAAACATCAACAAGGCCCTCTTCCAAGATTTCTGTAAACATACAACAAGAAAATCCTCCTTCAGGGCTTCTGAACCAACAGCAAGATTACAGGACCTTTGCAACATCAGCACTGTCCTTCACCAGCAGGTGAATCTGGAAAAACAACATCAAAACAGACAGACAAAATACTGGCCTCACAGCCATGCCTCCTCAGTTCTCAGCAGCTCCAGGTGGCAGTTCTCAAAAGTCCTGGGCAGCTCCAACTGGCTCTCAGCAGTCTCTCTTGTGCTGAGAGAGAGAGGGACCTCTGGCCCCTGGCAATTCTCCTCTCTCTCTGCCTCCACGATACTGCTCCCCCAAAGTCCTTCTGGCCTCCTTTGCTTGGGCCTTCTCTCTGCTTGGGCATCTCTCTAAATCTACCATACCAACTCCTCCCAATTCAGCCCTCTCTCTTCACATCAACAAGTCCATCCCACAAGTGGGATTCACAAGCTCTGGGTTTCAACACTCAACACCCAAACCAAGCCAATACAGGGGGATCTTTAAATTTCATTACCATTACAACTGCTAAGCTTTCAGTCCACTAAAATCCCCAGATCCTTTTCTGACCAACTGCTGTCTAATAATGGTTCTTCTCTACTTGTGCTTGTGAAGTTGTCTTTTTGCACCCAGGCACAAGACTTTACATTTATCTCTACTGAATTTCATCTCTTTGGGTTCAGTACATGATTTGATTTACACATGTTGTGTATCTACTTATCAGTATGCATGCTGTATCTTCCCAGTAGAATGTAAGATTCTAGAGGGCAGGGGTTGTTTTATTTTTGTCTTTGTACCCCCTGTGCCTAGTACTGTGCCTAATCTATAGTAGGCACTTACTACTTATTGGATTGACATGAATCTCTATCTCTTTCTTTGCATTATTTATTCACAGATACTTGAACTAATTTACTATACAAGCTTAATAAATGGTTGTTTCTTCTCTCCCCCCGCCCCCAATCCTCATCCTTCTTGACTTCTCTGTAACTTTTGATACTATCTTCTCTCTAGGTTGTCAGGATCCTGGTTTTCCCCCTACGTATCTGACTACTCCTTCTCAGTCTCTTTTGCTGAATCCTCATTCAGGTCATGACCCCTAACAATTGGTGTCACCCAAGTTTTATCCTAGGTCTTCTCATTTTCCTCTATAAGATCTCCTTTTGTGGTCTCATCAGCTCCCATGGGGCCAATGATCTTCTCTTTGCTGATGATTCTCAGATCTATAGATCCAGCCCTAACCTCTCTCCTGAGCTACAGAAACATATTACTAATGATTTTTTAGATGTCCAGAACTAGATGTCCTGGAGACATTTTAAACTCACGTGACTAAAACAGAACGTATGGTCTTTCCTCTTCAAGTTCTTCTCTAGCCCAAATTTCCTTATTGCTATCTAGAATTTCACCATCCTTCTAGTCATCTTGAATTTTTCACTATCTGCCCCTCCCCTCATTCCAATCTGTTCTCAAGGCATGTCACTTTGGCAGGATCTCTTGAATACATCTCCTTCTCTCCTCTGACACTGCTACCCCTTTGGTGCAAGCCTTCATCACTTCATGCCAGAACTATTGCAATAGCCTGCTCCTGGGTCTGCTTGCTTCAAATTTCTTCCCACTCCAATCCATCCTCCATTGAGTTACCAAAGTGATTTTCTTAAAGCTCAGGTCTGACCATGTCACTCCTCTATTCTATAAACTCCAGTGGGCCCCCTTCAGGAACAAATCCCAAGTCCTCTGTTTAGCATTCAAAATGCTTCATAATCTGTTCCCTTCCTCCCTTTCCAGTGTTCATACACCTTATTCCCCAACACATATTCCAGGGGTGGAGAACCTTTCCATGTTGGCAGACCACATTAATATTTAGCTGTAATCAAATAAGACTACATTAAAAAAACTTCAATTAGATATACTTTAAAATGTACATTATTTTGTAAAAATCTATATACTTAATAATTTCAAAAAAGAAAGTTATTTGTTAATTTTAAAGTTGATTAACCTTTTAATGACTTTGCTGTGTCTGCTTTTTGTTGGAAAGCATTTGAATGTTTGGTTGCAGTATGGAGATCTGCAGTTTCAGTTAACCCTCTAGCTGGGTATCAATCATTTGTGACCTTAAGGACATCTTGATTTGAGATAGGTAGGATAATGTAGATTCATGGCAAAAAGTGGTTGAAAAGCAAGAAAGCATTTTTCGGGCATGTTGTCAAAGACATGGGTACTCTACTGCATTTTCCCACATTTCTATTGAATCTTTCTTAGCATCAAACAATGATTTTAAAATGTCATCTCCTGAGAGCTCAATCAATTCCATCTGTAGTTCTTTAGGTGCCTTAGTGATATCAAAGAGGTGAGGCTGAAATGTTAATTTGAGTGTGATCCCGTGATTCTCAAAGTCAGTGAACCTTTCATTGTATTCTCCAATTAATAGGTCTATAACAGCTATGTATTCGTCAAACGCCTTGCACGTATCATCCTACTCATCAGCGACCTTTGTTAAATGGGGAAAATGTTCGTCTGAAATATCCTTCTGAAGAAGCGTTTTGAAAAAAGGTAACTTCTTTTGGGAAATGCTTGGATTTTTTTTGCCACATATAATTCATATACTTAGTTTTACCTTGCAAAGAAACATTCAAATTGTTTCGACTCGACGTGATATCACACAGAAATGCAGCATTCCCATAGAAATCTTTTTTCAATAATTCACATTGTTGATTCTGTTCCTTGTAAAATTTAATTCTCTTTTCTTGTGGAGATAAAATTTTGGCTTATACCTGTCCCTGCAATAGCCAGTGTGCTTGAGGACGATGTGGCCAATCCACACTGAAAAACCTCTTCGTTCAACTTTAGTATTTTACGAAACTAATGATACTGTGTTGCATTTGCATGAATATATTTAATAACACAACTTGTTGCAAAGTGTCACTTAAAATAGTAGCTTTAGCACAGAGATTTTGCTGATGCAAGATACAATGAAAAGAAATGAGACATCTGGATCTGTTAATACATTTTTTTATCTGTGCAATAAACCCCTAATGTTTTCCTATCATGAAAGGTGCATCGTCTATATATACACTCACTAAATTTACCAAATTCAGTCCAACTTCATGATATTTATCTTGAAAGCTGTTGAAGATATCTATTTCTCATGTTCTGTTTGCAAGAGAGCTCAAAGTGAGTTCCTCTTTGTAGCAAAGAAAATCTTCTGTTGCGACCTGAATGAAGTGTAAAAACATTCGCCAGTTCAGTAGTATCAGTTGACTCAACCAAAGTGATTGAATAATATATATTTTCCTTTTGAAGTATTGCATGAAGCTCTGTTAAATTGAAGGCTAATTCATGCTCCCTAGCAATTATGGTTCTCCTTAAAAGATGCAGTTGTTTGCACGTCGAAATGTTTTTGGGGTCTAAGCATCCTACAACTTTGACAATGGATTCTTCCAAAATTTCTACATCATTGAAAGGCTTCCCTTTTTTTCCTGAGGTTACTGGGAGTACAAACAAAAGAACTAGACCATAAAAAGCTACTATAGTGGTAGAGAAGACCAAGACACAAACTCAGAAGAAGATAACAATATAAAAAGAGCTATAAGCAAAGCCCTAAGGAAAAATGATAATTGAACCCAAACTCAAAAATTCTTCGAAGAGTTAAAGAAAGAGATTAGACTGGTAGAGGAAAAATTGGGAAAAGAAATGAGAGTGATGCAAGAAAATTATGAAAAGAGAATTAACAGAATAATTAACAGAATGAAAAAGAGGCACCAAAAATACTAAAGAAAATATTACCTTTAAAACAGAATTGGCCTAATGGTAAAAGAGACACTGAAGAAATTCAGTGAAGAAAAGTACTCCTTTAAAAGCAGAATTGGTCAAATGGAAAAAGAGGTACAAAGATCACTGAAGAAAAAAATTCCTTAAAAATTGAAATTGGGCAAGTGCAAGTTACTGATTTCATAAGACATCGAGAAACAATAAAACAGAGTCAAAAGAATGAAAAAAAAAGAAGAAAACGTGAAATTCTCATTGGAAAAAGTTGACCTGGAAAATAGAGCAAGGAGAAATAATTTAAGAATTATAGAATTATCTGAAAGTCATAATGAAAACAAGAGTCTAGTCATCATATTTAAAGAAATTATAAAGGAAAACTGGCCCAATATCTTAGATTTAGAAGGAAAAATAAAAATTAAAAGAATCCACTGATGATCTCCTTAAAGATATCTCAAAATGAAAACTTCCAGGAATATTATAGCCAAATTCCAGAACTCCCAGGTCAAGGAGAAAGTATTGCAAGCAGTCAGAAATAAGCAGTTCAAATATTGTCGATCTCCATTCAGGGTCACACAAGATTTAGCAGCTTTCACAGCAAAGGAGTGGAGGGCTTGGGATATGACATTCTGGATGGCAAAGGAGCTAGGATTGCAACCAAGAAAAAAACTACCCAGAAAAACAGCATAATCCTTCCAGGGAAAAAGTGGATATTCAATGAAATAGAGGACTTTCAAGCATTCCTGATGAAAATACCAGAGCTGAATAGAAAATTTGAATTCAAACAGAAGATGCTAGGGAAACACAGAAAGTTAAACATGAAAGAAAGGACTCAAAAAAGTCAAACTGTTTACATTCCTATATGTGAATGTGACACATGTAATTCCCAAGAACTTTATCATTATTAGGGCAGTTAGAAGGAGTCTACAAAGACAGAGGGTTATGAGTATGCATCAATTATGTTGGGATGATTTCCAAAAAGAAAAAAAAAAGAATAGATGAGAAAAGAGGGATGCATTGGGAGGAGGAGGAAGGGAGAGGTAGAATGCAGAAAATCTCACATAAAAGAATTTTTCAAAGAAGACCTTTTTTAGTGAAGGAGAAAATGGGGGTGAGTGGGCAATGCTTGATCCTCACTCTCATCAGAATTGGTTCAAAGAGGGAAGAATATATATATATAT
>CM053580.1:584131442-584154081 GCA_028627135.1 Pseudochirops cupreus
AATCATGTATAGGATCTGCAGATACTTTCACATTGTACAATAGTTTGGTCATATAGAAGGGTTGTAACCAATGAGTGATCACTGGGAAAAAAAGCAAAACCAGACATGAAAGAGAATGATAACGAGTTTTGCTTCAGTCTCCATTTAAACTATAGTCTTTCTATATCTTTCTCTGAGTTTAGGTATCTCCTTCCATCCTGAGGCTTGTAGAGTTGTCTTTAGCTGTGTGTTGTTGAGAAAAGTTAATAAATTTAAAAGAATAAAAAAATGAAGTCATCTAAAAAAAAATCTACAGATCTAGGATTTCTGTCTGGTGCCTCCAGGTGGATGGAATTTCTCCCTCCTGATCTCATAGCACTTTATCCTCTTATTCCATTATCACAATCTAATTTGCATTGGAGTTATTTTCTGACAACTCTTATCACCACTACAGGATTATAAACTCATTGCAGGCAGAAAGTAGATTGGGGTGTACCTTGAATATCTTCCTGTCCTCTACAGTGTGCCCAGGAAGAACTTAATAAACCCCTTTGATGAAGGAGAGAAAGCATGAATGAATGAATGAATGAATGAACAAATGAATAAACAACAAAGCAAATGAATGAAATTGGTAAGGAGAGCAGGGCTGAAGCAGGGAGAATGATGAATCTCTCCCAAATTGCCAGCTGCATACTGTATACTTCTGCAGGGATTAGGAATTAATGACATATTGTGACACCCATTCAGATTGTTGTCAGAGGAGGTAGAGGAGAAAGGGAGAAAGAGAAATGGGGATGGGGGATAGAGTAGGTGTGGTGATGAAGGGTTGGAGAGAGAGCAGAGACAGAGATAGACAGAGAGGGAGAGAGAGATATAGAGAGGTACATGTGGGGGGAGATAGAGACAGAGAGACAGAGAGAAAGACACATCCACCTCCCCCCCCCCCCCCAGCATCACAGATTAGTACTCAGGCACCATTTTGTTTCTGTGGTGAGTGGGTTATTGATATGACTTGTTCCATTGATAAGATTGAGACCGGGAAGTGTGTTATTTATAAATCTCTGGGAGCACTCATCTCAGTAGCTAGGGACCCCAGGAGAGATAACAAAGACCCTCCCTGGACTTGCCAGAAGTCAAAGTGAGAGACCCCTGAACCAGAGCTTGGTGTTGTTCTCAGACATCCTTTGGCCTGTCCCACAGCAACAGACCAGTCTTTCCACTGGGTGCTGGATGGCTGGAGCTGTCCAGGGCTAGGGGTGTGGAGCCCATATTGGGGGCAAGCCCTTGGAGTGGAAAGGTTAGGGCACAACACTGAACCTAAGCCAATGGATGACCTAGATATAGACATTGAATCCTAGAGATGGAAGGGCCCTTAGAGGGAGGGAGTCAGACAGACTTAGGTTCAAGTCCAGTCTCAGATATTGGCTAGGAGACCCTGGGTAAGTTACTTAACCGTTCTGTGCCTCAGTTCCCTCCTCTGTAAAATAGGAGGTCTGCACTCAATGGCCTCAAAAGTCCCTTCCAGGTCTAAACCTATGAGCCCATGATCCTAAGGGTTCATTGTATATGCAACTCTCTTCTGCTCCACCTACTGACCTCCCTGGCTTCCTTTAACTTCTAGCTAAAGTCCCATCTCTTACAGAAAACCTTCTTCAACCCCTCTTCATTCCAGTGCCTTCCCTCTGTTGATTGTTTTCTGTTTATTCTGTATACACCTTGCCTCCTATCTGTCTGTTTGCATGTCATAAGCTCCTTGGGGGCAGGGACTTTTTGCCACTTTTGTATCCCTGGCACCTAGCACAGTGTCTGGCTCATAGTAGGTACTTAATAAAAGTTTATTGATTGAGTGTAATGATTACAAAAATGTAAATGAAGAGAATAACATAAACTCCCCCGAACTCCGCATTGTGTAATTATAATGTCAAAGCTCGCCCCCGAAAAAGAGAGGAGAGAACACACTCCCCTCCCTTCTCTCCAGACATGGGGAACCATGAATGTGAAACTGTATTAACAGCTGTCCCAAAAGTCTCAGTGAAGTATTGAACTAAGACTTTTGGGATGCCAAGTACTGTCAGTTTTGGTTCATTTTGCTGACTGAGCTGGGTTTTCTTCCCTCTCTTTTTTATTCTTTGTTACAAGGGGTGGCTCTTTGCTGTCTTTGGAGAGAACAGCCAGGCGATCTATTTGGAAATAAAGGTGATGTAAAAATGGGTAAAAAGGACCAATGAGGGTGAGATGGAGTAGTGTCTCTGAGGTCCCTGCAGTCCAAGAATTCTGGGCTTCTCAGGTGTTTAGGGGAATTAATTAAGCGACTAATGGGGTGGGGGTGTAGGGAAGCCTGAGCTCTCAGGTAGAGCTTCCAACTTGGGCCCCACAGGGGAGCTGGTGATCTTCCTTCACCAGGGCTTTATGGGGTGATCCCAGCTGGCATTTGGAGGTGGGGCTCATAGAGGCCTTTGCCCCACAGAGTGCACCTGTATCTCTTGAGCCTTTGAGAGAGAGAGAGAGAGAGAGGTCTGTTCTCAGCATTTTCCCAAGGAGTGGAGGAGGAAGAGGAAGAGAAGGAAAAGGGGAAGAAGGATGAGGATGGGGATTGGGAGGAGGTCGAAGGGGAGGAGGAGGAAGAGGGGAAGAAGGTGGAGAGGAGGGGAGGAGGATGAGGATCGGGAGGATGATGATGGGGAGGGGAGGAGGAGTAAGATAAAGAGGAGGAAGAGGGGAAGGAAGAAAACAACAAGGATGGGGAGTATGAAGATGGAGAGGGAGAGGAAGAGGTAAAGAGAAGGAAGAGGGAAGGAGGAGGAGAGGAGGGGAAGAGGAGAAAGATGGGGAGGGGACAAGGAGGAAGAGGAGGAGGAGTAAGTCAGAAAGCAGGTGGATGGGAGAACCCAACCTTAGGTTCCTGGGCTCCTGGCTCTAGAGGCAGAAAGGAGCTCAAGTCATCTAGTTCAACCCCATCTCATTTTCCAGGTGAGGGAACAGATCGAGGTAGATGAAGGGGCTTGCCCAAGGTCTCAAAGATTATAAGTTATAAACATGGGATTTGAACCCAGGATCTCAGACTCTAGGGTTGGTGCTCTTTCCACTGAGCCTCCCTGCCTCCCAAGGACTGACCGTGAGATCATCTATTACCATCAACTTCTCATCATCCACAGACAATGACCCACTGCCCATGTTCTCTTTGTGGTCTAGGAAGGTCCATGATCCTGGGCTCCTGAGGTCTTGGTCTTCCCCACCCCCCCCTCACTCAAATCTTACAGGATTGCAGCAGTGGATAGAGCTAGGCTCCTGTGCAAGGTGGGATTTGAGCCAAGTCTAGAAAGAAGCCAAGAGATGAAGATCAGGAGGGAGAGAATTCTAGGATAGGGGCAGAGCCAATGAAAAGACCAGAGCCAAGAGAGAGGGAGGAAGTGAAGGAGAGGGAGAGGAGGAAGGAGAGGGGAGAGAGAGAGAGAGAGAGAGAAAATCAGAAAAGAGAGAGAGAAAGGGGGAGGGAAAGAAGAGGAAGGGAGAGCAAAGAAAGGAGGAAGAGGGGAGACAGGGAGGGAGATAGAGAATAGAGAGATAGAGGGAGGAGAGAAAGAGGAAGGGAGAGAAAGAGTCAAGGGGAAAAGAGGGAGGAGGGGAGGGAGGGAGGAGGAGAGAAGAAGAGAGAAAGAGAGAGGGAAGAAAGGAGGAAGGGGAGAGAAGGAGGGATAAAGAGGGAGGGAGGGAAAGAGAGGGAAGGAAGGAGAAAAAGAGAGGGAGACTTGGGGACAGATTCTTCTTCAGGCATTCATTGGTGTGACCCTTAGTTCTCAGAACCTCAGTTTCTTGCCTATGAAATGGGCTTATGATGGCATCTACTTCTGCTTGCTCTTGGAGCCCTTCACTACCTGGCACCTTCCTCCCTTTGTAGGCTGCTCACACTTGCCTCTCCTCTGTGTATCCTGCAACCATCCACACTGGCCTTCTTTTTGTTTCTTGGACAAGACATGCTTTCCCTCTGTCTCTTCCTCTTGCCTCTTTCTCTCTGTCAGTCTCTGCCTCTGTCTTTTTCTCTTTGCCTTTCTCTTTCTCCCTCTCTCCCCCTCTCTCCTTCCCTCCCTTTTCTCCCCCTTCCTCCTTTCTTCTCTTTCTCTTTCTCCCCCTCTATAATGCCAATGCAGTATTCACAGTTCCCATGATCATTATAAATATACCTGCATGGTGCTCAATTGCAAAATATAACAGACTCTCCACATAGAAGACAGAAAAAACATTTATTCAGACACTAGAAAACCAAATCCCCAAACCAGTAAGCCTGTTCCATTATAATAGCAAAAAAGTTAATAAACCACAACAGCACAGAGAACCATAGCATCCTTTAGCCTTCCCACAAACCAATATAAGACCAATATTTACTCACAAACCTATCTGTCTCCCTGGGAAGCATACTCTTCTCCCAACCATCTAATCTGGCTCCGTCTCCCAGTTTCCTGAGGGCTCTGCTCCACCCTTCAGCAAACTCCTTCCACCACAGGCTCCATGTGATTACATTCAGCCTATTAGGGGGCACAGTATATTTTCAAAGCAGGGAAGGTCTTCAAATTCCCTTAGGCTTATTAAGGGGCAGGGAAGATCTTCAAATCCACATTACCATTGTATTCAGCCCCAAGATATTTCATGTCCCTTACATAGTAAAAACACATTAACAATATATTTCATTACATAGATTAATGAGAGTTTAGGGATAACTGGTGGGGTAACTGGTGTCACCAGAACTTTGCAACAATGTAACAGGGATAATAGAAAATAAGCACATAAAACAATATATTAGAGTGGGGGCTTGGGCACAAGCACCTCATCTTTCCCTTCTTGAATGAATGGGGTTCAAAATCTTGGGATAAGGGACAAAGATCTCTTCTCCATAGCTACTTCCAGCTGAAACTGGATGTAGAGCTGTCTCTGCCCCAAGAAGTCCCTTTTGAGAGGTCAGTTCTTTAGTTGGCATCTGGAGCTCAGTTGACGCCGGGTCCAGGGGTGACACATCACAGTCATGGACAGGGGGTGGCATTTGGCTTAAGCGAATAAGCATCAGCAGGTGGAGGGTACCAAACCTGCAGAAAACAAACCTTGCCAACAAGTTTAACAGACAAAAAGACAAAAATAAACAGATAGAGAGTCAGCCATGCTTCTGGAGTCTATGAACTCACTATCATAGACTCATTCACAGTAGAATACATGAGTTAAGGGTACAATTTGGTAATCATCTTCTCCTGAACAAACACCAGGCACGGTATCATTTTTACCATGTGCTATAATCTCTGCAGCCTTTGGAACAGCATCTGGCTTCTGCTTTACCCATAGTTTAGCTCCTAATTTGATTCTATTAGTAGAACCAAACCCTTCAGTTCTTCTGATAGTTATTTCAGAAAGAGGGTCAGTTTTCACAAGTGGTATTGTTTCACGAGGAATAATAATCACTTCAACTATTTTATTATTTTTACAAAACTGTATTGGTTTTTCACCTAAATTTTGCAATGTTGCAATAATTTCTCCTTGATAATTAAAATCTATTCCTCCAGCCAATACATGTATACATCAAGCTGCTAAACCTGATTTAGGTAATATCTGCCCAAAATGATTTCTAGGCATTCTCATATATATTCCAGTAGAGATGTTTCTTATTTCTTTTCTATCCAACCAAAAGTCTTCTAAGCAATATAAATCATATCCTGCCAAACCAGGTGTTCCTAGATACAGTGCTGGGACATCTTGCCTCACAGTCCAATACTCAATATTTGGGATCTTATGTGTCTGCTGTTTTCTAATTTGCAGATTTGGGATCATCATTCTGCCTAGAGGTGTACTTCTTGCCAACATTCTATTATTCAAATTACACAAAGCAGTGAACAAATTATCTTTCCAATGTTGATATGAATTATTAGAACTTAACTTCCTTAACTTCTTTCAATAATCCATTCATTCTTTCAATTAACCCAGATGCTTGTGGATAATGTGGAATATGATATATCCATTCTAAATTGTTCAATATGCAATCTCTTTTCATTTTATTACCTTTGAAATGTGACCCATTGTCACTTTGAATCTGCATTAGGGTTCCATAATATAGACTTCTGAGATCTAGAGTTTTACAGGTGTTTTTCTGGGTCGCATTCTTATAAGGACAAGCCACTAGTACACCTGAATAGGTATCAACACAAGTACATATAAATTTGCATCCTTTGTCTTGGGGTAGGGTGCTCTATTTCACCAATTAGTACAGTCAGAAATAAGTGCTTATAAGTGGGAGAAACTATCTTCACCATGATATTTCTATGAGGAACTGCTAAGGGGATATCATGATATGTATCTGCATCTCCAACCTTGACAGCAATTTTCATTACTTCTTCTTTCAACTTTCTCATACAGTCTTTAAGTGAGTACCAGGGTCTGTCTCCACTAGGCCATACAGAATCAGTGGTATACATTCTTTTCAATCCAGAAGCAGCTAAAGCCAACAGATTGGCTGGATTGTTACCTCCTATCATATGAAAATCTCTAAAAGTTTGCTGGACAAAGGGAGTCTGAGTAATACCTATAAATTTCAAGCAGTCCACGTTGTCTACCAATACTCCTCTGGCTCCTTCGTCAGAGATTCTCACCATCTAAGACACTAAGGATTCTCCCATCCTTTGAGTGAACCTGCTTAATGTATCAGTAATCTGCTGAGTGAAATCCTCAATTATCTCCCTGAACTGTTTGACCTCCCTGATTCTCCTGCTTTCTTCTCAGTATGGGGCCAGCTTGATTTTGCATCCCCAGTAAGGTGGCAGGTGCAAAGTAGGTGCTTCATAAATGCACATTTTCTTCCTTTCTAGCAGAGGACATAGTACATAATAGAAGCCTAATAATAAAAAATCAATAAGCATTTATTAGGCACCCACTGAAGCCGCTAGGTGGCTCAGTGGATAGAGTGCTGGGCCTGGAATCAGAAAGACTCATTTTCCTGAGTTTAAATCTGGCCTCAGACACTCACTAGTTTTGTGACTCTGGGCAAGTTGCTTTACCTTGTTTGCCTCAGTTTCCACATCCAGAGAGGGAAATAGTAAACCACTTTGGTGTCTTTGCCAAGAAAACCCCAAATGAGGTCACTAAGAGTTGGATTCGACTGAAATAATTGAACAACAGCAGGCACCCATTATGTACTACATCCTGTGCTAGGAAGGAAGCAAGCATTTATTAATGTACCAAATTTGGAGACCACCTTGGTAGAGGGTGCCAAGGTCACCCCTTTCTAGGGGGGAAGAAGGGGTGCTTGGTCAGGCCCAGAGGTGACATTTTATGAAAGCAAATATGATGGTCCCCTTTTCCAGAGCAGGAAACAGACTTTGAGTGAAGCAGTGACATGTCCAGGCTCACCCAGTGGGACAGTGACAGCAGGAACTGTCTCCTAGGTCCCCAGATTCTCAGGCCCAAATAAGCCAGATCAGGAAGCTTCTCTTCTTCACTATCAGAGGCCCAGTGTCCCCATCCTCTCTTCCCATCAAACCTGGTGGTCTCCAAAGATCCAAAGCTCATTCAGGCTGAGACATCTGTCATTGGAAACAGCTTCAGTTGGACCTATAGAACGTGGGGGTGGGGGCATTTTTCTAGGGCTCCAAGTTTCCAGCAAAAGGAGTAAAGCTCTAAGTGTGAATTTTTAGGCACCAGCAAGTAGAAAAAGTATTTTTGATGGAAAAGACTGGTTCGGGCAGGGTGGGATGGGTAGAAAGTTTGTCTTTCCCCAAACCCCTGAAATTATAGGCTTTAGGAGGGTCATCTGGATTAATTCTTTCATTTATAGAGGAGGAAACTGACAGAGGGGTTAGGGGACTTTGTCCAAAGGCACACCAGTAGTAATTAGAATTGGGATTTGCCTTCCAAGCCTGCCACACCCAGGCTGCCTCCTGTTCTGCCCATGGGTAAGGACACTGGGTGTCTGATCTATGACAAAGTGGCTGTATGTGCATATCCTGAGGCTGGGGCTGTCAGAAGTCCCTAATGCCTGCCTAGGCCTCCCCCTGCCAGCCTCCTGGGACCAGTCCTACCAGTTTCTACCTGGCAGGAAGATGCTTCCAGTGCCATTGGGAACAAGGAAGAAAGGCTGGAGGTAAGGTACGATGTGTCCATCTGGCGTCTTCTGGGCCTTAACTCAACTCTGACAATGGCCCATTGACACCTCTTTGCACTTGCTCTCTGGGAGGTCCTTGCACCCGCACTTCTGGGATGCCAGAGAATGGCTCAGCCTGGGATGGAGTTAGCTACCCATCAGCAGCTCCAAGCTCCCCTCAGAGCACTCTCTATAACTACCCAGCCCCCCTCAACTCCCCCATCTGACTGAAACCTTCCATCTTTCCTTTCTAAGCTCAGCTTTGAAATCCCCTCCCCTCCCCATGGCTCCTTTCCCCTCTGTTTCACTTTCCAAATCTTCCGTCCCCTTCCAACGCCAGTCCTCCTCTCCCCTTCCCTCCCTTCTCCTTTTTGCCTCTCCCCTTCCAACTTCTCCTGTCCTCTCCCCTCTCCTCTCCCCTCTCCTCCTTCCCTAAATTCAAATTCTGGGTCTTATGCTTTCTATCTAGTCAATTCATTTTTCTAAAATAAATATAATTCTATTCATACTCCCTACCTCTGGAGATCACCAGGAGGAAAATGTTTATTACTTTGGGCATTTGACCTTCTTTGTACTCTTGCCCTGGGGCTTGGACTAGAGCATCCAACCATCCATCCATCCATCCATCCATGCATCCATCCATGTGTCCGTCCGTCCATTCAAAGGGAGCATGATACAGGAGAAAGAGCACTCCCTGGGTCTGAGTTACCTTCTCTGTGAAATGAGGGGTTAGTAATGGCTTCTGAGGCACTATCCAGCTATGATCCCATGGCTGTGACAGCCTCTCTGGGCCTCAGTTTCCCTGCCTGTAGAACAAGGGGATTAGAGTAGATGGTCTGGATATGCCTGTGATCTGGAGTCACACAGACTTGGGTTTCTGACCCAGATCTGATATTTAACAAACTGTTGTGACCTTGTCACTTCACACCACTCAGTGCCTCAGTTTCCTCATCTGTAAAATGGGGATGGTAGCATTTGTACTTATAGGTTTGTATCCTAGAAAGGCCCGCAAAAATCTAAAAGTGTTAGAGTAATAGGGATGTTCACTCTTTCTCTTTTATCAATGGATCAAACCATAAGCACTCATTAAATACCTATTGAAAGCCAAGTACTCTCTGCTAAATCCTGAGGATGTCCAACCAAAAGAAAGATAACCCATCAGTGGCCAAATCTTTGTCATTTCTCCCTTTGCAAGGTCTCTCCCCTATAACCCCTCTTCATCCTCACAGATACCATGCCTAGTTCAGGCTCCCATCACTCCTGCCCCCAGTGTTTTCCCCTCTAGTCCATCCTGACAAACCGGTTTTTTTTTTTTTGGAGAAGGGAAGGCAGGGCAATTGGGGTTAAGTGACTTGCCCAAGGTCACACAGCTAGTAAGTGTTAAGTGTCCAAGGCCAGATTTGAACTCAGGTCCCCCTGACTTCAGGGCTGGTTCCCCATTCACTGCACCACCTAGCCGCCCCTCTGACAAAGAGATCTTCCAAAAGTACAGATCAACCCCATCCCTCTTCAGCTCAATAAACTTCTTTAACTCACTATTACCTCCAAAATCAAAAGCAAACTTCCATTTGATACCAGATTCTCTTTCCTGGCTTATTGATTATATGTGACTTCTCTCCTTGTGCTCTCCAGACCAGCCAGACTGGCCTTGTAGTTGTTCCTTGATCCTGCCATCCCATCACCATCTGCATGCCACCCCCTGACCCCACAGCCTGCAGCGTACTTCCCCTCTTTGGATCCCCAGTTTTCTTCAAAGCTCAGTTCAGGTATCCCCTTTTTTCTAAAGGCCTTTTTCACCATTCTCCCCACAACTGCTAGGGTAGATCCTCCCAATCCCCAAAATCACCTTAGGTGTATCTGGTATCTATTTATACAAAACATGCTTTCTGCCCCAACAGAAAATAAGGTTTTTTTGGGGGGAGGGGTAGGTGGTGTCTGTGTGGATGGAGAGGAGTCATAGGGGAGGGAAAAATGACAAAGATTTGGCCACTAATTGGTTATGTGGAGTGAGGGAGTGAAGAGGCTGGGTGATCCTGAGGCTGTAAGCCTTGAGGGCCAGTTAGGAGGAGGGGAACAGGATTGGGAGGAAAGGGAATGAGTTCTTCTTTAGACTTTGGGCATCTCTTCTAATTACAGAATGCTGGCCTTGGAATGTGCCTCTGAGACCCTCATGTCCCACCCACACCTAGATAAGAATCCTTGATAAAATATCTGACAAGAGGTTATCTAGTGTCCATCCATTACCTGTCAAGGCTTCCCCTTATTTCTCCTTTTTCTGCCTCCTGGGGCCATGCAGAACAAGGCTAGCTCCTCTTCCATACATCAGAGCTTCAAATACTTGTAGGTGGCTATACTGTCCCCAATGAGTCCTTCCTTCTTTCCTTCCTTCCTTCCTTCCTTCCTTCCTTCCTTCCTTCCTTCCCTCATATGAGTTGCTCCTTTTCTTATTCCCTGACTTTTCAGGCTAGAAGGAGCTGGCATACTCCTTATTCCCTTTGGCCATCGACCTCTCGTCCTGGTCACTATTATCATCCAGTTGTCCTTTAGCTTTCACCCTGTGCAGACACTTGTGGTCCTCCTGCCCCGTCTCTATTCCTGCCCTCAGCCTGTCCCCTCAATATATACATGTCAAGGTTTCCTTCCACTTAACCAGCCTCTGCTCTCCACCTCATCTACCCTCAGGAATCTGTTAGCTGTTATCGTCTCCTTGCACGATGCCTCTCCCATGAGCACCATCTCTGGAACATTTGCCTGTCCATTCCTTCTTTTCCCCTTGTTCCCTTCTCTGCCTCTGGGCCATCCCAAGCCTCATCTGGATTGCCTGATGTGGAGAATGGTAGAGGAGGGTAACAAGCATTTATTAAGCACCTACAGGCACCATGCTCAGGGCTTGACACATATGAACTCGTCTGATGTTCACAGCGACCCTGGGAGGTGGCTGCTACTATGATCCTCATTTTACAGTTGAGGAAGCCAAGGCAGGCAAAAATTAAGGGACTTACCCAGGGTCACACAGCCAATAAATGTCTGAAGCTGAATATGAACTTTGGGCTTTCTGACTCCAGGCTCTTGCCTGTATTACTGCATCCATGGTACCACCTAGCTGTCTTCTTGACGGTTCAAAAAACATGGTTGACATGGGGATCACCATCTGTTGTGTTCACTTTGTACTTGGGATCCTGGATCCCAGGAGACCTACTTCAGTGAGGAGCACCTGGATCCATTATTGCTGTAGGATTATTATTATTATTATTTTTTAAATGCTCACTTTAGCAGAAATGGACAGTGATGTCCATTCAAGCAAGTCTCTAACTGCTAATGTGATTAAAAAAATATTCCTCCCCTCAATTGAATGTAAAAACAATTTTAGATATTTTTTTAAATTATGAAGTTCCAATTCTCTACCCTGCCTCTTTTCCTTTTCCCCCTCCCTCCCCTTGCCCCCTCCCTGAAACGGTAAGCAATCTGATTTAGGTTATACATGTACAATCATGGAAAAAAATGTCCAGATTTGTCATTTTGTGGAAGAAAACCCGAAAAAAGAAAAGAAAGTGAAAAAATAGTATGCTTTGGTCTGTACTCATATGCCATCACTTCTTTCTGTTCACATCCTTTAACCATTTATCGATTGGGGAATGACTTGTATTCTTATAAATTTGACTCGGTTCTCTATATACGTTAGAAACAAGGCCTTTATCAGAGACCCTCCCCGTAAGAATTATTTCCCAGTTTTCTTTTTCCCTTCTAATCTTGTTTGCATTGACTTTGCACAAAACCTTTTTAATTCGATATAATCAAAATGATCCATTTTGCATTTTATACTGTTCTCTCTCTTTTGTTTGGTCATAACTTCCATTCTCCCTAGATCTGACAGGTAAACTATTCCTTGCTCTCCTAACTTGCTCATCTATCACTCTTTATGTCTAAATCGTGTACCCATTTTGACCTTATCTTGGCATATGGTGTAAGATGTTGGTCTGTGCCTAGTTTCTGCTGTATTATTTTCCAGTTTTCCTAGCAGTTTTTGTCAAATAGTGAGTTCTTATCCCAGAAACTGAAGGCTTTTGGATTTATCAAGCAGTAAATGACTAGTTATTGATCAGTGTCTTCTTACCTAACCTATTCCACTAATCTACCACTCTATTCCTTTGCCAGCACCAAATAGTTTTAATGATTGTGGTTTTAGATCTGCTACAGGTAGGCCATCTTCACTTGCATTTCTTTTCATTAATTTTTTCTTTTATTCTTCCAGATTAATTTTGTTATTATTTTTCTAGCTCTATAAAATAATTTTTTGGTAGTTTGATAGCTATGGCATTAAATAAGTAAATTAATTTAGGGAGAATTGTCATTGTTATTAGCTCTGCCAACCCACGAGCAACTGAGTGTATCATCGTATCATCTGCAAAGAATGACAGCTTTTGTTTCTTCTTTGTTTATTCTAAATCCTTCAATTTCTTTTTCTTCTCTTATTGCTGAAGTTAACATTTCTGGTACAATGGTGAATAACAATGGTGATAATGGACGTTCTTGTTTCACCCTTGATCTTCTCAGAAACACTTTTAGCTTATCCCCATTACAGATAATGTTTGCTGTTGGCTTCAGATAGATGCTACTTATCATTTTAAGGAGAACTCCATTTATTCCAATTCTCTCTAGTGATCTTAATAGGAATGGCTGTTGTATTTTGTAAAAAAAAGCTTTTTCTGTGTCTATTGAGGTAATAATATGATTTGTTAATTTTGTTATTGATATGGTCAATTGTGCTGATAGGTTTCCTAATATTGAACTGGTCCTGGATTCCTGATATAAATCCTACCTGGTCACAGTGTATTATTTCTGTGATAAGTTGTCATAATCTCTTTGCTAATATTTTATTTAAAATTTTGTCATCAATATTCATTATGGATATTGGTCTATAATTTTCTTTCTCTGTTTTGGCTCTTCCTGGGTTAGACATCAGCACCATATTTTTATCATAAAAAGAATTTGGCAGGACTCCCTCTTCACCTATTTTCCCAAATAGTTTATATAGTATTAGAATTAATTGTTGTTAAAATGTTTGGTAGAACTAATTTGTAAATTAATGGCCCTGGCAATTTTTTCTCAGGGACTTCATTGATAGCTTGTTCAATTTCTTTTTTCTGAAATAGAGTTATTTAAGTATTTTATTTCCTCTTCTGTTATTCTAAGCAATTTATATTTTTGTAAATATACATCCATTTCACTTAGATTGTCAGATTTATGGGTATACAGCTGGGCAAAAGAACTCCCAGTTATTGTTTTTATTTTCTCTTCATTGGTGGTGAATTCACCCTTGTCATTTCTGATCCTGGCAATTTGGTTTTCTTCTTTCTTTCTTTCTTTTTAAATCAAAGTAACCAAAAGTTTATCTATTTTATTGCTTATTTTGTAAAAACCAGCTCTTAGTTTTATTTATTAGTTCAACAATTTTCTTAATTTCAATTTTATTCATTTCTCCTTTGGTTTTCAGAATTTCTAATTTGGTATTTAATTGGGAATTTTTAATTTGTTCTTTTTCTAGCTTTTTTTTGGTTGCATACCCAATTCATAGATCTCTTTCTCTGTTTTGTTCATGTAAGCATTTGGATATATAAAATTTCCCCTAAGAATAGCTTTGGCTGCATCCCATAAGTTTTGGTATGTTATCTCATTATTGTCATTCTCTTTGATGAAGTTATTGATTGTTGTTATGATTTGTTATTTGACCTACTCATTCTTTAGGATTAGATTAATTAGTTTCTAATTAATTTTTTTTAGAATATCTTTCCATGGCCCTTTATTACATGTAATTTTTATTGCATCAAGATCTGAAAAGGATACATTTAATATTTTTGCCTTTCTGTATTGGATTGTGACGTTTTTGTGCCCTACTTCATGATCAGTTTTTGTGTAGGTGCCATGTGCTGCTGAGAAAAAAGTTATATTCCTTACTATCCTCATTCAATTTTCTCCAGAGGTCTACCATATCTAACTTTTCTAAAATTGTATTCACTTCCCTAACTTCTTTCTTGTTTATTTTGTCGTTAGATTTGTCTAGTTCTGAGAGAGGGAGGTTGAAGTCCCCCACTAGTATAGTTTTGCTGTCTACTTCTTCCTATAACTCATTTAACTTCTCCTCTAAGAATTTGGATGCTATACCACATGGTGCATATATATTTAGTATTCATATTAATTCCTTGTCTGTGGTACCTTTTTAGCAGGATATAGCTTCTTTCCTTATTTCTTTTAATTAGATTTATTTTTTATTTTTCTTTGTCTGAGATCAGGATTGCTACCCATTTTTTTTTTTTACTTCAGATGAAGCATAATATATTCTGCTCCAGCCTTTTACCTTTATTCTGTTTCTTTCACTGCTTCAAATGTGCTTCTTGTAAACAAGATATTGTAGGATTATGATTTTTAATCCACTCCAATATCCTCTTCCATTTCACCAGAGAGTTCACTCCATTCACACTCACAATTATAATTACTAACTGTTTCTTTCTCTCCATCCTATTCTCCCCCCTTTATGCTTTTCTATCTTTTTCCCTTTCCTTCTTTCCTAGTGTTTTGCTTCTGAACACTACCTTCCTCCATCAACCCTCCCTTCTATTAGCCCCCCTCCCTCTTTTTTCCTCTTTCCCCTCCTACTTCCTATAGGGCAGAGCTTCTTAAACTTTTTCCACTTGTGACCATTTTTTACCTGAGATATTTTTATGCAACTCCAGGTATATAGGTATATAAAGTAGGTATACAAATAAAACATTTACTGATAATAAACCATAAAGAAATTTATTTTAAAACAATTCTTTAGTATACATGTAATTTTACCATTTATTAAAGACAAAAACAAAGTTGCATACTAATGAGATTAGATGTACTTGTTCATTTTTACATAAAGAACTAAATCTTGGTGGAATATTTGATACTGCAGGACACAGAGCATCTTCAATGTTTTCCAGAGTTGATCAATATTTTGATTTTATTATCATCAATGCTAAGAATGCCACTTCACATAAATACATAGTACAAAATGGCAAAGTATGTTTAGGGCCATTCCAGAAATTGTTGGAGATTCTGTCCTAATCTCAAGCCAAAATTCATCTAAAGACTTTGTTTGTACAATAAAAACCCTGCAACTCATAGCATATAATAGTCTCAAATCTGAGGCAAAGTGTTTCTGGCACCATTCGTTGGTGTTGCATCACTTGACTACATGCATAGTGCAAAGTGTGCGTGTTGTGTGTTCAGAACCAAGATTACAGTGAAGCTGTGGGATGCAACATTGGCAAGTGCTGCCAGAAATACCTCAGATTCATTACACATTTGATTTTTAAATTAATTTTTGGTTGTGCATTTAGAAAGCTTTTACCGTTGCCAAATTTTTTGCAACCCTCACATTTAGTTATGTGACCCCACATGGAGTGGTGACCCATAGATTAAGAAATGCTGCTATAGGGCAAGATAGATTTCTATATCCAACCGAGTGTGTATGTTATTCTCTCTTTGAGCCAAATCTGATGAGAGCAAGGTTTTGTCCCTCCCTTATTTCCCTCTACTGTTTTAAGTCTGTACACCTCTTCATGTGATGTAATTTCCCCTTTTCGGCCTCCTCCTTTCCTCTCCTCCCAGTACAATTCTTTTTTTCTTCACTTCTTAGTTAATTAATTTTTTCATCATCACATCAAAGTCAATTTATGACCATATCCTCTGCCTATTTATATCCCTTCTAAATGTCATAACAAAGATATAGTTCTCAGCAGTTACACGTATCATTTTCCCATGTAGGGAATGCAAACAGTTTAATCTTATTAAATAACATGTTTGTTTTTTTCTTTCCTGTTTACCTTTTTATGCTTCTCTTGAGTCTTGCATTTGAAGCTTGAATTTTCTGTTCAGCTCTGTTTTTTTTCATCAGAAAAGTTTGGAAGTTCCCTATTTCATTGAAGGTCCATCTCCTCCCCTTAAAGATTATGCTCAATTTTACTGGGTAGTTGATTCTTGGTTGTAATCCAAACTCCTTTGTATTTCAGAATATCATATTCCAAGTCCTCTGATCTTTTAATGTAGAAAGGTTCCACAATGTTTAAATTGTTTCTTTCTGGCAGCTTGCAGTATTTTCTCCTTGATCTGATAATTATGGAATTTGGCTACAATATTTCTTGGAGTTTTCATTTTGGGATCTCTTTCAGGAATTGATCAGTAGATTCTTTCAATGATTATTTTACCCTCTGTTTCTAGGAGCTCAGGGAAGTTTTCCTTTATAATTTCTTGAACAATGCTATCCAGATTCTTTTTTTTTGATCATGGTTTTCAGGTAGACCATATAATTCTAAAATTATCTCTCTCCTGGATCTGTTTTCCAGGTCAGTGGTTTTTCCAGGACTTAGAGATAGGAAGACCTGAGTTCAAATCTGGCTCCACACACTTATCAGTTTTGTGACTCTTGATAAGTCACTTAATCTCTGTTGGCTTCACTTTCCTCACCTGTAAAGTGGGGGTAATAATAGCGATTGCCTCACAAGGTTGTCGTGAGGATCAAATGAGATGTTTGTAAGGCATTTTACATTTTCTTCTATTTTTTCATTCTTTTGATTTTGTTTGACTGATTCTTGCTGTTTCATGGAGTCATTAGCTTCCACTTGTCCAATTCTAATTTTTAAATAATTGTTTTCTTCAGTTAGCTTTTGTACCTCCTTTTTCATTTGACCAATTCTACTATTTAAGGAGTTCTTCTCTTCAGTGAATCTTTGTACCTCCTTTTCCATTTGGTCAATTCTACTTTTCCTTCAGTGGATTTTTTCTCAATTTGGCCAATTGTATTTTTTAAGGAATTGTTTTCTTCATTCAATTTCTGTCCTTCCTCTTCCAAGCTATTGACTTTCTCTTTCATACCTCTCATTAATTTTCCCAATTTTTCTTCTACCTCTCTTATTTGACTTTTAAAATCCTTCTTGACCTCTTCCAAGAAGGCTTTCTGGGCTTGAGACAAATTCACATTCTGCTTTGTAGTTTTGGATGTAGACGTATTGGCAATGTTGTCCTCTTCTGAGTTTGCGTTTTGATCTTCTCTGTCTCCATAGAAGCTATCTATGGTCAGTGTTCATTTTTGTTTTTACTCATATTCTTTGCCTCTTTCTGGCTTTTAAAGTTGATCTCTGCTTCTGGGTCACAGGAGGCACCATTCCAAACTTCTTGTGCTGGGAGCCAGGGACCTGGTCCCTGGCTTTGTGTGCTGGGGCCTCAGGTGCTGGTAGCTGAAGACTAGAGGGGTCTGGCAGCTTATCTGCTGCTGAGCTGGGGTCCTAGTGGTGATGTCTGGCATGTGATGAGGTCAGGTAGGTTTTTTCTGCATTCCCTTGGGCTGAACTGAAGCACATGGAGGTCTGATCTCTGGAGGATGCCTGCCTGCCCAGTGTTGCGCTAACACATGTGGTGGTTCTCTGAGCTGGAGTCTGCCAGTTCCCCTGGCTATGCTAAGGCATATTGTGGGGGGCATCCTGGTTTTGGTGTTTGCCTACCCCACTGCCCTGGTGCTTAAAATCTCCTGCTGGTTTGCTGAGGGGGGCTTATTACTGGCTTGTTGGGATGGTTCCTGTCCTAGAATGTGCTCTCTTTTTACCCAAGTGAGGTGGACTTTTCTAGCCAATTCTTCAAGTTTCCTGGACTAGAAGACTGCTATACCCCATCTTTTTCCTGGTTTCATTGTTTCAGGATTTTTCCTGGGGTTCTATTTTCTGGGTTTTATTTTTTTTTTTTACAAAGGTCAATATGGGTGAGTGACAGTGATTTACTGCTTACTCTTGAAATGCTTACTCATCTGGGCTCCCAGAAGTCCATTGTCTAACTTTTCAAAGATCTTCCTAACCTGTGGTGACTGGAACAGATCACAATACTCCTATTGTGGTCACCTCTCTTTTCCTGGGATCTGTGCTTCTCCTTATATAGCCCAATCCAGACCTCATCTGGTTCATCTTTGGGAAATTGAGTTTTTGAACCAGAATGTAAGACTTTACATTGACCTTGATTATATGTTATCTTCTTCAGTTTGGTCCAATGTTCTCTCTTGTCAAGGTACTTTTGGATCCTGATTCTGTTATCTGGTGTGTTGGCTAGTTCCCCCAGTTTGGTGTCATTGACAAATTGACAAACAGACTATTTATTATGGATAGAGCACTGGACTTGGAGATAGGAAGACCTGAGTCCAAATCTAGCTCCCCACACTTATCAGTTTTGTGACTCTGGACAAGTCACTTAATCTCTGTGGGCTTCACTTTCTTCACCTGTAAAGTGAGGGTAATAATAGCGATCACCTCACAAGGTTGTCGTGAGGATCAAATGAGATGTTTGTAATGCATTTTACAAACCTTAAACTGCTGTAAAAATCCAAGCTTTAATTTATGTCCTCATCCAAATTAGTGATTTCCTTTTTAACTTTCTAAGTTCTACTCATCTTTCAGGGCATAGGTCAAGTCCTATCTACTCCATGAAGTCTTTGCCAACCATGGCAACCCTTGCCAATGTTCTCTCCCTCTATGACATTGTACCACCTACTTTTGCAATTCTTGCAGTGTGTCCAGCCCTGACCTCTTTTTAGAAGTCTTTGTTTTTGCTGTGGTTGTTCTTCCTTTGTTCTGGGAAGAGGACCAATGACATCACAAGGGTGATATCTTGACTTGCTCATGAATTGGATTTAAGTGAGGCAGAGTGATTAATTGGGTCATCTTTTAGAATTCTAGATTCTGGGTGTCTCACTGTTACCTTAGTCTTAACATGTCAATCAATCAATCAACAAGCACTTATTACATGCTTACTATGTTCTGGGCTCCATGTTGGGATTACAAGGACAATGAATAAAACAATTCCTTGTCACAAGCAACTTCATGTTCTAATGGGAAGGATAACAAATAAACACATGGAGAATGAATATAAGGAAAATAAATCCAGATAAACCCACAGTAAAATCTCAGGTAGTTTGGGAGGGAGGGAATTAGTAATTGGGGGACTCAGTTAAGCACCTACTATGTGCAGGCAATCCTAAGCACAGGGAATACAAAGAAAGACAAAGGACAACCCCTGCTCTCCAGCATGTTACAGTAGTGAGACATTTCATATAGAATGTAGTGCTTAAGTTGCATGAGATGGAGGAAAGAAGGGAGTACCTTCCAGGTGTGTGGGATGGCCAGAGCAAGGCCCAGAGATTGGAGATGGAAGGTGGTGTTTGAGAGACAGAGAGAAGAGCTATTCGACTGGATGCCAGAGCATCAGAAGGGGAGTAAGCCCACTCTCTCATCCCCCTGCCCCCCAATCTGCTTCTCCCTTCCTTTCCATCTTTCTGTTCATAGCACCCAAGAACCCAAGCCTCAAAACTCATATCATCTTTGACTTCTCGGTCTTTCTCTCCCCTGGTCCCCTCATTCGATCAGTTCCCAAATGATGTCATTTCTTTGTCTTCTCCATCTTCCCTAACTACCCCCTTCTCTTGGCCTCCCCAGATACCCTTGCCATTTACCTCAGGAACTCCCCACTACTCCCCTGTACTAGCCTCTCCCCTCCAATTCATCCTACACATCCACACCAGGTTAATCCATTGAATGCAGAGATCTTTTCACATCCCTTCCTTACTGGTTTATTTTGCTTGAGTATTTCAAATGAGACCCTATTTTATTCTCACAGCAACTCTGTGAGGTTGGTGCTATTATTATCACCTCCACTTTTCAGATGAGGAAACTGAGGCTTAGAGAGGTTACCTGACTTGCCCAGGGACACACAGGACCTGACTTCATCTCTCTTAATTCTGAATCTAATTGGTATGCATTGGGCCACCTACTTCCCCAGTTTGTCTCTGTAATTTCTCTCCCCATCCAAACTTGTGCTTAGAGAAGTCCTACCCATATGGTGTCTTTCTGAGCTCCCCCTTACCCAATAGGCTGTGAATTCACAGAATCTCAGAACTGGAAGCTTGGAAGAAATCAAATCCCACCCACACAGATGACTCTACAACTTCTTGGGCAAGTGTTCAAATAGCTCTCCTCCCAAGGCAGCCAACTCTGCCCAGTTTGCCTTGTGAATAGCTCACCATATTTCCATTAGTTCTGTCCCCCAGGACCAAACAGAATAAGTCTAATTCCTTTGCCAAGTGACAGCCCTTCAGATACTTGTTGACATATATCTGATTTCCTTCCCCCATCCCCAACTCCTCCTTTGTCTGGCATTCAAGGCCATCTGAGGACTGCTTCTGCTCTTTCCCTCCAGTCCCAGCTTGTTTGATACTTGCCAACTTGGGGTTTGAGTCCTAATTCTATTTACTCTTGTCATGTCCCCCCAGTTACTTTGTTTCAACTCCTCACATACTTTATCTGTGTCCTTGTTCTCCAATTAGAATGTAAGTTCCTTGATGGCAGGGACTGTTTTGGTTTTGTCTTTGGTGCTTTGTGATAATGGTTTACAAAGAGCTTTCTGGGTATCAAGGACTCAAAGACAAGATGACACTGGCCCTGTCTTCAAAGGGCTCACATTCTACCGAGGGCTGGGTGGGTAACTTGAACACAGATAAGCAAATACAAGTGTACATGTATGTGTATGTGTATGTGTATGTGTATGTGTATGTGTATGTGTATGTGTATGTGTATGTGTATGTGTATGTGTATCTGTATGTGTACGTGTACGTGTACGTGTACGTGTATATGTATATGTATGTGTATGTGTATGTGTATATGTATGTGTATATGTATGTGTATGTGTATGTGTAAGTGTATATGTATGTGTATATGTATGTGTATGTGTATATGTATATGTATTTGTATGTGTATGTGTATATGTATGTGTATGTTTATGTGTATGTGTATATGTATATGTATGTATGTGTATATGTATATGTATGTGTATGTGTATGTGTATATGTATATGTATACACACATATACACATATACATGTATAGCACGTATTACATATAACATCTAATAGGTGTGAATATAGCTACATAATGTACTTGTATTTGTGGTTATAGCTGGCAAGTCCAACTACCTTGTGAGTGTAATAGGTAACTGATTGGGGAGACAGGTGTCACCATTCCCCATAGTCTGGCTTCATCCCTACATTTATATGGAGGCAAAGGTAGGTTGGGTGTCAGGTTCATAGAAAAAGCTATAATACTAACAACTCATATCAGACTGGCACATTCTATCACTGCATGAAGGACCTATGATTTCATTGGCAGGGGTATCATGAATTATAGATCTGAAAGGGACCTTGGGCTCAAATCAAACCCAACTTCTCCATTTTACTGAGACTCAGAGGGGGGAAAGGGGATTTTCTCAAGCTAGTAACTTGAACCCAACTCCTCTGACATCCAATCCATCACTGCCCACTATACCAAGCTGTCTCCTTTTCCACCCTAGGCAGCTGGTGAAGCATCCATTCTATAATTCAGTGTCTTATTTGCTGGAGTCTTAGAAGGGTGATTTGTTCCAAGTCAGTCACTATGGCAGGAACCAGGCAACACCTGGGTTAAGTGCGAGGGATACAAAAGTAAAGGTGAATGCTTTCAAAAGGGTTTAAATTCTAGTCAGGAAGACAATGTGTACATCCATAGGCATATACAAAAGAGAAACAAGATACTTTGGGGGGTGGGGAAGGGCAATAGCATCTGGGGGATCAGGAAAAACTTCATGTAGATGTTTCAGCTGTGTCTAGAAGGTGAAGAAGGAGTACATTCTAGGTTTGAGGAACAATGGGTACAAACGGCATGGAAAGATGAGATAGGTTGTCCAAAGGAAGGAATCAAAAGGCCAATGTCTGGGCCATACATAGAGTGTGGAGTGGGGAGTAATAATAAATATGATGGGCAGAACTAAGATGGCAGAGTGCAGGCCATGACCCAGCTGAACTCTCCCAACATTCCCCTCCAAACAACTTTAAAATAACACCTTAAAGAAAATTTTGGAGCATCAGAGACAAAAATGGTCAGAGGGAGACATTTATCCAACCTAAGACAACTCCAGATGTCTGCAGGAGAGTTCTGCAACACCAGGGTGGGCAAAAGCCTGGAGAGTGGCATGACCACCAGGAGATGGCCACTGCAACAGCAACAGCAGCAATTTCAAGAGCTCTCAGCCCAGAGACAGTGAGGGGGTTGGACAACTGGTCAGAAAGAGATTACATGGAACCCTTTGCTGGCACTGGGTGCAGGTGGCACTGATTGGCAAAGCTATTACTCATAAGCAGGTCTGAGTTGCCGTTCTAAGGCAGAGAAGAGTGCTGGTGGTTGGTCCTAAGGGAGCAGGTGCCATGGTCTCGGTTCCAAGGCAGAGAGGAGCACAAGCACCTGTAGCTTCCTGGTTAAAGACCAGAACAATGACCACACTTCTCCCAGGATCACACTACTTCAGAAGCAGTAAAAACCTAGAACTAGCTCTGAAAACAGATGCCTGAAGAAGTCTGAAACTTTTTTTTGAATGATTTGTTTATTTACTTTTAGTTTACAAGATTCAGTTCCACAATCACTTGAGTTTCAGATTTTCTCCCCTCCCTCCCCCCCCCCCC
>CM053580.1:584154581-584169581 GCA_028627135.1 Pseudochirops cupreus
TGAGAACAGGGGATGTCAGGGCTGGGAGGGACCTCAGAACAGGGGATGACAGGGCTGAGAGGGCCCTTGGAACAGGGGATGTCAGGGCTGGGAGGGACCTCAGAACAGGGGATGTCAGGGCTGGGAGGGACCTCAGAACAGGGGATGTCAGGGCTGGGAGGGATCTCAGAACAGGGGAGGGCAGGGCTGGGAGGGACATTAGAACAGGGGATGTCAGGGCTGAGAGGGACCTCAGAACAGGGGATGACAGGGCTGGGAGAGGCCTGAGAACAAGAATGTCAGGGCTGGGAGAGGCCTGAGAACAGGGGATGACAAGGTTGGGAGGGCCCTTAGAACAGGGGATGTCAGGGTGTGGAAGTCAGGCTTCTCAGTAAAGAAATTGAGAAAACCTTGTAGTGGAGGGGACACTGGAGTTGGGTCCTGAAGGGAAGCAGAATGATGAGGCACCAGTGACATTATAGCTCTTTCCAAGTACCCACATCTTCTGGGAAGAAGGGCCCTTGTACCCACACCAATCCCCATCCTGGCCTCTCCCTACATAAAGAGTTTGCCTGGGTAACATTAACACCAATGGCTCAAAAGTTGATCTAATTTGCCTTCTCGGTGGGCCCCATTTCCTAATGGAAATGTTTAAGAGTTCACAGGTGGAGACCAGTCAATACACATTTATTAAGTACCTACTGTTTGCCAAGCACAGCCAAGAGCTGGGAATATAAAAAAAAGTAAAAGACAGTCTCTGCCCTCTTTCCACCATTCACCACAGTCCCTGCAAAAAAAGAGGGTTCCCCCAGTCGGGCCAAAGGCCATCTTGTCGTTTTCTTTGTTCTATGGCTTGCTGTGGCTGAACAACTCATTGCCTCCTGGTGATGAACCTCTCTGTGCTTGGCTTGGCTAACTACTGGAGAGCAGACACAGTTGTCTATTGGCAGGCCTGTACCTGCAGCTTTCTAGCTTGGTAGGGCCTGTGAGGACCCATACTCCATTGGTGTAGCCTTTGAAGGCCTGTGTTCACCTCCACATCGCCATGAGGGATCAGAGTAGGACTTTATGGAGACCAGGTGGTGTGTGATGTGGAGAGGAAGGAGGTGTTCTTTCTGTGGATCTCATCAGATTCTTCTGGTTACACATTAAACTTCTGATCTTATCCTTCTAGGCCATGTTTTCAACCAATCGTGGGACTGTTGGAGGCTTCTTCCTGGCAGGCCGGAGTATGGTGTGGTGGCCGGTGAGTGTTACCAGAGATGGTCCTCTTCTGGGGACTGGGCTATGTTTCAATTTGTTCAGTTGTAAAGGATCCATCTGCTTCTTGGCTGTGTGGGCCTTGGTGCCTTCCTGTCCCTCAGGTCTGGCTCCTTTGGGCTAATGTGAATCTCAGCACGTGGACACCTTTGCTATCCATAGGTGGTCTCGGGACCACAGGACTTATCCTTACCATTATAAAACATTCTGCTGATGACTTCTCTTGCCATCTTTTTCATTTCTGAATCCATCCCTTCCTCTCCTGCCACAGAGATTTCCTTTGTCACAAAGACAGTAAGAAGAAAAACAGGGGTTAGCAAAGCCAACAGACACATTGTATAGCAACATTCCACATTCATAACCACCCCCCTCCTCCCTGCCCCACGTCTCCAATAAAAGGGTGGGCTGTGTTTTCTCATGTTTTCTCCAGCATTCAGCTTTGTCTTTTTGTTCACATTGTTGTGGTCGCCACATAGAATGCTTCTGTTCTGTTTACTTTGGGTCTGTATCAGTTCACGTAAGTCTTCTCATGATTCTCTGTAAGCCTCCTATTCACCGCTCATTCAGTGTGGTAATGTTTCACTCCATTCATGTACAGTAACTTGTTTAGCCATTCCCCATTCAAGGAGCATACAATTTGTTTCCAGCTCTTTGGTACCACAAAAAGTGCTGAGATGGTCATTTTGGCGTATGTGAGGTCTTTCTTTTCTAAAAAAAATTTAAAAGAAATCGAATTGAACAAAATGTCCACAAACAGTAAATATTCCTATGTACAAAGTAGATCAAAAAGAGGATTATACATGAGACCATAAATCGCTATTATGTAATCTTGCTTTTAAAAATATATATATAACAAATCAAACGTACTACTTTCAAATCTGTCCTGCTTATTTGTCTTTCCTTCTGAACTTCCTTCTGTTCCCTCCTTTGTATTAAAAAAAAGTTCCAGTGGTCACTTTTCTTCTCTGAGGGCAACACTATTGTTACTTCCCCTCCCCACTAAATCCCCTTGCCCCTTGCCCCCCATTTTAAAAAGAAAAATACAATCATTGAAACAAAAAAGCATAATCAAGCAAAAAAAAAAGTTCATGTATCAGTCACATCCAAAATATATTTCTCATTCTGCATCTTGGGTCCACTTTTCCTCTGTATGGAAGTGGGCAGTTTATGTGACATTTCTTTCTGTTTTTTTTTAATCACCTAGGCATATACCCCCTAACAGGATCCCTGGGCCAAAGGATACGAGCATTTTAGCCACCTTTGGGGGGAATAATTCCAAATTGCTGTCTAGAGTGGATGAACTAATCAATGGTTTCACCCATAGTGTATTAGCCTGTCTTTCCACAACTCCTCCAACATTGACCATTTCTATATTTTGTCAGCAGCATAGGATTCAGAGTTGGCCAGGACCTTATCTGAGGTTTAGGATTATAATTAAGAACCTAAAATCATGGCTCTGTGTAGATAGACGAGGAAGAGGTGGCACCCCCTCATTTGGGTCTGTTCATCATTATTTGTTCTGTCATCTTGTCTAGATTCAACTGATTTAATTAGAGAATCAATTGGGGTCAGTCAAATATGTGGCTTCCTTGACTGAAGTTTTGGGATCGGATTGGGCCTAACTGATCAAACCCACTGGTTGCCCGGGTTCCCTGAGCCTTGCAAGTGAGAGGATGAGGAAGGGAGAAGAGAGATAATTAGGGCAGCCGGGGACTAATTGTGAGGCGTATGGAGGAGGTGACTGGAATGTTGTAATGTGAGCACGTAGAGTGGGCAGAGGAGATTTGGCTGGGCGGTAAGAGTGCCAGCCCTGGGACTTGAAGACTCATGTTCAAAATCCACTTTGATGGGGGTGGCTAGGTGGCACAGTGAATAGAACACTGGCCCTGGAGTCAGGAGGACCTGAATTCAAATATGGCCTCAGACACTTAGCCAGTGTGACTTTGGGCAAGTCACTTAACCCCAATTGCCCTCCAAAAAACAAAAACAAAATAAATTCACTTTGATGGATTTCTATTAGGCAAGGGACTTTAGGGAGTCCCTTCTTCTCCCTGAACCTCAGTTTTCCCCATTAAAAACGAGGGCATTGGACTAGATGGTCATCAAGGTCCCTTCTTGTTCTGACACTCTGGGAATGGATGCCTGAGCCTCATTCTCTAAATGCTGGGGACCTGAGTGGGTATTGGTGCTTGTGTGCAGAGGGAGGCCAACTCCCCAAAGCCTCAGGCTGTGCCCACTTGCTCAGCTGGTCTGATCATTTTGATGGCCAAGTATGTGCAAAATGTTAAGAGACTGACACTGGCTTCTGGACTGACTTCCTCCTTCTCCTCCTCCTCCTCCCAGCTAGCTGCATGTAAACAATGTTTTTGGGTTTGGAGAGGGTTTTTACATGAATTATCTTGTTTAATCCCCATAGTAAATGCCCCCATTCGGCCCATTTTTATAGACGAGAAAACTGGAGTAATAATAACAGCTCATATTTCTCTAGCCTTCCATGGGCTGCAAAGCACTCAACAGAGATCTGACCCTCATCACAATCCTGATCATCCTGACAGATGAGGAAATTGAGACCGAGAGAGGCTAGGAGTTCCAAGTTCAGCACATTGAACTGGCTGAAACTCAAAAAGGTTAAGAGATTTTCCCAGGGTCACACAGGTGGTGAGACTTCACTCTCGTGAACTCATAGGACTGTAGCTCTGGAGTCAGGAAGGGCCTCAGTCATTTTGCATATGAAGAAGCTGAGCCCTAAGGAGGTTTATAGATCATGAGGTGTAAGGGGTCTCAGAATTAATCTATTTCAAACCCTTTCTCCCTGCTTCATAGACAAAGAAACTGAAGTTTACAGAGGGGAAGTGAATTGTCCAGGGTCACTCAACCAGAAACCTGGTTCTATGACTATAGACCCAGAACTTTTCCCATGATATTACACTGAAGTGTGGTTGAATTGGTGATTAGTGTGACGTGGAGGAACCCTACTATAATTTATTGAGTTTAACAACCCTTTGGTTGTTGTTGTTGTTGTGTGTGTGTGTTTTTATGTTGGAGACATTTCCAAATATTCCTCTCTCTGAATCTTTAAGCACCACCTGAGCACAGAAAACCATCCAAGCAAAACCATTGACCTAGTGACCATGCACCCAGCAGCAAATGCAGCCGTTAGCACCAGGAGACAGGCGTGCTGCATCCTCTGCCCACTGCCTTTTACCTATATTCAGGGGCCAGGTATCTGATCCTGACCCTGGATTTAAAGGGATTTCTGATATCCCTCTCAGGGAAATCACAGGTCTTTGGTGCGTTGAAATAAAGTGCTGAAGGTGTTGTATTAGGGTCAGAAAGATGCCGGGAGCCCTGTCACCTCTCCCTGGTCCACATTCACTGCATCGCAAATCTGGGGGAGGAAGAGACCTTTGAGGCCATTGAATTCAACCTCCTCATTTCACAGATGGGGAAACTGAAGCCCTAGGAGGGTGAACTTCTAGGGTAAGGTCACATCTTGAGTCAGTGGCAGAGCTGGGGTTGGAACTCAGGTCTTCTGAGTCCTTCAATATCACTTGGCCTCCCTTGCCCTGGCATTATTATGTGTACCTGACTTCTTGCAGCACAGACTGTGCTGGTCTTCTGCTGGACCAGCAGTCCTCTTTTCCTCTCTGAGCCTCTGTTTCCTTATCTGAAAAATGAGAGGGAGCTCCAAGGTCCTCTGGCCCCATGATTCTGTGAAAGAGAACTTACTAACAGTGTACCTCTTCATTCCTTTCATAGCTTTGCAAATCTGTGTAGACAAATTCAGATAGGACGAGGAGGTGATGGTCCAACGTCCACAGACAAAAACTTCGACTGAATAGAGCCCTGAGATAACCAGTTATCTATCCCTTCCTTCTCCTTTCTTCCTCCCCCTCCTCCTCCCGACAACATTATGACTCAACTTTTAGGAGAAAGAGGAAAAATCTGACAAAGCAAGCCCCCCTCAGGAATCTAGGGTGACCTTGTGAGATCTGTGTTGTAGAAGATCCTTTCAATAGCAGTGGAGAGGATGGATCGGAGAGGGCAAGGACAGAGGCAACCAGACCAATTAGGGAGTTATTACAGTGGACCTGGAAAGAGATGAGGGTCTGAAGTAGAGTAGAGGCTGTGAGAGTGAAGAGAAGGGGAGGTTAGTTATGGCCCAAATGATTGAATCAACTGAATCAGCTGCACCCCGGACTGGTCTCTCTCTCTCTCTCTCTCTCTCTCTTTCTCTCTCTCTCTTTCTCACTCACTCTCTCACTCTCTCTCTCAATAAATAAATAAATATGTATACGTATATACGAAATGTAAACAGATATATAAGTAAATACTATATTATATAGAATTTATTATATATGGCATATACATACACATAAAAATACATGTACATACATACATACATGTATATACATGGACAGATGGATAGACAGATAGATAGTCTGGATGTTTATCAAACAGGCCAACCCAAGTGGTACACTGAGTCAATTCTCCAGGTAACTCAGCCCTCTAGCCCTGTTGCCCTCTGAAGCAGCACAGAGGGGTTCCATTCCACATTATCTCCCATTTTCTCTGAGGGCCAACTGAAGGTAGAGACCTGAGGGGTTGGGTGGGGAGGGCCAAATGGGGGCCAGGAGCAAGAATAGGAGTTCGGCTTGCAATCACAGCATCATAGACCCAGAGTTGGAAGGGACCTTATCAGTCATCAATGCCTACATTTCACAGATCAGGAAACTGAGGCCCAGGGATATTGTAGAATCATTAATCTAGTGCTGCCCTTAGAGGCTCTGATTTCCAACCCCCTCATTCCCAACCAAGAGCCATGGAAATCAAGTGCCTCACCCACGGCCACTCTGATTCCACATTGGCTTCTTTCACTGAATCATATTTGAAATGTCCCTTAGAGAGCTTTGTTATTAAAAAATGGAAGACTCCTAAAGTTGTGTGAGATGGAAGAGTTCAGAGTCTGAATCTAAGGTCAGAAAAGGTCTTTATTCTTTCTCATGAGAAAGGACTCTACCCCCTGTCGCCCAACATGGCATCCATAGGGAGAGAGCGACAGGTAGAAGACAGCCCATGGTTATATAATCTTCTAAGGCAGAAACCCAACCCCCACAACTGGCCTTCACTCTTATTGGTAGGGGGGCTGTCCCACAACCTAAGCGTGGGAATTTCTCTGAGACAAAGGACCCAGAAACATGTGGGTGTCCAGTGAAAGCAGTCTTAACCTTATTTGGCATATCTTGTGCTGAGTCGGCTCTGGGGGAGGGTCTCCATTGCTCTAAGCCCCAGATTGCTTGAAGGTCAGGTGACCTAACCCTAGGCCTAGTGAATACCAAAGCCATTCTAGATGTGATTTTTCAGAATGGGGAAACTTCACTATATGTTATCCCTCACAAAGTGAATCCCTATGTAAGTGATAACTCAATCTCTTGGGAGGGGCCCCTTCCTGATTTATTATTTTCAGGCATCAATTTTACATGTACCATTTTCTTAATCCTCTTTAAAACACGACTTGTGGTTAAACAGTGAAGGACATTCCAAGGTAAACCTTGTCCCAGGCACCTGCTCAGCACCTGGGGGAGGCAGAGTGTGTAAGCGGGCTGGGCTCTCTCTCCCACTGCTCATCCATCCTTCAGAGGGGTCCCTGTGTTTCAAGCTCCCATTTCCTCCCAGAGGAGAAAACCTTCGTTAACCTTCGCTTCCTATGAGCCAATGATTTCCAGGGGGAGTAAACAAAGATGACCAGGGTCAATGTTGGAGTTTGTTTGTAGGAATGTGTAAGTGAGTGCACCTTCTTCACTGATCCCTGAGTGTGGCACTAGCCTGGGGGAATCAAAGAGAGAGGAACCATCAGAAATTTTCTGACAGTGAGGGATCATGGGAGTGTAGATTTAGAGCAAGAAGGGCCCTTAGAGGTAGAGCATCAAATCTAAACCCCTCATTTTATAGGCAAGGAAACTGAGTCCCAGGGAAGGGAAATGACTTGCCCAAGGTCACCCAGCTAGATAGATAGATAGAAGTTACAGAGCAGGGATGTGAACTAAGGTCCTCTGGTTACAAATCCAGGACACTTTACACTTTAACATAATGTTTCTTGAGCAGGGATATAAGTAAGAGGCAAGAGGCTGAGGTGAACATAACTGTGTGAATATTGTGTCTCTCAGAAGAGCGGCAGCTCCTTGAGGACAGGGATAGTTCACTTTTGCCTTTGTATTGTCAATGCTTGGGCCATATTAGGTGCTTAACAAATGTAGTAAATGCCTGCTGATTGGAAGAAAGAAAGCTAGGCAGGGTAAGGCTGGAGGTGGGGCAGGATGTGAATTTTTTTCTCTTCTTCTCCCAGTCCAGCAAGGCAGAGATAGGTACCCTGGGGAGTCAGCCACAAGTGGGTAGGAAGCAAGGTCCTTAGGGCCACCCAACATGATGTCACATAGATCTGAAGGCCTGAGGCTTTTACCCAACAGTGGCCCAATCCCTCCAATCACTTCCTGGGCCTGAAGCCTGGGGGACTATCAGTGAGGATCCAAAAGAGGCCAGCTCCCAAGGGTTTTGTACAAGGATTCTCCAATTTGGAATTGTTCTGCCCAAAGAAGAAGCCTGGTGCTCAACGAAGAAGCCTGGTGTTATTCTTTCATGCTCCACTCACCACTTATTGAATTAAAGTAAACACACTCTTCCCAGATCAGGTCTCTGCTTTGTTTGAGGTTTCACTGAGACAATTGACAATTACTTAGATACTTAAATGGTTATAAATTCAGTTGTTTTTCAGTCCTGACTCCTCGTGACCCTATTCAGCGTTTTCTTGGCAAAGATCCTGCATCCATTTGCCATTTCCTTATTATACTTAAAGCTAAAAGGCACATTATAGATCATCTGATCCAAGAGCAGTCATTTAACAGAGAAAAAAACCTGAGGCCCAGAGTATACCTTTGCTCAATGCCTAGAGCTGAAACTAGGGTGGTGCAGTTAGGGCTTTGCCCTAAGGCACCAAAATTTGTGGGTGCTTAGATATTTTCAGTCGGGTCTGACTCTTTGTGATTCATTTTGGAGTTTTCTTGGCAGAGATACTGGCGTGGTTTGCCATTTCCTTCTCCAGTTCATTTGACAGATGAGGAAACTGAGGCAAACAGGGTAAAGTGACTTGGCCAGAGTGATATGGCTAATAAGTGTCTGAGGCCACATTTGAACTTTTCATCTTCCTTGTTCCAGGCGTGGCTCTATTCATTCTGTCACTTATTTATCACCAAGTGTTTTCCTAGGAATTTATCATATCAAACACCAGCCCAGGCAAACAAATTGGCTTGGGTACTGTTTACATTTCAGTGAATTTATTTTCACACACCAAGCAGAATAATAGGATTTCTCTCTCTCCCTCTGAGATGCCATCAGGTTTCTCTCCCTCTTTGTCCCCAGCCCTGGTTTCCTTGCCTGGATGGTGACCATGAATGTGACCCAGAACCCTTCTGGTTCTGCCTTTGGATCTTGGCGCAGCTTTCTTTGTGTTTGTCCTTTGCTGCTAAGGTCTTGGTGGCAACCAAGAACTCAAGAATTCCATTCTGTCAATGGAGGTTTGCTGGGGGATGTCCTTGGCTGGGGATACTCTGACTGCTACAAATTCCCAGCCCTTCTGCCTTCTTCATGCTCCATTTGATGGCTGATGCCATTTACTCCATGGTAACCCGATATCATTCTCATCATTGTTCTTAATTTCTGTTGATCCATATTTTCTTTTTAAAAATTAATTAATTAACTTTTAGTTATCAACATTCATTTCTAGAAGATTTTGAGTCCCAAATTTTCTCTCCATCTTTCCCATCCCCCACCCCAAGATGCCATGCCTTCTGATTACACCTTCCCCCAGTTTGCCCTTCATTCTATCACCTCCCCCATCCCCTTCCACCTTACTTTCTTGTAGGGCAAGATAGATTTCTCTACCGCATTGCCTGTATATCTTATTTCCTGGTTGCATGTAAAAACAATCTTTAACATATGTTTTTTTTTAAATTTGAGTTCCAAATTCTCTTCCTTCTTCCCTCCCCACCCACCTTCATTGAGAAGGCAAATAATGCAATATAGCTTATACACATGTACTTATGCAAAACATTTCCAAAACAGTCATGTTGTGAAAGACTAACTGTATTTCTCTCCATCCTATCCCGCTCCCCATTTATTCTATTTTCTCCTTTGACTCTGTCCCTTTTCAAAAGAGTTTGCTTCTGACTACCCCCTCCCCCAATCTGCCCTCCCTTCTATCAACTCCTCTCCCTTACCTCCTTCCCCCTTACTTTCCTGCAGGGTAAGATAGCCAGTTGCGTATGGATGTTATTCGCTCCTTGAGCCAAATCTGATGTGAGTAAGGTTCACTCATTCCCTCTCACCTCCTCTCTCTTCCCCTCCATTGGGAAATCTTTTTCTTGCTTCTTTTATGTGAGATAATTTACCCCATTCTATCTTTCCCTTTCTCCTACCAATATATTCCTCTCTAACCCCTTGATTTTGTTTTTTTAGATACCATCCCTTCATATTCAACTCACCCTGTGCCATCTATCTGTCTATCTATCTATCTATCTATCTATCTATCTATCTATCTATCTATCTATCCATCTATCTATCTATCTATCTATCTATCTATCTATCTATCTATCTATCTACCTATCTCCTCCAACTACCTTAATACTGAGAAATGTCTGATGAGTTACAAATATCATCTTTCTGTGTAGGAATGTAAACAGTTCAACTTCAATAAGTCCCTTATGATTTCTCTTTCTTGTTTACCTTTTCATGCTTCTCCTGAGTCTTGTATATTTGAAAGTCAAATTTTCTATTCAGCTCTGGTCTTTTCATCAAGAGTGCTTGAAAGTCTTCTATTTCATTGAATATCCACTTCCTCCCTAAAGTATTATACTCAGTTTTGCTGGGTAGGTGATTCTTGGTTTTAACTCTAGCTCCCCTGTCCTCCCGAATATCATATTCCAAGTCCTTCAATCCCTTAATGTGGAAGCTGCTGGATCTTGTGTTATCTTGATTGTATTTCCACAATACTCATATTGTTTCTTTCTGACTGCTTGCAATATTTTCTCCTTGACCTAGGAACTCTGGAATTTGGCTTCAATATTCCTAAGAATGTTCCTTTTGGAATGTCTTTCAAGAGGTGATCAGTGGATTCTTACAATTTCTATTTTACCCTCTGGTTCTAGATGGTCAAGGCAGTTTTCCTTGATAATTTCTTGAAAGATAATGTCTAGACTGTTTTTTGGATCAGGGCTCTCAGATAGTTCAAAAATTTTTAAATGATCTCTTCTGGATCAATTTTCCATGTTAGTGTTTTTCCCCAAAGAGATAATTCACATTGCTTTCTGTTTTTCATTCTTTTGGTTCTGTTTTAGAATTTCTTGATTTCTTATAAAGTCATTAGCTTCCAATTGCTCCATTCTAACTTTGAAGTAATTATTTTCTTCAGTAAGCTTTTGAACTTTCTTTTCCATTTGGCCCCTTCTGCTTTTTAAGGTATTCTTCTCCTCAATGACTTTTTGGACCTCTTTTGCCATTTGAGTTAGTCTATTTTTTAAGGTGTTATTTTCTTCAGTATTTTTTGAGTTTTCTTTAGCAAGCTGTCTACTTGTTTTTCTTGCATCACTCTCATTTCTCTTCCCAATTTTTCCTCTACTTCTCTTAACCTGGCTTTCAAAATCTTTTTTAGCTCTTCCATTGACTGCAACCAATTCATATTTTTCTTGGAGACTTTGATGCAGGAGCTTTGACTTTGTTGTCTTCTTCTGGTTGTATGTTTTAATCTTCTTTGTCACCAAAGTAAGATTCTATAGTCTGATTTTTTTACACTGATTACTCATATTCCCAGTGAAATATTTGCCTTACTAACTCTTTGTCAAGGCAGGACTCTGCTTCCAGTGGGGGTGAGGGTGGGTGTAGGTGTAGTGTTTCGGGCTTCGTTGGTTTTGTATGAGCTGCTTGATCCTCCACTATCTATGGACCTAGAGCTCCAGAAATAGCCATCACTCCTGCTATGGCTGCTTACCACCACTGCCACCTGTGCCACCCCAGGGCCAGGGCCAGTCCACACTCCTTTTTCACTCAGGTCCTACAGAATTTTCCCACTGACCTACTATGCTGTCTTTGGCATTTGTGGGTTAAGAAGTCTGGAAACAGCCACAGCTGCCCATGATTTGGTCCCCTGAGGTCTGCTCCAACCCTGTGTGTGCCAATGTGGCCCATGCTGGACTGTGCTCTGCTCCCAGTCTGGTGTGATATACCCTTCCTGTACACCTTCTAGGTTGTCTTGGGCTAGAGATATGTTTTACTCTATCATTTTGTGGGTTCTGTAGCTCTAGAATTTGTTTAGAGTCATTTTTTACAGATATTTGGAGTGGCTTGGGGAAGATCTCCAGCAAGTCTCTATTTTTATTCTGCTATCTTGGCTCCTGATCCACACTTTTCAAAGGTCTGGGCACTGCCTGGCTTCAGTGTCAGAGAAGTTTCTACTTGATTCTAAGGGAAATGAGTCTAGAGCTGGACAGCCCCCAAACTGAGTCTCACAGAGGTAAATTGAGTCAGCCAAAGTCACACACTAATTAAGACTAGAACTCCAGTCTTCTGCTTCCCAGGCCAGGGTTCTCTTTCCCCTTCCCATAGCTCTTCTGTTCCTGAGCCCACAAACAAGAGTGACCTTGATTACTGGGATCTCAACAGGGCCACATGGACAGAGCGGGCATGAAACCATCCTCCCAGATGCCACTGGCCTCCTCTAGTCTTCATGGAATTCCTCAGTGGCCATAAACATATGGTGACTCTCATCATCAGAGAGTTGCTAAGCTGGGCATTCCCTCCACCAGCTGTCTGACAGTAGCATTGCCTCACTCCCTGTCTGACCTGTTCCTTGTGGCTACGTTCCCATTCTCTAGGACCCAGCCTTCTCTAGGGCACCTTCCTGGATGAAGGCCAGGCTGTCAATACCACTAGGGAGGCCTTTATTTGCATGTGGTCTAGTGTTTTTCATGTGCTAAGTTCCTTACAATTACCCCTCCAACAGGCCTAGAGACACCCCTGAAGCATCCAAAAGGTGGACCATTGGAGAATCTGTCTTCCACCGTGCAGTTTGGTCAAAACCTCACAGAAAAGAGAAGCAGAGCCTTGTTCAGCCATAAGGAGTCTGGAAAGTGTCAAAGACCATTTTTAAAGTTAAAGTGGGTGTACCCACACTGATGACAGAATTATACAGCCAGGTCCCGATTGGTGTGAATAAGAAATCTGCAGAAGTTATAGCATGCTTTTTCATTTACACCATTATAAGTATTGATTATATAAAACATGGTACTTCATTCCAGCCCAATGGAAATATTCAGTATGAATTTGAATAATTTGACTACTTCATGGAATTTGTTATTCACATTAATCAGTTGTAGCTTCTTGGAAGCCTGAATTATAGAATCATAGAATTTCAGAGTTAGGAAAGGACCTCAGTGGCCAACTCAATTTAAGCCCTTGTTTTGAACCTTCACTTGAAGACCTCCAGTGACAGTGAACTCACTACTTCTCAAAGAAACCAATTCCTCTTTCATAGAGCTCCGATGGTTAGGAAGTTTTTCCTGATGTCATGGCCAAATATGCCTCTTTGAAACTTCTTCCCATGATTCTTTGTGTTGTTGGTCTGCGTGTCTTCTGTCCCCCAGCTGATGGCAAAACTCCAGTTTCCTGCGTTGCTGACCTTTTGGCTCTTTGGGGAGGTGAGGTGTTCATGAAGGGTGTAATCTGCCAGAGCAGAATCCAGCCATTGTCTCTGGGGGGGAGTTATCTGTCCCAGAGTAAGCAGAGAAACATAGTTTTGGCTTCTGGAGCTGGTGTCTAAATATTTATTCAAGACTCAGAAATGAAATATCCTGAGCAGGTTCCACCTTGTCATCTGCCCAATCCCCAAGCAGTCAGTCAAGTGACCGAGAAGCATTTATTAGGTGGCTACGCTGTGTATAGCTGTGTTTTAGGTACCCAGTAAGTACTCAATAAATGCTCACTGGTAGATAGATTGATTGTTAGGTCACGCTCAATGGATTTTGGACCAGGTCAAAGGATAATGCTGTCCCAAATACTAACCTCCAAAAGGTTAATAAAGGTTAAAAAAAGACTCATTTGAAGGGTAGAAAAACTGAGTATCTGTTCCTAAGGTTGTCTAGTCTGTCCCCTTCTCACCCACAGGTGAGGGAACTGGGACTCAGGAAGGGGGAGCTACTTATTTAAGGTTACACAGGCACGACCACTGGGCTAAGGTTGGGAGCGACCTCAGAGATCATCTGGGCTAAGCTGTTCTTTGTGCAGCTAAGATAACTGAAGCACAGAGAGAGGAAAGGAGTAACTCAAGGACATAGAATCATTATTCTAGTGCTAGAAGGATGCTGAGAACCCGGATGATCTAACACCCTCCTTTTACAGATAAGGAAGCTGAGGCCCAAGAAGGAGTGACTTGCCCAAGGTCACACTGGTAGTAAGCATCAGAGACAGCATTTAAATCTGGACCCTTTGCCTGCAGAGTCAGGGCTTCCTCAGGTAGCAAGTCTGGGCTCAATGTGGGACAAATCACATTTCTGCATATTCAGGGGGATGGAGAGCATGGATGAGGCTTCTGCTAGCCTTCAGGGGAGTCCCAAAAGAATCAGGAAAGACTGTGCTTAGCACATGGTAAGAGGTTAAGAAATGCTAACTGACTACCTGACTGACTGTACACACAGGTCTACGGGACTAGAATGTAGAATCCCCAATAAGTAAAGACAGTCATGCTGCGGCTATGGCAAGAAGCCTGGGGTCTGGTCCTATATCTTCCACTGTCTATGGTCTGGCTCCTTCCTCTCTTTGGGGCCTCAGTTTCTTCCTCTGTCAAATGAGGAGGTTGCATTATTTAGTCCCTGAGGTTCCTTCTAACTCTCAATCCTACAATTCTATTGGTCAAGGAGTGCTTCCCCAGGGCTGGGGGTGGGCAGGAGGTGATACCACTAGTGCCCATATCTTATGGTCCAGTGGAAAGAGGCTCAGACCCATGGAGGACATGGGTCTAAATGCTGCCTCTGATGCCACCTGGACATGTCCTTTGGTTCCTCTATACCCCAGTTTCCCTTGTTTTCACCTGTAAAATGAAAGGATTGGGCCAGATAGTCTAAAGTTCCTTCCAGGTCTGGATCCATACAGGAAAGAGGAGAGAACCAGGGTGGAGGGAACCCCTTCCTTTCCCCAATTCCAGCTCCCATTCCTTCAGCCCCCCCCCAAGTTTCAGGATCCCCCTCCTCAACGGTGCCACTAGCAACAGGGACCAGGAATCATTTGGCATTACCTGATAATTCTGGGCACCATGATATTAAATTGTGTGTTAACAAAGGAAAACAATGCTCTGAAATCAGCCTTGCTGGATTTCCATTTGAGCTGTGACCATCTTGATCTGATTAAGAGAAAACTATTGCCATGTTTCCTTCAGGAAAATCGGAGTCTCCTCAAAAGGGATGGTCTACAGGAAGTTTCATTCCTCTGAGCATCCCTCAGCCCTTTCCCACTGATGTTTTCACCTAATGTTCAAAGCGGACCCCGAGGGGACCCCAGATAATGTTTTTGTTAAGTTGCTTCACTTCTGTCAGACTCTTCATGAGCCCACTTGGGGTTTTCTTGGCAGAAATAGTGGAATGGTTTGCCATTTCCTTCCCCAGCTCATTTTTATAGATGAGGAAAAGGAGGCAAAGAGGGTTATGTGACTTGCTTAGGATC
>CM053580.1:584172520-584211824 GCA_028627135.1 Pseudochirops cupreus
TCTGTCTGTCTGTCTGTCTGTCTGTCTGTCTGTCTATCATCTATCTATCTACCTACCTATCTATCATCTATCTGTCTATCTATCTATCTATCCATCCATCCATCCATCCATCTCCCTCTCTCCCTCTCTCTGTTGCTCTTTTTCATAATGAAAAGCAGTGTATCATAGTGGGCAGGGAACTGTTCCTTGGAATCAGGAAGGCCTGGGTTCCAGTCCTGCCTCCCTCACATACTGCTTGTGCACTCATTTAAGCTCGCAGGCCTTCAAGTAATTCTCTAAGATCAAGGTCCAGACAGAGCAGTGATCTCTCTAAGTTGGTAGGTTGGATTTCCACACCAAGGGTTTCCTTATGCCAATGAAACCACAGGTCTGGTCACCCTCTAAACAAACCAACCTCACTCTAGGGCTTTCAGATTTGCAAAGCACTTTCCTCACAATTGGAATGTCCATGTCCTATAATGTAGGAGGCAGAGATCACAAATTGTGTTGTTTTTGTGGTTCTCACAGTATCCTGTACATAGTTGAAACTCAGTTAATATTTGCTGAAACCAGTTGGACTCCAGGGCCTCTCTGGGCAGGGTGAAGAGAGTCCTTCTAGGTTAAATCTGGGGGATTATTTGGTTTGGACCCTTTGGGGGTACCCAAGGTTTATTGGAATACTGGGGATACTTCTTAGACTTAGGGAAGTCCCAGATTTGATTGGTGAAGAGAGGTCTAGCTCAGCATGAACCACGGAAGAGGAGAATTGACTGACAGCCATAGAGGCCTTCTCTTCCCTGAGGACTGGGACCCACAGCTAGCTGACAAGGGCCAGTCAATAGCTGAGGTCAGCGCTTGGGTGGCAGCTGGAGTTAACACGGTCAGTCTAGGTCTCAAGGTCAGGGTTAGGTTTGGATCTGGTCTGGAAAAGGGGGGAGGAAGAATCTGAGGAAGGTAGCATGGTATGTATAAAACCTCCTGGACTTATTACCAGGGGACCTGATTTCAAATCCACACTTACTGTGTAACCCTGAGCCAGACACTTGACCTTTGGGGACACATGTATAAAATAAGCACAATCATGCTGAGAAAAAAAAAGCACCACATTTGGAGTCTGGACACTTGGTTTCAAGCATGGGGGAGGAGATAAGCATTTATGTAGCCCCTACTATATGCCAGCACTTTTACAAATATCTCATTTGAGCCTCACAACAACCCTTCAGTGTAGGTGCTATAATGTCCCCATTTTACAGCTGATAAAGCAGAGGCAGACAGAGGTCATCATTTACTACCAGGGATTGTGGAAGGAATCCCAGATGCCTGGATCCTGGATGGTGCTTGATTTGGCCTTCAAAGGCTGGCTATCCAGCAAGAGGCAGCAGCCAGGTCTTGGGATCAGGAAGTTAGAGCCCTAGAATCATGGAAATTCAGGATGGGAAGGAACTTTGTAAGCCCCAGAACAAGTGTCCTTGCTGCCCACTTTAGCCATTTACCGCTTCTGTGATCTTGTAGCTAAAATCTCCCAGGACTTCAATGCCCTCCTCTAGAAAATGAGAAGGTTGAACTAGGTGATCTCTGAGGACCCTTGCACCTTCAGACCTAGGATCCTTTAAAACTCTAATTCTTCAGGAGGGTTCACCAAAGTCCAGTGAAGGTCTGATCTAATGTCTAAGGTTAAGTTAAAAACAGAAAAATTGGAACACTAATGCATTGTTGGTGGATTTGTGAACTGATTTAACCATTCTGGAGAGCAATCTGGAACTATGCCCAAAGGGTTATAAATAATTGCATACCCTTTGACCCAGTAATACTACTTCTGGGGTTGTATCCCAAAGAGATCATGGAAGTGGGAGGAAGATCCATATGTACAAAAATATTTATTGCAGCTCTTTGTAGTGGCAAAAAACTGGAAATTAAGGGGATGTCCATCAACTGGGGAATGGCTAAACAAGTTGTGGTATATGAATGTAATGGAATACTATTGTGGTATAAGAAATGCAAAGGAGATGGACTTCATATTCACCTCGAGAGGCTTATACAAACTGATGCTAGGTGAGAAGAGCAGAACCAAGAGAAATTTGTACACAATCACAGACACATCATATGTGTGATGACCAACTTTGATAAACTGGATTCTTCTCAGCAATGCATAATTATAAGACATCTCTACAAGTCTCAGGATGGGAGGAGATGTCTACATTCAGAGAAAGGTCTAGAAAGAACAGAGTTTAAATGGAGATTGAAGCAAACTACATGCTCTTGTTCTTTTCCATGTTTGGTTTTGTTTTTTCTTTCCCATTGTTCACTCCAATGGTTACAACCCTTCTACACAACCAGACTAATGTCCAATGTGAAAGAATTTGCAGATCCTATACTTGATTGCATGCCGCCATGGCGGGGGGTGGGGGGAGAAGGAGGGGAGAAAATTTGAAATTCAAGAGATTGTGGAACTGAATCTTGTAAACTAAAAGTAAATAAACAGATCAATTTAATAAAAAAAAAACCACAAACCAGAAGCTATAAGGGTGTGTTGCTAGCCAGGGTCCTGAAGGGTTTATATAAATGACATGGGGGTTAGGGGTCCTAAAGCCTTGATGCTTCAGAAAGGACTTGTGAATTCTGGGCACTCAAGGCTGAAAGCCAAGGGAGGAGAGCTCCCTAGGTTCCCCAAGACCTTCAGGCCATGTTGCAGAGAAAAGCAGGTGTCTTTAAGTACCTGACTGAATGGGAAAAATTTCTAGTTAAGTAGCATACAGCTGTACAGGAGTTTCAATGACATCTTTTACCCTCTGTGCTGCCTCAAACCATAGGATGGTAGGGATGTAATGGTTTTTTAGAGATTCTATGGTCTAGCAATAGTTCTGCTAGATGATATGGCTCAAATTTCTTCTCTTTTACTTACTTCTTATTGCAGAACCTTGGACAATTCACTTAACCTCTCCTGGCCTCAGTTTCCTCATTGGTAAAGTGAGAGAGTTAGAGTAGGTATCCTCTAAAGTTCCTTCTAGCTCTGAAGTTACAGACACTTGCAATTACAGAAGAAGGAACAGGCTCAGAGGGAGGAAGTGACTTATCCCTGGGGTCACAGCTAGTTGGTGGGGAGAACAAATCTTAGAATCCTGATATCCTGGTTTCTAATCCAGCACTGATTTCCAGCAGGCTGAGGAGCCATAGGGAGATACTGAGGGGCTCGTAGGTGGGACAGTGAATAGAATGCTGGGTCTAGAGTAAAAAAGACTCATGTCCTTGAGTTCAAACCTGGCTTCAGACACTTCCTTGGTGTGTGACCCTGGGCAAGTCAATTAAACCTGTTTGCCTCAGTTTCCTCCTCTGTAAAATGAGTTGGAAAAGGAAATAGAAAACTTCTGCAGTTTCTTTGCCAATAAAACCCTAAATGGGGTCACAGAGAGTCAGATGTGACTGAAAAATGAGTGAAAGGGGAGCTGTTGAAGGCTTTGGAGCAAGGAATGTTGTAACCAGAACTGGGTGTAGAAAGATGGACCTGGAAGATTTTGTAAGATGGAACAGTGGCCTAAATCAAACAAGATGAAATCTAATTAATACGCTGGTTGTCCCCAATTTATCCTGTCTCTATCCTGTTTGCAAATAGTTGCATATTATTCCTCCGCCCCCATTAGAACGTGAGCTCCTTGAGATCAGGAATTGTCTTTTGTCTTTCTTTGTAACCCCAGCACTTAGTGCAGTGCCTGAAACATGTGACTCAATAAATGCTTGCTAATGTGACTAATAGGAATGAATGTAAGGTGCCCTTGGGTGCCAAAAATCCAGTTTATAGGGATAGGATTGGAGGGGTGTGGCAGCAGCTCATCTGAGAAAGAGTCTGAGGCCTTAGTGGATGATAAGCCCAGTCTGAGTTAGTAGCACGATGTTGCTGCCAGGAAAGTGAATTTGCTAGTAAGCTAAGGAGACAGTCCCATCATCCTCTCCCCTAAATCTACCATGTTGGGAGGACTGTGCTTCGTTCTGGGTGTTGAAGTTTAGGAAGGATGTTGATTAGCTGGTGAGAGGCCAGAAGAAGACAACCAGCATTCATAATAGGCCTCTAGATCATAGCATAGAAAGTTCAATGAAAGGGATTGAGAATATTTAGCCCAGAGAAAAGAAGACTCAGAGGCACCATAATATGTGAGTAAATTTTTGAAAGGTAGTGATGTGCAACCTTCTCTGTCTGAATCCAGAAAACTGGACTATGAGTAATTCATAGAAATTGAAAAGAGGCAGATTTAGGCTTGAAATCAGATAAAACTTCCCAACTACTAGAGCTGTCCCAAAGTGGAGTGGACTGGCTGGGAGGTAGTGAGGTCCCCATCTTTGGAAGTCTTCAAGCTGAAGCTGAATAACCACTCATCAGGGGCAATGTAAAGGAAAATCCTTTCAGGTATGGGTTGATTAGGTGCCTCTAAGGTGTCTTCCAACTCTGAAATTTGGTCACCTCAGGATACATTGGAGGGGAAGGGACAAGGAGGTAAGGAGGTTCATTTCAGAGGCTATTGAGACAAACCAGGGAAATAAGAATGACTGTCTGATTTGGGGGAAGGGTGGGAGTGGGAACGAACAGCATGAATATGAAGGCTGCAGTGAAGGAAAGGTCTGCAGGGCTTGGGGGGAGGAAAGGAAGAGAGAAGAATCAAAGCTGACTCCAGGGTTCTGAGTCTGAGAAAACCATAATGCTAGCTAGCAAAACCTCTCATGCCTACAGTGCACTAAGCTTTGCCATTTTGTTTTTAATTAAAATTTTTTTGATAATGTTTCTTCTTTAATTGCCTTTCATTTGCAAATACAAGGTGTACTGAAAGTCTTGGTGCAGATTTAATTTATCAAAGATTTAAGGGAAGTTGGAAGGATATAAGCACTTTTATTGTCCCTTTTATGAGCTAATTTTACAAATATTATTTATCTCATTTGATCCTCATGACATGGGAGGTAGGTGGTATTATTATTATATTATTATTTACAGTTAAGGAAACTGACACATACAGAGGTGACTTGCCCAGGGTCACACAGTAAGTGACTGAGGCTGGATTTAATCTCACATTTTCTGCCTCCAGGCATAGATTTAAGCTTTAACATACTGAATAAACATAGAGAACATATTAAATATATCTCTTCTGCCTCTCTTCCCCAGATAGATATTTCTTATAACCAAGAATGAAAGAGATAAAAGAAACAAAGCAGTTCATTGAAACAACCCAATGTACCAGCTTAGTCTGACAGTATAATCAGTGTTCCACCCCCATAATATGTGAGTAAATATTTGAAAGGCACCTCTGCAAAAGGAGGAAGAGAGGCACATTTAGAAAAGAAATCCCTTCTTTAGAGCCAGACTCGAAGGCTACCAAAGCCTTTTCCTCCCAATAATCCAGTGATGAAAGTAGTGCAAGCATGATTCTCCCCATTCTAAGGATGAGGAAACTGAGGCTTTAGTAGGTAATGTGACTAACTTCCAATCACATGGCTGGGAATTGCTCAAGTAAGGATTTGAACTGAGGTTTCCTGTGATCTCTCTATTACTTTTCCTTATAAGAAAACTGACAGAAACTGCCACAGAATCACAAGACATGGGAGCCAGAAAGGAGTTCAGAGATCATTAAGGGCAGATCCCTTATCTTACAGAAAAGGAAACAGACCCAGAGAGGGGAAGTCATGTACCTAAGGGCACCCAGCTAAGCAATCCACCAATCCATGGTCTCATTTAGCTTCTCATATGTGCCAGGCACTGTCCTTGGTTCTGAAGGGCAACAATAAAGAAGAAACAGTTCCTGCCTTCCAGGAGATTACATTTTATTGGGTGTGTCTGGGGGTATGACAACACACAAACATTTAGATATATAGAAACCACATAGAGAACAGATACAAGCCAGCACAGGACTGAGCTAGAATTCAAATCCAGGGCTTCCCACTCCAGCTCTGAGCCCTTTCCATGACATCATATGAGAGGTCAGAGAACCACCACCTTATGAATGTGGCCGAATAAGCTCTGACCAGATCCAGAGCTGTCCTAGTGCATAGCTGGGGAGAAAGGAAATCCTTGAGGACTTTTCCCATCAGAGCTGGTTACAGTCCGTGGTGCCCATTGGACCCCAGAGCCAAAGCTGAGAGGGAGGGAATCAGGAGAATTAGGAATTAACCAGGGTTAGTTAATCATTGCTGGTAATTGCACCCTTAATAATTGAGCATTAGGATTAATAATTCATCCGGAGGTAAAGGTGATAGTGGGAAGATAATAACCAGAGATAGATGCAGTACGGATAAGAAAGCCCTCTGAACTATGACCTCTGCAGGGACCAGTTCTGACTAGAATAATGACAGTTTAGTAATGAACAATCAACAGGCATTTATTAAGCACCTACTAAATTTCAGGCACTGTGACAATAAAGACAAGGAATGGAACAAACCCTACTCACAAGGATGTTATGATCTAACAGGTTCAATAAGCAAGACAGATGGAAGTATCTTCAGAATAGCTTTAAAGAAGACAATTAGAAGCATAAAGTAGTTAATGATAAGGTAGTTGGGAAAGAAGATAAATCAGCAGCTGTGGGAATCAGGAAAAGCTTCACAAAGAAGCAGTGCTTGAGTGGAGTCCTGAGGAAGGAGAAAGATTCTATGAGGTGGAGGTGAGGGGACAATACATCCCAGGGAGGGGGAATAGCCAGTGCAAAGGTGTGGAGGAGGAGATGGAATAATGTGCATAAGGAAGAGAGAGAAGGGCACTTTGGCTGGATAGTGGGTGTGAGCCAGGGAATGATGTCCAATGAGGCTGGAAAGGGAAATTGGGGTCAGGTCATGAAGAACTCCAAAATCCAGAGAGGACTTATATTTGATCTGATTGGAGAGGAACATGGTCAGATCTATGCTTAAGGAAAATTTGGGAAGGATACATTAGGGAGAGACTTGATATTTTGGGCGGTTATTTAGGAGGCTGTGATAGTGATCTTCATGATGACCTGAACTAAAGTGGTAGCTGTGTGAGTAGAGAGAAGGGGTTACATTTGAGAGATGATTTTGCTGTTGAGTCATTTCAGATGTTTCTGACTTTCTGTGACCCTATTTGGAGTTTTCTTGGCAGAGGTTCTGGAGTGGTTTGCCATTTCCTTCTCCATCTAATCTGACATATGAGGAAATTGAGGCAAACAGGGTGAAGTCACTTGCCCAGGGTCACACAGTTAGGAAGTGTCTGAGGCTGGATTGAAATGCACTGTGCCATCTAGCTGCCCTTGAGAGATGTTACAGACATAGAAGTGGCAAAATTTGGCAATAATTGTATATGTGGAGTGAAGGAAAGCACAGATAATGCCAAAGTTACAAACCTGGGAGACTGGAGGAATTGTAGATAACATGTACGTATGCTGAGAAGCAGTGGCCAGAGAAGGAGTTTTGTTTTGGGAGTTAACTGGGGTGGTAAATGGAGCCAGACAGTCCTTTCTTGGTCATACCCTTTCCAGGAACAATAGTAACACACATGTGATGATTGGTTCCAGCCCAATGGAAACATGCAGTACCAGTTCAAGTAATGAGACCATTATTTGAATTCCATTGAAACTGCTCTCTGCAAAGTTACTAACGATCTCTTAGTTGCCAAATCCAGTGGCCCTTTCTGAATCCCCCTTCTTCTTGGCCTCTCTGCAGCCTTTAACACTGTTCATCACCTTTTTCTTGAAACTCATATCTTTAGGTTTTCAGGACACCACTTTCTCTGACTTCTCCTATCTCTCTGACTACCCTTTCTCTGTCTCCTTTACTGGATCCTCATCCAGGTCATACCCACCCCTAGGGTTCTGTCCTCGACCTTCTTCTCTTTTCTCCTACTGTTTCTCTTGGTGATCTCATCACAGATTGAATTATCATATCTGTACTGGTGATTCCCAAATCTACTTTTCCTGCTCCAACCCCTCTACTGATCTTCAATTTCACATTCCCAACTGTCTTTCAGACATCTTGACCTGGGTGTCCAGGAGACATCTGAAACTCAACATGTCCTAAACCAAATTCAGTATCATTCCCCCCAAATCCCCTCCTCCTCCTCATTTCCTGTTACTGCCAGGGCAACATCCTCCTCCCAGTCCCTCAGTCTGGAAACCTAGGCATTGTTGTAGATCAGCGGTTCTCAACCTGTGGGTCACAAATCCTTTGGGGGTTGAATGACCCTTTCACAGGGGTCGCCTAAGACCATTGGAAAACACATATTTCCAATGGTCTTAGGAAATGAGACACTGCTCCTCTATCTGTCTCCAGGCAAGTCCACCCACATGCAGACACACCCACACACAAATATTAAAGGGTCATGGCATTAGGAAGGTTGAGAACCACTGTCCTAGATTCTTCACTATCTCTCAAGCCTCCCTGTCATATCATATCTTTTTTTCAAGGCCTACCAATTTCACATTTTGCAGCATCTGTCAAATGTGTCCAATGGTAGAACTATTGCAAAAACTGTTGGTGGGAAGTTGGGGTGTGGGAGGAGATGGTCTGTCTGCCTCAAGTCTTCCACCATTCCAATCCATCCTCCATTCAGCCACCAAAAGAGATTTTCCTAAAGCAGAGGTTTGGCCATGTAACCCCTCATCACCGTTCCCCATCCAATAAACTCCAGTGGCTCCCCATCATCTTCTGAATCAAATAAAAAAAACCTTTCACTGGCATTCAAAGCCCTCCATTATCTAGCCATCTCCTACTTTCCCCGTCTTCTCACTCCTTACTCCCCAACACATACTCTTTGATCCAGTGATGCTGACATGGCTCTTCTACACACCAGTCCCTCCATTTCTTGGCTGTGACTGTCCCCCATGAGTGAAACACTCACCCTCCCCATCTCCAGCCACTGGTTTCATTCAATTCCTTCAAGTTTCAATGAAAATCTCATCTTTTACAGGAAGCCCTTCCCCTTTTCTTAATTCTAGCACTGTGCCTGGCATATAGTAGGTTCTTCTTTTTTTTTTTTTGCTTTTTTTTCTGGAGGGCAATTGGGGTTTAGTGACTTGCCCAAAGTCACATGGCTAGTAAGTGTGTCAAGTGTTTGAGGCCGAATTCGAGCTCAGGTCCTCCTGACTCCAGGGCCAGTGCTCTACTCACTGTGCCACCTAGCTGCCCCTATAGTAGGTTTTTAATAAGCATTTACTGACTGACTAAAGGGGTGTCCTGACTATATTGTTTTTATGTTGGTTCTCAGAGGCAGGAGGGTGGGAGAGTGTGTGGTGCTGGTACATTTGGCAGGAAGGTAGCAGGAGTGAATCACATGGTCCTGGGAGTCAGGGAGCTCCTTGGAAGGGGTTGCAATACTCCTTAGAGACCATATCATACAACTCCCTAATTTTTCACAACTGGAAGGTAAGGGAACCCAAGGTCCCACAATAAAGTTGTTGCAGAATAAAACCTAGTAGAACCTAGAACTTGATGTGCTTATGTTCTCCATGAACCATGCAATTTATCCCTTAAATCAAGACAGCTTCATTCTGTTCCCTGTTTCACACACATGTATCTTCCCAACTAGAATGTGAATTCCTTGAGGGTTTTTGCTGCAACTTCTGCAGTCTCATTGAATCTAGGGCTAGGCAGAGTGGATGGTGCTTAGGTAGCACAGATTTTCTGATGGTTTGTGTTCTGTCTGGCTCCTCCCCATTCCCATTCTCCCTGCCCAGTTCATAGCTCTCATCAGCATTGTCTGCAAGTTCTCTCCATCCAGGTTAGGTCCTAGGTCCAAAATGAGCTCTGCCTTGGCCAGGTCTTGACTCTCTTTTATGGCTGCTGATGGTGGCCAGAGGTCCAGTGAATAAATCTTTCATGAGATGATCTCTGAGGGTCTAGCATGAGGGATTTCTGACTTGTCTTATCATTTCCTTCCAGATTGGGGCCTCTCTCTTTGCCAGTAACATTGGCAGTGGCCACTTTGTGGGGTTGGCTGGGACTGGAGCAGCAGCAGGCATCGCCACAGGAGGCTTTGAATGGAATGTGAGTAAAAGACATGGAATGTTGGAATTAGGAGGAACATCTCCAGATAGAGAATGGAAAATGTTGGAGCTGAGAGGGTCTTAGAACATGGATGTCAGAGCTGGGGAAGGATTTAGAATGGGAAAGGACTTGGCCCTACAACAGAGGCTGTCAGGGCTGGAAGGGGCATTAGAATGGAGAATGTCAGAATTGGTAAGGGAGCTTACTTAGACCAAGCCCCTCATTTTAAGAATGAGGAAATTAAGGCACAGAGAGAACCAGTGACTTGGACTGTTCCATATAGCACATTTGCAGTAACATCATTGCTTTTTCTATCTTCCTTTTGACCCCACAAACCCACCCTATCAGTTCTTGTCAGTGATATGGCTCTTTCCTCATTAAACATTTTCATTAGATTATCTTTGAAAGGCAAGGATGTAGCCTCTTCTGGAGGTCCGAGGACTGTGGAAAGATGTTGCCAGCTTTGGGTCTCTACTGAGAATGTAGAACCTTCTGAGTCCTTCTTCATTACCCATTGAGTCCTGTCTCCACTGGGGCCATTGAATGGGGAGCCCTCCAGTCTATATGTGCTGTCCAAGAAATTATATCCCTAAACTTCTTTGTGGCCAAAGGAAGGAAAGGCTGAAATAATTGTACTGGATGCTAAAAGACATCTCTGGGTCATCTGTTGATGCATCTTAGTTGAAATCCTCTGGGGTCATTGAATTTATAGGTAAAGCATAGGTCAGGATGGGAGACAAATTGCATTATTTTCTAAAGGATTCCTTCTTGCTTTCAGGCCCTGGTGCTTGTGGTTGTCCTGGGCTGGGTGTTTGTACCAATCTACATCAAGGCTGGGGTGAGTATTTGTACTCTATGACTTGGTTACCTACCTGTAAGTGTTGAAGGTGGGCTGATAGAATCCTGGGAAACATAGTTGACTTTTCCCAGTGAAGCAGCAGAGAAAGTTTAGCTTCTGGTATTTGGCCCTGAGTCCCCAGGGTATTGACTGGTCCATAATCACAGGATTTCATTGATGGAAAGGACATCAGAACCCATACAATCCAACTTCTACCTGGATGAGAATTCCATCACACCTGACAAGTGTTCATCTGGTCTCAGTGTGGGGGAAGTTACAAATTAGTGAGAAAGTGTCTGTGTGTATGAGAGAAGTGGTCTGCCCACAAGTGTGCTTGTAAATACATACAACAGTTTAATGTTTGTGTGTATATGCGGAAACGTGTGGCTGAGCATGACTACAAGTGTGAATGTGTGGGAATGTGGAGGTGTTCACCTCAAATTGTGCCAATGTGTGTAAGTGTGCACCTAAGTGCTGGTTTTGGAATTTTTTGCCTGTGTCTGAGAGATTCTGGTCATGTGCTTGAAAGCATAAGTGTAAATGTGTGTGAGATGGTTGATACAACTTCCCTTTCAAACACTCAACTGCTGTCCTTTCTCTTCTCTTTCTAAACACTTAATTGCTTAACCTGTTTGTTTTCCTTACTGATTGTACTTGTCTCACCAACTGCCTTCTCCTTTCCTTGCATTCTGCTCTTCAGGACGTTTTCCCCTTAATCCTTTTCCTCCTTCCCATGGATCCCTCCATCTCCTTTCACAGAGGTTGTTCTCCTTTGGCCTCATCTCCAGTTCTCCCAAACTTCTCTTTCCCAAATTCAATCTCTGGCCTTCTTGACAAGTTGGATGCCCTTCAGATCACAGCTTCCTTTTTCTGTATGTTCAGCTTAAGTCTTTCTTCTTCTGTTCCTTCCACAGAAGCTGGAAGTGGTTATTGTGTGATTGTGGGAATATGTACACAATACACTTTCTCTTTAGGGTTCCCAGAGTTCAGAGTGTATTTGCATATATGTGCCAAAAGAAACTTGTTTCTTTATTATTTATATATAATATATTATCCTTATTATCTATATGCAAACAGACCACTGGGAATCCTCAGTCAAATCAGAACTGACTCTATCCCAGTCATGACTAAACTAGGGCCTGGGAACTCAGAATTAAGGATTGATGCCATCTTCAACAAGGGGAATTTCCTGTCTTTTAGAATTCTATGTGACCTGTCTAGTACTGATCTCATATCTTGAATGTATTACAGGTGGTGACAATGCCAGAATACCTGAGGAAGCGATTTGGTGGGAAGCGCATACAAGTCTATCTGTCTGTCCTTTCTTTGTTACTTTACATTTTTACCAAGATCTCGGTGAGTTCCTCACTTCTGACTATGCCATTTCAGTGAATGTCCTTGCTTTAAGCTAATTGTATCCTCTTACTGATGAGAATTAAGGTAAACACACTAGTAGGGGTTCATGACCTATATAATTTAGAAGTGCAGATCCAGAGTTCTTTTGCCCTGCATGCAATCCTAGTATCATCTATGATACTACAACTTTGTGATATTTCTTCCTTCACTCCCCTTCTTTTCCTTCGCCTCCTTCCCATTCCCCTTCCTTAATAGTTTCCATTTCTTGAACACAGCAAGAATTACAAAGTGCTTTCTCCATGATAATCCCTTAATGCAAGAATTATTGTTCCTGTATTACTGTTGAGAGAACTGAGTTCCAGGTGTCATGACTTCTCATGGGCATCAGTTCCTCAGGGATAATTGTGGGTTCTGGACCTCCAACCCAGGTGTCCTGACTCCCACTATAACATGTTGTTACCTCTCCTGTGGGGAAGAGAAAAGAAGGAATTTTGTCAAATGCCATGAGTTTGAACTCAGAAAGATAATGGTATAAAATTCTGCCTTACATGGAGATAAGTCAAGGAATAGAATTTTCCACCCACCCACCCACCCATCCATCCATCCATCCATCCATCCATCTCCTTTCTTCTTGAATGGTATAGACTGAAAATATAATTGGAGACTGACAGGGTTTCCACAAATGCATGGATGTAGGATGTGTTCTTCTTTAGAATTTAAGTGCATCTGTGATTTTATGGGTGGGAGGATTTTCTCCAGCAATGCAGAAACCAACCCCTCTCAATCTCAGAGTCCAGGTGTTCCTTAGAAGTCATCTTGTTTAAGCCTTTTATTTTTCTGATGAGAAAATGGAAGCCCAGAGCAATTGAATTGGCTTGCATGAAACCAGCCAACCAGTAAATAAGGGGGTGGGGGAAGCAGGATTTGAATCCAGGTCCTTGGAGTTCCCTGTCCCTTGTCACTTATCTAGGAGGATGAGACAGGGAGCAAGACAGGATCAGCTTAGGGGGTGGTGGAGCTGTGAAAATAGTTGAGAGGTTTTTCTCTTGGGGATAGAGACTGAAATCTTCACATGACACCTTCTTCATCTGCTTCTTCTACATCTGCTCTGGCCTCTTTACAAGTTTAATTTAATTCAGCCCAATCCAATCTAATTTAATTCAGTCTTATCCAATTGAATTTAATTAAATAAATATTTCCCAATTTCATGATATGTGCACTCATCATGATATCATACATCTTTTAGTCAGTCAACATCCAACAGTTAACAAACATGTATTGAAGTCTACTATGTGTCAGGCACTGTGCTAAGTACTGAGGATACAAAAAGTGCAAAAAATAGTCCCTGATCTCCAGGAGTCGCAGCCTAATGGGAGAGACAACATACATATGTGGAAATAAGGAAATAAGTAGAGAAAGAAAGGAGAGAAACTAAATCTGGACTCCAAAGATGAGGGTTTGGATTTCTGTGCTTATCTGGGTGGCCTTAGCCAAGTTGTGTCCTCTCTTTGGGGTTTGGTTTCTCCACCTGTAAAATGAAAGAGTTGGATTTGATGGACTCTGAGATCCCTTCCAGTGGGGATCTTCTACAAGGTTGCATGTGAATAGCTCTTGCTGATGTGTGTGTAGTAAGCACGTTGTAGGAGGGGAGCTGGGCTCAGCCCTTTTCTGGAACCCCCAAGTTCACAGTTCAGCTGTTGACGAGGGGCTGTGAGTCACACTTACCATGGCAGACCACTCTTTGCCCTCTGAGCCTGTGCTTGGGATAATAATATAAATTAACCTAAAAGTACTGGCCTTTCCCACTTCTTTCCCCCCAATCCCTTGTCTCTGGTTACTGATTAACCTGGCCTCACTCTGGAGCTCCCCAACCACCTGTAGGGCTAGCCTAGGCTTGGATGCTGGCAGAGGCTATCTGGATGCACATGGGTTTGTCCTTTGGGTTTGACACAGACTGGGATGCTAATAGGGCCAGCTTCAATGTGAGTGGTGTAAGTGACTGCCCTCCCAATGGGATTTCACAGAATGTCATGATCTCTAAGTTGGAAGGACCCTTAGAGGCATCTAGCCCAACCTATACCTAAACACCCACTTCCTCTGCCATACCCCTGACAGCTGGTCACCCAGTCCTTGCTACCTCCTAGGGTAGTTGCTTTAAAAAAAAAAATTAAAATAGCACTTTTTTTTGCCAATTATATGTAAAAACCATTTTTAGCCTTCATTTAAAAAAGTTTTTGAGTTCCAAGTTTTTCTCCTTCCCTTCCCTGCCCTCTTCCTAAAATGGTAAGCAGTTTTATACAGGTTATATAACTCAAGGGGAGCCACTTTTAGGCGATTCTTATTGCTAGGAAGCTGATTCTGTGGGGTTTTTTTGGCAGTCATTTTTCAGTCTTGTCTGACTCTCCCTGACCCCATTTGGGTTTTTCTTGGTAGAGATAGTGGTTTGCCATTTCCTTCTCCAGCTCATTTTACAGGTGAGGGAACTGAGGCTAACAGGGTTAAGTGACTTGCCCAGGTTCACACAGCTAAGAAATGTCTGAGGCTGGATTTGACCTCAGATTGAAAAGCGCCCTGTCCATTATGGTGCCCCTAGTGGCCTATCCTGGGCATCTTGCCCGTAATGATCTTTTTGTCTCCTCCCCTCATTGATCTTGGTTTGGCCCTCTGGCTTCAAGTAGAACAAAGCTGGTCTCTACCATGCCTCCCGACCCCTGTCTCCTGAGTCTTCTCTCTTCCTAACTAGCCACCCTCACTTTCCTCACCCAATCCTCAAGGCTTGACCTTGATGTCCTTCACTATTCTGCTAGCCCTATTCTGACTCCTCTTCAGAGGAATCTTCCCATCCTCCTGCACGGCACCCACAAAAAAAGCAGACTTCCACAACTGCTGCCCAGAGCCAGGAAGTTCATCAACAGGGCTACAGTTCTCTTCTTCCCCTCTATGCGCCTCAGTTTCCCATCTCTGTAAGATGAAACAGTTGGACTTGATCTTTGGGACCCCCTTCTGTCTCTAAATTCTTTTAAAATCTTCTTTGTGTTGATAGCTTTTAAATAATACTTTCATTTCCCGATATATCACTTCTCCCAACCAGAGAACCCTTCCTTGTCAGAAAGAATAAAAAATAAAGAGAAATTGCATCAAGAAAACCAACCCGCCTATCAAGTATACCTGACACTGTATGCCCTGTTCTACACCTGTAGTTCCCCACCTCTTCAGAGAGGGGAGGGAGATCCAGTTGTGAATTCTATGACTCTATGACCCCAGAGCAACATCAGTGCTCCAGATACAAAGGACCCTGAGACAGAGAGAGAGCCCAGGAACTCATGGTTTTAGATACTGTAGGGGGAGATGAAAACCTCATTTTATAGATGGGGAAAATTTCAGTGATGGCCCCCAGTGTAAACCACTGTTTCAATAGACAGAAGTAGAGAAAGGGAAGGAGGGAGGAAAGAGGGGAGAGAAGGAAAGAGAGATGGAGGAAGAAGAAGTAGAAGAAGAAGAAGAGGAGAGGAAAGAGGAGGAGGAAGAAGAGGAAGAGGAAAGAGAAGAAGAGGAAGAAGAACAAAAGGAAGAAGAGGAAGAAGGAAAGAGAGAAGGAGGAGAGAAAGAGAGAGACAGAAAGAGAAAAAGGAAGAAGAGAGAAGAGAAGAGAGGTGGGAGTTTGGAAAGAGGCAGAGACTTAGAGAGTGAGCAAATGAGCAGGAAGGTCCTGCTCAGAGGAGCACAGGAATTAGGGGGGAAGGACACAGAAAGAGAAGGTTGATGTCCCCAAAGTTTAATTTTGATTAGGTCTTAGGTTCTCAGCATTTCAGAGGCCACATTATGAGAGTCATAGTTTCAGGCATGAGGGGAGTAATGGTCCTGCTGCCCTTTACCCTGTTTAGACCCCATCTGGAGTGCTGGGTTCAGTTCCAGGAGACATCTTTTAGGTAGGACTCAGAGAAGCAGGAAGGATTCTAGAGCTAAACTGGTGGAAGCCTTGACATTCTGCCATATGAGGATCAATGAAAGGAACTGGGCATATTTAACCTAGAGAAGAGAAGACTCAGGATGGGTACAGGAGAGCTGCCTCTTAAATTTTGAAGGGCTGTCAGATCAAAGAAGGATTCAGCTTTTTCTGCATGGCTCTCTGAGAACAGAGGTAGAAGCAATGAATGGGAGTTGGGTTTGATGGAAAGGGTAGCTTCCAGATAATCAGCACTGGATTGGGCTGCCTCAGGAGGTCTTCAGAGGATTTTCAGGGTAGGCTGTATGCCTACTTGTCAAGGAAGTTGTAGAGGGGATTTCTTTCTGTCAAGGCCTGACTTGGACTAGATGGACTCCAAGGTCCCTGGTGGGCCCCTGAGATTCTATGAGTTCAGATACTTTGGAGGGCATCTGATGACCCATATCAGAATAGCAGTCTTCTTTATAGCATCTTCTTCAAGTGGACCTCTTGTTGCTTTTGAAATATCTGCAACAATGGAGAACTCACTGCCTCATTAGGAAGTCTGTTGTACCTTAGGCTGACTCTGAGGGTTAGGTCTTCCCATTTTGCCATCAGAAGAGTAGAATCAAGAAAGGAAGGATTTATATCATCTCTGGGTCAAGGCCGAGTGTTTTCTAGGGGTAGAGCTGTCAAGGAAGTGTATGCTACGGAAGTGAAGAATGAGCAAGCTAACAGATTTTCCCTGATACCTTTTTCTTCTTTCTTTTCTCTTTTCATGGATGGGTCAGACTTGACAACCACTCAGTTCTCTTCCAATTCTCCAATTCTATGAATCTGTGGTCCATTTGGGAAGAGTTATTGGAAGAGGTGACATTTCAGACAGTGTCTACCTAGTGAGAGAGTTGGAGACTTGGCTGGTGAAAGGAAGGAGATCACAGCCAGTAGGCCCAGATAATAATAACAAAAGACATTTGCATAGCTTTCTGAGGTTTAGAAAATACTGTCCTGACTCGCTGAAGTCTCACATTAACCTACTGCTGTTCAGTCATTTCAGTCCTGTCTGACTCTTCACAACCCCATTTGGGGTTTTCTTGGCAAAGACACTGGAGGGGTTTGTCATCACCTTCTTCAGACCATTTTACAAAAGAGGAAACAGAGGCAAATGGGGTGAAGTGACTTGCTCAGTGTGACACAGCTAGTAAATGTCTGAGGCCAGATTTGAACTCAGGAAGATGAATCTTCCTGACTCCAGTACTTTCTCCACTGCATCACCTAGCTGCTCATATCAACCCTATGTTATTATTACCTTTTTACAGGTGAAGAAACTGAGACTCTGAAATGAGAATTGACTTGTCTAGGGTCACACAACTAGTAAGTGTCTGAGGCAGGATTGAAACACAGATCTTATTGATTCCAGGTCTGGCCATGTGGCCACTATAGTGCATTGCCTCCTGGATGTGGCTGTCAAGTGTGCAGGTATTTCTTTGTCTGTGTGTGCAGCACACGCAATGCCTGAAGACAAACTCTTCATTCTTTGAAGCCTTGATGCAATGGGGATGTCTTGGCCATTCTTAAAAATATTGCTTTGTTTGTGCTCAGGAAGTATGGCATGAATGATCTGCTTAGCCTAGTGCCTGAAACATAACAGGCTTAATAAATGCTTACTGACTGACTTATTGACTGAATCCTTGAATTGTCATAGCTTTCCCCGGAAGCATGCCCAACAGTTGGTTCTTTCCAAGTAACTGTGGGCACAGGTCAGCAGTGATTAAGCCTATAATTATATCAATTGCATGTGGCATCCAAATAGCATTATTAATGCTTATTGCAATTGTTATCAGTAATCACAGCCACTGTAACATTTTACAGTGACTCTAATGAGCACTTTGAGTCCTTACATCACATATGTGAGCTTTGACTCTTTCTTAAGCTGCATATTCATCCCTTGCCTGGACTAAAGAGATGACTGTAGGAATGACAGTTTCAGATTCCACATCTCAACTTCATAAGTACAAAATAGGAGAGCTATGGCTGGATGGCAGTTTATCTGAAAAAGATTTGGGCATGTGAGTGGGCTACAAAGGCAACATAAGTCAATCGTTATATGACTACCATTATTAAGAGAGGCAGAGTGTACAGGACTAGGGAAGTGATACACAGTATTCTACCCTCATCAGAGCATATCTGGAGTACTATGTTCAATTCTGGGTGACATATTTCAAGAAAGACATTGATAGACTAGAGGGTCCAAAGGAAGGCAACTGGGATAGTGAAGGATCTCAAGATTATGCCTGGAGAGACTCAGACACACTAGCTGTCTTGAAGCATTTGAAAGACTTTCATCTAGAAGACAGATTAGGCTTGTACTATCTGACCTTGAAGGGCAGAACTGGGAGTGCTGGAAAAAGTTTCAAAGAGACAAATTTAGGCTTGAGATTAGAAAAAACTTACTAACATTTTGAGGCATCCCAAAGTACAATAAACTGCTTTGGAGGAGTAGTGAGCTTCCTGTCATTGAAAATCTTCGATCAGAGACTGGATAGCTACTTACTGGGGATGGTGGCAAGAGGATTTCTCTTTAAAGCGAATAATGAGGTAGATGGCTCCCTAGATTTCTTTTTGTGATTCTGGGATCACGTTTTTTTCAGATTTGGAAATTAGAGCCCACAGAACTTGGAACTACCTTGCCCTTTGTAGGTTTTTAAGGGAGCTGACCAATCCAGTGTGACATTAGAGAAGAAGAAGGAAGGACTAGGACCAGAGAAAAAAAAGGAAAAAGATGACATCTTATAGAAGGAAGAATTTTAAAAACTGGAGCTGTCTAGCATGAGGTTTCTTTGGGAGTTCTTGGTCACTAGTGCTGTTCAGGAGGAGGATGAATGGCCTGATAGATCTGGGCGGACATCACACTAGATGCTTTGCAAGTTCTTTTTCAACTCTGAGATATTATAATTCTACTGTATCATGGAAAGAAATCATGCTTCACTATTGGTTGAAAGAGCTAGGACAGTTTATCTTGGAGAAGAGAGGAGAAAGTGGGTTGGATTGGAATACAACAGTTGAAGGGCTGCCATAGGGAAAGGGCAGAATCAGGAGTGACTAGAGGAGTATTTTTGAAGTAGGCTTCATCTCATTGTCAGGAAAAGCTTTCTAACAGAATTGTCCAAAAGAGAAGTGGGCTGCCCCAGTGTGAAGGGTTGGGGTAGTGGTAGTGATCTGTCCCAAATGGAGACCTTCACATAAAGGACGGTTGACCACTTGCCAGAGGTGTTGTAGATGGAGTTTTTGTTTGGATTTGGTGGATTGGATGTTGGTTGGTTGAACTAAAAAAGTCTCCTTTTAATTCTGAAATTCTGTGATTCTCTGAAATGTGTATACCTCCAGTTAACACGTTGTCATTTTCTCACTGAATTAAGAAATGACTTAGTGGAGAAACAGGTGGAAGATAGAGGCAAAAAGACTTGTGAAAAACTCTCCTTCTTGGAATGATCAGCTCCCTCAGGGGATCATGACAAATCTTGGCTTAGAGTTCTTAAGAAGAATCTTAGTCTGTACGGGAGGCAGCTTCGGTGGTGACAGTAACAACGTGGTTGAAAGATCTTTGCATATAGAGTCAAAAGCTCTGTGTTTGAATTTTGACTCTGCCACTTCCTATCTCTGTGACTTTGGACAGGTCCCTTCCCTGCCTCAGGCCTCAGTTTCTTCCTCTACTGAAATGAAGAGGGAAGGGGTTGAAAAACCAATGTACAAAGCCAGGAGGCTGGACTTCACCTTTTAATTCCCTTCCAACTCTTACTGTAATGGTTTGCCAACCCCATTCTCTGCCTTCCGTGTAACTCTAATACTGGGAAGTCCAAGGTCAGGTGCTGCCTTTGGAGCACAATGTGAGTCATGGAAGGAAGAAGAATTTGTTCCCAGGTTCCCTAAGTCCCGAGATGGAGAGGTACTTCTTAGAACTGATTACTAACTCTATCAGCAGAAGATAGTCTTCTGAAAATACAGCTTGTCCCTGAAGCTCCCACTTTCTGTATGACTCTTTATAAGACTTGGGAGTCACCTGCTAGTGATTAGAGACCCCAGGAAAAAAATGAATGGGGGACCCCAAGCTGGAGATATGCAGCCCTCATAACACAAGAACAATGAATGACTTGGCAACAAGCCAGTCAGAACACTTGTGTGGTAGCTGATTAATTAATGGCATTCCATTGCCCAACACTCCCCAATAATTACTCCTGAATTTGGAAAGATTTATGGGGAGTTCAAGGGGTGTGTGTGTGTTTATGTTATGCTATAAAACACTGGGGTCAATGAACTTTGGGGGTGGAGTCTGGAAGGGATGGCCCTCAGCAATGCAAGGGTAGAAGAGGGAAAATGGGATCTCTTGTCTTTCCAGGTCACAACAGTGGGTGGGGACATTTCATCTACTCCATGCCAAGTCAACAAACATTTACTATGTGTGAGACCCCATGTGCAACCCTAGGGAGGTAAAGATGAGCAACAATGCACTGGGGCCATAGGATCATAAATTTCAAGGTCGAAGGGACATTAGGGGCCAGTCAGTGCCTCAAGGGGCAATTTGGTTCCCACACAGTTTGGGATGCTAAGTCTTGAGAAATCACCATCCATTGAAAAGCAGTTCAGAACTCTTGTAATGGGCTGCTCACCAGCCCTTTTACATTTCACCTTGACTGAGGTCAGCCTGATTAATGCCAAGCCTGCTGTTTTCCGGTGGGTTTTCCCTCTGTGGGTGACTTTTTGGCCCTATTGGTCAGACTGATTCTGTTGCCTCTGCCCCTGTTACCACTGTTTAGGTAATCTGTACCCCACTGCTTATGGACCTGGGAAGGGGGAAGATGCCAGTTACCTTTCAAGACCTCACAAGACTTTGTGCCAAAGAAAAGGTGGCATCAACAGAAGGTGGCCCCATCCTGGGCACTGGCTTGTCTGGTGGGCCATTGGCTCACAGGGCAGTCTGTGGAGGGATGAGGACCTCCCCCCTCCCCCCCCATGACTCTCTGGAATTTAAAGGGTGATATTTTTCCCTTAAGGCCAGAAAGGAGAAGCCCTAGAGGCAGGGATGGCATGTTTCTGTCCCCAGATAGAGCAAGCAACTAAATGAATCAACATGGCTGATAAGAGGGAGGCCTTCCTCCCACACATCCCCAAGAAGGCATTTCTAGCAACTGTAGGTGTTTAGCTGAGCACATTCTCTTTACCTTGATAGAATGCAGGCTCCACAAGAGCAGAGACTGTCCCATTTTTGTCTTTGTATTTCCAGCGCCTGGTATAAGGTCCGGTACATGGTTGGTACTTAATAAATTCTGATGATTGATTCCATGACCCATCACAGGTACACAGGTAAATATGGCACAGAGTATAGCAGCTAGATGGTACCATGAGCATAGTGCATCGAGTGCCTGCTTGAGTCAGGAAGACTCATTTTTCTGTGTTCAAATTTGGCCTCAGACACTTACTGGCTGTGTGACTCTGGGCAAATCACTTAACTGCGTTTGCCTGAGTTTCCTCATCTGTAAAGTGAGCTGGAAAAGAAAATGTCAAACTACGGCAGTATCTTTGCCAAGAAAACTCCAGATGGGGTTATGAAGGACATGTCTTAAAATGACTGAACAACAAAAGACACAAAGGAGAAATTCTGACAAAGTCCTCTAGGATAATTGGAGGGGAGAAAGAGAGAGAGAGAGAGAGAGAGAGAGAGAGAGAGAGAGAGAGAGAGAGAGAGAGAGGAGAGAGATGGAGGGAGAGGTTTCAGCTGGGGGGGGAGTGGCAACTGAGCTGGGTCTTTGATGGAAAAGAGGAATTTCAATAAGAGGATGAATGACTTTTTCAGGTGCTTACCATGTGCCAAGCACACAAGTCGTGAGGATATAAATCATCAAAGGGAACTAATCTGTGTTTTCACAGACAATTCATAAAGAGAACTCAGGTGCAGAGTGGATGGGAAGGCCCAGAGATCTCAAGGGTTACCTAGCCAGGTAGCTGACTAGGCCCAGTGCCTCTTCTGATGTAACAGACTTAAGTGGAAATTCTGATTTTAGCATGAGACCCCCCCACGACTCAACTCCAGAGGCTTCTTGTGGGTTCTAGGATACAATTCAGATATCTCTCTTCAGCCCCAGCCTTGTTTCACCATCTCCCCTTTCCCTAGCCCCCAGGTCTTCCATAAGCCCAGACTGGCCTCTCCCCACAAGGGTGCAGGGGCCAACCCCCTTGCCCTCAATGCACTCTCTCCTTACCTTTGCCTCGTAGATTTCTTCACTTGTTTTAATATACGGTTCCAGTGCCATCATCTACATGAGGCTTTCCCCAATTCCCCCGCCTTCTGGTGCCCTCCCTCCCACACCACCTTGTATTTGCCCCCTTTGTATATAGTTATATATTGAATCTCTTTCTCTCAATACTGCTCATACTTATATGTGTGCCTCGAGGCAGGGGTGGCATGTTTCTATCCCCAGATAGAGCAAGCAACTAAATGAATCAACATGGCTGATAAGAGGGGGGCCTTCCTCCCATGCATCCCCAAGAAGACATTTCTAGCAGTTGTAGGTGTTTATCTGAGCACATTCTCTTTACCTTGATAGAATGCAGGCTCCACAAGAGCAGAGCTCCATGAGAGCTCTCTTTGATATGTCTTCCTTCCCACTACATGCATTGTATGACCATTAAAATGAAGCTTTAGTCCTCCTCATTAGAATGAAATCTCCTGGAGAGCAGAGGTTATTTCATTCTGGATACTTATATCCCCATTGCTTGGCACATAGTAGGCTCTTAATAAACATTTATCAGTTGATTGGTAGGTCACATGACAGTACTGCAGGGATTCCAGAAATATAGATGGGGAAGACAGTAAGCTCTGGAGGACCCCAGGAGGCAGCAGCAGGGCAGATGGCTAATTAGTCAGTCAGTCAGCAAGCATTTATTAAACACCTACTGTGAGGAATGATTAAAACTTTTGTTTCCACAGAAATTTTGTCATATATGATGTATGAAATCTAGGGGATTCACCCATGTAAGAAAGTCTTTTGACTTGAAGCAAATTCAGGAAAATAAATTGATTGTAGATGGCACTATCAACATAGATTAGTGCTAGATTATCTTTTCGTAGAAGAAGAAGGAAATTAAGAGATATAAAGGAGACATTTGTTTCCATAAATTCAATATACCAATCAGCAGGATGCGAGACATAATGAAGGTGTTGTATCTCACACAGAAGATAATGGGCAGAACAAGGATGCTGCTGATTTTTATCTTGTTTTGAGGTTAGAAGTCAGCTAAGGAGAGTGAAAGTTAAGTCTTGCTTGGAACGCTCATAATAAGCTTATGAATATTAATTTCTCCTCTGGGAGGACTAAAGCTTCATTTTAATGGTCATATAACACATGTAGCGGGAGAGGGACATATCGAGGGGACCTATGTAATAGACATATCAGGAAGTTGCACACCCTGTATTGCCCAGCCAATGGGGAGACAATGGAGGGACTTGGGGGTTGGCATAGGTTTTTAAGGCTTTTGTTTCATGAGGGTGTGTCTATCCAACAAGACACCTGCTACAGCCATCGCAAAGTAACTTATTAATCTTTTACCTTCACACTTCCTGAGCCCAAATGAGTTATTTCTCATACCTACTATGTGCCAGGCACTGTGCCAAGTGCTAGGGATAAAAAAAGAGCAAAAAGCAACCATTGTTCTCAAGGAGTTCAGGAGACAACATGTAAATCACTATCTAGGAACATACAAGCCATACAGAACACAGGAATACAAAGCCTGTTGGTCTCCAGCTCATCAGAAGGAAGAGAGCCAATGAATCGCCTCTTATCTGAGCCTTGTGAGCAGTCAAGTAGAAGATGAAGAGGGAAGGCTCTCAGGGCCCCAAGGATGGCTTTCACCAATGCATGGACCTGGCATTAGATCAGTGAGGGCCCTGAGAGGCTGGGTTCTCCTTGAGCATTCTGCCCTCTTCCTTCCAGGTCACCACTCAGAATCCCAGAGGGCTGGGATACCAGAGGTGGAAAAGCCCTTAGTGATCATCTTTATCTCCCCCCTCAGTTGATGGATGTGAAAACGGAGGCCTAGAGAGAGAAGAGGCTTGGCCAAGGCTACACAGCTGATTGAGTGCAGCAGGATAAGAACCCACTAATTGTGTGACCTTCTACAGGGAAGAGGCAGCTGGTGGGGCAGTGGATGGATCGCTGGACCAAGACCTAAATTTCAGCTTAATCTAAAATCTGGCTTTAGGCACTTACCAAGCAACATAATCTGGGAGCATATCACTGTCTGCTGTTTGCCTCAGTTTCCTCAGCTGTAAAGTAGGGAACATAATAGGACCTACCTCCCAGCATTGTTGTGAAGATCAAATATTTATAAATAATTTATAGTATTAAAGAGATAATATTTATGCAAAGTATAGTATTATTAAAGAAATAGTATTTGTAAAGAGTGTTTAGCAAAGTGCCTGGAACACAGTAGGTACTTAAAAATGCCCTATTCCATTCGTTACACAAGTGCCTTCCTTCCTCTCTCTGGGCTTTACTTTCCTTATCTGAAAAACAAGGGAGTTTGATTTGAACTGGATTGGACATTGAACCAGAGAATATAGAGAGGAGGATGAGGAGATTGAGGAAGACCTGGCACCTCAATTATAATAAAGATACTTAATTTGGAGAAAAGAGGACTCACGGGGACATGAGGGCTTTTTTCAAGCATTTGAATGCTTACTTCATGGAAGGGGTAAACCTCTTCTGTTTGGTCCCAGAGGGCAGGGCCAGGACCATTGAAGGGCTGTTGCAAAGAAAAGAACTTCACCTTGTTGTCAGTGACAGCAATGCCCCATAGTAGAATGGTCTGGCTTAGAAGGTAGTGAGTTCCCTGTCACTGGAGGTCATCAAGCACATGTTTCCTGTGGTACAGATTCTATTATCAGGAAAAAAATTGACTAGATGAGCTGAAGCAGTTTCTAGCTTTGTCAGGTGGTAATTTTATGAAGACATATCTACTTACTACATCTTAGCTAAGAAGCAGGTGGTTGCTTTGTTGAATTTTTTGGGGTGGGGGTAGAGAAGAAATGACCTGACATCTTAGGGCCTCTATAATCAATCATCCCAGTCCCACAGATGCTCTTGAGTGATTCCTGGCAGCAGCTGGGCTTCAGGAATGAGGGCCATCTTCTCAACAAGTATTTATGAAGGACCTACTATGTGCCAGGTGCTAAGCACAAAGACAAAGTGCCAGTTCCTGCCCTCGGATGCTTACCTTCTGCTGGGCTATACAATGTTTACACTCCAACTTGTTCCTGAGTATAAGGACATGAATATGGCTTGGATCAATGATTTCACTGGCCTAGAGACCTCCTGGAGAAGGAAACTCTTTCCTAATGCAGATCAGTGCCTCCTCTGCAACTTGTAATCGAAGAGAATTGGCTAGAATTCTGAGAAGATAAGAGATTGACCCAGGGCCACACAGTCAAGATGTCAGAGGCAGGACTCAAACCCAGGTCTTCCTTGCTGCTGTATAACACTGTCTCTCAGATACAAAATAAATATGAGGTGATTACTTGGGGTGTCAGAGGAGACACTATGGGCTACCAGGAAAGTCCTCAGGTGGGAGGATATACCCAAACTTTCTCAACTCAGTTGGGGGCAGTGTGAGCAGAGTGAGTATGGGAGGGATGATGTGGAGGGGGTTTCAACAAAGCTTGATGACACACTGGGGGACAATGGGAAGGATGATCCCAGGGGAACTCTGAGGTGGTGAGCCTGGGTGCCTGGGAAAATGGCGGCTCCATCGACCCAAAAGGGGAAGTTTGGTGTAGGGATGCCGCTAAAGTACTGTGAATTCTATCCTGTACCCATTGACTGTAATGGCCCTTTCTCTTTTTCAGGCTGACATTTTCTCAGGAGCCATATTCATTAATTTGGCCATGGGGCTTGACCTGTACCTGGCCATCTTTATCCTCTTGGCCATCACAGGCCTTTATACCATCACAGGTGAGACATGGGAATGAGGAGGAGCAGACTTGGAGTCTGCTGCGTGTGGCCAGCTCCGTGCCAGACACTTTGGAGGGGCCCAGAGGAGTGGGAGTGATAGACACACTTACTGCTCTCAAGGAGCAAAGGCTGGTTGGAAAGACAAAGTTTACATCCATAAAACCATTATGTGCTGATATAAGACAAGGCCTCAGCTGAGTGTCCTAAGACACCCAGGGAGCATGTGCACTCTGGGCAGGTAGGGGGGAGGTAACTGTGGCCTGGGGCAGCTGAGATGAGATGTTAGTCCTGGATGGGACCTGCTGCAGCCCCGGAAATGGGAGGGGTCGTCCAATTACCCAGCGTGAGGAGCAGAATTAGGACTGGGTTCTTCTGACTCCAACTCCATATACAATGCCACGTAGCCATCGGGAAAGGTCACAGCCAACATTTATATGGCATTTCAAAGTTTGCAGAGTTTTACAGTCATTGGCTTATTTTATCTTCATAACAACCCTGGGATGATTAATGATTAATTAGTGTTTATAACAATTATATTAATCCCATTAATAATTGAGATATGGAGCTGCAGAAATACTGGCAACTTACTTGAGCTGCTGAATCTCCATTGAGCCTCACAGGAATATTTCATGTGGGTGATACTACAGATAGGGAAACTGAGGCTCAGAGGAATGAATTGGTTTGCTCAAGCTCACATAGATAGCTAGCAAGTATTCGATGTGAGAGTTTAAGTTCCAAGCCTGGTGCTCTCTTCATGGTACCAGTCCTGATTCATTTGTAACCTGGGGAAGGGCGCCTCTGAATCCCACGACTCCCATCTGTGAGCCAGTCAACAAGCATTTATTAAGGGCTTACTAGAGCTGGCAGCCAAGAGTCCAAAGAAAGGAAAAGCTTGCCCTCAAGGAGCTCATAGTCCAGGGACAGGGACAACATACGGATAAAGCAGGGCATAATGCTTATCTGGTATAAATGGGAGGCAATCTCAGAGGGAAGGCACGAGCAGTTAGGGGAGCAGAAAAAGCCTCCTGCAGAAGGTGGGATTTGAGCTGAGCCTTGGCAGAAGCCAGGAGGTGTGGAGGAGGAGGGAGGGCTTGTGAGGCAGCGGACACAGCTAGTGCATGTGTGCAAAGACGGGGAGTGAAGCGTCGGGTTTGAGGAACGCCACGTAAACCAATGTAGCTGGACAGCCGAGAGTTTAGAGGGGAGTGAGACGTGAGAAGACTGGAAAGGCAGGAAGGGGCCACGTTGTGAAGAGTTTCCAATGTCAAACACAGGATTTTATTTTTTTATCTTGGAGACAACAGGCCGTCTGGGTTTTATCGAGTAGGAGAGGCGACACGGCCACATCTTTGTTTTAGGAAAATCACTTTAGTGGCTGAATGGAGGGTGGGCGACAGCAGGGAGAGACTTGAGGCAGGCAGATCCACCTGTGGCTACTATGATAGTCCAGGCGTTGGATGGCAAGGGTCTGTACCAGGGTGGGGGCAATGTCAGAGCAGGAGATTAATGTGAGAGATATTGTGAATGTAGAAACGGCAAGATCTGACAACAAATTGGATATGGGGGAAGAATGAGGGTGAGGAGTGAGGAAGATACTGAGGTTGTGAGCCTTGGTGACTAGGAGAATGGAGGTACCCTTGACAGTGATTGGGCAGCTTGGATTTGGAGGGATGAGAATGAGTTCAGTTTGGGACATGTTGTTTGAGATGACTGAGACACCCAGTTTGAAATGTGTAATAGACAGTTGCTGACATGGAGCTCAGGAGAGAGACTAGGGCTGAATTTGTAGATCTGGGAAGCCTTTGCAGAGATGATCATTGAAATCACAGGAATGGATGACCAAGGGAGATTATTCTAGAAGGAGAAGAAGATTATCCAGTGTAGAGCCCCAATGTTGGTGGGAATGACCTGGATGAAGATCCAGCAGAGGAGATGGAGAAGGAGCAGTCTCCCAGGTTGGAGGGACCTCAGGGGCTACCAAGGCGAATCCAGATTTGAATGTGATCCTTTCTATGAAGCCAGCCTTTGCTTAAAGAATTTCTGTTGGGAGGAGAGGAAGGAAGATTCATTAAATTCTAAGGCAACCTGTTCAGTGTTCAGTCATAAAGCAGGCAGGAGAAGAAAGTGACAAGTCACTCCAGTTTCTTTGCCTTGAAAACCCCAAACAGGGTAATGAAGAGTTGAACATGACTGAAATGGTTAAACAAGAATGAGAATGAAGAAGATGATGATGATGATGACGACGACGACAACGACGGCTACTACTAGTATAAAAGGTCATTAGGTAGCACATGGCATGATTAGAATTGGAAGGCAGGCCCTCTGATTGCACTTAGGGCTGTCCCCATTGTGCCACATTGCTTCCAGCTTTGCCCACCAGTCTTTGGTCTGGTGTATTGGATTTAGCTCTGTCTGGAGTTTATGGGGAGCAGCTTGCCTCTCCTGCTTCCAGCTCTTCCACCATTTTCCCTTTGCCTCCATTCACGTGGCTTCCAAGAACAATAACGTATTTTGGGGGAGGGGTCCTGACCTGTGACTTAATTAGTGTAGAGGGGATGCCCAGTATGGATGGGAACTTCCTTCACCAAAGCAGATGCAGGTCAGCCTGGCTTGCACCTCACACCTTTAAAGAGCTGCCTTGGGCACTGAGAGGTTAAGTGGTTTCCCTGGAGTCACACAGCTAATAATGATAGCTAACATTTATGTTGCACTTGCTGTATGCCTGACACTGGGTTATGTGCTTTATAATTATTATCTCATTTGATCCTCACCACAACCCTGGGAGGGAGGTGCTATTATTATCCACATTGTACCTGTGGGGAAACTGAGGCAAATAGTGGGTAAGTGATTTGTCCAGGATCACACAGCTAGTAGAGGTCTGAGGCTGGATTTAAACCCAGGTCCTCCTGACTCCATACTGGATACTCTACTTTCTGCAGCGCCTGGCTGTCCACCATGTGTCCAAGGTGAGACTTACAGACTCTGCCGCTGTCTACTGTGCCATCATAATTATGACTCTGATTTATATGGTGCTTTAAGGCTTGCCAAGTGTTTTCTATTGTCTCATTTGTGAAATGGACATAACAACAGTATCCACCCTCCAGGACTGTTGTGAGGATTAAATGAGAAATATTTGTAAAGTGCCTAGTACAGTGCCTGGCACAGAGTAAGTCATAATCACTATCACCATCTTCATCATCATCACCATCATCACTATCACCTGACCCTCCTTTTGTTCACTTCCATTGTCTCTAAACTTGTCCCAAATAGCCCAGGGGACACTGATTTGATCCTCATAACAATCCTGTGAAGTAGGTGCTATTATTCTCCCCATTCACAGATGAAGAGACTGAGGTGAAAAAAAAGATGAATTGACCTGTCCAGGATCACATAGTTGGTATTGATTGGATTGGTATCCGGGTTTCCTGACTCCAAGCCCAGGGCTCTAGAGAAAAGTCCTCTGATGGGGTCTAATTTTGTTTCCTTCTGCTTATCAGGGGGTCTGGCAGCAGTGATCTATACAGACACCTTACAGACTGGGATCATGCTGGTGGGGTCCTTCATCCTGACAGGATTTGGTAAGTGAGACTGGAGAAGGTTGGGGAGAGGAGGGAAATCCTGAAAACCTTGGCCACCTCTGAATTGGGATTTGGATGTGGGGACAGACTGGAGGTGGAGTAGGGTAGGGTGGACTGGGGGACTAATGATCTTGTGGGTGTGATCCCTGGGCAGGCTACTTGTCCCCCAGGGACACAAAGAGAGTGAGGTGGTGGATGGGGCTGGTTCAGTGTTCCCTTCTCAGAAGAAAACAAAGAACCCCCAGAAGTATACATCCTTTCAAATGACGAGAAGGAAGACAAGCTCCTATTTTATATATAAAACTGAGTAATTAGTTATGTAGGAACAGAGGACACATTTTCTCACGAGTGAAGCTTGTGTCATCAGGGATCAGTATGGGACTCTTCCAGAAAGCAGCCTAGATTTTCCTGCTGTCAAAATCTCAGTTGGAAAGGTGCTCCTAAGTCATCTTGTCCAACTGGGTCCTGACCAAGGTTCCACCTCCACAGAATAAGTGGTCATCCAGGTTTACTGGAAGAATTCCAGCAAAGGGGAAACTTAGCACATCGTAAGATGGTCCATTCCACTTTCCAACAGTGTTTTAAGTGCTAAGACATTTTTCTTTAAATCAAGCCTGAATCTGCCTCCCCAAATTCTACCCACTGATCTTGGTTCTCCCCTGCGAGTCCAAGAAGAATAAGTCAAAGCCTTTTTTCCCCACGATAATGTCACTTGTCAGTTTCTTCCATGAGTTTTACTTTCAGCAGTGTAAATATCCCAATTTCCTATGACCTGGGCTCTCATGGTATGGTTCCCCAACCCTCTCCCTCGTCCTCGTTGTCCATCCCTGGGATGCTTTCCAGCTAATCAAAGTCTTTCCTAAATGTGGGCACCCAGAGCTAAATACATACTCCAGTTGGGGACTGAGCAGGGCACAGTTCCCTCAGCTGTCTTTCTTGCTGTAGCTTAAGTTACCTTGTTACATGGGTGATGTGACTTCCCCATCTTGTGTGAATTTGATTTGATTCGATATTCACTCTTAGACAATTTCTTTGGTGTGAATGTGTGTGTGTGTGTTAATGTGCACACACTCCCAGAGGCGGGGAAAAGGTAGAGAAGTGGGTGTGTCTGGTTGTGGAGTCCAGCAGGCTAGGGAAACCCCTTCCACTAAGACAGATTGTAGTGCTATCTATGATCCAGTCAATAAGAACTAGGAAATTCGCCAGAAGTGAAGTCACTTGACTTACCCAAGGCCACACAGCTAGTAAGGGTTTGAAGTGGGTTTTGAATTCAGGTTTTGATCACTGTCCTTTCTGCTATGCTGAGGAGGGATATTTTAAAAACAATGTACAACTTCATGTTTATACAGCGCTTTGCAGTGAACAAACTGCCTTTTGTGAGATGCTTAATGAGACATGGAATGAATGAATAATTTGATTTGATTCTCAAAGGAGGCCTGAGTGGTGGGTAGGGAGGGGTTTCATTAGGTCCCTCTTATAAATAAGTCTTGCCTAGGATCACCCAGGCGTTTGTGGTAGAGAGAGAAACCTCCTGACCTCCACCTAGTCTGATCTTTTTCTTTTCCTCACAAGAGACCTACAGATCTTTGTCAGAGCTAGAAGGGGATCTAAAAGAGAATCTAGTCCAATTCCCCCTAATTTTACAGATGGGGAAACTGAGGCCCAGTGAAGGCTGAGAAATTACCCATCCAGGACTGGAGCTCGTGTTTCCTATCAGTTAGCTTATTAGCTGTGTTTCTTCCAAGGTTCCCTTTCCCGTTGGGTATTCCTTGGATATTAATAGATTGCCATGGGTGGGAGCTGCCTCTCACCAGTGTTGTGATGTTTTATTTTTAAGCCTTTTATGAAGTTGGAGGCTATAATGCCTTCATGGAGAACTACATGAAAGCCATTCCAAGCAAAATATCTGATGGGAACATCACTGCCAAACCCGAGTGCTACACCCCGAGGGCAGATTCCTTTCATCTGTTCCGTGATCCCATAACTGGGGACCTCCCCTGGCCAGGTCTTATCTTTGGCCTCTCCATCCTCGCCCTGTGGTATTGGTGTACCGACCAGGTAAGAGACTCCACTGAGTGAGTGAGTGTGAGTGTGTGTCTGTGAATGTGTGCATTTGAGAGTATGTGTGTGTGTGTGTGTGCCTGCATGCGTGTGTGTGCCTGCATGTGTGTGTATGTGTGTTTCCTATTGCCCACCCAAAGGGTCTGTTGGGGATCTCTAACCACACTTGGCACTGGACCCCTTCCCAAGAGTCCTACAATGGCCCTGAAATGCATGAAGGAAAGTCAGGGGTTCTGTCCTACTTTCTTTCCATGGTGGACCATAACCAGGCCACAAGATTTAGGTCTAAAAGGGATGTCGAGGTCATTGATTCCAACTCTCATTTTCCAGATGAGGAAGTTGAGGCTGAATGGGGGCAGATGATTTACCCAGGGTCCCACAGCAAGAGGTTGAGGCAGGATTTGAACCCTAGATCTTGCTGACTGCAAGTCCAGGGCCCTGTCCCCTTGAGCCTGTTCTTGCTGACTGGGAGGCTGGCTCCCCAGCACGGCAGGGTGCCTCTCACCCTTGTCCTCATACTCCTAACATGTATGTTCTGTTAGTCTTTTCTTTTAGCCAAAATGAAAATAGCTCGAATTGTTACAGTTTCAGATGCAATGTTATTTCAATTGTTTATTAATTTTTGTGAGAATGCCAAGTTTATAATGGGAAAACCAAATCATTAAAACTATGATTTTAATCAGCTAAGGGGGTATATGATATAATCTAGTAGTCCTCAAACTTTTTGGTCTCTGAACCCCATCATAGTTCAGAAAATTTATCGAGCCCCTCCAAGAACTTTGTTTTACGTGGGTTATATATCTATCAACATGTACCATACTAGGAATTAAAACATCTTAGTATTACTATAAGAATAGTTTTGGCCCCAAGTATCTCCCCTTAAAAGTGTCTCAGGGATGTCCAGGGGTCCCCAGACCACACTTTGAGAACCACTGGTTTAATAAGTAGGGTCCTAGGTTTGGAGTCAGGAAGACCAGAGTTCAATTCTGCTTCAGTCTCTTACTACCTGGTGACCCTGGGCAAGTCACTTCATGTCCTTGGGCCCCTGGATAATGAGGGGGTTCTGAGGTTCCTTCTAGCTCTGGAGCTAGACTCCCAAGATCTCATAGAACAGAGCCAAGAGCTGCAATTAATCAATTCATAAGCATTTCCTTATCTAAGGCAGGTGCTAGAGATGGAAACAAACTAGTCCCTGCCCTCAGGGAGCTTCTGTTCTGAGATAGATAATATGTATCTACGTGGGTAAGTACAAGGTACATAACCTATGGAGTCAGTTCATCAGCAAACATGTCAGGTGGTGTCTACCTAGAATCCCTGTCCTGAGTTTCTTTCTCCCCACTCCAGCCCATTCTCTGCTCAGCTGTGAAATGAAAGCCCCTAAAGTGCCAGGCTGAGCATGTCAATAACCTTCAGTGTCTCCCTATGACCTCCAGGACCAAACTTGGGGTCCTCTGTTTGGCATTCAAGGCCTTTCATAACCTGCCACCTGCCCCCAACTTTCTAGTCTTCATATGCCTTACACTCCCTTCACCTACATACTCTTTGATCCGTGAATATCTCTCTTGAACAAGTCCCTTCATCTCCCAACTCCAGGCATTTTTCCTAGCTGTGCCCCCTGCTTGGAATGCTCTTCCTCCTCCTGCCTTTCCTGGCTTCCTTCAACTTCCTACTAAAATCCTGCCTCTTATCAGAAGTCTTTCTGGCTCCTGTAAAGGGCAATGCCTTCCCTTTGGGGATTATTTCCCATTTCCCTATTCTTATCTTGCTTATCCATAGTAATTTTCATGTTGTTTCCAAAACTCCTTGTTTTTTTTAAATTTTTTTCTTGTATCCCTGAATCTTATCACACAGTAGGTACTTACTTAATGTTTATTGACTAGAGTTGACTTCACAGAGAGCCTGGCATAATAAATAGAGAGCCAATCTCTACCTCAGGAAGATAGAGATGCCAAAACTGCCAAGGACTGGGCACATTTCAGGGCTCCAGGGCAGGGGCAGAATTGTGTTGACAGAAGGGGATTCCCCATGTCACTTCTTACTTTGTGCCAGGTCTTGGGTTATAAAGACCAAAAAATTGAAAAATGCCCTGCCCACAAGAAGCTTCCATTCTTAACAGGAGAGACCAATACAGATGTAGGCATTCGCAAGAGAGATACAACATAGTTAGCACTGTTTGCTTATACGTCAAATGGCCTGAAATGTAGGGCAGATGAGCACCCATGGGGGGAATGGAAGAAGCTTCTGGTGGTCCTACATAAAATAATTCTTTGTGCTCAGCTCAATCATTTTTTCTCTACTGCTGAGAGGCTATCAGTCCATCTCCTTCTTAACGGAGGTCCTCAAGGGTTCCAGCTAAGGAGGTGGCAGGCAGAGCAGGGCTGGGGTCCCTGGGCTGTGCCCCTCATTCTCCATGTTTTCCTGGCAGGTCATTGTGCAGCGGTGCCTCTCAGCCAAGAGCATGTCCCACGTGAAGGCCGGCTGCATAATGTGCGGTTATCTGAAGCTGCTGCCCATGTTTCTTATGGTGATGCCTGGTATGATCAGTCGGATACTCTACACAGGTACCCAGCTCCTGAAACCCCACATCCACCTGCATGGAATCCTGGCCATTTCTCAGCAGCTTCTTCTATCCCCTCCTTTCTTACCTTGGCTGTGAAGTGAGGTTGGCCTGGCCCCCAACTTGGGCATTATTTGTTTGTCAAGAGCCTGGACTGTTCCTGTCTCCCCTCTCCAATCCATCATTTGCCACCCCCTGGAAACTTGACCTTATGGGGGGATGTGACATATGCCCATGATAAGACTGATGCAGGGAGGGGATTTGGTGGGGGTCCAGGAAGAAGGAAGGAAGCCAGAGCCCTGTGAGATGTTCCAGGAGGGAGTGATCACTTGGAAGTGGGAGGGAAGGGGTCAAAGGAACCTGTCTGCTTGGAGGGGCTGGCATCTGTGGTGGCCCTGGAATCCAATGCAGTCCAGCTTTAGTCAACAAACTAGTGATTTTTGAAAATGCTTATTGCTCTTTTGTTTTCAAAGCAAATTAAATTTGCAAAAAATTTAATTTTCAATGATCTCTTTTCTCCATCCCCTATGAGGGCACGTTTACTCATGTGAATGCAAGGTTTTGAGGTACAAAGACAAAGATGAATCGGTCCCTGTCCTCAACGGGTGACTGGACTAGACCAACCAACCAACCAACAAGCATTGATTAATCACATGCTGTGTGCCAGGCTCATTGCCGAGTGCAGGGGATACAAGGACACAAAGGAATCAGCTTTGTTACTCAAGCTACTTGATTCTGCTGGGAGCCAAGAACATACACTGACGTGTATATACAACACTGCACGAGATCAGTACAGACCAGTTTTAGAAGGGAGAGAATGCTAACATCTGTGCAGAGGAGGAAAGGCTCCTGTAGGAAGGGGTACCTGTGTGGAAGCCAAGCATTTTGTGAAGTGGAAGTGATGGCATTCTAGGAGTGGGGAACACGCTGTGCAAAGTCACAGAGGTGGGAGATGAGAATGTTGTGTAGAGGATATGGGTAGCCAGGCAATTTGACAGGGACAGAGAGGGTGACTGACAGGAAATAATATGAGATAGGATTAGGAAGAGAGGTGGGAGCCATACTGGAGAGGATTCTGAAGGAAGAGAGGGGACTTCTGCAGATGGAAATGACAGGCGTGGGATGGAAACTTCAGGGGATAGAGGAGGCGGGGAGGGGGATACCCCCCCCCCTCATTAGACCATCATCTCCTTGAGGTCAGGGACTTTGTTATTTTTCATCCGTGCATCTCTAGTCCTTTACATGTAGCAATGTTTGTTGAATGAGCTTCTGAATTGTGCCTCTCAGGAGAAATGAGACAATCGTCCCCATAGCAAAGAGGTGTAGGACATCTCCAACTCCACCTCCAAGCCTTCCCCTCCCTCTGCCTCTGCCCAGGAGCTATTTTTGCCCTCATCCAGGGTTTGGGATGGGGCTGGAGCAACAGGATGTGGGCATAGGGTGACTGTATCTTTGAGGAAGATCTAGGGTGATTATGGGAGCTTGGGAATGCCAGGCAAAGGGATTGGTTGGATGTTGGTGTGGGGAACCAAGGCAGGTTTCTGAATAGGGGAGTGATGTGATGATGGTAGGCATTTGAGGAGGTCCCAGTGGGGCAACAGTCCCAGGTTCAAATCCTCATCCCTTCCATGCTCCTTCTCTTTCCAGATAAGGTTGCCTGTGTCCTTCCCTCAGAGTGTGAAGCCCAATGTGGGACCAAAGTGGGCTGTACCAACATTGCCTTCCCAACCCTGGTGGTGGAACTCATGCCAAATGGTAAGGACCTGGTTTGTCTGGAAGGCCGGTTCTGGGAGATTGGGTGGCAGGGGGATCTTGGGAAGGAAGGGGCTGTTTAAGGGACTTGGTCCACAGAGATTTTCCATGGGGACATTTGCATTTGGTAATGACCACCAGGGCCAAGAAAGTCCATCATCAGTTTTCTAGTCCAATTACCTCATTTTACAGATGAGGGAACAAGACCCAGGGTTTAACTGATTTGCCCAAGGTCATATAGAGAGCAAGAAGGCTCATAGGGTCAATGCTTCAGAGTTGGAAGGGGCCTCAGGGACCATCTGATCCAATGCATACCCATATAGAAGGGATGCCTGGTGACAAAATGTTATTTCCTCTCTGCTTGAATATCTCTAAGGAGGGTGAGCTCACTACCTTTGCTGACAGCCCTGCCACTTTGGGGCAGCTCTCATGGATCACAATGTTTTTCCCTGACATCAAGCCCGAATTGGCTTCTGTGATACTTCCTGGTTCTGCTTCCTGGGGCCAAATGCAACAAATGTAGCCCCTCTTCCACATCAGGCCCTTCAGGTGCTGGTACACAGCTCTCACATCTCCCCCAGACTCTTTTCTTCTCCAGGCTAAATACTCCCAGTTCCTTGGTCTCAAGCCCCTTCCGCAGCCTAGCTTATTCACATCCTTAACTGTGTCACCCAGAGCTGAACACAATATTTCAGATGAGATGTGATCAGGGCCTGTCACCTCTCTGTTCCTGGAACCTTGGCCTCTCTGAGTGAAAACCAAGATCCCTTTACTTTTTTCTCTTTTCTTTTTTGTCTCTGCCTAATTCTGCTGATTCATATTGAGCTTTCAGTCCCCCTAAGACCTCGAGATCTTCTTCAGGCATGCTGCTATTTAACCTTGCCTCTCCCATCTTGTGCTCAAGGAAGGCTCAGGATGGGGAAAGGACTTAATCAAGGTTATATGGGGAGCTATTGACTCCACATACTGACTTGGAGTATTTTTCCTCGTCTTTGGAGGGAAGGAAGAATGTGGAGTTTTTCCATGGAGATGGAATTCATAACCTTAGGCAAAACAATATAAACCAACAATAATCAGAGGTAATCATTAATCACCTCAGAGACTGGGGCAGCCTGTCGATTAAGCTCTATTATTAACAAAAGGTTGAAGTAGCTGTTTGCATCCCAGCTGGGGCTATGGTGACCTCCGTGTAGGGCAGTTGCTGCCCATCGGTCAAGGACGTAAGTGATGGCATTGGAATGGGTGCCTGAATGGTTACTGGAATGTTTCAGTATGAGGCAGTGGAGTATAGCAGAAAGAACACTGGTACTGGAGTCAAGTCATTACTTATCTGTGTGACCTTGGGTGAGGTCCTGCCCATCTTTGGCCTCAGTTTCCTTGTCTGTAAAATGTAGGGGTTGGACTTTTTCCGTCTTTGTGGTCCCTTCTATGATCTAATGAGGCTGATGTCAGTGGTGGGACAGTGGGAGGGCCAGGGAGGAGGAGAGAAAGTACACCCCTCGGTGGTGCTGTTGGCTCCCTCTGAAGTTTCTTACCCTGGGAAAAGTGCCTGCACTGGGGTTACAACTGCCTCTATGTTAGAGCTAAGATTTGAACACATGGTGTCTGATTCTAGATACAGGGCTCTTTTCACATACGGTGGGTTAACCTGAATTGATGGAAGGTGTTAAACTCTCCTCTCTTTCCCCTTCCCAAGTTCCACCCTATCAGATTAGAACAGGAATTGATAACCCCTACTGCTGACCTCACAAAACTTTCTTGCATGCCCTGGGTCCCCTATATTGCCTCAATCATCATAGGTGGCTCACCCACACTTGTAGATAACCTGAATCCATAACCTTATTTTAACCTCATCCATCCTCCTAAGGTGGGCAGGGCAAGTTTTACCATCTCTATTTTATTTTATTTTATTAAATTAACTTTTGTTTATTTTTAGTTTACATTATTTATTTCCACAAAATTTTGAGTTACAAGTTTTCTCCCTGTCTTTCCCCTACCCACCACCCCAAAACAGCGATCCCACTGTATACCCCCTCCCCCAATCTGCTCTCTCCTATATCCTCCCCCATCACCCTTCTGACTTTCCAGTAGGGCAAGATGGATCTCCCTACTCCTGTGCCTGTACAACCCATTTCCCAGTTGCATGTAAATAATAATAATAATAATAATAATACATATTTTAACATTTGATTTTATAACTTTAAACTCCAGATTCTATCCCTTCCTCCCCCGTCACCCACTGAAGACAGACACTGGAAAGACAAGCAATTCAATACAGGCTGCACATGTGTAGTTACCAGAACATCTTCACAATGGACATATTGTGAAAGACTGGCTATATTTCCCTTCTTCCACTTGTTCCATTCTCTACTTTGTCTCTGTTGCTTTACAGAAGTGTGTGCTTCTAACAACTTTCCCTCCCAACCTTCCCCCCCTTCCATCATACCCCTCTAATCCCCTTCCCTCCTACTCTCCTGTAGGGCAAGATACCCAATTTAGATTGTATGTCATTTCTTCCCTAAGCCAAATTCAATGAGAGTAAGGTTGACCCATTCCCTTTTGCCTTCCTGTTCTTCCCCTCCATTGTAACAGTTATCTCTTGCCTCTTCTACGTGAGATGATTATCCCCATTCTGTCTCTCCCTGTCTCCTCTCATTCTAATCCTCTCCCACCTCAGAATTTCACCTTTTAAAATATCATCCCTTCCTATTCAATTGATCCTGTGCCCTCTGTCTGTGTATACATATATACACATACTCCCATATGTATTCATATGCATATATACCCTCCCATATAGACATATGTGTATGTATACATATATATGTGTATGTATACGTATATGTGTATACATACACACACACATTTATATTCCCTTTACCTATCCTCATATTGAGAAAAGTTTCATAAGTTACACTTAGTGTTTTTCCATGTTGGCATGTAAATAGTTCAACTTTGATAAGTTTCTTATGATTTCTTTTCCATGTTTACCTTCTCATGCTTCTTGTATTTGAGTGTCAAATTTTCTATTCCATTCTGTTTTTTTCCTCAAGAATGCTTGAAAGTCCTCCACCTCATTGAATGGTGATATTTTCCCCTGAACCATTATAGTCAGTTTTGCTGGGTAGGTGATTCTTAGTTTTAATCCTAGCTCCCTTGATCTCCAGAATATCATATTCTAGGCCCTTGGATCCCTTAATGTAGAAGCTGCTAGATCCTGGGTTATCCTGATTGTGTTTCCACAGTATTCAAATTGTTTCTTCTTGGCAGCTTGTAATATTTTCTCCT
>CM053580.1:584212324-584247789 GCA_028627135.1 Pseudochirops cupreus
AAAGGGTATGCAATTATTTTTAGCCCTTTGGGCATAGTTCCAGATTGCTCTCCAGAATGTTTGTATCAATTCACAACTCCACCAACAATGCATTAGTGTTCCAATTTTTCCACATCCTCTCCAGCATTTGTCATTTTCCTGGTGAAGGTCAATTTCAAGGAGCTCCTCAGACACCAGGTGTGTATCCTCAATTCATTAACCTCAAGTAGTGATTCCCTTTGAGATCTCTTTCCCACAACATGAGGAAAAAAAAGTTTTTTGACTCACCTTAGTATTCGTCCCAAGTCATGATTTATTCAAGGCTTCAGGGTGGGGAGCAAGAGAAAAACAGAATTCCAGGGATCCATGGTATCTTCCCGGGATTATCTCTCAATAGACTATCAGCTCCTTAAATGACCAATATTCAGTGATGGCTTACAGTTCAGCTCTTCTTGTAGACTTAGGCTGGCTCAGCTTGAAGAATGATGAACTGGGGAGTTTGCACAGTGGGGTAGCAATGGCTACATCAGTGGAAATGAGAAAAGAACATTCTTCACGGTACTGGCTTACCATAGATGTTTAATAAATGCTTGCTGATTGATTCATTCTTGGAATCCACTAGGCAGAAGGTAGAATACCATTCATCTGATTTATAAACATTTATCAAAATTTTAAATATTTGGTATATTTCCCTGCAAATTTTAAAATATGAATTTCCATATAATGAAGTCTGTTTGTGTTTCACAAGTGGGACCAGGAAAAGACTTATTGGATCACTTAATTATTCTCACAGAATAGTGTAATCAGTATTTTACAACGAATTCCTTAGATTATTTTGTGAATGTTCTTCTGTCTAGCATTCAGTTATTACTGGCATATGTATGAGAGGGGTATTCCTTTCCATAACAGTACTTGCTTTACAGTAGCAGGAGAAGTGAGCTCACACATAAGGTGGTAGTGGTGGTGATGTATTTGCAACCATGACTTCCTCTGCCTTTTTCCTAAAGGGGCAGAGCTGGTAAAGCAACTGAGGATGTAATGTCTGGATTTGCCACCAAATGGTGGTCAAAGCTTGAGTTGCTTCAGTTCCCTTCAGTTCAGTTTTCATAAGTGCAAAGGAGATAATGTACTCACAGTCCTGAGTTCCCCTTTTAGTCTTGTACATGCACATATAGGATTTGCCTGAGTCCTGCAGACCTCAGTGCCTCATGCCATATTTTGTCTCCATTAGTCTAAGGGTGTGAAGATTCCCAAAAGTCAATCATAATTCATCACAATGGCTCAGCCCTCATCCCATTTTATAGTCTTATTTCTTTCTCAACTTCTGGTGCAACAGAAAGCTGTCTAAATAGTAATGCAGTGCCATGCTCTGAGGCACTTATCTACTATATCTCCTTGGGTTTCTAGTAATAGACCGAGAAGATCAGACAGGATTTCTTTCTAGTAATTTGGTTCACAATCTCCCACTCTATACCTCTCTTCAAAACTATTAGTTGCAAATGAATTCAATTTTCTATTAATTCTAACAGCACTTTGGCTTGTTCTTCATAAGCAGTCTTCACTGATTATGTCATATCCCTGCTAGTTTTAAGTAGCTTTTAGAAAGGAGTATTTACTTAGGTGATGCAGTAGAAGCAGTTAGCACAAAACACCTCCTTTTGCTAAATTTGTGACAGATGCTCCCATCTGTATATACAGAGTCCAAGGGGAAGTGGGTTCAAGAAAGCACATATGGGAAAAGCATAACTCACAGCTCCTGGTTGCTAAAAGCAATTTTTCTCCTTTTTGTAAGGATGTTCAAGAAATTTTCCTCTGTCATGGTGTAACTCCTTTTCTGCGCTCCTTGTGGAGCCATGAGCAGGTCTCCCCTCATCATATCCAAGTGCTGTTGTCCTAAGGAGATGATTCCATGAAGCTGATAGGACATCCCAATCTCTGGAATAATGCTCGCTCTTAATTAGGTTTATAGTAGTCCCTGAGAATGTCACATGGTTCCTGTGAAATGTCATTCCAGCTCCTAGGACTTTTCAAATTTCACCTATCATGTTTCATTGAGATTTATGCTCACCTGTTGAGATATCAGGACATCTAATCATTTGCTTGAAGTGAGCTGGGGTTGCTTGATTGATTTACACAATTTTGTCTCACCTTTACAATATATTGCAGCAAATTTGACTTAATGTAAAAAAAGAGTGTAAGATAAAATGTAAATTAGAAATCCCAAGGAACTGACAATCCATTGTTCCCATTGTGGTCCAAAATCTCAACATTCCAGACAACTCACTGTTGCTAGTAAAAACAAAGTCAACATATGCTGTAAACTCCTTTGAGCATTGATATCTGGTCACTCCTAGTAAGGTACCACATCCCAATTCCCCAGCCATTCTCTGGGTTTTGTTATTTTCTTGACATGCTCAAAGACCATACAGTGAAAGGATAACACCTTAAGCATTTTGGTACCAAAACTAAAGGGTATGTGGTAGTCTCCACATAGATTTTACTGCCTCAGAAACTTCAGTCATGGAAGCACAAAACAGAACTTTATTGATTGAATATGAGAGGAGAGAGGGAAGAGTTGAGGATGACTCCTAAGTTGGGAACCTGACTGAGTGGGAGGGTGGTGGTACTTTCAATATTGTTTCAGGAACTTACTATGTGACCTTGCATAAGTCTTTTGCCTTCTCTGGACTTTAGTTTCTTCATCTGCAAAACAAGTGGTTCAGGCTCAAAAACCTCTAAAGTCCCTTCTAATTCTAAATCTGTTGTTCTGTAATCCATGATTGCTTTGTTGTATCCCATACTTTGCTCTCCCCTCTTCTAAAGTCTTCCCTCATTTAGCTCAATAGAATGAGAAACAGGACTTCTGGGAGCCAAGATGGTGGAGTAAGCAGTAAGTTACTCTCACTTTCCTTTACTGACCTTGAAAAACCCAAAAAATGCCACCCTAGGAAAAATCTGAAACAGTGGAGCCAACAGAAAGATGGGGTGCAGGAGTTTTTTTTTTTAACTCAGGAGGCAAGGGGGATTAACAGGAAAGGTCTGTCTTGCTGTGGCTGAAGGGAACCAGTACAGAATGGGAGGTGTCCAGGCAAGCCCACACTAGCCCCACTTTAGCAAACCAGCAGGAGATCCTGAGCCCCAGGGTATTGAAGGCAGAAAATGCCAACTCCAGGACTCCCCACATGCCTTCACACAGCCAAGGGAACTGGCAGACACCAGGGCAGAGAACAACCACTTGCACCCCAGACAGGTGTTCACCAGTGGCTGAACCTGCCCATGCTCTAGTGCAGCCCTCAGGGAGTAGGAGACCTCCAGTGGTCAGACCACCCCTCCTCCACACCTCATACTTTGAACTTCAGTGTAATGCAGAAAGACTTCACCTGGCCTTGGCACACACCAACCAGCTCCAGGTCAGCACTATAGCATTATATAGCTTCAAGCTGCCAGAACCAGAGGTCCCAGCACACAAAACTAGTAACCAGGTCCCTACCCCCAGAACAAGAAACATGGGACAGAGCCCCTCTTGTCCCAGAAGTAGAGATCCACTTTAAAAGCCAGGAAAAAGGCAAACACAATGAGCAAAAAGCAACTTAGAAAAGCAAAGACCTTAGATTCTTACTATGGGGACAGGGAAGATCAGAATAAAAATTCAGAAGAGGGCAACATTATCACTATACCCACATCTGAAATCTCAAAGGGGAATATGAACTGGTTTCAAGTCCAAAGAGCCTTCTTGGATGAGCTCAAGAAGGATTTTAAAGTCAAATTAGAGAGGTAGAAGCAAAATCAAACAATTTCTTTAAAAATACAATTGAGAAAATGGAAAAAAATTCACTGAAGAAAACAGCTCCTTAAGAAGTAAAATTGGCCAAATGGAAAAGGAGACACAAAAGCTAACTGAAGAAAACAATTTGTTAAAAACTAGAATTGGGCAAGCAGAAGCTAATGACTCTATGAGGAGTCAAGAATCAGTCAAACAAAATTTTAAAAAATGGAAAAATATAGAAGAAAATGTAAAATACTTCACTGGAAAAACAACTGACCTGGAAAATAGATCCAGGAGAGATAACTTAAGAATTATTAGTCTACCAGAAAGCCATGATGAAGAAAAGAGGGGAATAGAGAAGGGATATTTTCCAAGCAATCATGAAGGAAAACTGACCCGAGGTCCTAGAATCAGAATGTAAAATAGTCATCAAAAGAATCCACCAATCACCTCTTGAAAGAGATCCCACACTGAAAATGCCGAGGAATATTGTAGCCAAATCCCAGAATTATCAAATCAAGGGGAAAATACTGCAAGCAGCCAGAAAAAAACAATTCAAATATCATGGAACTATGGTCAGGATCATGCAGGATCTTGCAACTTCTACATTAAAAGATCAAAGGGCTTGAAATATGATATTCCACAAGGCAAAAAGAGCTTGGATTACAACCAAGGATCAACTACCCAGCAAAACTGAGCATGATCTTTCAGGCAAGGAGATGGACGTTCAATGAAATAGGGGACTTCCCGACCTTCCTGATGAAAATACTCAATGGAAAATTTGATCTTCAAATACAAGACTCAAGAGAGGCATAAAAAGGTAAACAGAAAAGAAGAGAAATCATGTTGTTCAATAAGGGCAAATTGTTTACATCCGTATGTGGGAAGATGATACTTAAAAATCTTGTGAATTGTGTTTTTATTAAGACATTTAAAGGGTGGAGTAGAATATATTATACTTCAACTGAAGTAAAAAAAAAAAGCAGGGGGTAGCAATACTAATCTCAAATAAAGCAAAAGCAAAAATAGATTTAATTATAAGAGATAAGGAAGGAAACTTTATCCTACTAAAAGGTTCCATAGACAATGAAGTAATACTGTTAGTAAACATACATGTACCAAGTGGCTTAGCATCCATATTCTTAGAGGAGAAGTTAAGGGAGTAACAGGAAGAAATTGACAGCAAAACTATACTAGTGGGGGGCCTCATCCTCTCCCTTTATGAATGTGACAAATCTAACCTCAAAATAAACAAGAAAGAAGTTAAAGAGATGAATAGAATTTTAGAAAAGGTAGATATAGTAGACCTCTGGAGAAAATGGAATGGAGATAGAAAGGGATATACCTTTCTCTCAGTGGCACATGGCACCTACACAAAAATTGACCATGTACTAAGGCATAAAAACCTCACAATCCAGTGCAGAAAGGCAGAAATATTAAATGCATGCTTTCCAGGTCATGATGCAATAAAAATTATATGTAATAAAGAGCCATGAAAAGACAGACTAAAAATTAAATGGAAACTAAACAATCTAATCCTAAAGAATGAGTGGGACAAACAACAACTCATAGAAACAATCAATAACTTCATTAATGAGAATGACAATGATGAGACAACATACCAAAACTTATGGGATGCAGTGAAAGTGGTTCTTAGGGGAAGTTTTATATCTCTGAATGCTTACAAGAATAAAATAGAAAAGGAGGAGATCAATGAATTGGGCATGCAAATGAAAAAGCTAGAAAAAGAACGAATTAAAAATCCTCAATTAAATACCAAATTAGTAATACTAAAAACTAAAGGAGAAACTAATAAAACTGAAATTAAGAAAACTATTGAACTAATAAATAAAACTAAGAGCTGGTTTTATTAAAAACAAAACCAATAAAATAGATAAACCTTTGCTTAATTTGATTTAAAAAAAGAAAGAAGAAAACCAAATGACCAATATCAAAAATGAAAAGGGTGAATTCACCACCAATGAAGAGGAAATTAAAACAAATTAGAAACTATTCTGCCCAACTGTATGCCAATACATTTGACAATCTTAGTGAAATGGATGAATATTTACTAAAATAAAAATTGTCCAGATTAACAGAAGAAGAAGTAAAATATTCAAATAACCTCATCTCAGAAAAAGAAATTGGACAAGCCATGAATGAACTCCCTAGGAAATCTCCAGGGTCAGATGGATTTACAAGCAAATTCTATCAAACATTTAAAGAACAATTAATTCCAATACTAATATAGACTATTTGGGAAAAATTGGCAAAGAAGATGGTCCTATAAAATTCTTTTTTGATACAAATAAGGGACTGATACCTAAACTGGGTAGAATCGAAACAGAGAAAGAAAATTACAGACCAATTTCACTAATGAATATAGATGAAAAAAATTTAAATAAGATATTAGCAAAAAGACTACAGCAACTTGTCACAAGAATAATACACTTTGATAAGGTAGGATTTATACTGGGAATGAAGGGCTGGTTCAATATTAGGTCAATTATCAGCATGATTGTTGTTGATAGATTGATCATATCAACAACAAAATTAACAGAAACCATGATTATCTCAATAGATGAAGAAAAAGCTTTTGACAAAATACAACACCCCTTCCTATTAAAAACACTAGAAAGCATAGGAATAAATGGAGTCCTCCTTAAAATGATAAGTAGCATCTACCTAAAACCATCAGAAAGCACTAAATGTAATAGGGATAAGCTAGATGCACTTCCAATATGACTGAGGGTGAAACAAGGATGTCCATTATCACCACTGTTATTCAATATGGTGCTAGAAACATTAGCTCTAGCAATAAGAGAAGAAAATAAAAATGGAAGGAATTAGAACAGGGAAAGAAGACACAAAGCTATCACTCTTTGCAGATGATGTGATGATGGACTTAGAGAATCCTAGAGAATCATGTAAAAAACTACTTGAAATAATAAGCAACTTAGGAAAGTTGCAAAATATAAAATAAACCCACACAAACCATTGACATTTCTATACATTACTAACAAAATCCAACGGCAAGAAATAGAAAAAGAAATTCCATTTAAAGTTACTGAAGACGTTTAAAAATATTTGGGAGTCTCCCTGCCAAAACAAACCCAGGAACTGTGTGAGCACAATTACAAAAAACTTTTCACACAAATAAATTCAGGTCTAAATAATTGGAAAAAACATCACTTGCTCATGAGTAGTTCAAGCTAATATAATAAAAGTGACAATTCTACCTAAATTAATTTGCTTATTAAGTTCCATGCCAATCAAACTAACAAAAATTATTTTATAGAACTAGAAAAAATAATAACAAAGTTCATCTGGAAGAACAAAAGGTTCAGAATATCAAGGGAATTAATGAAAAGAAATGCTAGGAAAGGTGGCCTAGCCATAACAGATCTTAAATTGTATTATAAAGCAGCAATCATCAAAACTACTTGGTGCTGGCTAAGAAATACAGGGATAGATCAATGGAATAGGTTAAGTACACAAGACACAGTAGTCAATTACTATAGTAAGAGACTGTTTGATAAACCCAAAGACCCCAGCTTCTGGGATAAGAACTCATTATTTGTCAAAAACTACTGGGAAAATTGGAAAATAGTATGGCAGAAACTGGGCATAGACCAATGTGTGACAATGTATACCAAAATAAAGTCCAAATTGGTACATGATTTAGATATACAAGCTGATACTATAAGCAAATTAGGGAAGCAAGGAATAGTTTATCTGTCAGATTTATGGAGAATGGAGGAATTTATGGCCAAACAAGAGATAGGGAACATTATGAAATGCAAAATGGATGATTTTGATTATGTTAAATTGAAAAGATTTTGCACAAACAAAGCCAATGTAATCAAGATTAGGAGGGGAGCAGAAAACTGAGAAAGAATTTTTACAAGCAGTGTCTCTGATAAAGGCCTCATTTCTAAAATATATGGAGAACTGAGTCAAATTTATAAGAATACAATTCATTCCCCAATTGATAAATGGTCAAAAGATATGAACAGACAGTTTTCAGAGGAAGAAATTAAGGTTATCTATATGGAAAAAATGCTCTAAATCACTATTGATTAGAGAAATGCAAATCAAAACAACTCTGAGGTATCACATCACAACTATCAGATTAGCTAATATGACAAAACAGGAAAATGATAAATGTTAGAGAAGATGTGGGAAAATTGGAACACTAATTCATTGTTGGTAGAGTTGTGAACTGATCCAGCAATTTGGAACTATGCCCAAAGGGCTATAAAAATGTGCATACCCTTTGACCCAGTGATATCACTTCTAGGGCTAAACCAAGAGATCATAAAAATGGGAAAAAGGCCCACATGTACAAAAATTTTTTTAGCAGCTCTTTTTGTCAAGGCCAAGAATTGTAAATTGAGGGGATTCTCATCAATTGGGGAGTGACTGAACAAGTTGTGGTTTATGAATGTAATGGAATACTATTGTGTTATAAGAATTGAGGAGAGACTTATATGAACTGATGCTGAGTGAAGTGAGCAGAACCAGGAGAACACTGTACACAGTAACAGCCTCAGAGTGTGATGACTGACTTTAATAGACTTAGCCTTTCTCAGCAATGCAAGGACCTAAAACAGTTCCAAAGAACTCATGATGGAAAATGCCAATCATATCCAGAGAAAGAGCTATGGGGTCTGAATGCAGATCAAAGCAGAATATTTTCTTTCATTTTCTTTTTTTCTTTCTCACGCTTCCTCCAATTCATTCAAATTCTTTTATACATCATGACTAATGTGAAAATATGTTTAATAGAAATGTATATGTAGAGTGGAGGACAGGGGAGAAAATTTAAAACTTATGGAAGTGAATGTTGAAAATTAAAATAAATTAACTTAAAAAAGAATGAAGTACAAGTAATCCCTACTTCCTCACATTTAATAATATGTTTGTGAAAACTTCTGCGCCACTGTAATAGTGATATTATGAGAAATAAGTTCCTCCTCCTTTCCTTTACCTCACTAAGGTGTTCCTTCCCCTCTCTCTTTACTTTTTTACATTCTTTCCTCTACTTGTGTCTCCATGTGCTCAGAAAGAGATATGCTAGGGAGAGGTGTAGGTTTTGAGAAAAGACCATGAATTATTCTGGACATGTTGAGCTTGAGGGATTGTCAGGATGGCCAAGTAGAGATGTTCAGGAAACAGTTGATGATGCTGAAGAGATGTGGACTGGGTACATTGATTTGGATGCCACTTGCATAGATGTGAATAGAGAGGGACAGACAGTGATTCATGAAAGACAGAGACACACACACAGAGGCACACAAAGACAAAGACATGCAAAAGGAGAAAGATTCTGGAGCCAGAATTTAAGGCATGTCTGAGGGATAGAGCTCTGGGGTTCTTTGGGGGAAGGCTAGGAATGATGATAAAGGAGACTTTGAAGGAGCTGTCAGGGAGAAAAGGACCAGGAGAAGGAAGTATTACAGAAACCAAGGCAGGAAGGAAATGGTTATCTGTGTCAGACATAGCAGAGATCAAAAGCGATGAGGGCTGAGGAAAGAGCATTGTAAATTTCACAATTAAGAAATTATTGGCAACCTTAGTGAGAGCAATGTAGTGCAGTGGTGGGGTCAGCATCTGGAATGCAAGATGCCAAAATGTGAGAGATGAGGAGACTGAGGTGCACACTGCAAAAAGCTTTTTCTAGGAGTTTAGTTGTATAAGGGAAGAGTGATATTTGGACAATAACTTGAAGACATGGAAGGGTCAAGGGAAGGTCCTTTTTTAAGAGGATGAGTAAGATTTGTGTATATTTGTAGGTAGCTAAGAGGTAACCAGTGGGTAAGGAGAGAGCGAAGACCATTGAAACCTTCCAGAAACGCAAATATATTTAAGAGAAAATCGAGGGGAGGGCAAGGACTTAGAGGTATGGGATTTAAAATAATATCACGACTGCCTATTCTATGTTTTTGAAACATTGTGATCTGAAAGGTAAGGAAAAAACAGGGAATGGTGAAAATTTCCTAATGCAATTAACAAAAATTAGCATATTTCACAAACATCTGTTTATTTTTTCATGCATCTATTCCCTACTGATCAACAAGCAGGTTTACATGAAATTAAAGTATGAAAAACTAGAAATTGAGCCACATGATCTAGATCTATTATAGGTCATTGTCCTAGAGTACTCTGCATGCTATCCACTATGGAGACAACAAATCACGCTAAAGTTATGTAGTATAGGCACCAAAAGACAAAGCAAATACTTACAATACCCAACAGGTGGCAGCAGAGACTTCTAACATCTCTAAGACAACATTTGTACTTGGGCAGAGGTGGCTTCCTTGGGAGATACAGAATCATAGAATACTCTGTGTGGAAAGAGGTGTCAGAGGCTATGTAGTCTTACTATACTTGACCTCAAATCTCTTTTCTAACATACCTCCAGATGGTTATCCTGCTTTCCCTTGAAGACAAGAGAAGGTGAAAGGAATGACCATTCATTAAATAAGGACTATGTACCAGGTACTCTGCTAAGGACTTTACACACTTAGTGGCAGCACATTCCATTCTGAGGCTCTGACAATTGTTAGGAAGTTTTTCCTTATGAGGATCTTAAATCTGTCTTTGCAATTCTCCCCTGAGTGGAGCTTTTGGAGCCAAGTAGAAAGTAATACTTCTTCCATTTGTAAAATGAGGAAGTTAGACTAGATAACTTCTGAAATCACTTCCAACTCTACATATAAGATCCCATAAGCCCTCTCTAAACCTCAGTTTCCTCATATGTAAAAAGAGAGCGTTAGGCGAGGTGACTTCTGAGGTCCCTTCCAGCTTTTTTTCTATGTGTGACTTTGACTCCGTCACTTGATAAGCCTGGTCAATATTTAAATATGTAAAATTTATCACATTAGCCCCCCCCCCAATCATTTCCACCATTGATGCCTGGTTGTCCTACCCCAAACATCACCAGCTTATCAATGTTCTTTTAAAATCTGGGGCCCAGGATTGAGCATGCCCTTAACCCAATGTGGTCTGACCAGGGCACAGCCCAGTAGGACCAGTTTCTCCCTGGATCTGGACACTTGATATCCAAAGGCAACGCAATCTCTCAGTGTTTTAGTTGTCTTATTGAACTACCTCCCCCTATTGGGCTTGTAGTCTATTAACTCTTCCTTCCTTGGGCTTCCCAACCCCCGTGATCTTTTGTTTCCTGAAGACTCTTGTTTAACCATGTCTCACTCATCTCTTACTTGTGAAGGTAATTTTTGATCCTGTTCCTTTTCTTCTCTGCTGGACTGTGTATTACATTGAACAGAGATGAAATTCTGTAAGATTTAAGCTGATGTTCTAGTCTTTTGGAATAATTTTGCCTTCTGATACTGTTATTGAGTCATTCCCACCTTTGTGTTATCTGCACCAAAGTCATAGATAGAGTCCTTAAATAGCACAGGGAACAGCAATACTCTGATCTTCCAGTTCCTTAATCTACTCAACACCCATGACCAACTTTATTCCTTCACTCTCTATATAGAGAGGACCACTCACTTGATCGTAACACTTACAAGTGTTTGATTTTGTTGTTTAAGAATCTGAAATTACTTATCAGATTGGCATTAGAAGTTATCATGGGAACCTTCATTAACTGAGGGTCTTGCCCCTGTCAATTGATGAAATTATAAGATACAAAGGTCAGGTAACAGTTACATTTGTGCTCTGTAAAGGACACTCCTCTTTCAGACTTGGGAATGTCATATTTTCAACTTGTAAAAGGCATGGATCTTTCAGAGTTGAAGTGTATTATTTTGTACCATGGAAAGGATGTGAGACCCTGAATGGCATAACCTTAATGGCCTATTTCCAGATGACAAAAGTGTGATTCACTGAATAAGCCTTGTCTCAGTCAAACTGAGGCCTTTTAAAGGCCTTAGCTTGAAAAGGCCAAGATTCCCTACTGTATTCTGGGTCTTCTCCAGTTGTTCTGATCTATATCTGACCACTAGACCCAAATGACTCTGCAGGTAAAAGTGAGGCTGGTGACTTTGCACAGCTCTTCCTCACTTAAATCCAATCCACTTTCGTGTTGTGGCATCACCTCCTCGATGCCACAGCAGTAGCAAAGGGTGTGAAACAGGAAACGGCTCATCAACAGTTTTTAAGAAAGCATAAAATAATTTACACTCCATTTAGGAAATTACCCAGCAATTTGATGGAACTACAAGAAACCTAGTCATTAACTGATGAAGGATCAGTCATACTTCTGTGGCCCTTTAAAAAACTATCTATCTAGTTTCACAGTCAATCACTAAGGGCAATCCCTGGCAGTTGGAGTAACCTCTTGTATTTGAGTAGAGAGCCAGCCATGGAGAAAGAGCTCAGGTCCTGTGTAGGAATTCCACTTTGGAATTTCCCTTGTGGACGGAAGATTCCTATTTTCATTTGTAGTTGGAATTTTTCGATTTGTTGGTTTTCTTAGTTTTTTTAGTTCATAGAAATCACAGATTTTGAGAGTGGAAAGGGTTATCTAGTCCAACCTAAATGTGAACAGAATCACCACTATACCACATTTGACAAGTGGTTGTCCTGCTTCTGCTTGAAGTCCCTGAAGGAGGAGAAATCTACCACCTCTTTAGATATCTCAAATTACTAATTAGTTCTTTGTCTTTTTGTTGATGAAATTATTTACAGGTGTAAAATTACCCCTAAGTACTGCTTTAGCTCCACCCAAAAGTTTTGGTTGGTTGTCTCAATGTTGTAATTTTCTTTGATAAAATTATTTGTCATTTCTATGATTTGCTTTTTGGCTAACACATTCTTTAAGATGATATTATTTTGTCTCTTTTAAGTTGGAATCCTTTGTGGTCATTTTTTTAAAAGGTGCCACATAAATCTCAGAAATTGTATAATTCTTTTTATTCTCATTCAGTAATCAGTGAAGTTCTATCATATTTAACATGTCTAAAATTTTATGCAGTTTCTTCTTTGGTCCATATCTTTTTGTTGGATTTGTCTAGGTCTGAAGGGGCAACATTGAGGTTCATAACTGTTATAGTTTTGGGGTCCATTTTGTCCCTTGTAGTTTGATTAGCTTTTGCTTTAAATACTTAGTCCTATGCTGATGAAATATCATGGTGTACAGGTGACTTTAGGTTCTGTATTAGTGAATATAAGCTCTAAAAGGTATTGCTATAGTGGAAAAACTTAGAGTTTGGCTCTGGAAAGGGATTGGATCTGTTTTCCAAGTATCAGTATGGATGCCTATGGTAAGAACCATCACTAGTGAGCTAACACTTAGTGATGATTTTTTTTTTTTTAGACATGGCAACCCAAGAAACTTAGATACTATACCATTCAGCAAATATATAAAGGAGTGAAATTATATAAAGGAGTGAAATATGTAAAGGAGTGAAATTATTTTCATCTAGAGTACCTTTTAACATAATGTAGCTTCCCTTCTAATGTCTTTTAACCATATTTATTTTTGCAGTTGGCTTATCTGAGATGAGCGTTTCTTATATAAAAAAAAAGGTTGGATTCTGCTTTCAAATAATTTCTGCTTTCCTCCATTTTGTGGAGGAGTTTACACAATTCGTGTCTGTGGTTATGATTATTAGTTGTGTTTTTAAATTTCATCATATCCTTTTCTAATTTTTTCTCTCCTTTACCTTTGCATTGTCTTTACAAAAGAAAAGAACATAATGAAATAAAGGAAATGAAATCAATGTTACTTGTGTATAATTTCAGTGGTCTGATCTTACACCTTCTGTCCATTCTTTCTTCATTTAGCCCAAGCCCAGATTACTGGTTCTCACATGTTCTTAAATTTTCTTTTAATATTACCTCTTTGTTATCTCATGACCATAGCTAGAGTTCATTTTGCTTATTCCCTTCCTAATTCTCCTCTTAAACTTCTCTCTCCTCATTCTTGTCTATTTTCTTGTTGAATTTGATGCATTCTACTCAGAGCTCTTTGAGTAAGTGTGTGCATGTATGTGTATATGTATGTTCAATCCTCACTTGACTGGTTAACGTAAGAATGAAGTTCACGTTTGTATATTCCTCGTCTGGAACACTCCAATTATGAGAACTAGTAAGTTCCTCTGTCTTCTGCCTCCTTTTTCCCTTTCTTTCCCTTCCTTTTCTCTCTTATTCAAATCACTAAAATAGAATGTTTAGGCCCCATGTTTCTCTTTCTTTACTCCTTACATGACCATTGGAGATATTTAGGTCCTGAGGGGACACTTATATCTTCCTACCCAATATAATGTAGTTATTTCATCATCCTTTACTGTCTTGCAATTGCTTAAATATATTTACCTTTCTAGGTTTCTCTGGACTCCTGTGTTTGCATTTTAAGTTTTTACTCAGTTTTGGTCTTTTCATCAGCGATGTTTGAAAGTTCTATACTTTATTAAAGGCTCATTTTTTTACTCCTATAGCTTAATCTTGGTTTTTCAGCTCAAATTATCACTGGTTATATTGACTGTCTTGGACTTTGGATTTGAAAAGACTGTCTTCTGACCTTGGACCTTCTCTCAGTTCCTGGGATCTTCTCACCCTGGAATTTACCTCCATCATGACAACAATCATTTTTCTTTTTTTCTTTTTTTTTTTTTTAACAATCATTTTTCAATGATGAGTTGCTTCTGTGGTTTCCATTTTGAGGACAAGCCCAGTTCACCCATGCTTCATTTCCCCACCCCTAACTATGACTCTCCCAAACTGAAACCCCATACCCCTTCTCCTGAACTTTTCTCCCTAATCCCTTAAACTCTCATGTGTTGTCCATTGCAATGTGAGCTCCTTGAGGACAGACACTGTCTTTTTAATTTTTTTCTTCTTTTTGTATTTTCAGTACTTAAAATAGTGCCTGGAACAGAATAAATGTATAACAAATACTTGCAGTTCAACTATAAACTTTAATCTTTTGCCTTTTGGAATACCACATTCCAGCATTTTTTCTCATTTAAAATGGTTGTAGCATAGTCCTGGGCCATCCTAACTGTGGTTCCATGGCTCTGTAGACCATCAGTTTGGCAGGCAGTCTAATCCTGTTGTCTCTCACACTTTCCTTTGGAACCTTTCAAAAGTCAACTAGCTCTGGGAGTGCACATATCAACCTCATCATCTATGTGAACATCCTTGGAAAGACATTGCCAAGGTAAGTGAATTTATCTACAGCATTCAAAATTTCTCCATTTGCTGCAACTGATGATTCCATGTATGGATGGTGTGATGCTGGCTGGTGGAGAACCTGTGTTTTCTTGGTGTTAATTGTTAGGTCCAAATGAGCACAAACAGCAGATAATTGATCCATACTTTGTTGCATTTCAGCCTCAGAGGCTGCACTGAGTGCACAATCTATTTATGAACAAAAATTTTTTTTATGAACAAAAAATCATGTACCAATTCTCCTTCTAGTTTAGTCTTGGCTTGTAGCCTTTTTAAGTTGAAGAATTGACCATCAGTGTGGTGTTTGGCCTTGGTTCTGTGTTCATTGTCACTGAAGGCATCTGACAACATTGTTGAAAACGTCAAACTAAAAAGCATGGGAGCAAACACATAGTCTTACTTCACTCCATTGATGATTGGGAAAGCCTGAGAGCACTGTCCATGGTCCAAAACCTGGGCAACTGTGCTGTCATGAAATTGACATACAATATTGATGAACGTCTCCAGGCAATCAAATTTTGAGATAATTTTCCAGTACTACTACTACTACTACTACTACTACTACTACTACTACTACTACTGCTAGTCATAGTTGTAATAGTAATGGAAGTCATAGAAACAGCAGCTGTCATTTACATAACACTGAGGTTTGCAAAGCACTTCACAAATATTGTTTTATTCAATTCTCACAACAACTTTGGGAGGTAAGTTTCCTTATCCCTTTCTTAAAGATGAAGAAACTGAGACTGATTGATGTTAGTTACTATGCCTAGGGTGACATGAAGACAGTGTTAGGCTGGTAAATGTTTAGCAACTGATTCTCTAAAAAAACTTAATCATGACACATTAAAAAATTTAATCTCTATTCTTAACATTTTCAACATGTTTTTCTTAAGTCTAGACAATCCAGAAAACAACAAATCTAACCCTGACTTGTAGCATTCATCAATTTCTGAGATGCAAATGCTCATAATGAACCTTTAACAGTCTGATCCCCACTTGGTGAGAGTGTGGGGTTGAGTTTGAACTTCGGTCTTCTTGACTCAGATCTAACATTCTATGCACCACCTAGCTGCCATTCATGAGAGCTTGCTGACTAATGGACTCAGATTCAGCAGAAATAGAAGTGAATGAGGTTCTATCTCTGGTCTGAACTTTAGAGTGCAATAAAAGATAGAAAGCATACACACAAATAAACACAAGATATACTGAAATACCAAAGGAGTCCAAAGCTCGAGTGCAGCAATCTGCCTTATCTCCCCAAGGGGATCAGTTTCAATAGAATCCAGGGGAGTTTCTTGGAGGAATTGAGATTAGAACTGAAACTTGAAGAATGGAGAGGCCCTTTGCAGAACTCAGGATATCTGGACAAGGGGCAAGGTGTCTGATGGACAAGGAAGTGTCTGAGGCCAAGTGGGATTTAGGACTTCCTGATTTCAGGGTCAGTGATGCCTAATTGCCACCCAACCAAGGTCACAGGGAGGTGGGCACAAGGTCCATTTGCAAAAAGAATGTTGCCAGGGGTCCCTGAATCTGTGGATTGCTCATAGGTCCTCTGTCCCAGAAGATCTCTGTCCCGACTTATGACATAGAATGTGAGAACCAGGAGAATTCTAAGAACAGAGAATTTCAGAACTTGGAGGATCCTTAGGATGGAATGTCAGAGCTGGGAAGGGCCTTAGAAGATAGAAGGTCAGAGCTGGGAGGGACTGAAAATAGAAAATGACAGAGCTCAGAGGAGTCTGAGAAAAAACAATGTCAGAACTTGGAGGGGCTTTAGAACAGGGAACATCAGAACTGGGAGGGCCCTTACAACAAGGAATGTCAGGGCTGGAAGGGGCTTTAGAACAGGGAATTTCAGAACTTGGACTATCCTTAGGACATGGAATGTCAATGCTGGGAGGGATCTTGGAACAGATTATGTCAACTGGACAGCAGGGATGATCCACTCCAGCCTCTATTCACCATTAAGCAAAGTGAAAACTACACTCAGAATGGGGAGGGGACTTGCCCAAGGTCCCACAAGCGATTACTAGTGAGACTAGAACCAATACCATCTTGAGACCTAGTGCTCTTCCAACAGCATTGGCTACTGTGTCCCTGAGCTAGCAAAATTTAGAGGTACCCCAATCCAAGCAATATTACTATGCAGTTCAGCCAGACTTTCCATAGCTTGGCTACATGGCATTTGGGCAGGAAGTGAGGTGGACTGCAGCCTCACTTTACAGACTCAGACTTTCATAGAAAGCAGCCAGAATCAGCACCAGGTTGAGATCAGAAAGCTGGGGAGCTGTGGTGAGGACAGAGGTGACAGCAAAGAGCAATCCTCCCTATGGGAGACTCACCTTCAGTGCAGCTGACTAATGGGAATGCTCATCACCTTGGTCTCAGAAGTCAATCACATGATAAAAGCATCTCAGAGCTGCAAAGGGTCTCCTGAGTGAATGGGGCCACCCACTTCCTCTAGAGCATCCCAGAGAAATGTTTGGCTCCACTTGGCTTGGGGACCTCCCTTAAGAGGGACCCATCAGAGCCCATGGGACAGCTCTGATTCTGTAGAAGTTCTGACATCCAGCCTAAATCTGCCTTGCTGTTACTCACCCACTGCTCTTGTTTCTGCCTCTGAGGCCAAGGAGCAGAATTCTTTCTAAAAAATAATTTATATTATTAGCTTTAGGAATGAAGGTGATGAAAAACAGAGGATTATCAATAAAATTTAAATCATTAAAAATAAAACCATGCTGAGAGGTATCTTTTCATTTCCAAATAGATCCCTCACCTCTTCTCTATTTACCCATCCATTCCTTGTAACAAGGACCAAAAAGAAAGAAAATACTAAGAGGCAGTTCCCTAAAACCAATCAACACATCACCCAAGTCTGTTGGTATAAGAACAACAGCAGCAGCTAGCATTTCTGTAGTGTTCATAGGTTTGCAAAGTACTTTACAAATATCCCATTTCATCCTCGCAATAACCCTGGGAAGAAGCCATTATTATCCCCATTTTACAGATGGATAGACTGAGATTAAGAGAAGTCAAGTGACTCGCCCAGGGTCACACAGCTAGTAAATGTCTGGGGCAAGATTTGAACTCCAGTCTCCCTAACTACAGGTCTAGTGCTCTATCCACTATGCCAGCCAGCTTCATCGTCCTCTATCTCATTTTGGGGGCAAAGCTTTGTCATTATAATTACATAATATTCAGTTTCTTTTTTGTTCTTTCTATTTATGTTATTGTGGTGGTTATAGTGTAGCTTGGTGGTGGGGCTGGAGTTAGGAAGTCATTTTTTCAGTTATGTCTGACTCTTCATGACCCTTTTTGGGGTTTTCTTGGCAAAGGTCCTGGAGTGGTTTGCCATTTCCTTATCCAGCTCATTTTACAGATGAGGAAACTGAGGCAAATAGGGTTAAGTGGCTTGCCCAGGGTCATACAGCGAGAAGTGTCTGAGACTATATTTGAACTCAGAAAGATGAGTCTTTCTGGCTCCAGGTCTGGCCCTCTGGAATATTTTTTCCTCTAAATTATGAGGCTCCTGCTTGAACTAAGAAATTTGAGTCAGGAAGAACTGTTCAAACCTGACTGATGACACTTCATTCTTGGCCCCAGAGGGGAGAACCAGGAGTGATGGGGGAGAGGAGGAGAAATGGCAAAGGGTCAAATGTCAGCTTGAAGTAGAACCTTCCTAACAGTTGGAGCTGTTTCAGAGGGGACTGGGCTGTCTTGGGAAGTAAGGGACTTCTGCTCCTGGAGATTTAGAAGCAATAGCTGGATGACCATTCCTCAGATGTATTGGTCAAGAAAGAATAGTACTAAATGACTTCTGCTTGGCCCTTCTGACTCTGAGGTTCTGTGGCTCCAATGTGAACCTGTTGGGTGTATTCATTCAAGGGGGACCTCAGAGACTAACCCTCCACACTGGAGTTCCACAAGAGTCTGATCTCTAACATGCCCCAAAAGTGGTCATCCAGAATCTTTGTGTAGACCCCCAAGGATACAGCCCTTCACACTAGGGAAAGAAGCCCATCTTCTATGACTTACTCAATACAACTTTTCCTCAACCCCAGTCTCCTGATGTGTACGATAAGGGCATTAGACTTTATAAGCCTCAATGCTCTTCCAACCCCTCATCTATGATGCTATGACAGTCTTGTGTGGAGTGGAGAAGCAGGTCATGGGAGGAGAGAAAGCTGGTGACCAGGCTGTCCAGGCCAACATCATGCAGTAGGGATCACACAAGTGTTCCCCTTTCAGGATGCAGAATTCTGAAATTCCTCTGTGTGAGACCATCCCTTCCTATAAGCACCTCTCTCTTTGTCCCTCACTTCTAAATCTATTCATCATCTCTCTATGATATCTAGGCCCTTTGACCATCACTCCTTTTCTGACTTTCCTTTCCTTACTTTCAATTCTTGATATCACGGTTGGTCAGCCTGATATTCTCAAATGCCTTGCTCTCTTGTCCTATCAATGTTCATGCCTCACCAGCCTCCACCCCAATCCACCTCCTCTCCCCTTACACCCTACCTGCTGAACAAAGCTGAAGAAAGTCATTCAACTGAGCCAACTGGGTTCACTACAATTCATATTCCCTAACTTCAGCTGGACTTAAACAACAAAGCAATCTTTTTACTTCTCACTAATTGAATCTCTGTCTCTCCACAGTCACTCTTCCAAATCTTCTCTTCTTTCCTCAGTCCTCTCACCCTTCCCTCCTTTTCTTACCCAAACCTGACATTTCACAAATTACTGAGGAAAGAGAGGCTGTATGAGCTCCTTCTTCTTAACCAGTTCTCTTCTCACATCCGTCCTCTTTCCTTCACTCTAGTGTGATCCCCACAACCTTTCTCCTTTACTATTGCAATAGCATTTAACTAGGTCTCTCTGCTTTCAGTCTGTCTGCTCTCTAATCTATTCATCTGTATGGCTGCTGAATTGATACAGCTAAAGCACAGACTTGATCATGTCATTTTCCTGCTCAAGAAACTCCTGTGGCTCCCTATTGCCTCTAGGATGAAATAAAAACTCTTCCATTTGACATTTAAAGCCCTTTACAATCTGGCTCCAGCTTCTCTTTCTTGGCTTATTCCACATTATTCCTCATCATACACTGTTCAGTTAAGTTCAATTGGCTCATTTGCCCTCCTCTATTCACTATATTCCATTCTTGTTTCCATGTCTTTGCATAGCCCGCCTCCCTTACCTACAAGACCCTTCCGGATTACTCTTACAATCCTTCCTTCAAGACTGATTCTGTTGTGTGTCCTCAGTTCTGTTATATCTTGTGTCCTGTTTTCTCCTTTCTACCTAGGCCATGCTGAAGGTCAATCAAAGTACAGTGACTTCTTCCTGGCTGGCAGGGACATATTGTGGTGGCCAGTGATTATGTCCCACTCCATCCCCTTGCCAATGACTTGAACAATGACTGCCTATACCCTCTCCCAAGCTTCAAAATCAGGAAGGTGAGGACCAGCTCATATCTGAAATAAAAGAGAGAGGAGAAAGCCTGGGTTTCCCTTTGAACCTCACCCAGAACTCCAGTCTCTTCTCTTTTGTGTACTTGTTTAGAATAGAAGTGAGACAAGAGAAAGGAGACCAATCTTGCCCAGTAATCAGGAGAGGAATAAAGGCGGGGAAGGGGAATATGCTTGAGAGAGAAGCTCAGTTAGGATTCCTTTGGGTTTCATCTCCCTCCTCTGCCCCTTCTTCAGTCTTTTTTCTTGGCCCAGGATTTTTGGAGCTGAGGACCCAAGAGTTCTTGACTTGTCCACAATTAAGCACATAGTGTCATAATAGTAGCCAGCATATATATAGCACTTTAAGGTTTGCAAAGTGTTAACATTTTTATTACTTTATTTTTATAAATATTATCATATGTGATCCTGACAGCAGCCCTATTGTTGTGCTTTCAGTATTCATTCAGAGATGCCTGAACCCATTTACCATGAAGGCTTAATAAATGCTTGTTTCTTTCCTTTGCTCAGTCCTCATCCTTCTTGACTTCTCTGTAGACTTTGATACTTTCTTCTCTCTAGGTTTTCAGGATCCCATTGTCTCCTGGTTTTCCTCCTACGCATCTGACTTCTCTTTCTCAGTCTCTCAAGTCATGACCCCTAACAATTGGCATCCCCTAAGGTTTTATCCTAGGTTCTCTTTTCTTTTCCCTCTATGCCACTTTCCTTTGTGATCTCATCAGCTGCCATGGGGCCAATGATCTTCTCTTTGCTGAGGATTCTCAGATCCATAGATCCAGCCCTAACCTCTCTCCTGAGCTACAGACACATGTTACTAATGACCTTTTAGACATTCAGAGCTAGATGTCCTGTAGGCATTTCAAACTCACATGTCCAAAACAGAATGTACTATCTTTCCCCTTCAACTTCTTCTCTAGTTCTCAAATTTTGCCATTGCTATCTAGAATTTCACTATCCTCCCCATCCCCATGGCTAGTAGGAGTTATCTTGAATTTTTCACTATCCCCCCCCCCCCACATTAATTTCCATCTGTTGTCAAGGCATGTCACCTTATACTGCCACCTCTCTGGTGCAAGCCCTCATCACCTCATTCCTGGACTATTGCAATAGCCTGCTCGTGGATCTTCCCACCTTAGATTTCTTTCCACTCCAATCCATCCTCTATTCAGCCACCAAAGTGATTTTCTCAAAGTACAGGTTGGACCATGTCACCTCCTACTCTGTATACTCCAGTGATAGGTGATGGCTCCCTATCACCTCCAGGATCAAATCCCAAATCTTTTGTTCAGTATTCAAAGTGCTTCATAATCTGGTCAGTTCCTACCTTCCCAGTGTTCTTATACCTTACTTCCCAACACATATTCTATAATACAGCCACCCTGGTATACTTGCTGTTCCTTATTGGTGACATAAGATCTCTTGAACCCAGGGCACTACTTTGACTGTCTCTCACGATCACAATACTTTCCCTATTCATCTCACTCTCCCTCCCAATCCCTTTTTACCCACATCCCAGCAGCTTCCCTCTGAAGCTATCTTTCCACCCATCTACTCCCTATATATATCTTCTATGTACATAAATTTTTCCATTTTGTCTATCCATTGGACTAGGAATTCCTGGAGAGCAGGGGCTGTATTTTACCCTTCTTTATGTCTTCAGTGGACACTTCAAAAGTGCTAGCTGACTAATTGATTATTTAAATCTCTGGTACTCAGTTAAAAGATAATGTTCAGAGGTGGAACCAAGATGATACAGACAGAAACCCAGCTGAACTTTTCCAACATTCCCCTCTAAATAACTTTGAAATAACACCTCAAATCAAAATTTGGAGTGGCAGAACCACCAAGAGGTCAGAGTGAGACATTTTCCAGCCTCAGATGACTTAAGAGATGAGCAGGACACCAAGATGAAAGGTAGCCCAAAGCCCATGTGGAGGCAATGACTATGGCAGATCTTGGAGGTGGCCATAACAATGGTGGTGGGAGCAGCACTGGTAGCAGCAGCTTTGGGAGCTCTCAGCCCAGAGATAAGGAGGTTGCACAACTGGTCAGAAAGAGATTACAGAGAACCCTTTTGTGGCACTGGTGCAGCTGGTGCCAAGTGGCAACCCTATTGCCAATATACATTTCTGGGTGGCAATTACAGGGCAGAGGGGAGCACTGTTGTTTTGTCACAAGGGAGTAGGTACCCTGATCACAGTTCTAGGGCCAAGAAGAATTCTAGTGTTTGTGGCTTCAGGGGAATAGGGGTCTTTCCTGGGTACAGATCAGAGTACAGACAAGGAGAGCAGTGACTATATATCTCCTAGGATCATTCCCCTGGGAAGCACCTAAAACTTGAGGACCTCTGGAGTTAGCTCTGAAAAGAGCAGCATGGAAAATTCTGAAACTTTTACAGTGCTTCCCAGGGGAGTACAACTCAACTTTGACAAAAAGTTCAAAGTCAAGAAATAGGCTGAAAAAATGAGCAAACAACAACAACAACAAAAACAAAAGAACTTGACAATAAAAAACTACTATGGTGATAGAAAAGACCAAGACACAAACTCAAAAGAAGATAATGATATAAAAACAGCTACAAACAAAGTCTCAAAGATAAATTCCAGTTGAACCCAAACCTAATAAGAATTCTTAGAACAGTTGAAGAAAAAGATTATACAGGTAGAGGAGAAATTGGGAAAAGAAATTAGAGTGATGCGAGAAAATTATGAAAAGAGAATTAACAGTTTGGTAAAAGAGACACCAAAAAATACTGAAGAAAATATTATTTTAAAAACAGAATTGGCCTATTGGTAAAAGAGGCACAAGTATTGACTGAAGAAAAGAACTCCTTTAAAAGCAGAAGTGATCAAATGGAAAAAGAGATACAAAAGACTGCTGAAGAAAAGAATGCCTTAAAAATTGGAATTGGGCAAGCGGAAACTAGTATTCTATAAAACATCAAGAAACAATAAAAGAGCCAAAAGAGTGGAAAAAAAAGAAAATGTGAAATTTTCATTGGAAAAATAATTGACCTGGAAAATAGATTGAGGAGAAATAATTTAAGAATTATTGGACTATCTGAAAGTCATAATTAAAACAAAAGCTTAGATATCATATTTAAAGAACTTATAAAGGAAACTGCCTCAATATCTTAGATCCAGAGGGTAAAATAGAAATAAAAAGAATCCACTGATGACCTCCTTAAAGATATCTCAAAATGAGAACTCCCAGGAATATTATAGCCAAATTCCAGAGCTCCCAGGTTGAGAAGAAAATATTGAAAGCAGTTGGAAAGAAGCAGTTCAAATATAGTGGAGCCATAGTCAGGATCACACAAGATTTAGCAGCTTCCACAGTAAATAGGGGAGGGCTTGGAATGTGATATTCTGGAGGGCAACAGAGCTAGGATTACAACTAAAAATAAACTACCCAACAAAACTGAATATAATAGATACTTAAATGAAACTGAGGACTTTCAAGCATTCCTGATGAAAATACCAGAACTGAATAATAGAAGATTAGACATTCAAACAGAAGATTGTTGGGAAATACAAAAAGATAAACATGAAAGAAAGAACTCAATAAAGTTAAGCTGTATATATGGGAAGATGACACATGTAATTTCCGACAACTTTGTCATTATTAGGGCAGTTAGAAGGAGTCTACAAAGATAGCATTTATTAGTGTATGTGGATTATGTTGGGATGATCTCAAAGAAAAGCAGGTATGAGAAAGAGGGATGTGATGGGAGAAGGGGGAAGGAAGAGGTAGAATGGAGAAAATATTCTCACATAAAAGAGCCTTGCAAGAAAGACCTTTTATAAGGAAGAGGGAAATGAGGATGAGTGAGTTCCTTGCTCTCATCAGAATTGGTTTAAAGAGGACAGGGGCTGTTTTGATTTTGTCTCTGGTGCTTGCTGATGATGGGACAAACATTTGTAAAGTCCTTGCTGGGTGTCAGGGACCCAAAGACAAAATGAAATCACCCCTTTCTTTAAAGGATTCATATTCTACTAAGGGTTGGGTGGACAACACGAACATAGATAAGCATACAAATGCATATATGTAGATATAGATATAGATATAGATATAGATATATAGATATATATCGATATATAGATATACATACACATATAGCATATTTTATGTATGATGAACCTATTATACATAACATCTAAGAGATGTGAATATATGATATCTATATAATATATTTATATTCATGTTTATAGCCAGCAAATACAACTAACTCATGATTGTAAAGGGTAACTGATTGGTGAGACAGGAGTCACACCATTCCCCATAGGCTGGATTCATTTCTATGTCAGGTTCATAGAAAAAGCTATAATACTAATAACTCATGTCAGACTGGCACGTTCTATTACTGCATCAAGGATTTAAGATTTTATTGGGAGGGGTGTCATGAATTATAGATCTGGAAGGGACCTTGGGCTCAAATCAAATCCAACTTTTCCATTTTATAGGTGAGGAAATTGAGACTTGGAGGGGAAAAGTAACTTTCTCAAGCTAGTAACTTGAACCCAACTCCTCTGAAATCCAATCCAGCACTTCCCACTATGCTAAGCTGCTTCCCTCTCCACCCTAGACAGATGGTGAAGCATCTATAATTCAGTGTCTTACTTGGCGGAGTCTCAGAGGGGTGATTTGTCCCAGTCCAGTCACTATGGCAGGAACCAGCCAACCACTGGGTTAAGTGCTAGGGACACAAATGCAAAGGTGAATAGTCTACGCCCTCAAGGGGGCTCAAATTCTAGCCAGAAAGACAATGTGTACATCCATAGGCATATACAAAAGAGACACAAGATACTTTTGGGGGTGGGGAAAGGCAATAGCATCTAGGGGATCAGGAAAAACTTCATGTAGATGTTTTAGCTGTGTCTAGAAGGTGAAGAAGGAGTACATTCCAGGTATGAGGAACAATGCATACAAAGGCATAGGAAGAGAAGATGGGTTGTCCAAAGGAAGGAATCAAAAGGCCAATGTCTGGACCACACTGAGTGTGTGGTAGGGAGTAACAATATCCATTATGGGCAGAGCCAACATGGCAGAGTATGGGCCATGACCCAGCTGAACTCTCCCAAAATTTCCCTACAAGAAACTTTGAAATAATGCCTTAAGTAAAATTTTGGAGCAACAGAGACAAAAAGGGTCAGAAGGAGATATTGGTCCAACCTAAGATAACTCCAGAGGTGTGCAGGAGAGGTCTGCAACCAGGGTGGGCAAAAGCCTGGAGGGTGTCAGGACCACCAATAGTGGGCCTTGGAAGTGGCCACTGCAGCAGCAGCAGCTTCAGGAACTCTTGGTGAAGGGGTTGGACAACTGGTCAGAAAGAGATTACACAAAACCCTTTGCTAGCCCTAGGTGTAGTTAGCACTAATTGGCAAGGCTATTTATCATAAGCAATTCTGAGTTGCAGTTCCAGGGCATAGAGGAGTGCTGGTGGTCAGCCACAAGAGTAAGTCTCAAGTCAGAACAAGGGAACTGGGGGCCCTGGTCTCAGTTCCAAGGCAAAGAGAAACACTAGTACTAGTTGCTGCAGGGAAGCAAGGGCCCTTCCTGGGTAAAGACCACAGTGCAGACAGAGAGAGCAATGACTATGCTTCTTCCAGGATCACACTACCTTGGAAGCACTAAAAACTTGCAGACCTCCAGAACTAGCTCTGAAAACAGATACCTGAAGAAACCTGATGCTTGAATCTTGGGAAAGTACCTCCCCATCCCAAGGTGAGGAGAGTGCAACTTTAACATAAAGTTCAAAGACAAGAAATAGGCTGGAAAGGTGATGAAACAACAATAGCAAAAACTTAACCATAAAAAAGCAAGGAAAACCAAAACATAAACTTAAAAGAAGCCAACAATGTGAAAATAGCTATAATCAAAGTCTCAAAGAAAAATGCTAATTAGACCCAAGCCCAACAAGAATCCCTGGAAGAGTTAAAGAAAATGATCAGTAATAGAAAACTTGGGAAAAGAAATGATAGTGATGCAAGAAAATTATGAAAAGAGAATTAAAAGTTTGGTTAAAAAAAAGACATCAAAATACTGAAGAAAATATCACCTTGAAAAACAGAATTATGTTAATGGTCAAAGAGTTACAAAGATTTGCTCATGAAAAGAACTCCTTTAAAAGCAGAATAGGCCAAATGGAAGAAGTACATAAATTAGCTGAAAAAAAGAGTTCTTTAAAAAGTAGAATTGGCCATCTGGAGGTCCAAGGAGCTAGGATTAAAACCAAGAATCACCTACCCAGGAAAACTGAGTTATAATACTTCAGGAGAAAAAATGAATATTCAATGAAATAGAGGACTTTCAAGTATTCTTGATGAAAAGACCAGAGCTGAAAAGAAAATCTGACTTTCAAATACAAGAATCAAGAGAAGCATGAAAAGGCAAACAAGAAAGAGAAATGATAAGGGATTTATTAAAGCTGAACTATTTACATTCCTACATGGAAGGATGATATTTGTAATTTATGAGACCTTTCTCGTTATTAGGGTAGTTGGAGGAAATGAGATAGATAGATAGATAGATAGATAGATAGATAGATAGATAGATATACATGGCACAGGATGAGTTGACTATGAAGGAATTACATCTAAAAATAAAATTAAGGGGTGAGAGAGGAATATATTGGGAGGAGAAAGGGAGAGATAGAATGAGGTACACTATCTCACATAAAAGGCAAGAAAAAGTTTTCACGATGGATGGGAAGAGGGGACAAGTAAGAGGGAATGAGTGAACCTTACTCTCATCAGATTTGGTTTAAGGAGGAAATAACATACACACTGAATTAGATATCTTACCCTACAGGAAAGTAAGGGGGAAAGGGATAAGAGAGGGGAGAGTGATAGAAGGGAGGGCAGATTGAGAAAGGGGGTAGTCAGAAACAAACTCTTTTGAAAAGGGACAGAGTCAAAGGAGAAAATTGAATAAGTGGGGGGCTGGATAGGGTGCAGGGAAATACAGTTAGTCCTTCACAACATGAGTAATATGGAAATGTTTTGCATAACTATATATGTATAATCTATATTGAATTGCTTGCCTTCTTAATGAGGGTGAGTGGGGAGGGAAGAAGGGAGAGAATTTGGAGCTCAAAGTTTTAAAAACAAATGTTAAAAATTGTTTTTACATGCAACTTGGAAATAAGCTTTACAGACAATGGGGTATAGAAATCTGTCTTGCCCTACAAGAAAATAAGGGGGAAAGGGATAAGGGGAAAGGGTGATGAAAGGGAAGGTTGACTGGGGGGAGGGGGTAATCAGAATTCATGCTATCTTGGGGTGGGAGGGAGGGGAGAGATGGGGAGAAAATTCGGAACTTAAAATCTTGTGGAAATGAATGTTGAAAACTAAAAAGAAATAAAATTAATTAATTAAAAAAAGCAGAACTGGCCAAATGGAAATAGAAGTAGAAAGGCTCGTGAAGAAAATACTTATTTAAAAATTAGCATTCAGCAAATGGAAGCTAATGACTCCATGAGATATTAAGAAACAATAAAACAGAGTCAAAATAATGAAAAAATTGAAGAAAATATGAAATAGCCCATTGAAAAAACAACCAATCTGGAAAATAGATCCAGGAGAGATAATAATCCTTCAGCAACAAAAGCTATAAAACCTTTTGACCTAGAAATACCACTACCACATGTATACACCAATGAGACCAAAGAAAAAAGAAAAGGACCTATATGTTAAAAATATTTATAACAACTCTTTTTGGTGGCAAAGAATTGGAAATTGAGGGGATACTCATCAAATGGGGAATGATTCAACAAGTTTTGGCATATGATTGTGTTGAAATATTATTTGCTATAGTACATAAGGAATGATTAAGAGGGTTGTTTCTGGGGAAGAAACATGACAAGAACTATATGAACTAATACAAAGTGAAGTGAGAAGAACCAGGAGATCATTGTGCACAGCAACAGCAATCTCGTAGTGATGATCAGCAGTGGAAGATTTGGCTACTCTGATAAATACAGTGATCCAAGACAATTCCAAAAGCCTTATGATGAAAAGATGTTCTCCACCTCCAAAGAGAGAAATGAATTCTGAATGCAAATTGGGGTATAATTTTCTTGATTTCTTAATTTTTTTGCATTTTTGTGATATGGCTAACATGGAAAAATATTTTGCCTGAATTCACAAGTATAATCAATATGTTGTTTGTCTTCTCAGTGGGTGGGGGGAGGGTCAGGCAGGAGAGACTACACAATTTATAAAGAAAAGAACGTTAAAACTATGATGATGTGAAGTCAGGAAGACTTGAGCTCAAACCTTGCCTCAGGCAGTCACTAGCTGTGTGAACCTGGGCAAGTCACTTCACCTCTATATGCCTCAATTGCCTTAATGAAAATGGGCATATTAAGAGCATCTACTTTGAAGTGTTGTGAGGATCAAATGAGATAATATTTGTGAAAAAGCACTTAGCACAATGCCTGGTAAATAAAAGGTGTTATATAAATACTTATTCTTCCCTTCCCCTCAGTGTCCTCCTCTGTAAAATGGGGATCATAATAGCACCTATCTCCCATGGTTGTTGTGAGAACATAATAAGATAATATTTGTGAAGCACTCTGAAAACTTGAAGGCACTGTACACATGCTAAGTTATAAAAGTTTGTTATGATTTTTGTTGTTATTATTACTATTACATATCACTTATGGAATGGCAAGACATCTTACAAATAATCTGATTTGACCCTTACAACAACCCTATAAGGTAGCTGTTATTTTTATATGTATTTTGCAGATGAGGAAACTGAGGTAGGCAGAGATGAAAGAGAGACACAGCTGGTAAGTATCTGAGGCTGGATTTGAGCTCAAATCTTGACTCCAAGACTAGCACTTCCAAGATTTATGATTAAGTCAGTTCTCTTTCCACTAGAGCATACTGCTTCAGATTGAATGGATTTCCTCTCATGAGCTTCTTGAGGTAGATAGTGCAAGTGACTGGAGCAGGACCACCCAGGTATCCAGTAGCAGAGTTTGCATTTGAGGCTTGTTTCTCAAATGCCAAATTCAGTGCCCTTTTCTTTACACAATTGTGTCTGTTTTCCATATAGTCAAGGGACTTGACTAGAGTCACAAAGAGAGCAAATGGCAGAGTCCATATTCTTTTTTTATTTAGTATTTTGTTTTTTTCCCAAATTACATGTAAAACAATTTTTAACATTTGTTTTTAAAATTTTGAGGCCTAAATTCTCTCCCTCCCTCCCTCCCCAGATTCCCTCCCATTGAGAAGGCAAGCAATTCCATATAAGTTACTCATGTGTAGTCGTGCAAAACATTCGTAACCGTCATGTTGTGAAAGAAAACAGAGACAAGAAAAAAACCTCAAAACATAAAGAAAGTTTAAAAAAGGATGCTTTAATCTGTATTCAGACACCAACAGTTCTTTCTCTGGGTGTGGATAGCATTTTTCATTCTAAGTCCTTCAGAGTTGTTTTGGATCATTGTTTTGCTGAGGATAGCTGTCATTCACAGCTGATCGTTTACAATATTGCTGTCACTTTTTACACAATACACTTCACTTTGTATCAGTTCATTCAGGTCTTTCTAGGTTTTTCTGAGAGAGTTCTGCTCATCATTTCGTATAGTACAATAGTATTCCATCATAATTGCACACCACAACTTGTTCATTCATTCCCCAGTTGACGGGTTTCCCCTCAACTTCTAATTCTTTACCCCCCAAAAAGAGCTGCTATAAATATTTTTGTATATATAGGTCCTTTTTCTTTTTTAAAATCTCTTTTGGGGTACAGGACTAGTAGTGGTATTGTTAGCTCAAAGGATTTTATAGCCCTTTGGACATAATTCCAAATTGTTCCACAGAATGGTTGAAGTAATTTATAATTCCATCAACAGTGCCTTCAAATTTCATTTCCCCCACATTCTCTCCAATATTTGTCATTTACCTTTTCTGTCCTATTAACCAATCTAATACATGTGGGGTAATACTTCAGAAGTGTTTTAATTTTAATTTCTCCAATCAATAGTAAGAGTATCTTTTTCATATGGCTATTTGATTACTTCATCTGAAAACTGATCATATATCAAATGGGGAATGGCTCTTATTTTTATAAATATGACTCAATTCTCTATATGTTTTGTTTGTTTTTTTTGTAGTAGCTTTATTTATTATTTATTTATTCACTCACTCATCTATCTATCTATCTATCTATCTATCTATCTATCTATCTATCTTTAGTTTTCAACATTTAGTTCCACAAGATTTTGAATTACAAATTTTCTCCCAATCTCTCCCCTACACCTCCCGCCCAATATGGCAAGCGTAGTGATTACCCCTTCCCCAAGTCTGCCGTCTGTTATATCCCCCCACCATTCCTTTCCCTATCCCCTTCCCCTTTACTTTCTTATAGGGCAAGATGGAGTTCTACACCCTATTGCCTGTGTATCTTATTTCCCAATTGCATGTAAAAACATTTTTTTAAACATTTGTTTTTTAAAACTTTGAGTTCCAGATTCTCTTCCTTCTTCCCTCCTTACCCACCCCCACTGGGAAGACAAGCAGTTCAATATAGGTTATACATGTGTACTTATGCAAAACATTTCCATAGTAGTCATATTATGAAAGACTAACTATTTTTTCCTCCATCATATCTCACCCCTACTTTATTCTATTTTCTTCTTTAGCCCTGTCCCTTTTCAAAAATGTTTGCTTCTGACTACCCTCTCCCCCAATCTGCCCTCCCTTCTATCGCCCCCTCCTATCCCCTTCCCCCTACTTTCCTAGAGGGTAAAATACCCAATTGAGTGTGTATGTTATTCCCTCCTTAAGCCACATCCAAGGAGAGTAAAGTTGAATTTTTTGCCCTTTCACCTCCCTGCTCTTCCACTCCATTGTAACAGCTTTCTCCTGCCTCTTTTATGTGAGATAATTTACTCTAATCTATCTCTCCCTTTCTTCTTCTCCCAATATATTCCCCTCTCACCTCTTAATTTTATTTTTTTAAGATATCATCTCTTTACATTCAACTCACCCCGTGCCCTCTGTCTATGCATACATGCACACACACACACACACACACACACACACACACACACATATTTCCTTCAACTATCCTAATACTGAGAAAAGTCTCATGAGTTACAAATATTGTCTTTCCATATGGGAATCTAAACAGTTCAACTTTAATAAGTTCCTTATGATTTCTCTTTCCAGTTTATCTTTTCATGCTTCTCTTGCTTCTTGTATTTGAAAGTCAAATTTTCTGTTCTTTTCTGTCTTTTCACCAAGAATGCTTGAAAGTCCTCTATTTCTTTGAATGTCCATATTTTCCTCTGAAGTATTATACTCAGTTTTCCTGGGTAGGTGATTTTTGGTTTTAATCCTAGACCCTTTGACCTCCAGAATATCATACTCCAAGCCCTTCAGTCCCTTAATGTAGAAGCTGCTAGATGTTGTGTTATCCTGATTGTGTTTCCACAATCCTCAAACTGTTTCTCAACTGCTTGCAATATTTTCTTCTTGACCTGGGAACTCTGGAATTTGGCTGAAATATCCCTGTTAGTTTTCATTTGGGGATGTCTTTCAGGAGGTTATTGGTGGATACTTTCAATTTTTGTTTTATCTTCTGCTTCTAGATTATTAGGGCAGTTTTCCTTGAGAATTTCTTGAAAGATGATGTCTAGGCTCTTTTTTGGTCATGGCTTTCATGTAGTCCAATAATTTTAAAATTATCTCTCCTGGATCTGTTTTCCAGGTTGGTCATTTTTTCAAATGAGATATTCCACATGGTCTTCTTTTTTTTCATTCTTTTGGTTTTGTTTTATTGTTTCTTGGTTTTTGATAAAGTCATTAGCTTCCATTGGCTTCATTCTAATTTTCAAGCAATTATTTTCTTCAGTGAGTTTTCGGACCTCTTTTTCCATTTGAACAATTCTGATTTTTAAGGCATTCTCCTTATTGGCTTTTTGGACTTCTTTTTACCATTTGGCCTAGTTTGTTTTTTAAGGTGTTACTTTCATCAGTAACTTTTTGTGTCTCCTTTACCAAGCTGTTGACTCATTTTTCATGATTCTTGCATCACTCTCGCTTCTCTTCCCAAAATTTCATCTACCTCTCTTATTTGTTTTTCAAAATCCTTTTTTTGAGTTCTTCCATGGCCTGAGACCAGTTCATAGTTTTTTTTGTAGGCTTTGTGTTAGGAGCTTTGACTTTGTTGTCTCCTTCTTTGTGTGTTTTGATCTTCCTTGTCACCATAATAATAACTTGCAACAGTCAGAGTTTTTTCCCCGTTTGCTCATTTTCCATCTTAATAGTTGACTTTTAAGTCTTTGTTGAAGTAGGGCTCTGCTTCTAGGGTGGAGGGCACTCTGTTTCAAATTTCAGGGTGTTTGTGCAGCTGTTTTCAGAGATACTTCTAGGGACCTGTAAGTTTTCAGCTCTTTCAAAGTGGTAAGATCTAAGGAGAAGTGTGTTTACTCCTCTCCTGGTCTACGATCTGGTCTATGAGAGACCACAAGCATTCTTTTCTGCCCTGGAACTGTGAGGAGGGTTTCCCCTCCACTATGGCTTCAACCTCTGCTATGCTAATGCTCCTCCTCACCCTGGGATTGCCACCCAGGACCTGGATCCAAGCACGGGCAAAGTGATGGAGTCCTGCCTTAGAGCTAGCAAAAAGAGCCCTGTAATCTCCTTCTGACCATTTGTTTGTCTCCCTTACTGCTGAGAACTCAGGAAGCTGCTGATGCTGCTATGGCTGATTCAGTCACTCCCAAGGCCTGCTCTGGGTTTGTTGGGGCTGGGGCTGTGATGGCACTACATCTTGGCATGCTCAGGACCACACTCCACTCTCACAGATCTTTCTTGCTGACCTTCTAAGTTGTCCTTGGTGTCTGTGGGCTGAGAGATCTGGAAACCACCACTGATGCAAGTGATTCAGTAACTGAGGTCTGCTTTGGTTTTTCTAGGAGGTGGTTTGCCTGCACTTTTCTCTCACCCTGGTGCAACAAACCTTCCCTGCTCATCTTCCAAGTTGTCTTGGGCTGCAAATTTTTTTCTCTCTCTCTTTTTGTGTTTTCTGCTGCTCTAGACTTTATTTAGAGTAATTTTAAAAAGGTATTTGGAAGAGTTTGGGGTAGAGATGAGGAGAGTTTGTGCCTTTATTCTGCCATCATGACTCTACCTTCTGAGTCCATATTTCAACCCAGGAAATCAAACCTTCTTTTCACTAGGCTATTCTGTGAATTTTTACAGCTGTGGAAACTGAGGCCCAGAGAGGGTTATCAACATGCCCAGGGTCACTCAAGACCCCCAGGGTTGGCCTGGGCAGGAGTCCAGCATCAGGAGTGGCCACCATGCTTGGGTTCGGGATCCCTAAGGCCAGGCTGGCACCCTCCTCTCCCTTCCTGAGGCATCCCAGGCTCCTCCCAGCACCCGGTTCGATACCTGCCCTGCCCCTGCCCTGCCCCAGCCCAGCCTCCACCTTTCTCAGGATTCCAGAAGCCCAACACTCCACTCCTCTCAGATCCACCTCAAAATGCTTACCCAAGGAATGTCTGCCCAGGAAGGACCTGCTCCGCACCCTTCTGGGTCTCCCACTTTCATTTCTCCAGCCACTCCCCTCACTTGCCCTCCAGTGCCTCCTCTGCCCTCCCCTCCCCAGGCCAGGGCTGATCATTAACCTGAAAGCCCAACATGGGCACTATAAGGATGCAAGCAGTGGCCCAGGATGGTACAGAACACTCTGTCTGTCAGTCAGGAGGGATCGGCCACCATGGATGTCACTGTGAGTCCCAGCGTCTCTGCTGGGACCCCCGCACCGGTCAAGTCATCTGACCTTGTCAAGAATGCTGCAGACATCTCGGTCATTGTCATTTATTTCGTGGTGGTCATGGCCGTGGGGCTGTGGGTAAGTGGGGACCAAGGGGTAGGGGCACGGCAGGGGAGCATGGACAGCGGGAGCTAAGGGGGTGACTGCGAGACCTAGGATAAGTCATTCACCCTTCTGAGCCCGTAAAATGAGGGAGCTGGATGAGCTTAGCTAGCCCTCCAGCTATGACACTTGAAGGGGTCCTTTCAGCTCTGACAGTCTGTTCTAAGCCTCCTCCCAGCTCTGCAAGACATTCAATGCTTCTTGTTCTAAGAACCCTCCCAACATGGACATGCTATTTTCTAAAGGGTGGGTCTGACACCATGCTTAAAGGTCTTTCCAGGTGGAGAGTCTCTGACCCTATGACTTGGAGAGTAGAGGGACTGGGATAGCAGAGAGAAGGAAAGTGAAGGAGATAGTTCAGGAGCTGAGGGAAAGAGAGGCGAAGGACAGTTTGAAGGACAAGAATGACTGAGGCAGCAGGGGATGGGAAGGGAGATGGAGGCAGGGGCTGAGTCTACAGCAGAGGGGCCCCAAGGAGACCAGGCTAATGATAGGCTGGAAGGACTGGGAACTGGGGAGTGAGAGAATAGGGAAGGGACTTGGAGAAAGAGCCACCTATTGGGGAAGCAGAAGGTAGGAGAGCTCAGTGAAGCAGGGAGGGGGCATAGAGTCCTTGGAAGGGCTGAAGAATTTAGAGAAGGCTAAAGGGTAGAGTGTGAGGGGCTGGGCACCAGAGTCAGGGAAGGCAGGAAAGGGGCTTGCCCAGTGACTCAGGCTCAGGTGCAGAGCTGGGAGGCCAGGTTCCCCAAAGGCTAACAGGTGTTCCACATCTAGGGACTGAGAGAAGCCAGCTTGGGCTGCCAGGTCTTTGGTGCCCTGTGGATTCCAGGGAGGAGGGGCAGGATTCCTAGGGATCCGGGACTCCAGAAGAGTCCAAGAGGTAGCTGCCTGGTAGCCATCCCTTCAGACACTGGTGACTCTTCCCGGATTTTGAGGGAGGCCCTTCTTATGAGGGAGGCACTTCTGGGACATGGCACCTAACCAGAGAAACTTGTTCTCAGGGCACACCTAGGGGACCGGGAACGGGATGGCTTAGCCAGCAAACTTCCCAAGTGGGTTCTGTGGCTGTAAAGGTGACTGAGTGTGGAGGCAGAGATGAGTGTGGTTCCCTTGGTTAACTGGGTGGATCAGAAGATGAGGGAACTGAGGATTAACTCTTTAGGAACCCCTGAGGATCTTTCCCCAGGAGTCAGTGACAGCACTGA
>CM053580.1:584256482-584273982 GCA_028627135.1 Pseudochirops cupreus
CTAATTCTGAAGGAATTATTCCCCTCAGTGAGCTTTTGAAATTCTTTTTCCATCTGGCAAATTTGACTTTTTAAGGCATTCTTCTCCTCGTTGACTTTTTGGACCTCTTTTGCCCTTTGAGTTAATCTATTTTTAAGGTGTTATTTTCTTCAGTCAGTTTGTTGACTCTCTTTTCATGATTTTCTTGCATCATTCTCATTTATCTCCCCAATTTTTCCCCTGCTTCTCTTATTTGGTTTTCAAAATCCTTCTTAAGCTGCTCTATGGCTTGTAGCCAGTCTACATTTTTTCTTGGAAGCTTTTGGTGTGGGAGTTCTGACTGTTGTCTTCCTCGGGTTGCATGCTTTGATCCTTTTTGTCCTCCAAAAAGGAATCTAAAGTTGGATTGCTGTTCTTATTTTGCTTCCTTTGTCTGCTCATGTTGCCAGTCAATTACTTGACTTTTTAGCTCTGTGGAACTCTGCTTCTAGAGGGGAAAGCTCTGTCCCAAATTACTAGGGTTTTTGCAGCTTCTGGAGCTATTAGGAGGCCGCTGCAGCCCCCACCAGCTTTGGCTCACTGATAATGCACCCCAGGACCACCACCCAAGACCATGATCTGGATCCAGGCAGCTCAAGGCAGGAGCACTTAGCCTCTGAATGATTGCTTGGCTGCCCTGCAGTCTGCAGGCCGGGAGCTTCTGAAGTAGTCATGTGGAAGCAGCTGCAGGGCCACCATTTCTGCTGCTTCCTTGCCCTGGAGGCAGTTTGGCTGGACCACTTTTCTCCCCCAAATTTAGCTGAGTTCCACTGACCTTTCACTTTGTCCTTGTTTCTTATGGGTTAATAATTCTGGAAACTGCCACAGCTGCCAGTGATCCACTCTCCTGAAGGCTTCAGCTGCGGCTTGTCCTGGCTGCCTTGGGACCTAGCCGCAGTTTTAGGCTGGGCTGGTTTTGGCTCCCAGCATCCTGCAATGAGCCCTTCCTGTCCCGCCTGCTGAGCTGCCTTCAGCGGGACATGTGTTTTTCTGTAATTTTGTGAGTTCTGGAGACCTAAAATTTGTTTAGAGTCATATTTTGTGAGTATTTGAGGTGGTTATGTGGGAGTTGCAGAGTTTTCCTGCTTCCATGGGCAATCTTGGCTCTGCCCTCCGACTCCAGACATTTCCCAGCTGTGTGACCCTGGGCAAGTCACTTAAACCTGTTTGCCTCAGTTTCATCCTCTGTAAAATTATCTTGAGAAGGAAATGGCAAACTTCTCCGGTATCTTTGCCAATAAAACCCCGAATGGGGTCACAGAGAGTCAAATATGACCAAAAAATGTAAAAGGGAAGTATTGAACAATGTACAGTGTACAGTGCCTGAAACACAGTTGGCCCTTAATAAATGCTTGCTGACTTGACTAATAGGAAGGAATGCAAGGTCTCACTTTTGGGTGCCAAAAATCACCTGTACAAGGACCAGTTGGGAGAGGTGTGGTTGGCAGCTAATTAGAGAAAGAGTCTGAGGCTTTAGTGGTTAGTAAGCCCAGTCTGAGTCAGTACCGTGATATAGCTGCCAGGAAAGTGAATTTGACAGTGAGCTAAGGAGGGGACAATCCCATTGTCCTCTGCCCTGAATCTACTATGTTGGGAGGATCTTGCTTCATTCTGCATGTTATGGTTTAGGAAGGATCCTGATAAGCTAGTGAGAGGCCAGAGGAAGGCAGCTGGCATTCATAAAAGGGCTATACATCATAACATAGGAGATTCAATGAAAGAGATTAGAAATATTTAGCCCAGAGAAAAGAAGAACTCAGAGGCACCATAACATTGGACTTAAGTATTTGAAAGGCAGTGATGTGCAACATTCTCTGTCTGAATCCAGAAAGCTGGACTATGAGTAATTTGTGGAAATTGCAAAGAGGCAGATTTAGGCTTGAAATCAGGTAAAATTTCCTAAGTACCAGAGTTGTCCCCAAGTGGAGTAGACTGGTTGGGAGGTAGTGAGCTCCCCATCTTTGGAAGTATTCGAGATGAGGCCTAATAACTGAATAACCAGGGGCAATGTAAAGGAAAATCCTTTCAGGTATGGGTTGATTAGGTGCCTCTAAGATCTCTTCCAACTCTGAAATTTGGTCACTTTAGGATAGATTGGAGGGGAAGAGACAAGGAGGTAAGGAGGTTCATTTCAGAGGCTATTGAGACAAGCCGGGCAAATAAGAATGACTGTCTGATTTGGGGGAAGGGTGGGAGTGGAAACGAACAGTATGAATATGAAGGCTATAGTGAAGGAAAGGTCTGCAGGGCTTGGGGGGAGGAAAGGAAGAGAGAAGAATCAAAGCTGACTCCAGGGTTCTGAGTCTGAGAAAATCATAATAATGCTAGCTAGCAAAACCTCTCATGCCTACAGTGCATTAAGCTTTGCCATTTTGTTTTTAATTAAAATTTTTTTGATAATGTTTCTTCTTTAATTGCCTTTCATTTGAAAATACAAGGTGTACTGAAAGTCTTGGTGCAGATTTAATTTATCAAAGATAAGGGAAGATTAAGGGAAGTTGGAAGGATAAAAGCACTTTTATAGTCCCTTTTATGAGCTAATTTTACAAATATTATTTATCTCATTTGATCCTCATGACATGGGAGGTAGGTGGTATTATTATTATTATATTATTATTTACAGTTAAGGAAACTGACACATACAGAGGTGACTTGCCCAGGGTCACACAGTAAGTGTCTGAGGCTGGATTTAATCTCACATTTTCTGCCTCCAGGCACAGATTTAAGCTTTAATATACTAAATAAACATAAAGGACATATTAAATATATATCTTCTGCCTCTCTTCCCCAGACAGATATTTCTTATAACAAAGAATGAAAGAGATAAAAGAAACAAAGCAGTTCATTGAAACTACTCAATGCACCAGCTTAGTCTGACAGTATAATCAGTGTTCCACCCCCATAATATGTGAGTAGATATTTGAAAGGCACCTCTGCAAAAGGAGGAAGAGAGGCACATTTAGAAAAGAAATCCCTTCTTTAGAGCCAGACTCGAAGGCTACCAAAGCCCTTTCCTCCCAATAATCCAGTGATGAAAGTAGTGCAAGCATGATTCTCCCCATTCTAAGGATGAGGGAACTGAGGCTTTAGTAGGCAATGTGACTAACTTCCAATCACACGGCTGGGAATTGCCCAAGGAAGGATTTGAGCCAAGGTTTCCATGATCTTGCAGAAAACTGACAGAAACTACCACAGAATCACAAGACATGGGAGCTGGAAAGGAGCTCAGAGATCCTTAAAGGCAGCTCCTTTATTTTACAGAAGAGGAAACAGACCCAGACCTAAGGGCACCCAGCTAAGCAATCAACCAATCCATGGGTTTCATTTAGTGTCTCATGTGTGCCAGGCACTGTCCTTGGTGCTAAGGGGCAGAAATAAAGAACTAGTTCCTGCCCTCCAGGAGATCAGCATTTTAATTAGAAGATGGACACAATATGAAATATTTAGATACATAAAAACACAGAGACCAGATCCAAGCCAACCCAGGGCTGAGCTAGAATGAAAAGTTAGGTCTTCTCACTTTAGTTCGGAACTCTTTCCATGACATCATATGAGAGGCCAGAGAGAACCACCATGCCATGAATTTGTCTGAGAAAGTCCTGGCCCGACCTAAAATTCCCATGAATTTGTCTGAGAAAGTCCTGGCCCGAGCTAAAATTCCCACTAGACCCCAGAGCCAAAGCCGAGGGAAAGAGAATCATGAGAATCAGGGATTAACTGGGGACAGTTAATCATTGCTGGTAACTGTAGTCTTAATAATCTAGCATTAAGATTAATAATTCATCCAGAGGTAAAAGTGATAGCGGGAAGATAATAGACAGAGATAGGTGCAGTACTGACAAGAAAAGCCCTCTGAACTATGACCTCTGCAGGGACCAATTTTGATTAGAAGAATGACAGCTGAGCAATGAGCAATCAGGCATTTAGTAAGCATCTCCACCAGGTATGGTGACCATAAATAAAGACAAGGAGTGGAACAAATCCTGTTCACAAGGATGTTATGTAACAGGGCCAACAAGTAGAACAGATGGAGGTGTTTTCCCAATAGCTTTAAAGAAGACAATTACAAGCATAAAGTAGCTAATGACAAGGTAGTTGGGAGAGAAGATACCAGCAGCTGTGGGGATCAGGAAAAGCTTCACAAAGAAGCAGTGCTTGAGCAGAGTCTTGAAGGAAGAAAGAGATTCTATCAGGTGGAGGTGAGGGGGGAGTGCATCCCAGGGAGGGGGCATAGCCCATGGAAAGGTGTGGAGGAGGAGATGAAGTATTGTGTATAAGGAAGAGAGAGAAGGGCACTTTGGCTGGATGGTGGGTGTGAGCCAGGGAATGATTTCCAATAAGGCTGGAAAGGGAAATTGAGGTCAGGGCATGAAGAACTCCAAAATCCAAATAGAAGAATTATATTTGATCTGATTGGAGAGGAATACAGTCAAATCTGGGAAAGACAGACAAGGGGGAGACTTGAGATTTTGGGTGGTTATTTAGGACGCTGTGATAGTGATCTTCATGATGACCTGAACTAAGGTGGTAGCTGTGTGAGTAGAGAGAAGGGGTTACATTTGAGAGATGATTTTGCTGTTGGGTCATTTCAGATGTGTCTGTCTTTCCATGACCCCATTTGGAGTTTTCTAGGCAGAGATGCTGGAGTGGTTTGCCATTTCCTTCTCCATCTAATTTGACAGATGAGGAAATTCAAGCAAATGGGGTGAAGTAACTTGTCTAGGATCACACAGCTGAGAAGCATCTGAGGCTGGATTCCTGACTCCAGGCCTAGTGTATGCCATCTAGGTTTTGAGAGATGTTACCAATGTGACAAGATCTGGCAATAATCAGATATGTGGAGTGAAGGAGAGTGAGGATAATGCCAAAGTTACAAATCCAGGAGACTGGAAGAATCACACACACACACACACACACACACACACTCTCACACACACACACACTCTCTCTCTCACACACACATACACACACTCTCACACACACACACACTCATACACACACACATACACACATACTCTCACACACACACACTCACACACATACACACACACACTCTCACACACACACACTCACTCACACACACTCTCTCACACACACACTCTCACACACACACACTCTCACACACACACACACTCTCACACACACACTCTCTCTCTCTCACACACACACACACTCTCTCACACACACACACATACACTCTCTCTCACACACACACACTCACACACACACACTCTCTCTCATACACACACATACTCTCACACACACATACACACATACACACTCTCACACACACATACACACACACATACACACTCTCTCTCTCTCACATACACACACACACATACACACACATACATACACACACACATACATATATTTTAGGAGCAGTGACCAGAGAAGAAAGTTTTGTTGTGGGAGTCACCGGGGTGGTAAATGGAGCTGGAGAGCTCTCTCTTGGTCATACCCTTTCCAGGAACAATAGTAACACAAGGTGGTAACTGGTTCCAGCCCAGTGGAAATACGCAGTACCAGTTCAAGTAATGAGATGACCCTTTGAATTCCACTGAAACCTCTCTACAACATTACTAACAATCTCTTAGTTGCCAAATATAATGACCTTTTCTGAATCCTAATTCTCCTGGACCTTTCTGCAGCCTTTAACACTGTTCATCACCCTTTTCTTGAAACTCTTATCTTTAGGTTTTCAGTACACCACTTTCTTTGGCTTCTCCTCCTACTTCTCTGACTACCCTTCCTTTGTCTCCTTTGCTGGACCCTCATCCAGGTAATATTCACTAACTGTGGGTGTCCCCGAGGATTCTGTCCTGGACCCTCTTCTCTTTTCCCTCTACACTGTTTCTCTTGGTGATCTCATCACAGATCGAGTTATCATCTCTATACTAGTGATTCCCAAATCTGCTTTTCCCCGCTCCAACCCCTCTACTGCCCTTCAGTTTCACATTCCCAACTGCCTTTCAGACATCTTGAACTGGATGTACAGGAGACATGTGAAAATCAGCTTGACCTTAACCAAATTCATTATCTCCCCTCTCCCCACCATCCTCTCCTCCTCCTAACTTTCCTGTTACTGCCAGGTCAACATCCTCCTCCCAATCTCTCAGTCTGGACACCTAGGCATCATCCTGGATCCTTCACTATCTCTCACACATCCCTGCCATATCAGGTCTTTTGTTAAGGCCTGTCAATTTCACCTTTGCAGCTTCTCTTAATTGAGTCTCCTCCTTTCCTCTGACATGGCTGCCACCCTCGTATAGACCTTTGTCACCTCATGCCAGAACTATTGCAATAGTTGCTGGGGGGTGGGGCACAGATATGGTCTGTCTGCCTCAAGTCTCTCCCCATTTCAATCCATCCACCATTCAGCCACCAAGGAGATTTTCCTGAAGCAGAGGTTTGGCCATGTAACCACTCATCCCTCCACCCCACCCTACCCAATAAACTCCAGTGGCTCCCTATTGTCTTCTGAATCAAATAAAAAACCCTTTCACTGGCATTCAAGTCCCTCCATTACCTAGCCCTCTCCTACCTTCCCCGTCTTCTCACTCCTTACTCCCCAACACATACTCTTTGATCCAGTGACACTGACCTGGCTCTTCTACACACTAGACCCTCCATTTCTTGTCCCTGACTGTCCCCCATGAGTGAAACACTCACCCTCCTCATCTTCAGCTACTGATTTCCCTGGATTCCTTCAAGTCCCAGCTAAAATCCCATCTTTTACAGAGAGTCCTTCCCCTCTTCTTAATTCTAATGCCTTCCCTTTGTCAACTGTTTCCTATTTACCCAGTACATATTTACTTGTTTGCACATGTATGTTTGCATGTTGTCTCCTCCATTAGACTGTAAGCTCCTTGAAGTCAGGGACTGTCTTTTTGCCTCTTTTTGTATCCCCAGTGCTTAGTGCAGTTCCTGGCACATAGTAGGTGCTTCCAATATTTGTTTACTAATTGACCATTTGATTTTCCTGACTATATTGACTTGATGATGGTTCTCAGAGGCAGGAAGGGGGGAGAGTGTGTGGTGCTGGTACATTTGGCAGCAAGGTAGCAGGAGTGAATCGCATAGTCCTGGGAGTCAGGAAGGTCCTGTGAAGTGGTGGAAATACTTTTCAGAGCCCATCTCTTCTAACTCTCTAATTTTTCAGAAGAGGGAGGTGAGACTCAGAGGAGCCCAAAGACCTACAGTAAAGTTGTGGCAGAGTAGAACCTAGAACTTTGCGTGCTTTTGTTCTCCATGTACCATGCAACTTATCCCTTAAATCAAGACAACTTCATTCTGTTCCCTGTTTCATGCACATGCATCTTCTCTTCCCAACTAGAGTGTGAATTCTTTGGGGGTTTCTGCTGCAGCCTCTGCAGTGTCATTGAGTCTAGGGATGGACAGAGTGGATGGTGCTAAGGAAGCACAGATTTTCTGATGATTTGTGTTCTATCTGACTTCTCCACCTTCCCATTCTCCCTCCTCTCATCAGCATTGTCTGTGAGTTCTCCCCATCCAGGTTAAGACCTAGGTCCAAATGGAGCTCTGCCTTGGCCAGGTCTTCACTCTCTTTCATGGCTACTGATGGTGGCTGGAGCTCCAGTGAATGAATCTTTCATGAGATGATCTCTGAGGGCCCAGCATGAGGGATTCTAACTTGACTTATCTTTTCCTTCCAGATTGGGGCCTCTCTCTTTGCCAGTAATATTGGCAGTGGCCAGCTTGTGGGGCTGGCCGGGACTGGAGTAGCATCAGGCATCGCTATAGGAGGCTTTGAATGGAATGTGAGTAAAAGACATGAAATAATGGAGTTAGGAAGAACATCTCCAGATAGAGAATAGAAAATGTTGGAGCCAAGAGGGTCTTAGAACATGGATGTCACATCTGGGCAGGGTTTTAGAACAGGGAAGGTCAGGGCTGGGAGGGACCTTAGAATTGAGAATGTCAGAGTTGGGAAGGGATTTATTTAAACCAAGCCCCTCATTTTAAGAAGGAGGAAATAAAGGCACAGAGAGAAGAAATGCCTTGGTCTATGCTATATGGCAAATTTGCAGTAACATCATTGCTCCTTTTATCTTCCTTTTGACTCCACAAACCCACTCTATCAGTTCTTGTCAGTGATGTGGCTCTTTCCTCATTAAACATTTTCATTAGATTATCTTTGAAAGGCAAGGATGTAGCCTTTTCTTGAGGTCAGAGGACTGTGGAAAGATGTTGCTAACCTTGGGTCTTTACTGAGAATGTGGAATCTTCTGGGTCTTTCTGCATTGCCCACCAAGTCCTATCCCCAGTGGAGTCATTGAATGGGGAGCCCTCCAGCCTACATGTGCTGAAAATTCTATCTCTAAGCTTTTTTATGGTCAAAGGGAAGAAAAAGTTGAATTATATTGTACTGGATGCTGAAATACATCTCTGGTTCATCTGTTGACCCATCTGAGTTGAAATCCTCTGGGGTCATTGAATTTATGGGTAATGCATAGCTCAGGACGGGAGACAAATTGCATTGTTTTCTAAAAGATTCCTTCTTGCTTTCAGGCCCTGGTGCTTGTGGTTGTCCTGGGCTGGGTGTTTGTACCAATCTACATCAAGGCTGGGGTGAGTATTTGTACTCTATGACTTGGTTACCTACCTGTAAGTGTTGAAGGTGGGCTGATAGAATCCTGGGAAACACAGTTGACTTTTCCCAGTGAAGCAGCAGAGAAAGTTTAGCTTCTGGTATTTGGCCCTGAGTCCCCAAGGTATTGACTGGCCCAGAATCACAGGATTTCATTGATGGAAAGGACATCAGAACCCATACAGTCCAACTTCTACCTGGATGAGAATTCCATCACACCTGACAAGTGTTCATCTGGTCTCGGTGTGAGGGAAGCTACGAATTAGTGAGAAAGTGTCTATGTGCATGAGAGAAGTGGTCTGCCCACAAGTGTGCTTGTGAATACATACAACAGTTTAATGTTTGTGTGTATATGCGGAAACGTGTGGCTGAGCATGACTACAAGTGTGAATGTGTGGGAATGTGGAGGTGTTCACCTCAAATTGTGCCAATGTGTGTAAGTGTGCACCTAAGTGCTGGTTTTGAAATTTTTGCCTGTGTCTGAGAGATTCTGGTCATGTGCTTGAAAGCATAAGTGTAAATGTGTGTGAGATGGTTGATACAACTTCCCTTTCAAACACTCAACTGCTGTCCTTTCTCTTCTCTTACTAAACACTTAATTGCTCAACCTGTTTGTTTTCCTTACTGATTGTACTTGTCTCACCAACTGCCTTCTCCTTTCCTTGCATTCTGCTCTTCAGGACGTTTTCCCCTTAATCCTTTTCCTCCTTCCCATGGATCCCTCCATCTCCTTTCACAGAGGTTGTTCTCCTTTGGCCTCATCTCCAGTTCTCCCAAACTTCTCTTTCCCGAATTCAATCTCTGGCCTTCTTGACAAGTTGGATGCCCTTCAGATCACAGCTTCCTTTTTCTGTATGTTCAGCTTAAGTCTTTCTTCTTCTGTTCCTTCCACAGAAGCTGGAAGTGGTTATTGTGTGATTGTGGGAATGTGTACATAATACACTTTCTCTTCAGGGTTCCCAGGGTTCCCAGTGTACTTCCATATATGCGCCTAAAGAAGCTTGTTTTTTATTAATTATATATAATATACCATCCTTATTATCTATATGCAAACAGACCACAGGGAATCCTCAGTCAAATCAAAACTGACTCTATCCCAGTCATGACTAAACTAGAGCCTGGGAACTCAGAATTAAGGATTGATGCCATCTTCAACAAGGGGAATTTCCTGTCTTTAGAATTCTATGTGACCTGTCTAGTACTGATCTCATATCTTGAATGTATTACAGGTGGTGACAATGCCAGAATACCTGAGGAAGCGATTTGGTGGGAAGCGCATACAAGTCTATCTGTCTGTCCTTTCTTTGATACTTTACATTTTTACCAAGATCTCGGTGAGTTCCTCTCTTCTGACTATGCCATTTCAGTGAATGTCCTTGCTTTAAGCTAATTATATTCTCTTAATGATGAGAATTAAGGTAAACACACTGGTGGGGGCTCATGACATATATTTTAGAAGTGCAGACTTGAAGTTCTTTTGACCTGGGTGCAATCCTAGGATCATCTATGATACCACAACTTTGTAATATTTCCTCCTTCACTCCCCTTCTTTTCCTTCCCCTTCTTCTCATTGCCCTTCCTTAATAATTTCCATTTCTTGAACCCAGCAAGATTTGTGAAGTGTTTTCTCCATGACAACCCCTTAATGCAAGAATTATAGTGCCTGTATTACTATTGAGAAAACTGAGATCCAGGTGTCATGACTTCGCCATGGTTACACAGCTAAATCTATTCCTTTGAGTGGACCACACGAATCGGTTCCTCAGAGATAAGGGAGGGATCTGGGCCTCCAATCCAGGTGTCCTGACTCCCACTACACCATGTTGTGCCATGAATCTGAACTCAGAAAGATAATGATATAAAATTCTACCTCACATGGAGATAAATCAAGGAATAGAATTTTCCATCCATCCATCCATCCATCCATCCATCCATCCATCCATCCATCCACTTTCTCCTTGAATGGTATGGACTGAAACTATAATTGGAGACTGACAGGGTTTCCAAAAATGCATGGATGTAGGATGTGTTCTTCTTTAGAATTTAAGTGCATCTGTGATTTTATGGGTGGGAGGGTTTTCTCCAGTGATGCAGAAACCAACCCCTCCCAGTCTCAGAGCTCAGATGGCGCTTGGAAGTCATCTAGTTTAAGCCTCTTATTTTTCTGATGAGAAAATGGAAGCCCAGAGCAATTGAATTGGCTTGCTTGAAACTAGCCAACCAGTATATAAGGGAGGCAGGATTTGAATCCAGGTCCTTGGAATTCCCTTTCTCTTGTCACTGATGTAGGATGATAAGACAGCGAGCAAAACAGGATCCGCTTGGGGGGTGATGGGGCTGTGAAAATAGCTGAGAGGTTTTTCTCTAGGGGATAGAGACTGAAATCTTCACATGACACCTTCTTTACCTGCTTCTACTTCTCCTTTGGCCTCTTTACAAGTTTAATTCAGTCCAATCCAATCCAATTCAATTCATTCTTATCCAATTGAACTCAGTTAAATAAATATTTCCCAAGTGCCTAATATGTGCACTCATCATAGGATCATACATCATTCTGTCAGTCAACAGTCAACAAACATATATCAAGGTCCTACTATGTGTCAGGCACTGTGCTAAGTACTGGGGATACAAAAAGAACAAGAAATAGTCCCTTATCTACAGAAGTCACAGCCTAATGGGAGAGACAACATACATATGTGGAAATATGGAAATAAGTAGAGAAAGAAAGGAGAGAAACTAAATCTGGGTTCAGAAGACAAGGGTTCAGATTTCTGTGTTTGTCTGTGTGGCCTTACCCAAGTCGCTTCCTCTCTCTGGGAATCAGTTTCCCCACCTATAAAATGAAAGGATTGGATTTGATAGGCTCTGAGATCCCTTCCAGTGGGGAGCTTCTACAAGGTAGCGTGCAAATGGCTCTGGTTGAATCTGCCTGATTATGCGTATGTAGTAAGCCCATCGTAGGAGGGGGGCTGGGCTCAGCCCTTCTCTGGAGCTACCAAGTCCACAGTTCAGCTGGTGATGAGGGGCTGTGAATCACAGTTGCCATGGCAGACCACTCTTTGCCCTCTGAGTCTGTGCTTGGGATAATAATACAAATTAACCTAAAACTGCTGGTCTTTCTCACTTCCCTCCCCCCAACCCCTTGCCTCTGGTTACTGATTAAACTGGCCTCACCCTGGAGCTCCCCAACCACCTGTAGGACTAGTCTAGGCTTGGATGCTGGCAGAAGCTATCTGGATGCACGTGGGTTTGACACAGACTTCGATGCTGATGGGACTGGCCTCAATGTGGGTGGTGTAGGTGACTGCCCTCCCAACGGGATTTCACAGAATGTCACAATCTCTGAGTTGAAAGGACCCTTAGAGGCATCTAGCCCAACCTATACCTAAACAACAACTTCCTCTGCCATACCCCTGACAGCTGGTCACCTAGCCCTTGCTACTTCCTAGGGCAGCCACTTTAAAAAAACCCAGTATTTTATATTCTTGCCAATTATATGTAAAGGCAATTTTAACATTCATTTTTACAAGATTTTGAGTTCCAGATTTTTCTCCTTCCCTCCCATCCCCTCTTCCTAAAATGGTAAGCAGTTTGATACAGGTTATAGGTATCAAGGGGAGCCACTTTTAGACAGTTTTTATTCCTATGAAGCCTATTCTTTTTGTAGTTGTCCGACTCTTTGTGACACATTTGGGGTTTTCTTGGCAAAGATACTGGAGAGATTTGCCATTTCTTTCTCCAGCTCATTTTACAGATGAGGAAACTGAGGCAAACAGGGTGAAATGACTTGCCCAGGGTCACATAGCTAAGAAGTGTCTAAAGCTGGATTTGAATTCAGAAAGATGAGTCTTCCTGACTCCAGGCTCGAGGCTCTGTGTACTATGGTGCCCCCTAGTGACCCATCCTATCCCGGACATTCAGCCTGGAATGGTCTTGTCTCCTCCCCTCATTGATCTCGGCTTGGCCTTCTGGCTTCAAGTGGAACAAAGCCAGTCTCTTCCACAAGACAGGTCTTCAGGTGCTTGAAGGGAGCTACCGCTTCCCCTCACCCCCCACCTGAGTCTTCTCTCTTCTAAACTAACCATCCTCACTTTCTTTATCCAATTCTCATGGCTCAACCTCAATGTCCTTCACTCTTCTGTTTACCCTCTTCTGACTCCTCTTCAGAGTAATCTTCCCATTTCCTCTGCATACCACCCACAAAAGCATGCCTTCCCCACCCACTGCCGAGAGCCAGAAACTTCACTGACAGGGCTAGACTTCTCTTCTTTCCCTCTGTGGGACTCAGTTTTCCATCTCTGTAAGATGAAAAAGTTGGACTTGATCTTTGGGATGGCCAACTCTCTCTAAATTCTTTTAAAAATCTTGTAATCAAAAAATAAAGAGAAAATGCATCAAGAAAACCAACCAACCAAGTCTTCCTGACACTGTATGCTCTATCCTATACCTGTACTCCCCCAGCTCTTCAGAAAGCTGAGGACGAATCATTTCTAAATTCTATGGCACTATTATTCCACAGCAATATCAGTGCTCCAGGTATAAAGGGAAGAGAGAGAGAGAGAAAGAGAGAGAGAGAGAGAGAGAGAGAGAGAGAGAGAGAGAGAGAGAGAGAGAAAGAGAGAGAGAGAGGGAGAGAGAAGAGAGAGAGAGAGAGAGAGAGAGAGAGAGAGAGAGGGAGAGAGAGAGGAGAAGAAGAGGAAGAAGAAGAAAAAGAAGGAGGAAGATGAATAAGAGAGAGAGGAGAGAGTGTTTGGATAGAGACAGAGACAGAGAATGGGAAATGAACAGGAAGGTCATGGCTGCCCAAAGAAATGGGGAAAGTAAGGGGCAGGGGCACAGAAAGAGAAAGCTGATGTTTCCAAAGGTGAATTTGGTTGAGTTCTTTGATGAGTTGCTTGGTTTCCAGCATTTCAGAGGCTACATTAGGAGAGTCATGGTTTTGACCATGGGCAAGGTAATAGTCACCTTCCTTCCAGGTCACCACTCAGAATCCCAGAGGGCTGGGATGCCAGAGGTGGAAAGGCCCTTAGTGATCATCTTTATCTCTCCCCTCAGTTGACAGATGTGGAAACTGAGGCCTAGAGAGAGAAGAGGCTTGGCCAAGGCCACACAGCTGACTGACTGTAGCAAGATAACAACCCACTAACTGTGTGACCTTCCAAGAGGAAGAGGCAGCTGGTGGGGCAGTGGATGGATCACTGGACCAAGACTAAATTTCAGCTTCAGCTAAAATCTGGTCTTAGAAACTTACTAAGCAACATAAGCTGGGGCATATCACTGTCTGCTGTTTGCCTCAGTCTCCTCAGCTATAAAGTAGGGATCACAATAGGACCTACCTCCCAGCGTTGTTGTGAAGATCAAATATTTATAAATAATGTATTATTAAAGATAAAATATTTATAAATAATGTATTATTAAAGAGATAATATTTATACAAAGTATAGTATGATTAAAGAGATCGTATTTGTAAAAAGTGTTTAGCAAAGCAACTGGAACATAGTAGACACTTAAAAATGCCCTATTCCATTCATTACACAAGTGCCTTCCTTCCTCTCTCTGGGCTTTACTTTCCTTATCTGGAAAACAAGGGAGTTTGATTTGAACTTGATTGGACATTGAACCAGAGAATATAGAGAGGAAGAGGAGGATGAGGATTAGGAAGACCTGGCATCTCAATTATAATAAAGATATTTAATTTGGAGAAAAGAGGACTCAGGGGGACATGAGAGCTTTTTTCAAGCATTTAAAGCAGCAGTTCTCAACCTGTGAGTTGCAACCCCTTTGGGGGTTGAACAACCCTTTCACAGGGGTCGCCTAAGACCATTGGAAAACAAAATTACAGTTATGAAGTAGCAATGAAAATAATTTTATGGTTGGGGGTCACCACAACATGAGGAACTGTATTAAAGGGTCACAGCATTAGGAAGGTTGAGAACCACTGATTTAAAGGCTTACCTCATGGAAGGAATAAACCTCTTCTGTTTGGCCCCAGAGCGCAGAGCCAGGACCGTTGAAGGGATGTTTCAAAGAAATGGATTTCACCTTGTTATCAAGGAAAACATTGTAGCAATGATAGTTGTCCCATAGGAGAATGGGCTGACTTTGAAGGTAGTGAGTTCCCTGTCACTGGAGGTCATCAAGCACATGCTTCCCATGATATAGCTTCCCATATCAGGAAAAAAATTGACTAGATGAGCTGAAGCAGTTTCTAGGTCTAGCGGGTAGTAATTTTGTGAAGGCATATCTACTTACTACATCTTAGCTAAGAAGCAAGTGGTTGCTTTGTTGATTTTTTTGGGGGGGGAGTAGAGAAGAAATGACCTGAAATCTTAGGGGCTCCATAATCAATCATCCCAGTCCCACAGATGCTCTTGAGTGATTCCTGGCAGCAGCCAGGCTTCACCAATGAGGGCCATCTTCTCAACAAGTATTTATGAAGGACCTACTATGTGCCAGGTGCTAAGCACAAAGACAAAGTGCCAGTTCCTGCCCTCAGATGCTTACCTTCTGCTGGGGTATACAGCTTTTACACTCCAACTTGTTCCTAAGTATAAAGACATGAATATGACTTGGATCAATGATTTCACTGGCCTAGAGAACTCCTGGAGGAGGAAATTCTTTCCTAATGCAGATCAGTGCCTCCTCTGCAACTTATAATAGAAGGGAATTGGCTAGAATTCTGAGAAGATAAGAGATTGACCCAGCGCCACACAGTCAAGATGTCAGAGGCAGGACTCAAACCCAGGTCTTCCTTGCTGCTGTACAATACTGTCTCTCAAATACAAAATAAATATGAAGTGATTACTTGGGGTGTCAGAGGAGACACTATGGGCCACCAGGAAAGTCCTCAGGTGGGAGGATATACCCAAGCTTTCTCAACTCAGTTGGGGGCAGTGCGGGCAGAGTGAGGATGGGAGAGATGATGTGGAGGGGGTTTCAACAAAGCTTGATGACACACTGGGGGACAATGGGAAGGATGATCCCAGGGGAACTCTGAGGTGGTGAGCCTGGGTGCCTGGGAAAATGGCAGCTCCATCGACCCAAATGGGGAAGTTTGGTGTAGGAATGCTGCTAAAGTACCGTGAATTCTATCCTGTACCCATTGACAGTAATGGCCCTTTCTCTCTTTCAGGCTGACATTTTCGCAGGAGCCATATTCATTAATTTGGCCTTGGGACTCGACCTGTACCTGGCCATCTTTGTCCTCCTGGCTATCACAGGCCTTTATACCATCACGGGTGAGACACGAGGAGGAGGAGTAGTAGACTTGGAGTCTGCTGCGTGTGGCCAGCTCCATGCCAGACACTCTGGAGGGTCACAGAGGAGTGGGAGTGGTAGACACACTTTCTGCTCTCAAGGAGCAAAGGCTGGTTGGAAAGATAAAGTTTACATCCATAAAACCATTATGTGCTGATATAAGACAAGGCCTCAGCTGAGTGTCCTAAGACACCCAGGGAGCACATGCACTCCAGGCAGGTAGGGGGGAGGTAACTGTGGCCTGGGGCAGCTGAGATGAGATGTCAGTCCTGGATGGGACCTGCTGCAGCCCCGGAAATGGGAGGGGCCGTCCAATTACCCAGCGTGAGGAGCAGAATTAGGACTGGGTTCTTCTGACTCCAACTCCGTATACAATGCCACGTAGCCATCGGGAAAGGTCACAGCCAACATTTATACAGCACTTCAGAGTTTGCAGAGAATTTTACAGTCATTGGCTTATTTTATCTTCCCAACAACCCTGGGACGATTAGTGATTAATTAGTGTTTATAATAATCATATTAATCTCATTAATAATTGAGATATGGAGCTGCAGAAACACTGGCAACTTGCTTGAGCTGCTGAATCTCCATTGAGCCTCACAGGAAAATTTCATGTGGCTGATACTGCCAATAGGGAAACTGAGGCTCAGAGGAATGAATTGGTTTGCTCAAGCTCACATAGATAGCTAGCAAGTATTCGATGTGAGAGTTTAAGTTCCAAGCCTGGTGCTCTCTCCATGGTACCAGTCCTGATTCTGTTGCTTTCTTCATTTGTAGCCTGGAGCTGCACACCTCTAAATCTCAGAATTCCTTTCAGCAGGTCAATTAATAAGCATTTATTAAGGGTTTATTAGATCTGGATGCCAGGGTCTGAAGGAAGGCAAAAGTAGTGCTTGTCATCAAGGAACTCATAGTCTAAGGGGAGGGACAACATACAGATAAAGAAAGGTATAAAGCTTTATCCCAGTGTAAATGGGAGGGGAAGGCATGAGCAGTTAGGGCAGCAGTTCTCAACCTGTGGGTTATCTTCAATTTGTAACAATGAAAATACGTCCTGCATACCAGATATTTACATTACGATTCGTAACAGTAGAAAAATTACAGTAATGAAGTAGCAACGAAAATAATTTTATGGTTGGGGGTCACCACAGCATGAGGAACTATATCAAAGGGTCCTGGCATTAGGAAGGTTGAGAACCTCTGAGTTAGGGTGACAAGGAGGAGCCTCATGCAGAAGGACCCTCAGTTTCCTCATTTGTCAAATGTAAGGTTTGGTCAGATGGCCTTTAAGGTTCCTTTTGGAAGAAGATCTACAATCCTATGTGAGCCCTTTGATTCCATCAGACTACAATGGTCCATGATTATGAAACTAATCATGTCACTCTGCTGACTCATGAGCTCCCCCTTGTGACCAAGTAATTAATTCAGGCTTTCCTCCATAGTGCATTTGGCAGGGTGCCTGCAGGCAAGCAAAGTGGAGGGTATATGTGTGCGAGAGAATTGAGAAAGGGTGCTCTAAAATAGGTCCAGTTTCCTTGTTCTCTCCTCCCAGTGGTCTTGGAGCCTTTTCTGGGGGAAGAGTGGAGTTCTTCCTCTATGCAAGCAGAAGCT
>CM053580.1:584275863-584313560 GCA_028627135.1 Pseudochirops cupreus
CACCATCATCATCACCATCACCATCACCATCATCATCACCATCACCATCACCATCATCACCATCAACATTACCATCACCATCATCACCATCACCACCATCATGATCACCATCACCATCACCATCATCATCATCATCATCATCACCATCACCATCACCATCATCACCATCATCACCATCACCATCATCATCATCATCATCATCGTCACCATCATCACCATCATCATCATCACAATCATCATCATCACCTTCATCACCATCTCCATCACCATCATCACCATCACCATCATCATCACCATCACCATCACTGCCATCACCATCACCATCATCATCATCATCACCATCATCATCACCATCATCACCATCACCATCATCATTACCATCATCACCATAATCTGACCCTCCTTTTTTGCTCACTTCCCTTGTTTCCAAACTTGTCCCAAATAGCCGAGGGGACACTGATTTGACCCTCACAACAGTCCTGTGAAGTAGGTGCTGTTATTCTCCCCATTTCACAGATGAAAAGACTGAGGTGAAAAAGATGAATTGACCTTTCCAAGATCACATAGTTGGTATTGATATGATTTGAACCCAGGTTTCCTGATTCCAAGTCCAGGGCTCTAGAGAAAAGTCCTCTGATGGGGTCTAATTTTGTTTCCTTCTCCTTACCAGGGGGCCTGGCAGCTGTGATCTATACAGACACTTTACAGACTGGAATCATGGTGTTGGGGTGCTTCATTCTGACAGGGATTGGTAAGTGAGGCTGGAAAAGGTTGGGGTGGGAGGGAAGTCCTGAAAACCTTGGCCACCTCTGAATTGGGATTTGGATGTGGGGACAGACTGGAGGTGGAGTAGGGCAGCATGGGCTGGGGGACCAATGATCTTGTGGGTGTGATCCCTGGGCAGGCTACTTGTCCCTCAGGGACACAAAGAGAGTGAGGTGGTGGATGGGGCTGGTTCAGTGTTTCCTTATCAGAAGAAAACAAAGAACCCCCCAGAACTACATATCCTTTTGAATTCCAAGAAGGAAGATAAATTCATATTTTACATACACAACTAAGTAATTGGTTATGTAGGAACAGAGGACACCATTTCTCATGATTGAAGCAGCCTTCTAGGTCCTTGGGTGGGACCTTTTGACTGAGTCCAAGTTTTACCCAACAAATCCTTTTATTAAGGGGATTTGTTCTGTGAAGTTTTGATTCAGTCAAAGGGCCACACTTGAGGATTTATGGGGCCACATGTGACCTTGAGGCCCCAGATTCCCCACCCCTGGCCTAGCTTTTCCTGCTGTCAAAATCTCAGTTGGAAAGGCTCTCTCAAATCATCTTGTCCAACTGGGTCCTGACCAAGGTTTCCCCTCTATAGAATAAATGGTCATCCAGGCTTCACTGGAAGAATTCCAGCAAGAGAAAAACTCACGAGGATACTCCATCCTACTCTTTTTTCCCCTTAGAAGTATTTTATTTTTTAATTTCTAACTTTTACTTTCATAAGATTTTGAGTTCCGATTTTTTCCTCCCTTCCTACCCTTCCATCTCCCCAAGACAGTATGCAATCTGATATAGACTATATAGCAGTGGTTCTCAACCTTTCTAATGCCATGACTCTTTAATACTTGTATGTGGGTGTGTCTGCATGTGGGCGGACCCGCCTGGAGACTGATAGAGGAGCAGTGTTTCAGTTCCTAAGACCATTAGAAATATGTGTTTTCTGATGGTTTTAGGTGACCCCTGTGAAAGGGTCATTCGACCACCAAAAGGGTTGTGACCCACAGGTTGAGAACTGCTGCTATATAGGTACAATAATACTAAACATATTTCCACATTAGTTGTGTTGTAAAATAAGAATCAGAACAAAAGGGAAAGTCACAAAAAAAGAAAAAAAGAGAAAATAGTGTACTTCAATATGCATTCATACTCCATAGTTATTTCTTAGGATGTGGATAGCATATTCTATCTTGTGTCTTTTGGAATTGTTTTAGAATCTTGTATTGCTGAGAACAGCTAAGTCTGTCAGAGTTGGTCATAGCACAGTGTTGCTGTTACTGTGTACAATTTTCTCCTGTTTCTGCTTACTTCACTCAACATTAGTTCAATAATCAGAACAGTAGTATTCCTTTGCATTCATGCCATAACTTGTTCAACCATTCCCCAACTGAGGAGCATCCCCTCGATTTCCAATTCTTTGCTACTACAAAAAAGAGTTGCTATAAATATTTTTGTGCATGTGGGTCCTTTTCTTTTATTTATGATCTCTTTGGGATACAGAACTAGTAGTGGTATTGCTGGATCAAAGGATAATCATAGCTTTATAGCCCTTTGGCCATAGTTCCAAATTGCTCTCCAGAAAGGTTGGATCAGTCCACAACTCCACCAACAGTGCATTAGTGTTCCCATTTTCCCACATCTTCTCCAACATTTATAATTTTCTTTCTTTTGTCATATTAGCCAGTCTGATAGGTGTGAGGTGGTAGCTCAGAGTTGTTTTAATGTGCATTTCTCTAATCAATGGTGATTTGGAACATTTTTTCATATGACAATACATAGCTTTAGTTTCTTCATCTGAAAACTGCTGGTTCATATCCTTTGACCATTTATCAATTGTGGAATGACTTGCATTTTTATAAATCATCCCACTCATGTTCTAAGTGCTAAGAGATTTTTTTCTTTATATCAAGCCTATATCTCTCTTCCCCACTTTCACCTACTGCTCTTGGTTCTGCCCAGTGACTCCAAAAAGAATAAGTTAAATCCTTCTTTCCCCATGATAGCATCACTTGTCAAATCCTGCCATGAGTTTCATCTTCCCCAGACTAAACACCCCCATTTCCTACCACCTGGGCTCATATGGCATAGTTTCCCAACCCTCTCCCACATCCTAGTTATCTATCCCTGGTATGCTTTCTGGCTAATCAAGGTCTTTCCTAAATGTGGGCACCCAGAGCTAAATACATACTCCAGCTGGGGTCTGAGCAGGGCACAGTTCCCTCACCTGTCTTTCTTGCTGTAGCTTAAGCTACCTTGTTACATGGGTGATGGGACTTCAACATCTTGTGTGAATTTGATTTGATTAGATATTCACCCTTAGGCAATTTCTTTGGTGTGAATGTGTGTGTGTGTGTGTGTGTGTGTATGTTAATGTGCACACACTCCCAGAGGCAGGGAAAGGGTAGAGAAGCGGGTGTGTCTGCTTGTGGAATCCGGCAGGCTAGGGAAACCCCTTCCACTAAGAGATTGTAGTGCTATCTATGATCCAGTCGATAAGAACTAGGAAATTCACCAGAAGTGAAGTCACTTGACTTACCCAAGGCCACACAGCTAGTAAGGGTTTGAGGTGGGTTTTGAATTCAGGTTTTCACCACTGTCCTTTCTGCTATGCTGAGGAGGGGTATTTTAAAAACAATGTACAACTTCATGTTTATACAGGGCTTTGCAGTGAACAAACTGCCTTTTGTGAGATGCTTAATGAAACATGGAATGAATGAATAATTTGATTTGATTCTCAAAGGAGGCCTGAGTGGTGGGTAGGGAGGGGTTTCATTAGGTCCCTCTTATAAATGAGTCTTGTGTAGGATCACCCAGGGGGTTTGTGGTAGAGAGAGAAACCTCCTGATCTCCACCTTGTCTGATCTTTCTCCTCCCCTCACCAGAGACCTAAAGATCTTTGAATGCCAGAGCTGGAAGGGGACCTAAAAGAGAATCTAGTCCAATTCCCCTAAATTTTACAGATGGGGAAACTGAGGCCTAGTGAGGGCAAAGGAATTGCCCATCCAGGACTGGAGCTCAGGTTTCCCATCAATTAGCCTATTAGCTGTGTTTCTTCCAAGGTTCCCTTTCCCCTTGGGTATTCCTTGGATGTTAATAGATTGCCATGGGTGGGAGCTGACCTCTCATCAGCGTTTTCAATGTTTTTTTTTTAAGCCTTTAATGAAGTTGGGGGCTATGATGCCTTTGTGGAGAAGTACATGCAAGCCATTCCAAGCAAAATATCTGATGAGAACATCACTGCCAACCCAGAGTGCTACACCCCGAGGGCAGATTCCTTTCATCTGTTCCGTGACCCCATAACTGGGGACCTCCCCTGGCCAGGTCTTATCTTTGGCCTTGCCATCATTGCCCTGTGGTATTGGTGTACCGACCAGGTAAGAGACTCCAGTGAGTGAGTGAGTGTGAGTGTGTGTCTGTGAATGTGTACATTTGAGAGTGTGAGGGTGTGTGCCTGCATGTATGTGTGTGTGTGTTTCCTATTGCCCACCCAATGTGTCTGTTGGGGATCTCTAAGCACGTTTGGCACTGGACCCTTTCCCAAGAGTCCTACAATGGCCCTGAAATGCATGAAGGAAAGTCAGGGGTTCTGTCTTGCTTTCTTTCCATGGTGAACAGTAGCAGGGCCGCAGGATTTAGGTCTGGAAGGGATGTCAAGGTCATTGATTTCAACTCCCTCACTTTCCAGATGAGGAAGTTGAGGCTGAACAGGGCTATATGATTTACCCAGGGTCCCACAGCAAGAGGTTGAGGCAGGATTTGAACCTAGATCTTGCTGACTGCAAGTCCAGGGCCCCGTCCCCTTGAGCCTGTTCTTGCTGACTGGGAGGCCGGCTCCCCAGCAGGCCAGGGTGCCTCTCACCCTTGTCCTCATACTCTTAACATGTATGTTCTGTTAGTCTTTTCTTTTAAACAAAAAGAAAATAGGTCGAATTTTTAGTTTCAGCTGCAATGTTATTTCAATTGTTTATTAATTTTTGTGAGAACGCCAAGTTTATAATGGGAAAACCAAATCATTAAAAGTATGATTTTAATCAGCTAAGGGGGTATATGATATAATCTAGTAGTCCTCAAACTTTTTGGTCTCTGAACCCCATCATAGTTCAGAAAATTTATCGAACCCCTCCAAGAACTTTGTTTTACGTGGGTTATATATCTATCAACATGTACCATACTAGGAATTAAAACATCTTAGTATTACTATAAGAATAGTTTTGGCCCCAAGTATCTCCCCTTAAAAGTGTCTCAGGGATGTCCAGGGGTCCCCAGACCACACTTTGAGAACCACTGGTTTAATAAGTAGGGTCCTGGGTTTGGAGTCAGGAAGACCAGAGTTCAATCCTGCTTCAGTCACTTACTACCTGGTGACCCTAGGCAAATTGCTTCATGTCCGTGGGTCCCTAGAAAATGAGGGGGTTCTGAGGTTCCTTCAAGTTCTGGAGCTAGACTCCCAGGGTCTCATAGAACAGAGCCAAGAGCTGCAACTAATCAATCCATAAGCATTTCCTTATCTAAGGCAGGTGCTAGAGATGGAAACAAACTAATCCTTGCCCTCAAGGAGCTTATGTTCTGAGATAGATAATATGTATCTGTGTGGGTATGTACATGGTACATAACCTATAGAGTCAGTTCATCAGCAAACATGTCAGGTGGTGCCTACTTAGAATCCCTGTCCTGAGTTTCTTTCTCCCCACTCCAGCCCATTCTCTGCTCAGCTGTGAAATGAAAGCCCCTAAAGTGCCGGGCTGAGCATGTCAATAACCTTCAGTGTCTCCCTATGACCTCCAGGACCAAACTTGGGATCTTCTGTTTGGCATTCAAGGCCTTTCATAACCTGCCACCTGCCCCCAACTTTCTAGTCTTCATATGCCTTACACTCCCTTCACCTACATACTCTTTGATCCGTGAATATCTCTCTTGAACAAGTCCCTTCATCTCCCAACTCCAGGCATTTTTCCTAGCTGTGCCCCCTGCCTGGAATGCTCTTCCTCCTCTTGCCTTTCCTGGCTTCCTTCAACTTCCTACTAAAATCCTGCCTCTTATCAGAAGTCTCCTGTAAAGGGCAGTGCCTTCCCTTCGGGGATTATTTCCCATTTCCCTATTCTTATCTTGCTTATCCATAGTAATTTTCATGTTGTTTCCAAAACTCCTTGTTTTTAAAAATTTTTTTCTTGTATCCCTGAATCTTATCACACAGTAGGTACTTACTTAATGTTTATTGACTAGAGTTGAGTCCACAGAGAGACTGGCATAATGAATAGAGAGCCAGTCTTTACCTTGGGAAGATAGAGATGCCAACACTGCCATGACCTGGGTACCTTTCAGAGTTCCAGCCAAAGGGCAGAGCTGTGCTGGCAGAAGGGGACTCCTTATGCCAGTTCCCACTTTGTGCCAGGCACTGTGCTGGTGTGAGAAACAAAAGAAGGAATTCTGTTTCTACAGGAAATCCGAGCTGTGACCTAGCAGAACCAGACTTCTGATTAAGTAAAAGATCAGGAGCTTGGATGCATGCTTAAGGAGTTGGTAGAGGGTGAAGACATCAAGGAGGAGAACATGAAGTAGATGGTTCGGAAGGTTGCATTTAGCCAATGGAGAGTAAGGGGGGGAATTTGAATTGGGAACAGAGCATAAATAGTTTTGCATTTGCCTGAGCAAACGTACTCCATTAGGGAGTTACACATTGACAATGAATGTAAAATAAATGTAATGAGAACTTTACTGGTTTCACAAGTATTTTCTTTCTACAGCAAGCACACTTCTCACAACTAGGAGCCAGGGCTACAAAGACTGAAAAATTAGAACATGACCTGCCCACAAGAAGCTTCCATTTTTAATAGGAGAGACAAATACAGATGTAGGCATTCACAAGGTAGATATAAGATAGTTAGAAGTGTTTTCTTCTGGGTCAAGTGGTCTGAAAAGTAGGGGAGATGAGCACCCATGGAGGGAGGATGGAAGAAGCACCCAGTGGTCCTACATAAAAGAATTCTTCTTTGCGCCGAGCTCAATCATTTTTTTTTCTCTGCTGCTGAGAGGCTGTCAGCCCACCTCCCTTTTAATGTAGGTCCTCAAGGGCTCCAACTGTGGAGGTGGCAGGCAGAGCAGGGCTGGGGGTCCCTGGCCTGTGTTCCTCATTCTGTGTGTTTTCCTGGCAGGTCATTGTGCAGCGGTGTCTCTCAGGCAAGAACATGTCCCATGTGAAGGCCGGCTGCGTACTTTGTGGTTATATAAAGCTGCTGCCCATGTTTCTTGTGGTGATGCCTGGCATGATCAGTCGGATACTCTACACAGGTACCCAGCTCCTGCAGCCCCAGCCCCACCTGCATGGAATCCTGGCCTCTTCTCATCAGCTTCTTTTATGCCTTCCTTTCTTGCCTTGGCTCCTGAGTGAGGCTGCTCTAGCCCTAGACTTGGGCATTATTTGCTTGTCAAGAACCTGGACTGTTCCTGTGCTCCTTTTTAATCTTTTGTCTGCCCCCCTCCCAGAAATTTGACTTTATAGGAAGATGTGACACGTGCCCATGACAAGTCTGATGCAGGGAGGGGATTTGGTGGGGGTCCAGGGAGAAGGAAACAAGCCAGAGCTCTGTGAGATGTTCCAGGAGGGAGTGATCACTTGGAAGTGGGAGGGAAGGGGTCAAAGGAACCTGTCTGTTTGGAGGGGCTGGCATCTGTGGTGGCCCTGGAATCCAATGCAGTCCAGCTTTAGTCAACAAACTAATGATTTTTGAAAATGCTTATTGCTCTTTTGTTTTCAAAGCAAATCTTTTTTCTCCATCCCCTATGAGGGCACTTTTACTCATGTGAATGCAAGGTTTTGAGGCACAAAGACAAAGATGAATCAGTCCCTGTCCTCAACGGGTGACTGGACTAGACCAACCAACCAACCAACAAGCATTGATTAATCACATGCTGTGTGCCAGGCTCATTGCCGAGTGCAGGGGATACAAGGACACAAAGGAATCAGCTTTGTTACTCAAACTACTTGATTCTGCTGGGATCCAAGAACATACATTGATGTGTATATACAACATTGCACAAGATTAGTACAGAACAGTTTTAGAAAGGAGAGAGTACTAACACCTATGCAGAGGAAGAAAGGCTCCTGTAGGAAGGGGCACCTGTGTGGAAGCCAAGCATTTTGTGAAGTGGAGGTTATGGCATTCTAGGAGTGGGGAACACACTGTCTAAAGAGATGAGAATGTTGTGTAGAGGATATGGGTAGCCAGGCAATTTGACAGGGACAGAGAGGGTGACTGATGGGAAATAATATGACATAGGATTAGGAAGAGAGGTGGGAGCCAGACTGGAGAGGATTCTGAAGGAAGAGAGGGGACATCTGCAGATGGAAATGACAGGTGTGGGATGGAAACTTCAGGGGTTAGAGGAGGCGGGGAGGGGGATACCCCCCCCCCTCATTAGACCATCATCTCCTTGAGGTCAGGGACTTTGTCATTTTTCATCCATGCATCTCTAGTCCTTTACACGTAGCAATGTTTGTTGAATGAGCTTCTGGATTGTGCCTCTCAGGAGAAATGAGACAATTGTCCCCACAGCAAAGAGGTGTAGGACACCTCCTCCAACTCCAACTCCACCTCCAAGCCTTTGCCTCCCTCTTCCCTTGCTTAGGAGCTGTATTTGCCCTCATTCAGGGTTTGGGATGGGGCTGGAGCAACAGGGTGTGGGCATAGGGGTGACTATCTTTGAGGAAGATCTAGGGAGCTTATGAGGGCTTGGGGATGCCAAGCAAAGGGATTGGTTGGATCTTGGTGTGGGGAACCAAGGCAGGTTTCTGAATAGGGGAGTGATGTGATGATGGTAGGCATTTGAGGAGGTCCCAGTGGGGCAGGAGCCCCAGGTTCAAATCCTCATCCCTTCCATGCTCATTCTCTTTCCAGATAAGGTTGCTTGTGTCCTTCCCTCAGAGTGTGAAGCCCAATGTGGGACCAGAGTAGGCTGTACCAACATTGCCTTCCCAACCCTGGTGGTGGAACTCATGCCAAATGGTAAGGACCCAATCTGGCTGGTAGGGCCAATTCTGGGAGAGCAGGTGGCAGGAGGATCTTGGGAAGGAAGGGGTTTTTGGAAGGACTTGGTCCACAGGGATATTCCATGAGGGTGTTTGCATTTGGTAAGGGCCAAGAAACTCTGGAGTCTGGACAGCAAAGGGACATGACACTTTTATTCTAAATCACAGATTTGGAGCTAGAGGGTCCATCATCAGTTATCTACTCCAATTACCTCACAAGGCCTACAGTTTAACTGGCTTCCCCAAGGTCATATAGAGAGCAAAAAGACTCATGGGATCAATGCTTCAGAGTTGGAAAGGGCCTCAGTGACCATCTGGTCCAATGCATACCCCCATGGAAGGGATGCCCAGTGACAAAATGTTATTTCCCCTCTGCCTGAATATTCTAAGGAGGGTGAGCTCACTACCTCTGCTGACAGCCCTGCCACCTTGGGGCAGCTCTCATGGATCACATGTTTTTCCCTGACATCAAGCCTGAATTGGCTTCTGTGCCACTTCCTGGGGGAGTTTGGCCCCCTCGGGCCAAATACATGGAGGCAAAGGAGTTGGTTATATCTTCTTATGGGGGACCCAGTCAGGTTTCTGAGCAAGGGGGTGATATGATGACAGTAGGCCCCTCCTCCACATGAAGCCCTTCAGGTGCTGGTACACGGCTCTCACATCTCCCCCAGACTCTTTTCTTCCCCAGGCTAAATACTCCCAGTTCCTTGATCTCAAGCCCCTTCCCCAGCCTAGCTTATTCACATCCTTAACTGTGTCACCCAGAGCCTAAGAGAATACTTCAGATGAGGTGTGATCAGGGGCTGTCACCTCTCTGTTCTTGGAACCTTGGCCTCTCTGAGTGAAAACCAAGATCCCATTACTTTTTTCTCTTTTCTTTTTTGTCTCTGCCTCACTCTGCTGATTCATATTGAGCTTTCAGTCCCCCTAAGACCTCGAGATCTTCTTCAGGCATGCTGCTATTTAACCTTGCCTCTCCCATCTTGTGCTCAAGGAAGGCTCAGGATGGGGAAAGGACTTAATCAAGGTCACATGGTCAGTTATTGCCTCCATACACTGGCCTGGAGTATTCTGCCCTGTGTTGGAAGGGAAGAATGTGGAGTTTTTCTATATTGATGCAATTCATAACCTTGGGCAAAACATTATAATCATATACATACATATAGATATATAGATATATAGATACACACACACACACACACACACACAATCTGGCTGTTGCCAGAGGTCATTGTTAACCACTTCAGAGACTGGGGCTGTCTGTTGATTAAGTTCCATAATTAAAGAAAGGTTGAAGTGGCTGTTTGTTTCCCAGCTGGGGCTATGGTGACCTCCATGTAGGGCAGCTGCTACTCATTGGTCAAGGTCATGGGTGATAGTATCTGAATGGGTACCTGAATGGTCACTAGAATGTTTTGGTATGAAGCAGTGAAGTATAGTAGGAAGAACCTGGTGCTGGAGTGAAATCTTTAGTCATCTGTGTGACCTTGGGTGAGGTCCTTCCAGTCTTTGGCCTCAGTTTCCCTGTCTGTAAAATGTAGGGGTTGGACTCATTCTTCATGGTCCCTTCTATGATCTAATGAGGCTGATATTTTCAGTGCTGGGAGGGTGGGAGCACCCTTTGGTGGTACTGTTGGTCAGTGTAAAGTCAATCAGGAGCAGTTCTGAGGACTGCTGCCATGAATAACTTTAAGAATCTAACAGAGCAGTATAGTGATATCTCTATTTGTTCCACAATAAACTAAAGCAAAACATTCAAGAAACTAAAGCAGAGCATTCACAACAATATAACATAACAACTTATTACTAAGGTGGCCACATAGTCTTAAACAAAACATATCATTCAGTAAGTCACAATCTCATCAGTCAATATAGAGCAGTCAGCTTCTTAACTCGAAGCTGACTTCCAAACCCCATGGCTCCTCTTCCAAAGGCTGACCCACTCCCAGCTCTTGCCTGGCCTCACACGTGGGCAGATCTCCACTCCTGGTTCATACTTCAGTTTACCACTCCTCTCCAAGCTCTTTGAAGTTTTTGTTTCTAGTAAGACAAAGCTCAACAGAGCTACAACAATATTTACATGCATTGCTGGCACTATCATCTCAATTCACTTTCTAGTTGACAAAGTAACACAAATCAACAGACAAGGCTTCTGTCTGAGAAATCAAACACAAATCAACAGTAAAGTCCCAGGACTTCTGTAACAGCAGTAAAGTCCTCTTTCAGGGCTTATGCCTAAAAACAACAGACAGCGTTCTTTTATCTGACAGACCAACAGACAGAGTGCTACAGAGTGCCGAAATCACAAGCATTCTCACTCATAGTTCTGCTTGGTCCTAGCTCTACTCCAGCTTTTCTCTGCCCTGCTCCTTCCTGTTCTACCCTTATTGTTCTTCTCTTTCGGCAAACTCCTCCCACTATGGGCTCCATGTGGTGAGTTAGGCCTATTAAGGGCAACACAATGTATATTGTTTACAACAAAGACTTTTGATACAATCAGAGGCTAGACTCAAAGGCACTTGAAGTACTACTTTGCTTGCCATTATAGCCCTCTCTGAAGTTTTGTATTCTGGGGAAAAGTGCCTAAATTGGGGTTGCAACTGCCTACAAGATCCCATAGTGATGGAATGTTAGTGCTAAGATTTGAATCCAGGGTGTCCGATTCTAGATACAGGGCTCTTTTCACATACTGTGGGTTGACCTGAATTGATGGAATGTGCTAAACTCTCCTATTTCTCCCTTTCCCCAGTTCTACCCTATCAGATTAGAACAATAACTGATAACTCCTCCTGCTGACCTCATAAAGCTTTCTCGAACGCCCTAGGTCCCCTATATTGCCTCAGTCATCATAGGCGGCTCATTCACACTTGTAGATGACTTGGATCCATAACCTTATTTTAACCTCATACATCATCCTAAGGTAGCCAGGGCAAGTTTTACCATCTCTACTTTACAGATGAGGAAACTGAGGCTGTAAAAAGCAAAGTGACAATTTGGGTGGTCCCAAAGTGGAAGGAGCTGTTTTGGGAGGCCAGGCTAGGAAAGATTTCAAGTGAAGGTGGCCGTTGTTCAGCATATGCTGTGGGGCAGTGGGAAAGCCACAGAACTGGGAGTAAGAAAGACTGACTATGTGGTATACAGTTTAGAGCTCGATTCCCTGTGTGACTTTAGACATGTTATTGCCCTCTCCAGGTCACTTACACAGAATCCTAGCTTTCCTCCAGGTCTCCTGGCCCCCAAACTGGATGTATTTCTGCCAAACTTGGCTATGACCCCTTGGTTGAGGCATGATACAAAGATACCCTCCTCGGGTGATACTGCAAACATGACTATTCATCAGAAAGCTTGTTGAGCTGGGGAATGCTATAAGGGATACAGGGGACTTGCCTTCAGGGTGCTTGCAGTCTAATTGGGGGGACAAGGATCACACAGGTAAGTTTTCCTTCCTCCATTAGACTGTAAATTCACTGAGGGGTGTACTGTGTTGTATTCACTGACCAGTACCAAGCACAAAGTCATAGAATCCTAGAACATAGACTGACAGAGTTGGGAGGGTTTTTAGAACATGAAATGTCAAAGCTGAGATTGCCCTTAGAACAGAGAATCTTAGAGCCAGGAAGAGCTTTAGAACAGGAAATTTCAGAGCCAGAAGGGTCCTTAGAAAAGGGAATGTCAGAACTGGGAGAGGCCTTAAAGCTGGGAGAGATCTAGAATGGGTTGTTAGATGTGGGAGGGACCTTAGAACATAGAAAGATGGAGTTGGGAGGGAAATTAGATCACAGAATGTTGATACTTGGAGAAACATTAGACCATGGAACATAGAAGATCTTTGCGAGGAACTTTACAGATCAGAGGAGAGGCCCAGACAGAGGAAGATGCTTTTCTCAAAATTAGTCAGTCAACAATTTATTTACTTATTACTCAGTGAAGTAGTTGCTGAGGTAATCCCAGAAGCCCTATATCTTGGGCACTTGTGATGTTGATGTCATTGGAGAACAATGAATGTTGACTTCTGGCATCTGAAAACCCAGCACCTGTTCTAGCTCAGAGCATGAAACTCACAAGTCATTGGATAGCTGCAGGAACAGCAATCACCATGGAGTGGTGCTGAGAGGAGAAGGGAGGAAAATGATAAAGTGGACACTTATTACCTGTGTGATCAACCTCAGACAGTAGTCCCTCCCGGACCCAACCTCAGGAGCCTCCTTTGTGTTCTAGGTCTGCGTGGCCTGATGCTGTCTGTCATGATGGCCTCTCTCATGAGCTCCCTCACCTCCATCTTCAATAGTGCCAGCACTCTATTCACCATGGATATCTACACCAAAATCCGGAAGAAGGCATCTGAGAAGGAACTTATGATAGCTGGAAGGTGAGACTGTCTGCTCCTCTTGCCTGAGTCATAAATTTAGCAGGTCATAGAGTGTCAGAACCAGGGGGTCCCTTAGAACCCAAATTTTCTGAGATGGGAAAGACAGAAAAATAAATGACTGGGAGAGACCTTAGAATCCAGATAGTCTGAGATGGGAAGGACTTTAGAACATGGAATGTCAGAAGCTGGAAGGCCTTTGAGACAAAGGATGCCTGAACTGGGAGGTGGGGAGAGGACCTTAGGATGTAAAATGTCAGAACTTTTGGAACTGAGAGTGACCTCAGAACATAAAGTGTTAGAGTTGGGAGAGGGTTTAGATTTAATCTGAAGCCCTTCCTAGTTGGGAAGGACTTTAGAACACTGTCATAACCTGGATGGGTTTTTAGAATGTTGGAGTTAGGAAGAATTAGAACATTGAATGTATGAGCTGGAAAGGTCCTGAGAACATAGAGTATCAAAACATGGAGGAACTTCCATGCCAAAGGAGGTAGTGAGCTGGAAGAAACCTTATTCCCAAACTAAAGTTACTATCTTTCCCCCCAAACCCTCCATATTTCTAAACTTCCCTGTTGCTGTCAATGGCGCCATCATCTTCTCTGTCCCTCAGGCTCCGTACCTAGGAGGTATCTTGGACTCATCACTTTCCCTCACCCTCCATAACCATGCTGCTGCCAAGGCCTGTCCATTTCACCTTTGGGGCTTTGCTCAGATGAGTCCTCCTCCCTCTTCTGACACTGCCCCTACTCTGTGTAGCCCCTCATCACCTCACACCGGGACTATTGCAATGGCTACTGGGAGGTCTGCCTGCCACAAGTCTCACCCCATTCCAGTACATCCTCTACTGGCCCCAAAGTGATTTTCCCATCACATAAGTCTGACCATGTCACCCCCACCCATCTCTCTATAAATCAGTCAACTCCAGTAACTTCCTTTCATCTCCAGGATCAAATACAAAATCCTGTTTGATATTCAAAACCCTTCCCAACCTGCCCCTTCTCCCTTTCCAGTCTTCTTATACTTCTGCCCATCCAAACCCATTATTTGTTCCAGTGACACCAGCCTCCTGGCAGTTTCCTGAAGAAAACCCTCCATCTCTCCCCTCTAGGCATTTCCATTGGCATCCCCACATACCTGGAATGCTCTCTCTCTCCCTCTTCTGCTTTTCTGGTTTCCTTCAGGTGCTGGCTAAAATTCTATTATGTGCAGGAAGCCTTTCCCAACCCCTCCATTCTAGAGCCCTCCCTGTGTTGGTGATTTCCTGTTTCTTCCCCTGTACTTTATCGCTACATAGTTGTTTGCATGTTTGTATTGGGAATTCCTCAAGGGCAGGGGTTGTCTTTTGTCTTTCTTTTTATCCCAAGCACTTAGTGACCGTCACATAGCAGGTGCTTAATACTTATTTATTGATTGAAAACAGAACATTGTAAGCCAGGGTTGAGAGAGACCTTAAAAGTAGGAGTACCCAGATAGACTCCCGATAGATCTCTTCTCACAGCCATGACTCCCATTCTGGCTAAGGCTTGTGTGGAACATGAGTGTCCCTCCATGGCTACTTTTGTTCCCTCATTGACCATTGCCTTTACCTGGAAATTTTCAAGCTTCTGAAGTTACTTTCAACCTCAGGGTTTAGGCCAGGTCATACAATGCTAGAAGAAAAAAGGAACCTAGGAATCAATCATCCATCAATCACCCCAACCTCATTTTGCAGATGAGAAGACCGAGACCCAGAGAGGTAGAGTTTCCAGGTCACATGACAATTTATGGGCAAAGTCAGGGCTTTAGCCCAGGTTCATAGGGCTCATTGGGTCTAGAGTTAGAAAGAATCTTCAAGAACATGAGGTCATAGAGTAAAAATGTTAGATTTGGAAGGGTCCTTGGAGACAAGCTAGTGCATTCCTCTCATTTTCCATATAAAGAAACTGAAACCTGAGAGCATTGTGACATGCCCAGGACTTCAAGCCTAGTAGGTGTCACAGTTAGGACTTCACACAAGTCTTCAGACTCCACATCTATTTCTACCACAACATGTCCAAATGCCTCTTAAATCACTTGCTGAAGGTCACCCAGACAGTAGCAATTGTAACTTATATCATCTGGCTCCAAATCTGGGGCTCTCAGCCTCAGACACTTAACTAGCTGTGTGACCCTGTGCCAGTCACTTAACTTGCATTTGCCACAGTTTCATCATCTGTAAAATGAGGTTAATAATGGCATCTATTGGGGCGGCTAGGTGGTGCAGTGAATAGAGCACCAGTCCTGGAGTCAGGAGGACTTGAGTTCAAATCCGGCCTCAGACACTTAACACAAAAACCAGCTGTGTGACCTTGGGCAAGTCACTTAACCCCAATTGCCCTCTAAAATTAAAAAAAAAATGGCATCTACCCTCCAGGGTTGTTGTGAGAATCAAATGAAATAATTGCAGAGCACTTAACACTGGCACATAGAAAACATCACACAGATGGATATGTGTGTGTTTTTGTTAACTATTATTATTGGACTACACTGCCAGTTTCATTCTTCCCAGCCCTGTACTTTCCCCACTGTCCCACAATGTCCTTTTTATTCCATTTAATAGAATTCTAGGACTTTAGCATTGGAAAGGAACTGAGAAACCTTCTAGGCCAACCCAAGAATCCCTGTCCTGGTATAATATTCTTAGCAAGTGATCATCCAGTGTTTGCTGGAAGACCTCCATTGATGGGGAAATCCCTACATCCTGAGGCAGTTCATTCCTTTTGTTACTTTAAAAAAAAAAGTTGTATTGCTTTCTTCATTTCCATTCATGCCCTTCATCCCTTCCTTCCTCAAAGAGCTATCTCTGAAAAATAAAAATAGAAGGGAAAAAAGCATTTTGGCAAAACCAAAACCAAACATCAGCCAGGACTGATGGTGCATGCAACGTTCCACACTCATGATGTCCCATCTGCAAAGAAGGGAGGGAAGTGCATTTTCTCAACCCTTTTCCAGGACCCAACATAATCATTATAATCATATGGCTTTCAGTTTCAGATTCTTTCCCCATGTCCCATTTCCATTGTCATATTCATTTGTGTAAATTACTGACTTTGCACAGCCCTCCCTCCCTCAAATCAAACTCAATTGCAAGTCATGTCATCACCTTCCTGATGCCATGGTCCTCTTCGGGAATGAAGGACAAACCACACACACATCAGTTCAAATAAGTTTTCTTATGCTTCATGCTTTTTCATATCCAGTATTTTTTATGCTACTGTAATATTCCATTCATTCATGTACTGAAATTTCTTTAGTTGTTCCCTAAGCAATGGGCATATCTTTTGCTTTCAGTTCTTTATTTACACAAAAAGTGCCGCTATGAATATACTGGTTTCCATGGGACCTCTCTTTCTGTCTCTGATTTTCTTGAAGTAAATGCTTAATTGAGGGACCTCTGCCACTTCTACTTTCTGGGCCTCAGTTTATCCATCTGTAAAATGAGGGAGTTGTACCAGGTGATAACAGGAGAGGTAGAAGAGCATGAGGCCAAGAGCTCCCTCTGTGAAGGTTAATAGTTGATTGACTTAAGATTCTGTGCTTTGACTGTATAGGCAAACAATGACTGGGCCTGGGTTCCTGCTAGAAAATGTGGTTATTGGGGAATGTCAAACACATTTTCATTTACTATTGGCATAAATGTCTTCTATTGAGGCAGAACATTCCATTCAAAACAAATGATTAGCCTTAGGAATAGTCAGGAAAACACACCACTAATTTGTGGACTTTCTCATTCTTCTTTTCTGCTGCCAATACCAGGTACCTTTTGTGCCTTTGGATACTTGTATGTATTTTGGTTGCTCCATTAAGTAGGTTCCATCTCCTGACTTGTGTGGGCTGGTTTCCTTTGCAGGCTGTTCATGCTGGCATTAATTGGCGTGAGCATAGCCTGGGTCCCTATCGTGCAGTCGGCTCAGAGTGGGCAGCTCTTTGACTATATCCAGTCGATCACCAGTTACCTGGGGCCACCCATTGGTGCTGTTTTCCTGCTCGCCATTTTCTGCAAGAGAGTCAATGAGCCGGTGTGTATAAGCCTTGGAGAATGTCATTATACCCAGAAATTTAGGACTTCTTCCCCTTAAGCTGAATCTCTCCCAAGACCAATGGGCTTTGTTTGTCAAAACTGTGACCTTCCCCAGAACTCTTAGCTACAGGCAGCAGTAAAGGACTAAGAAGCAGGACTCTTAGAGAGTGTAAGTGAACCAATGAAAATCTGGGACTGGGCACTGTATAAGGAAAGAGGCACAGACCTGAGCTCCTGTTGTGGCTCTGCTATTTAATAGCTACATGATCTTGGCCAAAGTAGTTTCTCTCTTGGCCTCAGTTTCCTCATCTGAAAAATCAGGGGGTTATACAAGATCATCCCTGAGGTCTCCTTCAGTTCTAAAATTCTAAGATCCTATAAGCCCCTTTGTGTTCAGTTGAGTGCCTTACCCTCAGTTGGCGTTCAACAAACACCGTAATACCAATTTTAATGGCATCAGATCCCTTGGTGACCTTGTAAGAACCAGTTTCAAATATCTATGAAAGTCCAATAAAGGGGGTACCAGAATGACCTCAATTGGGACTTAGAGCAAAGAAGTGTTGCGTGAGCACCTATTACACCTCCCTCTGCATGTTAGGTGCTGGGAGAGTGTAGCAGCAAGCACCCTAGCATACTCAGTATGGCTGCTAGCACAGGTTCTTTGATCTGCTTTTCTAAAGGAAAACAACTCAAAAGGGGTTAACAATTTAACTTTAATTAAACAGATATACATACACACACAATTCACTTAGTTCATGGGAAAAAGTCAGCACCCTGAACTTCAGAAAATATGAACAGAAATTAGAAGACAAAAAATACAGACAGAGAAAATAACACAATCCACAGACCAACACACACTTCTAACTGTCTGACCATTACATACATACAGTGTTAGTTACCAGAGAGAGAAGCACCAACGTCTGGGTTTTCAAAGCTGGGGGGCTCAAAGGTTGCTTTGGAAGAGAGTGGAATTCTCCTCACCAGAAAGGTTCAATCAAAGCCTTGACCATCCCTTATCAGGGATGTATTAGAAGAGATTCTTACTCTGATAGTTTCCTCTATCTCTGAGATTTTGTGATGACAAATTGTACATAAATGGGCTAAAGTTAGGGAGGTTGGGTGACTTATCTAGGGTCACCTGGCTAGTTAGTTTCAGAGTTAGCACTTGAGACTAGGTTTTCTTCACCCAAGACCACCATCATACCTATAAGTTCATTTGTCCCAGTGTAAGACATACTTTGTTTCTTTTCCCCCAAGGAGTTTTCCATTTAATTAAGGATACAAGATAAACATATATCAAAAAGTGAAGTAGATAGTAAAGTGTCATTATTTCCATTTTTACAGACGAGGAAATCAAGACCCAGAGTGGTTCCATAACTTGACTGAAGGCAGAATTCAAATCTGTCTTTTGACCTCAAGTCCAGTGCTTTATTAATGTCCTCAAGCCACATCCTCAACTCAGAAACATGGCTGCCCGGGAGAAGTGTCTAACTTCACAGTTAACATGCCTTCTCTGTCCATCTCTTGCAGGGTGCCTTTTGGGGCTTGATTGTGGGACTCCTGATAGGATTGTCTCGAATGATTACAGAGTTTGCCTATGGAACAGGCAGTTGTGTGGAGCCCAGCAACTGTCCCACGATCATTTGTGGTGTTCATTACCTCTACTTTGCCATTATCCTCTTTGTAGTGTCCATCATTGTCATTTTAGCGGTCTCTCTCTTGACGAAGCCCATCCCAGATGTGCATGTAAGTATTATTATGTTTGTATGAGTCTTCCAATGAGAGTTGCCCTCTTGTTTCTTGTTTTGCTTCTACTCCACAAAGATCTGTGGAATCCATAAGAAACCTATAATCTAATTGTCTGATCCCCAGTGAATTCATAACCTTACTGTCAGATACCTAAAGTTGAAGCATCAGTTTCCTGATCATGAAACTTGAGCTCCATTTAGAGTATCAGTGGGTGACCTGATTGGCCATGATCCTGGGCCAGCCCAATTCTACTTGATTTTTAAAATATGCTTTATTTATATCTTTTATTTTATATCACCTAAATCTCCCCCCTACCCTGTATTACTCTTCTTCCTCTCCCAGAAAGCCATTCAATATATCCAAGCATTTTTTAAGGAAAAAAAAGAAAGAGAAAGGGAGAAAAAAATGAGCCAAGCAATCAACACTTTGGAAAATCTGACAATATATACAGTGTTATCCTCCCATATATTTTAAATTTCTGCAAAGGAATAGGGGGCATCTTCCCATTTCTCTTCTTTGAGGTCAGGCTTGTTCTTATTAATTTGTCAACATTCTTTTCAGATCTATTCAGCTTTTAAAGAATGGCCAGGTATGGATGACTTGTCTTCATCATTGGAGGGAGATCCTACAACTTTTGAAGAGTTGGAGCATGACCCTAAACACATTTTTTCTGATTCTTTGCCCTGGCTTAATTCAATTCAATTCACCAAATATTGATTAAATATATCTGTGCAAGGCACTGACATAGGCACTGGGGATGTAGAGACAAAAACTAAACAGCCCTTTTCTCCAAAGTTTTCACATTCTGCAGGCAATATACCATGTGTCCATACATCAGTAAATACACAGTGATTTCAGGAGATAGAAGGTATTAACCAAACACCAGGGTCCCCAGAACACTGGTGAGATTAATGGGACAGAATCTCCCATCAATCAATATAGTCAGGCATTATTCTGAAAAATTTTATCACAGATTTAGCCCTTCACAAAAAATTGACCCCAAGCCCAGGCTACTCAGATATCATACCAATATTCAAGCAGGTCAGTTAGGAACTGTAGTGGATAGAGTTCTTGACTTGGTGTCAGACATTTCCTAACCATATGACCCTGAGGAAATTATTAAACCTCTTGTAAGCCTCAGTTTCATTATCTGCAAAAGGTGATGATAATGGTACCTACTTCCCCAGGTTGAGGATATACCTTGTTCCCAATTTTTCATCATTAGAAATAGTGCTGCTATACATATTTTTGTACTGATAAATATTTCCTTCCTGTCACTGATTTCCTTGAGAGTATAAATCTGGTAGTGGGGTCACTGCATTGATGTGTAAGAATGATTTGGTAATTTTTTGGTATAATTTCCTTTCCCTCCCTCTTACTTGGATCTGTGATTTCACTGGCATAGGGAACTTTCAGTGAGGAAACTCTACCTACCAATGCAGGTGAACACCTGCTCTGTAAGTTACAGTCTTAGAGAGTTTTCTATAGCTCCTAAGAAGTTAAACAACTTTCTAGAGTAACACTGTAGTTTGTACCAGAGACAGGACTTGAAATTGAGTCTTCCTGAGATCATCTCTCTATCCACTGTGTCATGCTGCCCCTCCACATTGCTTTCTAAAAACAACTGGCTCAATTCACAGTCAATAGTGAATCAGTGTGCCTGATCTCCCAGTCTAACTAGCACTAAATTCCCCCGACTCTGAAAGATCTTTCCTTCACGTGGATCTGATGTATCCCTTCTGGGACTTGTAGGTAGTCCAACAGTTGTGTCCTCAACTGTGCAGCCAGCAGTATTGTTTGTTTTCTGTAAGTAATCTCCTTCTGTTTCCCCCATCCCCTCAGCTTTACCGCCTATGTTGGAGTTTGAGAAACAGCAAGGAAGAGCGTATTGATCTGGATGCAGGTGATGAGAAGGAAATCCCAGGTGATCCCAAAGACAAGTTGGAAATAGGTGAGTTAGGACTCCAGTCCTTTTTGCAGACCTCAAATTATTTCTCCCTACAGTGAGAGTAAGACCACACTTTCTGTGTGGTTCAAGCTGGATTGGAGTGTGGGGACAGAAGCAGAGCAGAGGTAGAATCAAAAACATGTTGCTATAACTATGCAGTCATAGTCCTTCCCACTCTCCTTATAGAGGAGGGACCTGGATTCTAGCCCTATTGACTGCTGTGTATTCTGCCATATTCCTGCTAAAATTGTTGCTCATCCATGGGCCTCAGTTTTCTCCTTTGTGAAATGAGTTTGGATAATATGGTCTTTTAGTGTATCAGAAAGAACCTTGAACTAAGAGCCTTGGACTGGACTTGAATGTACTACTTTTGTGACTTCATCTCTTTGGGTCTCAACTTCCTCATATGTAAAATTATCAGGGACCAATGGGGAGACACTAGATGATCCCTTAAGTTTCTTTCAATGGCGAAACCTATGAACCTATAGCTATTCCCTTGCAATATTCAGTGCTTATGAATGCCAGAGGATGCTAGAATGTACTCAAGAACTGTCCATGGTGCCAAAGCTAGACATCTGGTGCTCCAGAGCAGGCTAGTATATGTAGAAGCCTTTAGTAATTCTGTCTTAGTGGTAAAAGAGCCTGTCAACTGCTCTGCTTGCTTACATGGTTACTGACAAATATCATCCTCAGAATGGAGGGGAGGAATGAAAGTCACTGGTGCATTTAGGCCCAGATATATTAAAGCATGAACTATAATATAAAGCAGCTGTCTCTAGAAATGAGAGCTACTAGCCATGCATTACTGGACTACATGTAAAATAAGTCAATAAATGATAAAATTATTACCATTCATGATTAATGCATTTTAATTTACTTGTTGAATTATTTATTTAATTTATTTAATCTTATTTCCCAATTACTTGTAAAACATTGAGTTCCAAATTCTCTCTTCCTCTTTCCTCTCCTCTCTCATTAAGAAAGCAATCAATTTGATATGTGCAGTCATACAAAGTATATTTCCATGTTAGTCATGTTGTGAAAGAAAACACAGACAGAAACCCCACCAAGGAAAATGAAGTAAAAAAGTATCCTTTGATCTGTATTCACACTCCATCAGTTCTTTCTGTGCATGCAGATAGCATTTTTCCTCCTAAATCCCTAGTAATTGTCCTGTATCATTGTATTGCTGAGAATAGCTAAGTCATTCACAGCTGATCATATTGCAATATTGCTGGTTTTTGTATGATGTTCTCTTGGTTCTGCTCACTTCACTTTACATTAGTTCATGTAAGTCTTTCCAGGTTTTTCAGAAACCATTCTACTCATCACTTGTTATAGCACAATAATATTCCATCACAATTGTATACAACAACTTGTGCAGCCATTTCCCAATTGATGGGCATCCCTTCGGTTCCCAAATCTTTGCAACCACAAAAAGAGCAGCTATATTTTTGTACATGTAGGTCCTTTTCCTGTCTGATTTTATTTCTTTGGGGGTAATTATAAAGTTTTATAGGGTTTTTGATTCCAGAAGGTAACTTGAAGATCCTTTCCTTTAGTCACCTCATAAATTGCAGGAAAGTCATCGATTTTAGAATTTGGAAATAGCTTGGAGAGGGGACTTGTGTAGAATCACACAGAAAATAAGTAGTAGAATCAGGATTTGAACTCAGGTCCTCTGAATCTAAGTCTAGAACTGTTTCTACCATCAGAGTCTCTGGTGGAAGGATAACATGACTCTGTCATCACTACTTCATCAAGTTTGTAACTTACAAAAAGCACTCCCAAACCCATTCAATCATGTGATCTTTACAATGGCCCCATGAGGTATTCAGGATAATGAGTATACTGCTCATTTTCCAGATGAGAAAAGGAGGCCCAGAGAGTAGGGAAAGTTTGCCTAGTTTATAAGTGAGAGATTTGAGACTAGAATCCTAGTCTCCAGATTTCTATAGCAGCACTGATTCAGTTCTGTGGGTGCAAATATCCCAACATCCTCTCTGGAGAAGCAATGGGTGGACAAGGAGGTCAAAAGAAGGGAATCTGATTCCCAAGGTGGCAAGATCAAGTCTGTTGATTTGAGACAAGTTCAGATCCAGAAACAGCTTATTCTCTCAAAGAGATATCATGGGAAGATCAGACCCAAAGTTGAATAGCAAGTTATCCCTGTTGTGCCTATAGATCATTCCTTTGTATCCTAATGCATTTGTCAAGAACACCTGTCTGAATTATGCTCAGGTGATTTGGAAAGCTTGTCAGTCTGGGCATTTGCAGAGAATCCATCCATGTATGCATGCATACATCCCTTCAACTGGAATTTATTAAGTACCTAACCTGTGAAAGGCATAAAAAATTTTACAAAGGTAAAAATAGAAAACCATTTCTGCTGTCAAGGAGCTTGAATTCTATGGGGGAGGGGGAATAATAACAAATATAGCTAGCATTTATATAGTGATTTAACACTTTACACATGCCATTTGATCCTCACAACAACCTTGTGAGATAGCCGTGTCATTATTCTTATTTTTTTATACAAGGAAACTGAGGTTTAGAGAGGTTAAGTGACTCAGGGTTACACAGCTAACAATACAAATACGATCTTATCTAAGGAGTCAGAGAGGAGTTACTGGTATCATAATTGAGCATACACATATTTTAGAAAGGGCTTTTAAAAAACCCAACTTTCCCCTTTCATAAATTCATGACTTGGAGGTCCTGTATAACCTACATTGATCTAGGAGACCAGTAATCTGGTTTCAGAACCATGGACAGTTTCCCAGGCACCTCCAAGCATTCTCCAGGATTTACAGCCAATTTAGCCAACATTTCACAAACTGAAGAAATCCTAGGCTCACAGGTTTCAGTGTTGAAGGGAGCCTTTGGGACCCTCTAGTTTGGGGAAATCTCTCAAAACCTAGTCACCCTCATTCTCTCCAGCTTGGAAATGACTTTCAGAGCTTTTACTCCATTATAATAGCCTTTGAGAGCCCACCTCCAGGTCCCAGTGTACTAAAGTTGCAAGGCATTGGTGGAGGAATAAAGAAGTCATAAGCACTAACTTTTATGGGAGAGTTAGGGCACAAAGAGCGAAGTTTGCTAAAAAGCCAACTTGGCATCAGGACAACCTATGCTCAAGCCTTGCTTCTGTTTTGTGCTGGTGATGTATGTGACCCTTGGCAAGTCACTTAGCATCTCCATGTCCTGGGCAATTTTCTAAGGCCCTAAGTTGCAGGACAGGCTGCTAAATATTCCCTGGTAGAGGGCTCACTTGGGATTCACTACATGAATGAAATCATGCATCTGGAAACAAAGAGAAAAAACTCTAAAACATTTACAAAGTTGTTTATGGCTACAAATACTATATATCACATGAGTGATTGAATTGGAATCAATAGAACTGGTTTCAAATCCTGCCTCTCCCTTTTATCAGATGTGTCTCTATGGGGAAGTTGAACTTCAGTTTTCCCACTTGCAAAATGAGAATAATAATATTTACTTCACTAGGTTACCATTAACATAGAGGGAAAAATATGTAGAATGTTTTGAAAACCTTAAATCTAAGAATTATTATTATTATTTTCTCATTACAACAAATGTAAGCAGAATTATCCGTACTGGAACCCAAGGATCCTGGCCCAAAGACTCAGGCTCTTTCCACTCCTTTGTGCTGATCTTACTGCTGACAAGTTGGACACATTCTTGAAAATATTTTATATCATTGTTATTTCTGTAAACAAATATGGGGAAAGTCATCCTAGGGAAAGTTGGTAACCAGAGGGGAAGCTGCCCTCTTAATAGGAGACTGTCTATCTCTTGGCTATTTTCAGGTTCCCTCACTCCCTAAGTCCTATAATTCTCTTGTGCTTCTTTGACACAGAAACCCCTCAAGAGAATAAGAGCTGCTTGAGGAAGGCCTATGACCTGTTCTGTGGACTGGAGCAGAAGGGGCCCAAGCTGACCAAGGAGGAGGAGGCTGCCCTCAAGATGAAGATGACAGACACATCAGAGAAGCCTTTGTGGAGAACTATTGTCAACATCAATGGTATCATCCTCCTGGCTGTGGCTGTCTTCTGCCATGCTTACTTTGCATAGATTCAGCTGGCTCTCTGCTGCAAACCAGGTTCCTGAAGGCCAGCCTCTCATCCTTTCTCCCCCACTGGATTCCAGAGGAATACTGTTGTAAATTATATCTAAAAATATGCGTGTGCATATGTGTAATTAGAGCCTATACAAATGAAAAAAATTCTCATTGTTAAATTATGTTTGAAGCAAAGTGAAGAAAGATGTATATACTAAAGCTTTCTAAAAGCAAGGGGAAAAGGCCACTTTAGTTTCCCTAAGGATTAAGCACTTACCATTGTGCTAGGTACTGGGAAGCTGAAGATAAAAATGAAACAGTCACTGAGGATGTGCAGACTTAGAGACTTTGACTTCCATGAGATTGGCTGCATTTTGGCCCTAGGAATCAGAGAAAGCATGTATGATAACTGTCAGAAGAGTTGGGGTAGTTGGTGATCCTGAGACTCAGAATCCAGAGGTATAGATTGGAGTCCTTGTTCTTCACTTACTTTCTGGGTTACTCTGAGAAAGTTCCTTCCCCTCTCTGAACCTTAATTTCCCCATCCATAAAATGAGGGCATTGGATTAGTGTCTTTCCAAGGACACTTCTATCAATAAGAGCTATCCCAAAAGGGAATGGGTTATCTTTGGAACTGATAAGTTGCTCCTCCTTGGAGATATTCAAGCAAGGGGGAGATAATCGCTTGTTAGTCATATTATTATGGAAACCCCTTTCTCAGGAGGGTTAGATTAGGTAGTCACTAAGGCCTCTTCCACCTCTTCAATTCTCTGATTCTTTGACTGCTTGGTCTCTGAAGGTTCCTTCCATTTCTAACACAAGAGACAGTCTAGTACCAAGTAAAGAGCATGACTTAAATCCCTCCCGTGGCACTGCCTGGCTATGTGAGGCCCCTTTCTTACTATTTTCTTTTATTTGTCTAGTACCTTTTGTACTTGTAACGTGTTTTGGAAGGATTGTATATCTGTTGTCCATGAAATAAAATGTTTTTGACCATTTTTGAACTTGGTTCACTGAGTGCATCAGCAAAATGTGTAACAGAACTGGAACCTTTAGTCACAGGAATCCCTTTTGAGAGAAGAGCAAGTATGTTAAGTGTTGGAGTGAGAACCAGGAAGTGTCATGTTAGAATTCTGCCTCTGACACTTAGTAACCATGTGACCATGAGCAAATCACTTAACCTTAATGAATGTCAGTTTTCTCCTCTCTAAAATCGGGATAATAACACCCCTTATGCTTAGGATGGAGAGAAGGTCACAAATAGTATGCCAATTTCAACTGTAGAAGCTCCCCACATGCAAAGTGTGCATCCTCATTTCATCAACCTCAAGTAGTAATTCCCTTTGAGATCTCTTTCCTACAACATGAGGAAAAAGAAGCTTTTTGCCTCACCTTAGTATTTATCCCAAGTTACAGCTTGTTGCAGGTTTTAGGATGAGGAGCAAGAGAAAAACAGAATTCCAGGGGTCCATGGATATCTTCCTGGGATAATCTCTCAATAGACCATCAGCTCCTTACATGAGGAATATTCAGTTCTGGCTTACAGTTCAGCTCTTCTTATAGACCTATGCTGGCTCAGGTTGAAGAATGATGAACTGGGGAGTTTGCACAGTAGGGTAGCAATGGCTACATTGGTGGAAATGAGAAAGGAACATATTTTTCATGGTGACTGGCACACCATAGATGCTTAATAAATACTTTATGTTGATTGATTCTTGGAATCCACTAGGCAGAAGGTAGAATACCATTCATCTGATTCATAAACATTTCTCAAAATTCCAAATATTTTGCTATATTTATCTGTAAATTTTAAAATATGAATTTCCATATAATGAAGTGTGTCTGCATTTGGCAAATGGGACCAGAAAAAGACTTATTGGATCACTTCATAATTCTCACAGGATAGTGTAATCAGTATTTTATAACCAATTCCTTAGGTTATTGTAATGCCACTCACGAGCAGCTTTCCAGGAGAATGATACTGTGGACAGCTTTTAAGGTTCTTATCACACAGTATAGTGAACATTTATTTATTCCATAATGAATCAGAGCAAAATATTCACAAATGTCATGCAGTCACAAATCAGTCACTTATTCAGTCATCAATCACTAAGTACAATCATTCAGTCAATCAATCATTCAATCAATTCAATCATTCAATCATCCTTCATCATTCACTATTCAATCATCAGAAAATACACAGACCCTCCACCCCTAGGTCACTAGTAATTACAAATTCTCAGTCAGTACACAGTATCCACGTAAAGTCTTCTTTCAGCTTGACTCAGGGTGGTCTCTTGGATTCCCTGGATCCCCTTCCATGGCCCCAGATCCTACCTGGATTCACCAAACTGTCACCTGGGGTCAAAGGCAGACAGCTTCCAGGTCCTTGTCCAACTCTCCACGCAGTTCCTGCTCCACATTGGAGCTCACAGTATTCAGTGCATCTCAAATCCTTCACAGTCTCTGTTCCTGGGAAGACAAGGCTTAACAAAGCCACCAACAGGTTCATGCAAAGTACCAGCATCACAGTCATGCTTCCTCAGTCTTCAGCAGCTCTGACTGGCCCTTGGAAATCCTAAGCAGCTCCAGCTGGCCCTCGAACTCAGCAGAAGTTTCATCTGGTTCCCAGAATCAAAATCACTCCATCCAGGTTTTCAAAATCAAAACCATTCTCTCCAGCCTGGAGGAGGGGTGGCTTTTCTCTTCAGCCTCCCTAGTTCCTCTTCAGTTTCTCCAGCAGCAGCAGCAGCTTCTGCCTCCATGGAGCTTGATCCAAGAAGCTCTGACTCTCCCTCTTTGGGGCTTTTCCTTATATACAGCATTGCCCTCCCTATTCAGCTCCTTCCTGTTACATCAGCAACAGGGGTTCACATCTTCTGTTTCTTTAACAGAGGCTTGATTAATTACTAAGTGCTAAGTACCTGTTACCTTTGCCAATGCAAAGGGATCTTCAGATTCAAATTACATTACCATTGCAGTTATTTTGTGAGTGTTCTTTTATCTAGCATTCAGTTATTACCTGCATATGTATGACAGGGGTGTTCCTTTCCACAACAGTACTTTTTTACATTAGCAGGAGAGTTGAGCTCACACATAAGGTAGATGTGGTGGTGGTTGTGTAGATGTGTTTGCAACCATGACTTCCTTTGCCTCTTTCCTAAGGAGGAAGGGCAGGAAAAGCAACTCAGGGCACAGCATTTGGGTATGCCACCAGATGGTGCTCAGAGCTTGGATTGTTTCAACTCCATTCAATTCAGTTTTTATTCTGCATTTTTGTCCACTTATGGTATTTTATTTTTTCCTATTTCATGCAAGGATAGTTGTTAACATTCGCTTTTACAAGATTTTGAGTTAAAATTTTTTCTTTGTCCCTCCTCTACTCCCCAAGACATCTTGTAATCTGATATAGGCTAGACATGTACAATCATATTAATATTTCCACATTAGTCATACTGTGAAAGAAGAATTTGAAGAAATATTTAAAACCATGAGAAAGAAAAACAGAAAAAGAGAAAATAGTATTCTTCAATCTGCATTCAGACTCCATAGTTCCTTCTCTGAATGTGGATAGCATTTTCCATCATGAGTCCCTTGGAATTGTCTTAGATCATTGCATTGCTGAAAAGAGCTAAGTATTTCAGAGTTGGTCATCTCACAGTGTTTCTGTGTATAACATTCTCCTGGTTCTCACTTCACTTAGCATCAGTTCATGTAAATCTTTCCAGGTTTTTCTGAAATATGCTTCTTCATTATTTCTTATAGAACAATAATATTCCATTACATTCATATACCACAACTTGTTCAGCCATTCCCCAATTGATGGGCATCGCCTCAATTTCCAATTTTTGCTATCACAAAAAGAGGTGCTACAAATATTTTTGTACACTTATGTCCTTTTCCCTTTTTCATGAACTTTTTTGGGATACAGATCTATTAGTGGTATTGCTGAATCAAAGGGGATGCACATTTTTATAGCCATTTGGGCATTGTTCCACAACATTTATCATTTTCCTCTTTTGTCATATTAGTCATTCTGATAGGTGTGGGGTGATACCTTAGAGTTGTTTTAATTTGCATTTCTTTAATCAATAGTGATTGAGAGAATTTTTTCACATGACAATAGACAACTTTAATTTTTTCATCTGAAAACTCCCTCTTCATAGCTTTTGATCATTTGTCAATTGGGAAATGACTTATATTCTTATAAATTTGACTCATTTCTCTATATGTTTTAGAAATTAGACCTTTATTAGAGACCTTGGCTGTAAAACTTGTTTCCCAACTTTCTACTTCTTTTCTAATCTTGCTTGCATTGGCTTTGTTTGTGCAAAACCTTTTTAATTTAATGTAATCAAAATTACCCACTTTGCATTTCATTATGTTCTCTATCTCTTGCTTGGTCATAACTTTTTCCCTTCTCCATAGAACCGGTGGGTAAATTATTCCTTGCTCTCCTAATTTGCTTAGGGTATTACCCTTTATGTATAAATCATGTACCCATTTTGACCTTATCCTGGTAAACAGTGTAAGATATTGGTCTATGCCTAGTTTCTACCATATTATTTTCCAGTTTTCCTTGCAGTTTTTGTCAAATAGTGAGTTCTTATTTCAATAGATGGAGTCTTTGGGTTTATCAAACAGTAGATTACTATAGTCATTTACTATCATTTTGTGTGTACCCAACCTGTTCCACTGACTCACCCCTCTATTTCTTAGCCAGTACCAGATGGTTTTGAGGATTGCTACTTTACAATACAGTTTTAGATCTGGTAAAGTTAGGCCACTTTCCCTTGCATTTCTTTTCATTAATTCCATTGAGATTCTGGACCTTTTGTTCTTCCAGATGAATTTTGTAATTATTTTTTCCAGCTCTATAAAATAATTTTTTTGTAGTTTGATTGGTATGGCACTGAATAGGTAAATTAATTTAGGTGGAATTATAATTTTTATTATATTAGGTTGACCTACCTATGAACAACTGATATTTTCCCAATCATTTAGATCTGACTTTATTTGTGTGAAAGGTGTTTTGTAACTGTGTTCATATGGTTCCTGGGTTTGTCTTGGCAAATAAACTCTCAAATATTTTATGTTGTCTACAGTTATTTGAAATGGACTTAATCTTTCTATATCTTGTTTCTGAATTTTGTTGATAATATATAGCAATGGCCATGATTTATGTGGGTTTATTTTATATTCTGCAACTTTGCTAAAGATATTAGTCATTTCAAGTGGTTTTTTAGTTGATTATCTAGGATTCTCTAAGTATACCACCATATCATCTGCAGAATGATAACTTTGTTTTTTCATTGTCTAATTTAATTCCTTCAATTTCTTTTCCTTCTCTGATTGCTAAAGCTAACATTTCTAATACAATATTGAATAACAGTAGTGATAATGGACATTCTTGTTTCACCCCTGATCTTATTGGGAATGTTTCTAGCTTATCTTCATTACGTATGATTCTTGCTGATGGTTTTAGTAGATGCTACTTATCATTTTAAGGAAAACTCCATTTATTCCTATGCTCTTTCTAGTTTTCAAAATAGGAATGGATGCTGTATTTTGTCAAAAGCTTTTTCTGCAAGTATTGAGATAATCTTATGATTTCTGTTAATTTTTTAAAATTGGTATGGTCAATTATGCTGATAGTTTTGAGCCCTGCATTTCTGGCATAAATCCCACCTGGTCATAGTGTATATTATCTTTGTGACAAATTCCTGTACAGGCATAATCATATTTAAATTGCTTTTTTATTGATTATAATATTTTATCCTAGAGCAGGGAGTTTTGGAATTTGACTGCAATATTCCTGTGGGTTTTCCTTGTAGTTTCTCTTTCAGCATATTGTTCTATTTCTACTTTCTCCTCTTGTTCTAATGCTTCAGGACAATTTAATTTAATTGTTTCTTGTATCAACATTCTTCTTTTTGATTATAGCTTTCAAGTAGTCTGATTATTCTTATGTTTTTTCTTCTTGATCTGCTTTCCAGATCAGTTGTTTTTCTTATGAGATGCTTCATATTCTCTTCTAACTTTTCATTCTTCATATTTTATTTCCTTATTTATTGATCTCTTATAACTTTGCTGACTTCCCCTTGCCCAATTCTGATTTTCAAGGAGTCATTTTCTTTTTTTAAGATTCTGGATCTCCTTTTCTAATTGGTTGACTTTCTTTTCATAATCTTCTTGCTTTCCTTAATCTTTTTTCTTTCCTTTTTGGAAGGAGGAAGGCAGGGCAATTGGGGTTAAGTGACTTGCCCAAGGTCACATGGCTAGTAACTGTTAAGTGTCTGAGGCAGGATTTGAACTCAGGCCCTCCTGACTCCAGGGCTGGTGCTCTAGTCACTGCATTACTTAGCTTTCCTTCTTCTTGATTTTCTTGGATTGTTATCTATCTATCTATCTTTTCCCTTAATCTCTCTCATTTGATTTTTAACCTTTTAAAAATTCTTCCCAGCAGCACAGTTCGGTCTGGTGTTCCTTGTCATCAGAGGTTCCCTTGATATTCTTTGGTTTAGCCACCAAATGCTCCTCACTGTCGCAGAGGCAGAAGTTCCTGTGCCTGGGACTGAGGCAGCCTCCCAACCCAGCTAACTGCAAAGCTTGCCACTTGTGGTTTAAATGAACCTAGCCTAGAGGTGTTTACTCTTCACAGGGACCAAACCTCATCCTGGTCTTTTTATTCAGATCTTCTCCAACTATTCATGGAGGACTCCTGTTCTGCTCCTACTCTTATTTATTTATTTTTTAAATCACTCTATGTTTGCCCTGAGGCATGATTTTATCTCTTTTGTGGTGGAAAATCTTGAGAGCTAGAAATTTTCTGACCTACTCCATCATCTTCCCAGAATCCTCTCCTGGGGATTTTTAATTTGTTATTTTCTAGCTTTTTTAGTTGCATGCTCAATTCATCAATCTCCTCTTTCTTTTTTATTCATGTAAGCATTTAGGGATATAACGTTTCCTCTAAGCACTGCTTTGGTTGCATCCCATCAGTTTTGGTATGTTGTCTCATTGTCATTCTCTTGGATGAAGTTATTGATTGTTTCTATGATTTGTTATTAGACCCACTCATTTTTTAGGATTAGATTATTTAGTTTCCAGTTAATTTTTAGTCTGTCTTTCCATGGCCATTTATCACATGCAATTTTTATTGCATCATGATCTGAAAAGGATGCATTTAATATTTCTGCCATTCTGCATTGGATTGTGAGGCTTTTATGCCCTGGTGCATGGTAAATTTTTGTGTAGGTGCCATGTACTACTGAGAAAGAGGTATATTCCTTTATATTCCCACTTAGTTTTCTCCAGAAAAAAGATCCATATCTACCTTTTCTAAAATTCCATTCACCTCCTTAACTTCTTTCTTGTTTATTTTCTGGTAAGATTTATCTAGCTATGAGAGGGGGAGATTGAGATCCCCCACTAGTATAGTTTTGCTGTCTATTTATTCCTGTAACTCACTTAAATTCTCCTCTAAGAATCTGGATGTTATACCACTTGGTACATATATGTTTAGTATTGCTATTACTTCATTGTCTGTGGTACCTTCTAGCAAGATGTAGTTTCCTTCCTTATCTCTTTTAATTAGATCTATTTTTGTTTTTACTTTGTTTGCAATCAGGATTGCTATCCCTACTCTTTTACTTCAGCTCAAGCATAATATATTCTGCTCCAGGCTTTTACATTTACTCTGTGCATATCTCTCTGTTTCAAATGTGTTTCTTATAACCAAGATATTGTAGGATTATGATTTTTAATCCATTCTGCTATCTGCCTCCATTTTATGGGAGAGTTCCTTCCATTCTCATTCACAGTTATGATTACTAACTGGGTCTTTATGTCCATCCCATTACTCCTCTGACCCCATTTATACTTTTCTCTCTCCTTTCACCCTTTATCTCCTCATCAGTGTTTTGCTTCTGATCACCACCTTCCTCAATCTGCCCTAACATCAGCCCCTTCCCATTTATTTCCCCTTCCCTTTACTGCTTCTTTGCTCCCTTTTGCCCTCCTTTCTATCCACTCCTCCCCTTTATCATCCTACTCCCCTATAAAGTAAGAAAGATTTTTATAACCAAGTGAACATGCATTTTTTTCCCCTCTTTGAGACAAATCTATGAGAGTAAGGTTCCAACAATGCTTGCCTCCCTCCCTTCTTTCCCTATACAGTAATAAGACTTTACACCTCTTCATGTGATGTAATTTACCCTTTCCTGCCTCCTCTTTTCCCAGTACAATCCTTTTTTTAACCTTTAATTAATATTTTTTTATCATCACATCAAAGTCAACTTATACCCACGCTTACTGCCTATGTAAGCCCCTTCTAAATGTCATAATAAGGATACAGTTCTAAGAGTTACAAATATCATCTTCCCAGGTAGGGATATAAACAGTTTAACTGTATTGAATAATACGTTTGTTTTTCTTTCCTGTTTACCTTTTTATGCTTCTCTTAAATCTTGCATTTGAAGATTGAATTTTCAGCTCTGGTTTTTTCATCAGGAAAGTTTGGAAGTTCCCTATTTCATTGAATGTCCACCTCCTCTGAAAGATTATGTTCGGTTTTGCTGGGTAGTTGATTCTTGGTTGTAATCCAAGCTCTTTGCCTTACAAAATATCATATTCCAAATCCTCTGTTCCTTTAATGCAGAAGCTGCTAGGTCCTGCACAATCCTGACTGTGGTTCCATGATATTTAAATTGTTTCTTTCTGGCTGCTTGCAGTATTTACTCCTTGATCTGATAATTCTGGAATTTAACTACAATGTTACTTGACAGTTTCATTTTGGGATCTCTTTTCAGGAGGTGATCAGTGGATTCTTTCAATGACTATTCTACCTTCTGGTTTTAAGATATCAGGGCAGTTTTTTTTTCAAGAAAGTAATTTCTTGAAAGATGCTGTCCAGGCTCTTTTTCTTTTTTCTTTTTTTTTATCATGTCTCTTAGGTAGAACTATAATTCTTAAATTATCTCTTCTGGTTCTATTTTCCAGGTCAGCGGTTTTTTTTTCCCCAATGAGATATTTTCACATTTTCTTCTATTTCTTCATTCTTTTGATTTTGTTTGACTGATTCTTGATGTCTCATAGAGTCATTAGCATCCACTTCCTCAATTCTAATTTTTAATGAATTGTTTTCTTCACTTAGTTTTTTTTTTTTACCTCCTCTTCCATTTCACCAATTCCACTTTTTAAGGAGTTCTTCTCTTCACCAATTTTTTTTTTCACATTTGGCCAATTGCTTTTTTTTAAAGTAACTTTTCTTCAGTCAATTTTTGTCATTCGTTTTCCAAGTTGTTGGCTCTTTCTTGAATACTTCTCATTTCTTTTCCCATTTTTCTTCTACCTCTCTTATTTGATATTTAAAATCTTTCTTAAGCTCCTCCAAGAAGGCTTTTTGGACTTGGGACGAATTCATATTCACCCTTTGAAGTTTCAGACGTAGGTATATCGACAATGTTGTCCTCTTGTAAGTTTGATCTTCTGTGTCATCACAGTAACTCACTATTTTTAATGGTTGTTTTTGCTTTTTGCTTATCTTGTTTGCCTATTTCCTGCCTTTTAAAATTGAGCCCTTCTTCTGGAGCACAGGGGCCACTGTGTCAAGTTTTTTGTTCTGGAGGCGATTGACCTAGTCTCTGGTTTTGTGCACTGGGGTCTCAGGTGCTGGTAGTGGGGGCTGCAAGGGTTTGGAAGTTTTCCTGGTGCTGAGCTCGGTTCCTAGTGGTGGTGTCTGGCATATACTGAAGCCAGGTGGAATTTTTCTGAAGTTCCCTAGGGCCACACTGAGGCACATGGATGTTTAGCAGCTGGAGGAAGCCTGTCCACTCAGAGTTGCACTGAAGCACATGGTAGTTCTCTGAGCTAGAGGTTGCTAGTTCCTCTGTCTATGCTAAAGCACATGGGGACCCTGGTGTTGGTGTTTGCCTTCGTCACTGCACTGGGGCTCAGGATCTGCCACTGTTTGTTGAGGTGGGGCTTGCTGGGATGCTTCCTCTCCTGGAAGGTGATCCCATTCTACACAAGTGAGACAGACCTTTTTTTTTTGCCAATTCTCCAAGACTGCTCCACCCCATCTTTCTGCTGGTTCTGCCATTCCAGGATCTTCTTTCAGGTTCTATGTTATAGTTTTTAAGAGAAGAATTTGGGCAAGGGACAGTGATTTACTGATTACTCTGCCATCTTGGCTCCTTGGAAGACCCAGTTCAGTTTTTATATGTGCAAAGGAGATAAATGCTCTCAGTTCCAAGTTCCCCTTTTAGTCTTGTACATGCACAGGTAGGACTTGCCTATTTTCTGCAGCCCTCAGTGCCTCATCTCAGATTTTATCAACTCTAGTCTAAGGATATGAAGATTCCCAACAGTCATTCATAATTCATCACAATGGCTCAGCACCCATCCTATTTTACAGTATCATTTATTTTTCAATTTCTTGTGCGCTAGAAAGTTTTCTAGATAGTTTATAGTGCAATTCGTGCTCTGAGGTACTTATTCCAACTCTTACTTGTTCTACTGAGTTGAGTCTCTATAGTAAGGCTACTATATCCCCTTAGGTTTCTAGGGATAGATCTAGAAGGTTAGGGAGGGTTTCTTTCTAGTATTACAGTTCACAATCTCCTCACTGGTATACTTCTCTCCAAAATTATTAGTTGCAAATGAATTTAGTTTTCTATTAAACTTAGCAACATCTTGGCTTGTTCTTCATAATCAGTCTTCATTGATTATGTCACATCCATGCCAGTTTTAAGTAGCTTTTAGAAAGGAATATTTACTAAGGTGATGCAGTAGGAGTAGTTAGCATGCAACATCTCCTTTTGCTAATTCTGTGATAAATGCTCCCATCTGTATATACAGAGTCCAAGGGGAAGTTAGTTCAAGCTTAAAAAGCACACATGGAGAAAGCATAACTTATAGCTCCTGGTTGCTAAAAACATTTTTCTCCCTTTTGTAGGGGTGTTCAAGAAATTTTCCTCTGTCATGTTGTAACTCCTTTTCTGTGCTCTTTGTGGAGTTGTGAACACATCTCCATGCATCATATCCAAGTGTCGTTGTGAGGGGAGGCAGGGGCATGGTGCTAGTAAGCTGATAGAACATTCAAAATTCTCTGGATCCTTTGAAGCTTAAACAAAGAGGGTGGAGAAAGAGACCAAGGCTGGAGCAAAAGCCAAGGCTTCTTTTCTCATATCCCCTAAATGATTCTTCCTTGAGGTTACACTATAATGCCACAATTGCTCTAATCTCTGGAATAATTCTGGCTTTTAATTAACTTGATATTTTATAGTAGACACCTAGAGTGTGTCATAGTTTCAGTGAAATGTCATTCCAGTTCCTAGGACTTTTCAAATTTAATCTAACATGTTTAATTGATTGATTGATATTTATTCTCACATGTTGAGTTATCCTCAAGACATTTAATCACTTACTTTAAGTGTGATGGGGTTGCTCAATTGATTCACACAATTTATTCCACACTTACAATATATTGGAGTAAGTCTGGCTTAATGTAAAAAAAATGTGTAATATAAAAATGTAAATTAGAAGTCCTAAGGAATTGACAATTCATTGCTCCAAGTCTATTCTGAAACCTCAACAGGAATACAGCAATGAGGCCACCACAATGGCTCTGTAGACTGTCAGTTTGGTAGGCAGTGCCACACTTTCCTTTGGAGTCTTCCAAAACTCAACTATCTCTCTCTATGTGTGTGTCAACCTCATCATCTATGCAGACTTCCCTGGAAAGTATACTGCCAAGGTATTAAAATTTCTCCATTTACTGTAACTGATGGTTCCATGGTGGGGTGCTGGCTGGTGAAGAAGCTGTTTTCATGGTGTTAAATTTTAGGTCCAAATTAGCACAAGCAGCAGAGAATTGATCCGTAAGTTGATGCATCTCAGCCTCAGAGAATGCACTGAGTGCACAATTGTCTACAAACAAAAAAATCATGCACCAACTCTCCCTCTACTTTAGTCTTTGCTCTTAGCCTTCTCAAGTTGAAGAATTTACCATCAATGTGGTAGCTGACTTTGGTGCTGTGTTTTTCATCACCTGGACACACATGCCATCATGAAATTGTCATACAATATTGATGAACTTCTCTGGGTAACCAAATTTTGATATAATTTTATTTTTTTATTTTAAAATTTTTAACATTTTATTATAGAACTTCAAATTCTAGATTCTTTCCCTTCCTCCCTTGTCACCCGCCCTCACTGGAAGGACAAGCAATTAAATACAGGCTGTACATGTGTTATTACGCAGAACATCTCCACAGTGGGCATATTGTGAGAGACTGTGTATATGTCCCTCCTTCCTACCCCCCCCCCCTTGTTCTATTCTCTACCCTGTCCCTGTCCCTTTACAGGAGCTTTTACTTCCAGCAACCCTCCCTCCCACTCTGCCCTCCCCTCCATCATTCCACCTCTCATCCCCATCCCCCCTACTCTTCTGTGTGGCAAGATACCCAGTTTAGAGTTTATGTCATTCCTTCCCTTAAGCCAAATTCAATGAGAGTAAAGTCAACCTTTTTCCTTTTGCCTTCCTGGTTTTCCCTTTCATTGTAACAATTATCCCTTGCCTCTTCTATATGAGGTGATTAATCCCATTCTGTCTCTCCCTGTCTCCTCTCATTCTAATCCTCTCCCATCTCAGAATTTTACCTTTTAGAGTATTGTCCCTTCCCATTCAATTGATCCTGTGCCCTCTATGCACTCATA
>CM053580.1:584314060-584333330 GCA_028627135.1 Pseudochirops cupreus
TTTTTTTTTAGCTCTGTGGAACTCTGCTTCCAGAGGGGAAAGCTCTGTCCCAAATCACTGGGGTTTTCACAGCTGCTGGAGCTATTAGGAGGCTGCTGTCTTTTTGCAGCCCCCACCAGCTCTGGCTCACTGAAAATGCACCCCAGGACCACCACCCAAGACCACAATCTGGATTCAGGCTGCTGAATGCAAGAGCACTTAGCCTCTGAACGATCACTTGGCCCCCCTGCAGTCTGCATGCCAGGAGCTCTGAAGCAGCCACATGGAGGCAGCTACAGGGCCACTGCTTCTGCTGCTTCCTTGCCCTGGAGGCAGTTTGGCTGGACCACTTTTCTCCCCCAAATTTAGCTGAGTTCCACTGACCTTTCACTTAGTCCTTGTTTCTTCTGGCATGATAATACTGGAAACTACCACAGCTGCCACTGATCCATTCTCCTGAAGGCTCCAGCTGTGGTTCATCCTCGCCACCCTGGGGCCAACCTGCAGTTTCAGGCTGGCCTGGTTTCAGCTCCCAGTGTGCTGCAATGAGCCCTTCCTGCAGAGCTGCCTTCAGTGAGAGATGTATTTTTGTGAGTTTTGGAGCCCTAAAATTTGTTTAGAGTCATATTTTATGGGTATTTGAGGTGGCTATGTGGGAGATGCAGAACCTTGCTGCTTCTACACTGCCATCTTGGCTCCAGCCTGCCAATATAATTTTCCAAGAGTAGGACTGGTAGTCCTCATTGTAGTTGTAATAGTTGTAGTAGTCATAGAAGCAGTAGCTAGCATTTATATACAGCACTTTGAGACTTGCAAAACCCTTTACAAAAATTATTTTATTCTATTCTCACAGCAACTTCAGGAGGGAAGTTCCCTTACTATCTCCTTCAAGTGGATTGAGGTTAGTTAGTTTGCCTATAGTCACATGAGTACAAGAAGAACCTGCAAAATGTTTAACTGGCTCCCTGAAAAGAATTTGATCCTGACACATTTTAAAGTTCAATCTCCATTCTTAACATTTTCTACATCATTTTCTTAAGTCTAGACAATCCAGAGAACAATAAATCTAGCCCTGACTTGTAGCATTCACCAATTTCTGAGATGCAAATGCTCGCATTGAACATTTAACAGTAATAGTATGAGCCCCGCTTGGTGAGTGTGTGAGGCTGAATTTAAACTTGGGACTTCTTAATTCCGATCTAACACTGTGCGCACCTAACTGCCATTCACGAGAGCTTGCTGACTGATGGACTCAGATTCAGGAGACACAGAAGTGAATGAGGCACTATTTCTGGCCTCCTGAACTTTAGAGTGCAATAAAAGATAGAAAGTATATATACAAATAAGCACAAAACATATTAGAATATCAAAGGAGTCCAAAGCTCAAACAGAGCAATATGCTTTATCTCCTCAAGGGGATCAGTTTCAATAGAATCCAGAGGGAGTTTCTTGGAGGAAGTAAGATTAGGAGTGAACTTTGAAGAATGGAGATTCCCTTTGCAGAACTCAGTGTATCTGGACAAGGGGCAGGATGTCTGATGGGCAAGGGAGTGTCTCAGGTCAAGTGAGATTTAGAACTTCTTGATTTCAGGGTCAGTGATGCCTAGCTGCCTCCTAACCAAGGTCACAGGGAGGTGGGCTCAAGGTCTATTTGCAAAGAGAATGTTGGCAGGTATACCTGAGTCTGTGGATTGCTCATAGATTCTCTGTCCCAGAGGATTTTCTGTCCCCACTTATGACATAGAATGTAAGAACCAGGAGAATTCTAAGATCAGAGAATTTCAGAACTTGGAGGATCCTTTGAACACAGAATGTCAGAGTGTGGAGGACCCATAAAATAGAGAATGTCAACACTGGGAGGGGCCTTAGAACATGGAAGGTCAAAGCTTGGAGGGTCTGGAAACAGGTGTATCAGCAAGCACCCTAGCATACCCAGGATGGCTGCTAGCACAGGTTCTTAGATCTGCTTTTCTAAAGGAAAGCAACTCAAAATGGGTTAACAATCTTACCTTAATCAATCAAACACCTATCATTTACCTAGTTCAGGAGAAAAAGTCAGCACCCTGAACTTCAGAGAATACAACCAGAATATAAAACATAAGTTACAAGCAGACAAAGAAACAGATCAGCATATGGGCTTCCAATCGTCTGACCATTACATCCATACTTAGTCAGTTGCCAGAGAGGGAAGCACCAACATCTGGGTTTTCAAAGCTGGGGTGGGGGTTGGGGGTGGGGTGGGGCTCAAAGGCTTCCCAGAGTCTCTTTTGGCCAAATCACAAAAGTCTTCTCAAATTGAGCCCCAAAGCAAAACCTCGCATCAGCAGTATATATATGCTTCTCTTGGATCAGAGAATGTCACAGCCCTGTTGATCCACTGCCCAATTACAAAGTAATAAGGCATGGGCATTCCTGAAGAACAAGCCTCCTGCCACAGGCTCCATGTGACACATTCAGCCTATTAGGGGGCAGAGTATACTTTCAAATCAGGGAAGGTTCTCAGAGCCACTTAAGCCACTTAAGCAAAGGGCCTAGGGGCAGGGAAGATCTTCAGATTCCTGTAACAACAGGAAATGTCAGAGCTCTGAGAACCTTGAGAAAAAAGAATATCAAAACTGGGAGGGGCTTTAGAACAGGATTTGGAGGGCCCTTAGAAGAAGAAATGTCAGGGCTGGAAGGGGCTTTAGAACAGGGAGTTTCAGAACTTGGACTATCTTTAGGACAGGGAATGTCAGTGCTGGGAGGGACCTTGGAACAGAGTATGTCAGCTGAGAGGAGCAATCTCCTTTCACCATTGAGCAAAGTGAAAACTACACTCAGAGTGGGGAGGGGACTTGCCCAAGGTCACACTACTTGTTACTAGAGAGACTAGAACAAATACCTCTTGAGTCCCAACTCAGTGCTCTTCCAACAGCATTGGTCACTGTGTCTCTGGGCTTGCAAATTTTAGAAGTTCCCCCACCCCAAGCAATATTACCATGCAATTTAGCCAGACTTTCCATAGCTTGGCTACATGGCGCTAGGGCAGGAAATGAGGTGGGCTGCAGCCTCACTTCACTGACTCAGGCTTTCACAGAAGGCAGTTAGACTCAGCACCAGGTTGAGATCAGAAAGCTAGGGAGCTCTGGTGAGGACAGAAGTGATGGGGAAGAGCAATCCTCCCTGTGGGAGACTCACCCTCAGTGCAGCTGACCAATGGGAATGCTCATCACCTTGTTCTCAGAAGTCAGTCATAGGCTTAAAGCACCTCAGAGCTGCAAAGGGCCTCCCAAGTGAATGGGGCCATGTACTTCCTCTAGAGCAGTTATTTTCTCAATGCACCACAACATGAGGAACTGTATTAAAGGGTCATGGCATTAGGAAGGTTGAGAACCACTGCTCTAGAGCATCCCAGAGAAATATTCAGCCCCACTTGGCTTGGGGACCTGCATTAAGAGGGACCCATCAGAGCCCATGGGACGGCTCTGATTCTGTAGAAGTTCTGACATCAAGCCTAAATCTGCCTTGCCATAACTCACCAACTGCTCATGTTTCTGCCCTCTGAAGCCAAGGATCAGAATTTTTTTCAAAAATACAGTAATTTGTATTAATAGCTTTGGGAATGAAGGTGATAAAAAGTAGAAGATCAATAAAATTTAAATCATAAAAGTAAAACGATGTGGAGCAGTAGCTTTTCATTTCCACATAGATCCCTCCTCTCTTCTCTATTTACTCACCCATTCCTTGTAGCAAGGACCAAAAAGAAAGAAAATACCAAAAGGCAGTTCTGTATAATCAATCAACACATCACCTGAGTCTGCTGTCATAGCAACAACAACCACAACATCTAGCATTTCTGTAGTGTTCATAGGTTTGCAAAGCACTTTACAAAATCTCATCTCATTTTCATAACAACTCTGGGAAAGAGGTGCTATTATCATCTGTATTTTGCAGATGAGGAAACTGAGGTTAAGAGAGGTCAAGTGACTTGCCCAGGGTCACACAGCTAGTAAATGTCTGAGGCAATATATGAACTCAGATCTCCCTGACTACAAGTCTAGTCCTCTATCCACTATGCCACTTAGCTTCATAGTCCTCTATCTCTGCAAAGAAAAGAAGGTGGTGAATCTTATCATCTTTGGGGCAAAGCTTTGTTATTATACTTACATAATATCCAGTTTCTTTTTTATTCTTTCCATTTATTTTATCGTAGTGGTTATAGAGTAGCTTGGCTGTGGGGCTGGAGTCAGGAAGAGTCATTTTTCAACTGGAGTCAGGAAAAATCATTTTTTCATGGTTCTTCAAGACCCCTTTTGTGGTTTTCTTGGAAAGATACTAGACCGGTTTGCTATTTCCTTTTCTAGCTCATTTTACAGATGAGGAAACTGAGGCAAACAGGATTAAATGGTTTGCAAGGGTTACATAGCTAGTAGGTGTCTGAGGCCAGATTTGAATTTAGGAATATGACTCTTCCTGGCTTCTGGGCTAGCTAGCACTCTAGAATATTTTTTTCTTCTAAATTATGAAGCTCTCATTTGAACTAAGAAATTTGAGTCAAGAAGAACTGCTCAAACCTGGCTGATGACACTTTGTTCTTGGCCCCAGAGGGGAGAACCAGGAGTGATGGGTGGAGGCAGGAGAAGTGGCAAAGGGGCAAATGTCAACATGAGGTAGAAATTTCCTAACAGTTGAAGCTGTTTCAGAGGGAACTGGGTTGTCTTGGGAAGTAAGGGGCTTCCCCTCCTGGAGATTTAGAAGCAAAACCTGGATGACCATTCCTCAGAAGTATTGGTTAAGCAAGAATAATACAAAAAATTTCTGGTTGACCCTTCTGACTCTGAGGTTCTATGAGTTCAGTATAGACCTGTTGGGTGTATTCATTCAAGGGGGACCTCAGAGACCAACCCTCCATGCTAGAGTTCCATAAGAGTCTGATCTCAAACATGCCCAATAAGTGGTTATCCAGAATCTTCTCTCTCTTTGTCCCTCACTCCTCCTAAATCTATTCTTCATCCTATCAATTACATCTAGACCCTTTGACCATCACTCCTAATGCTCTCAAATCCTTTGCTCCCTTGTCCAGTCAATGTTCATGCCTCATCAACACCCTCTCCCCCATCCACCTACACCCTAGTTGCTGAATAGAATTGAAGAAAGCCAAGCAACTGAGCACCTGGGTCCACTATGATTCACATTCCCTAACCTCAACTGGACTCTCACACAAAACAGACTTTTAGACCCATTTGCATTAATCCCAGTTAACTTTTATTTTAGTAGATCTGATTCATTGTTCCAGCTTGCCCTTCAGGATTCTGATTGTGTTGTCTAATATGTTAACTTTCCATGTTCTTTCTGAGTCTTAGTTTTATAATCTGTAAAATGGGGTTAGAATCATAGAATCAAGGATTCAAAGCTGGGAGTCCTCTGAGGACTTGAAGTCATAAGGTCCAATCCACTCATCTTAGAAAATAAAGTGAGACACAGAGATTATAAGTGGCTTGCCAAAGTTGTACAGCCAGAAAGTGGCCTTGGGAAAGTCACTTCTAGGGTTACATAGAGCCAAAGAGTCTTAGTGTCATTAGGTCTGCCCTGGTCAAACTACATAGGGGGAACTGCATTCAGTCCTGGGCACCACAGTTTAGTTAACACCAATAAGCAGGAGTGTGTTTGGAGGAGGCCAGCTACAGCAGTTAGGGGCCTGTCATGTGTGGGTCCATTGAAGAAACTGATCAGGGGTTTTCCCTGGGGAAGAAAGATCTTCCCCTGGGGAAGACTAATGATGACTTCATTCTTAAGGGCTGTTGAAACTTGAAGGCTGTCATGGGGAAGAGTGACTAGATCTGTTCTGCTCAGCCCCAGAGGGCAGAACTAGGAAGATGGAGGTCTAGATAGAAAGGGGCAAATTTTGGTAGAAAACTTCTTAATATAAGAGCTGTCCCATGGTGGGTGGTGGCTGTTGTGCCTCCCCTCTTGTTGGAGGTCTTCAAGCAAAGGTAAATGAGAATGCCTCAGGGATGAGGTAAGGGGATATTGAATGGAGCAGGGGACTGACTATCTCTTTACAGTTCTGAGATGCTGTGATTTAGGTGGAACACAGATCATAAAATGTGTGAAACTGTTCACGTGTTTGTCATGTCAAAGGACCATTAAAATCTCTGGTCAAACACTGAATGAGTAGATTGCCCAAGGACTGACTCCTTTATTATCACTCAATGATATATTTTTTTCACTCTTCTCGTTAGACTTCAGCACCACGTCCAAAGGGTGCTTGAAAAGCCCATAATTAGCTTTGGCAAAGGAAGTCTAAACACAAGCAGGGTTTGCTCAATTTTCCCAGCTTGATGAATAACATTTGGTTAAGATAACAGTCTTCAATAATCACACAGGGCATCAGTTAAACAAACAAACCATTATGTTGGGGAAGAAAAGGGCAATAAAGACAGGGGGAAAAAAATGGGTGGTCATTTATGAATAGTAGCCAGAGAGTGGTTCTCAGCTGTCAGGAGAGATAGATACAACATATTTATCTATGGGTACAGCTTCAGGACCACTTTCTAAGGACAATTCTAATAGGATTACAGAAATCAGATCTGGGAGGGGCCTTAGAATAGAGGATGTTATTGTTGAGAGGAGCCTTAGAACACAGGATAAATAACAACAATGTGAAATAATATATGTAAAGTGATTTTCAAATCTTAAATTACTATGTAAATATAAGTCACCATTCTCATCACCATTCATTCTCCTCTTCCTCTTCTTCATCACCATCTTCCGTGTCATCTATTCATCTACCCATCTTCATTCTTATTTATTAATCTGTCTTTATCACCATCACCATCACCATCTAGTCATCTATCTGTCCAACCTCACCATACATAAATAAATGAAAAAGCATTATTAAGTCCTTATTGTGTGCCAAGCACTATCCTAAGTTCTGGATATACAAATTCAGGGAATATGGAAAGATCCAGAATTCTAAAGCATGCTGTAAGTGGGTCAGATAGGAAGGCCCAAGGGTTCCTATGTTACATAAATAGATCAGATGACAGTTATAAGGGACTACATGTCCTTCTATCCATCCATCCATCCGTCCATCCATCCATCCATCCATCTATCAATCCATCCATCCTCATTATCTACTCATCTACTTATCTTCTACCTTCTCCTCACCTCCACCTATTCATCCATCCATTTTCCTTGCTATCCAGCCATCCTCTTTCTCATCTTCACCTTCATTTGTCTATCTACTCATGTATTTACCCATCCATCTTCATTATCATATACACTTCTATCCATACTTGCTATATTTATCTATCCATCTACCTTTCCATCACATCCATCTGTCCATCCATCCTCCTCTTTCTCTGCCTCAAGTCATTCATCCATCTTCTTCCCCATCTATCCACCCACTGGCACATGCACCCATATATCCATCCATTGATTATCTTTGTCATTGTTCTTATCCTGTTCATTATGACTATCTGCTCACCAGGTTTTCTGTGTCCATAACAAAATGTGGTACACAGAGCTGAGCACAATACTATGGACCTCCTCTGACCAGGGCAGAGAACAAGAGGATGATGCCATTTTTATCATAATCAATATCATTGTTATAATTATTAGACTAGGCAATGAGGAGGCAATCAGGTAGGAAAGTACAAATTTTGTGAATGTAAGGGCTAACCTGCAAGTCAGAGACCAGGGAAATTGGCATGGGAAAGGACCTCCATGAGTACTAGAAATCGGAGATAAATTCTGGATCTGGACCTGAGCCTGGGAAGGTCAAGAGACAAAATCCACTGGGAAAAATAATACCAAAGGACACCAGAAGCGTGAAGGAACTCTGAGTTGGGAGTCACAGGCTCCCAAGAGTCAAGGGGTAGAGGCCCAAAGAGCTTCAAGAACTGAGGAGTCAGGCCAAGAGAGGCAGAAGTACAGGTTGAGAACTCCAGTAAGGAGATGCTGGGCCTGAACCAAGTTTAGAACTGGTGACAAGCTTTTTACCTGGTTCCTCATGGGTTCATTTCAGCCAGACCGTGTAGGTAAAGGAAAGTGAGTGAGTACTCCTGGCTAGAAATAAAAAGACAGAGAGATCAGCAGATGCTGATAGATGTTCAGCTAGACAGGTATGGAAGGGAAAGGGGAGCTTAAGGACAGTTACCAAAAATTAGTACAAGCAGAAGAGAACTGATCCACACTTTGTTGCATATCAGCTTCAGAGGCTGCATTGAGTGTACAATCATCTGCAAACAGAAAATCATGCACCAACACTCCCTCCACTTTGGTATTGGCTTGTAGCCTTTTCAGATTGAAGAATTTACCATCAGCATGGTAGTTGATCTTGATGCTGTGTTCATCCTCATTGAAAGCATTTGACAACATGGCTGAAAACATCATGCTAAAAAGCATGGGAGCAAATACACAGCCTTGTTTCACTCCATTGGTGCCTGGGAAGGCACGAGAGCATTGTCCATTATCTAGAACCTGGGCAAGCATGCCACCATGAAATTGATGTACAATGCTGATGAATTTCTCTGAGCAACTCAATATTGACATAATTTTCCATAAGCCCTCACAACTAACAGTATCAAGGGCCTTGGTCATATCTAAAAACATTGTGTATAGACCTCTGTTCTGCTCCTGGCATTTCTCCTAGAGTTATTGGGTACCAAACACCATATTAACTGTTCCTCAGCTCTTTCTGAAGACACACTGGCTCTCAGGCAGATGACCATCTTCCAGGTGAAGGATCAGCCTATTAAGGAGGACTCTGGTAAGAATCTTGCCAGCAATGACTAAGAGGGAGACCCCCCTGAATTTATTTCCTTTACCTTTGTAGAGATGGACAATGGAGGCATCCTTGAACTCCCGGGGGGAAATCTCCTTTTGCCATATAACCTGGAAAATTTCAGTCAGCTTTTGTATCAATGTGCTGAAAGAGGACAAGCTTATAATTCTGGGTGACTTTAATGCTAGAGTGGGCTCAGACTAACAGACTTGTCAGGGAGACCTAGGGAGGAATGGAGTTAGAAACAGCAACAGCAATGGTCACTTACTACTGAAGACTTGTGCATCTCAAGACCTTCTCATCACCAACACTATCTTCCAAATTTCATGGATGCACCCTCACAACAAACATTGGCATCTAATAGACTATGTGACTGTAAGGAGAAGAAACAGACAATATGTGAGAGTGATGAAGGCAATGTGTGGTGCAGAGTTCTGGATTGATTATAGACTTATCCTTTACAAGGTAAACATTTGCATTCACCAAAAGTGGTGCCCCCAAGGCAAAATGACTACCAGAAGAATTACTATCACCAAATTAGAGCCCTTCTCTGAGCAGGATAAGTTTGTTTCTAACTTGGAGGGAAAGTTGAGCCAAAATACAATTGGCAACAGTGGAGTAGAAAAAGAGTGGGTAGTTTTCAGAGATTTGGTGTATTTGCTCTGCGTTTGCCCTGGGTCAGAACACTCCCAAACACCAAGACTGATTTGATGAAAATGATGGGGAAATTCAGAAGTTGCTAAATGAAAAACAAGAACTCCATAGGATTTACCAGCTGGATAGTTCATCCATCTCTAAGAAGGCAGCACTTTATTCCATCAAAAGTAAAGTACAAGCAAAGCTTTCCATCAAAAATAAAGCACAACGTACAAAGCAAAGATGCAATATTCCTGGCTCAGTAAGAAGGCAGATGAAATTCAGTCTTATGCTGATAGTAACAATCCAAAGTACTTTTATGATGCCCTGAAGGTTATTTATAGGCCAAAGACCTATGGTGCATGATAACTACTACATCAGCATCATAACTGCTGATGGAACCATATTGATTAGTGATAAGGACATAATCGTGGAGAGATGGGCTGAACACTTCCAATGGTGTTCTCAACAGACCGCCATCAATCAATGCTGAGGCCATTGACCATTTATTTAAAGACATTGGAAACATAAATGCTGTCTAGCCAAACTTCCAAGTGAAGAAGAGGTTTTGAATGCTATTAGGCTCCTTTCATGTGGCATAGCACCTGGTGCTGATTCTATTCCAATTGAGATTTACAGGGTAGGACAGTTACCAAAAGAAGGTCAGAAGAATGGGGGATGGTGAGAAAGAACACTGTTGTCCTCTATCCCTTGTTCTGGAATTCAAAGCCCTCACAGTTCTTATCCCTGACAGGCATGTTGGTCCCAGTGATTTATATTGTTTTCCCGTAGACTCTGGGCATCCTAATGCCCAGTGCCTCCATCCTTACAGGTTCCAATAAATAAGGAGAAGTAGTGACGAATGAAGGAAAAGTCCCTAGGGTCACAATCTGAGGACTTGGATTCAAATTTACAATTGGGTAAAATGCCTCATCAGGGAAATGAGGACCAGAATGAACTGAAAAGGTGAACTCCTGATGTCACTGCTGATTTCATGAACAGAATTCTAGAGTTGGAGTCAGAGGAGCTGGGATACAAATCTGGCTTTACCATTTGCTGTGTGACCCTGGACAAGTTATTGAGTTTCTTTGAAAGTCAGTTCCCTTCCATGTAAAATGAGACAGTTGGACTAGATGGCCTCTAAGGTCCCCAAGTCAAAGCAGACAAGCCCAGGAAAGACCAATGGGGATCAAGGAAGGATGCCATTGGGGCAGACTGGCCTTAAGGTAGGAGGGGGTGGGGCCAAGCAATTGCCTTCCAGCCCTGTTCAGCTCTGTAGATTCTGCAGTATTCTCAGTGGACAGCACTCAGTCTTAAATCTTCCTGCTTTCATGGCAACTTCCTCATCCAAACTAGAAAGAAATTTTTGCTCTTTAGATGTATGAGCCCTTTAGAGATATCATATGGCTTGCTAGATTTGGAGTATCCATGTTCCAAATGGAAGAGTGTCAGGAAACAATAAGTGACTAGATCACTGGACTGGGAGTCAGGAAGACCTAACCTTCAAATCAAGCCTCAAACCCTTTCTAGCCATGTGACCCTGGGCAAACCACTTAACCCAGGTCTGTACAACCTGTGGCCCTCCAGCTGCTTGTAGCACACCAAAGGATTGTAGGTAGCCAGCAAAAACCGTAGAGGAAAACATCCTTTGTATGTATAGGAAATCCTTTGGCATTCTGCAAGCAGCCCTTGGGTGTGAAGTGGCCATTGGGCAGCATCTTGTGCAGGCCTGACTTTATCTTTGTCTTCTTCAATTTGCCCATCTGTAAAATGATGACAGTATCCACCCTTCAGGGTTTTTGTGAGAATAAAACAATGTTTGTGAAGTGCTTTGTAACACCTTACAGGGCTATCTAAGTGCTAATGATGACATCGTCATATTTGTGGATTGGAAGACTTGAACTCTTGAATTCCCTCAACTTCCTAGACCTCAGTCAAACCAAATCAATTGGCCTCAACTGAGGCAAGAAGGAGGAGAGATTGCCTAGTCATGAGTTTCATCTCACAAAGTCTCAGTAACACCAATGAGATCAAATTTGTCTCCTTGTGTTAAAATATCTACCTTTTCTTATGTCTTGCCAAATCTTTGGGCATTGGAAACATAAATGCTCAAAGTGTATGACACCTGGGGTGTTGCTATAAAGAATTCTTACTCACTAGAGTAGAAAGGGAAGGAGGGGAAAGTGGCATGCCATGGATTTTGGAGGCAGACCCTCCTCTACCTCTCAGCCAGGGGTCAGGCAATTTTCCTTATATTAAGCACCTACTATATGCCAGACACTGTTCTAAGTACTGGAGATAACAAAGAAAGGCAAAAGGAGTTTGGAACTGAGCTCTGAGGTCCTAACTGAGGGAGTGGAGGTTGGAGCAGGGTTGAGATCCTGGGAGAAGGGAAACAGAAGCAATGAGGCTAAGGAGCAGGTATGGGCAGAGCTGGAGGGGGTGGAAGGACAAGGGCTGGAGTGTCAGTGAGAGAAGTTACAGAGCTGGAGGACCAGTGAGGTCTAGGATGACAAGTGTGGAAGTCTTGGGGATTCAGGGAGCAGAGAGTACAATAGAGAGAGTTCTGGCCACTGGCCCACCTTGCTGAGTGATGGATGCAGAACAAGGATGGGAATGGGGGTGTCTGACTGTGGCTGATCAGACCAATACAAGCTTGGAATGCTCTACCATAGGTTGGGCACAAATAGTCCATGTGAACATTTGGGTGGAATTTGCACACCTTGAGTTTGTTTTGAGCTACTTCAATTCTGCTCTGCTAATAGAGCACAACACCTTCTCTGGTGAGGGCATGCCATGCTGGGTGGTCCTGTGCCAGCATCTCCTATGACTCACAATCAATTCCAAAGTTCTTAAGAGGAATCTTAAGAGTGTCCTTGTATAGCTTCCTCTGACCACCAAGTGAGTGCTTGCCCTGTATTAATTCTCCACAAAATAGTCTTTTTTGGGCCATAGTACATTTTGATTTTGAACAATGTGGCCAGTTCATTGGAGCAACTCTCTCTGCAGTAATGTTAGAATGCTTGGCAGTTTAGCTGGAGAAAGAATGTCAGTGTCTGGTACCTTATCCTGCCAGGTGATCTTCAGAATCTTCCTAAGGCACTTCAAATAGAAGCCATTCAATTTCCTGGTATGGTGCTGGTACTGCCCAGGTTTCACAGGCATACAACAATGAGGTCAGCACAATGGCTCTGTAGACCTTCAGCTTGGTAGTTAGTCTAACATCTCTTTTTTCCCACACTGAGAAATAAAGGATGAGATTTGGCCATTTACTGGTTGGTGACATTGGGCGAGTGGGAGTAGGAGTTGAGGGTGACACCAAGGTTGTGAGCTGGTGTGACTGGGAGGATGCTGGTGTCCTTGAGAGTAATAGGAAGATTTTGATGAGGGGAAGGTTTGGGGGAAGAGATAAGAGGTCTATGATGCAACCCAGTCCCAACCCAAAGGAAAAATGTGTCTAGAGGTATCTGACTTCCTTAGCCACTTCCCCCAAAAGCAGATCCTCTCAGGTAAGGGACACTTGTAGCAAAGTGATCTGGGGGAGCAAGTGTGGGTGTGCTCTGGAAGGGAAGTCAGGGGATTTTGCCTTTAGGTGCCTGAGTCCCCTTTGTTTAAACTTTTAGGGAATGAATCTGGCCTAGATAGGAAATGCCACAAATGAGGGGGCAAAGACAGGGAAGTGTTGAGCTATAATGGCTGAAGGGCAATGGTGGAGTTCTGTTGGAGACAAGCCCACAATTGAGTAATACAGGAACCTTGGGATATGACCAGTCTTCCTGCCTTTACCTTGATTTCATGCCATGGTCTTCTTGGCATCATATTTATAGCATCAAAGATCAAGTGACTTGTCCAGGGTCACACAGTGAGTTTATCAGAGTCAGACCTTGAATCCACATCTTCCCCTTGGCTCGAGTTGTCCACATATGTTGTCTCGTTATTATAATTATCATTGCAATAAATATATTTGTTGCCCTTATTATTAATAACCAGCATTTATGTAGCAGTATAAGATTTGCAAAGGCTTTATATTATGTCATTTAAACAGGAGGAAAATATACACACACAAAGATAAAGATCTTGCCCAATTTACCTGGTAGTGCATTGGTGAGGGAGGGGCAAAAGGGCACACTGGAAAGCTGCAGAATGGCCAGAGGAGGCTGCAAGGATAGGGAAGGGCTTTGAGACCATACCCTTAGAGGGTCCACAGAAGGAAATGGTGATGCTTAGTCTGGGGAAGAGAAAGCTCATGGGAGCTTTCAGAACTTCCTGACGTCAATGAGCACTGCCCCAAAAAGAACGGGGCTGCCCCCAATGGAGGTGGGAGGGCAGGCTCTGCCTCCCTGGCGATCTTTAAGCAGAGGCTGGAGGTTTTGGATGGGATCCTTGGTCTACCCCATAGAGTTAAAACATGGGGAGATTTGCCAGGCCGTATTCCAAGGACCCCTTCCCATGAGGCTCCCTCCATTTGGCATCCCCTTGTCCAGGGAGGCACAAGCTGCTGCAGGATCAGGAGAATTCTGGCTGGTCAGCACTGGGGGCTCAAGCGAGGATTTAATTCTGCCAGCATTGCCACGCCACCTCCCCCCAACTTAATTCCTCTGGTTTTGAGTCTGAATGAGCCTGGAGGGACCAATTCTTGGTCTAGACTCCTGCTACCTAATTTACACTCCCCCAAACCTTACCCCCCACATCCTTCCAAGCCTGGGAAGCACTCCCCCGTGACCCTTCGCAGTCCTTAAGACAGACCTGTTTCCTTTCACGGGCCACTAGCTGACGAAGCTTCCCCCTTTCCTCCCCTCTCATCCAGAGCAGGGTAAGACCTAGGCACTCCCCTCCCCTGCTCTGCCCTTTTCCCATCCCTCCCCTCGGGATTCTGCCCTCCTCCTCTGCCCTCTCCTCAGCGGACCGGACCGAGGCTGATCATTAACACGGACGGCAGACCGAGCCCGGGCACAGAAGTCATAAAGAGGCAGGGAGCGAGCCCCGAGACGCCCCGGGACTTTGAGAGGACAGGAGGCGCTGCTGCCACCATGGACGCCACCGTGAGCCCCAGCGTCTCTGCCGGGACCCCCGCGCCTCCTCCCGCGTCCGAGCGCATCAAGAATGCCGCGGACATCTCAGTTATTGTCGTCTACTTCGTGATAGTCATTGCCGTGGGGCTGTGGGTACGTGGGGACTGGCAGGGGACTGATGGAGGGAAAGGGGCATAGCAGGGAGGAGGCAAAGGGCCTGAATTTGGAGCTCTCTCACTATAATGCTTATTACCTGAGGGACAGACCCCTTCTTCCCTCTGGGCCTAGGTTTCCCCAACTGTAAATTGAAAGTGATAGAATTCTCATCTCACGTCCTTATGCCCGTCTTATCTGTAACATTCCATGTTCTAACTTTTAATGATTATTCTTGGACAGTGGAGTTTTAGGAAGGCAGAGTGGAGGTGGGGAAGCTGAGGCAGTGTCATCAGTGTATTCCAGTGGCAGCTGGCCAGCTGTGTCCTTCTCCCTTCCATCAATCACCAAGGGACAGGACAAGGCATTCAATAATGCCAGACCACTGAGGAGACACAGAATGCCTGGGAATAAAGAGAAAAGTATTGGGGTGGGGAGGAGAGACGGAAGGGAGGTGTGTGTGGGGGGGAAGTGTAGAGAGGATGTCAAATGCAGGGTCTGATTTTCTCATCTCACCCCTGGGGCATTCCAATAAGTCTCTGCTTGTCTTGGAGCCTCAGTTGCCTCGTGTGTAAAATGGGGGGAAATCTCTTCTCTCCCATCTGTCTTGCAGTCTTAAGGGAAGGGCTGCCGTAAATCACAGAGCTTCATAAAAATGGGAGGAATTTGAGTTTCTCCTTCAGGTCTCAGTTTCTTCATCTGTAAAATGATGAAGAGAAACCATACTCTTCCTAGTGAGATGGGCTGGTTCCGGAAAGTGATGGATTCTGTCTCACTGCAAGTGTTCAAATGAAGGTTAATTGACTGCTTAGGATCAGAGATTTATGAAGGGACTCCAGTGGTCATCTAGCACAAACCTCTCATTTTACAGATGAGGAAACTGAGGCCAGAGGTAAAGTGATGTGACCAGAATAATAGATAGTAAGTATCAGAGCTAGATTGGAACCCAGATCTTTCAACTGCGAATCTGATGCTCTTTCCATATTAGAGCAGAACTGACCCATCCCTACCATAGAGACATGCCTGGAGTGTGTGATCTCCAGGTAAAAAGTGCTGCACTCTCCTTCTATGGCTCTCAAGCTCCTAATCCACCTAGTCTTAATTCACATGATACAGACACCCCTTCACCTACCTGCACTCAGGTGAAACCCCTCTGGTTCTCTCATCACCACCTGTCTCTTGTACACCCCTTCGCAAATCTCTTTCACCCTGCCTAGTCTCCTCCCCCTTCTCATTCTATTGTTCACAAACTTCCCTTTATCCCAGACTTCTTCCTACTGCCCTCCTTCTATCTTCTGGCCTTCACAGAGACCTAGTTCCTCCTCCCTCCCTCCCTCCCTTTCCCACCCCAGGAGACCCTGGATTCCTGGTCATTCTTTCCAGGGCTAGGTGAACCTTCTCTCCTGCTCCCAGAGGGAATGGAAATACTCCGTGTTCCCTATCAGCACTCCCAGACCCTCCCTCTGCCACCATGTCTCAGCTGTCTCTTCTCCTTTGGGGTTTATACAATAAATCCCTTCCCCCCATTCAAAGCTAGGCCACCAGTTACCTGCTGGCCCCCAGGAGTCCAGCACCCAAAGCAAGGTCTTCTTCTCCACTTCATCTTTGCCCTTATACTTGGGGTCTTCAGCATGAGTGTTAATGGGCCTTTGAGTAGCCTGGACAACTGAGTCTGAGCAAAGTTAAGTGATTTGTCCAAAATTGCACAGCAGTGATCACATTAGTGTGATTACACAAATATTCCACTTTCAGGATGGAAAATCCTGAAATTCCTCTGTGAGAGACCAGCACCTTCTATAAGCATCTCTTTCTTTGTCCCTCACTCCTCCTAAATCTCTTCCTCATCCTCTTCATTCCATCCAGGCCCTTTGCCTGGTCTGGCTTCCCTTTCGATTCTTGATCTAATGGTTGGTCAGCCTGATGCTCTCCAATCCCTTGCTCACTTGTTCAATTAATGTTCACGCCTCACCAATCCCCCACCATCTACGTCTTCTACCCCTACATCCCAGCTGCTGAACAGAGCTGAAGAAAGTGGCACAACTGAGCCAGCCAGGCCCTTAACAGATCACGTTTCCTAAACTCAGCTGGCCTCTCACCCAACAAAGTAATCCTTTTACTCCTCCCCAGTTGAATCTCCATCTCCCTCTCCACAGCCATTCTTCCAAGTCTTCTCTTTTCTCCTCGGTCCTCTCACATTTCCCCCATTTTTCCTACCCAACCTTGTCAGTGGATAACACCATCTTCTATATCCCTGAGAAAAGACTCTCTGAGCTCCTTCTCCACCTGTTCTCCTCCCACATCCATCTTCTTACCTTTACTCTAGTGTGACCCCTCATGACCTTTCTCCTTTACTATTGAAATAGCATCTCACTGGATCACTCTGATTTCGATCTCTCTGCTCTGCAGTCTATTCTTCCATATGACTGCTGAATTAATACACCTAAAGCACGGATCTGATCATGTCATTCTCCTGCTCAAGAAGCTCCTATGGCTCTCTATTGCCTCTAGGATGAAATAAAAACTCTTCTATTTGGCATTTAAAGCCCTTTACAATCTGACTCCAGATTCTCTTTCTTGGCTTACTCCCCATTATTCCTCGTTATGCATTCTCTAGTTAAATCCAATTGACCCATTTGCTCTTCTCTGTTCACTATATTGTTTCCTGTCTCCATGACTGCATAGCCTGCAGCCCGTACTTACAAGGCCCTTCTGATTACCTCCGTCTCTTAGAATCTGATTCTGGACCTCTGTCCTGATCCCCTAGTTTCTAGTCCCCTGCTTATAAATCACTCTGCTTATGTCTTGTCTTTATTTACCTGCATTCATGTTGTTTCAAGATCAGATGAGACCATTCATGTGAAGGCAAGAAGAGCTTTTGTCTCCCCAGGACTGGCCAGGCTGTGCCAGTTACCCTGACCCCAAACTGAGCCTGTCCAGTACATGCTGAGCCAGCTGCAACAATGAAGCCAGTTTCACCACTTGCTTTCCTCCTTCCCCACAGAGCACAAATGTAGCCAACAGCGGGAGTAAGAATTCTCCAGATTCCACAGGGGAACCCAGAACAGAGTGTCTTTTCTCCAAAATATTAATGTCTGATTTGTAACCATCCAGGATACATTTGTATGTGGAGAGACTGCTGGACCTTGGGGACAGGAAACCTGGGTTTGGGTCCCTCCTTCTGCCATCTACCAGCTGTGTGAGCTGCTGTGGGCCAGTCAACTCTTCCTTTCTAAGCTTCAGTTTTACTCTCTGTTAAAATGGGGACACATCTCCCACATGAGGTGACTGATTAGAATAGTTGAAAATCATAGAGAGTTGGCAACCACCTGGTCCAAACTATACCTGGGCAAGGAATCCTTTGTTAAGACACCCACTGGTCATCTAGCCTTTGCTTGAACACCTTCAATGTGGGAAACACCAGTCTGTCCTGGAGGACAGTGCGGAGGCACGTGACCTAGGTTCTAGTCCTGCTTCTGATGCCCACCAGGGCCTCTGAGTGACATTAAGGAAATCATTTTGCCTCCGTGTGCCTCAGTTTCTCCAGCTGTCAAGTGATGCCTTGGGCAGATGGCCTCCAAGCTCCCTTCCAGCTCTAGATATATGATCCTAAGTCACTTGACTTCTCTGGATCTTGGTTTCCTTACTTGTTTGGAGGTCATCTAGTCCAATCCTTTCATTTTATAGATAGAAGAAATTGAAGACCTGGAATGATAGGGGACTTGTCCATGATCACGGGTCACCCAGAGTCTGAGATTGAATTTAGACTCTCAATCTGTGACCGGTGCTCTTCCTAGCGTGCATGCGTTTAGAGCTATCTTCAGCTGGTGGGCTCATTGACTTATTTCAGAGGGACCGAGTTATTTAATTGATGGGAGGGGGTTGCTTGGATGGATTTTGAAGTTTGCTGCTGAGGGTGGCAAGGGAGACTGGAGGGTAAACTGGCTCTCAGCCTCAGAGCTCGGTGTGGGCATTCTGCTTTTGAATCATCACTTAACGTTTCTGGACCTCAGGTTCCTGTCAAATATGGTGTTTGGACTTGTAAGATCCCTTTGATCTTGGCTATTGCTGTGTGGAGGTCACAGGGCCTTACAGAGCACATTTCCTTTCCTTTCTTTGGCCAGACCATGAGAGAAACATAGAACAAACTGGTAGAGGACAAATGAGACCCTTTCTTTGGGCAGGTCAGACTCAGAAGGTAGCAGCCCACATTATAACCTCATTCTCAGCATCTAAGTTTAAATTTGGTGCTGAAATGTCCCCACCAAATATCCTGAAGGTCTCCCACCTTTCACTGGCCTTCAAGGACTCATGAACAAGGCCAAGGAATATGGGTTTAGTTTTCTCTGGGAAGCTGCCAGCTAAACATCACATGCCCATATATACAGGTGGGACATGAAATTGGGTCATCAAAATAGGGTTGAAGTAGCAAGGCAGGTCTTCTAGAGCAGGGTCCTTCACCTTTTTGTGTCATGGGCTCTCCCTCATGGGGCAATCTCAGAATAATGGTTTTTAATGATTAAAATAAAATAGTAAGATTATGAAGGATACCAATTATTATTTTTTGCCATATTTTAACCTTTGTTCATTTTTAGTTTACATCATTCATTTCCATGAGATTTTGATTTACAAATTTTCTCCTCAGCTTTCCTCTATACACCACCCCAAAACAGCGATCCCACTGTATACCCCTTTCCCCAATCTGCTCTCTCCTATATCCTCCCCC
>CM053580.1:584333830-584376378 GCA_028627135.1 Pseudochirops cupreus
TCTCTGTCTCTCAGCTGGCTTCAGTCTCCAGGATTCTTCCTTCAAGGGGAGCAAAATTCCAATTCTGTCTGTCTGTCTCTGGAACTCTTGCTTATGTACACACCTCAGCCAATCCCCTTCCTTCCACATCAACAGGGGCTCAGCCAATCCCCTTCTTCCACATCAACAGGGGAGTTCATGCCTTCTCAACAGTGGGACAGAGTTTGTACCTTCCACACTTAGCACTAAGTGCTAAGTATCCTGCTAAACCGATTACTATTAGAAGATGTCAAATAGGGAAACCCTGAAAGGCAGTTATCTCCAACCAGATTCTTGCAGGGGCAGCCACATTCGGAAGGTCTAATTCCCATTTGATCCTTAAAGAGTTCTGTCCATGCTGGGCTCTAATAGGTTTCCTGAGGGCTACTCCATCATTGCCTTATCCTAAACTGGGAAAAGAATTCATTCATTTATTTACCTGTTCAGTCAACATTACTGGGTACCTACTGAGGTAGAGTTCTATGCTGGGCATGCGGAGAGAGAAAAGGCTTCAAGAAAATGCCATTCCTCTTCTTATGCATCTTATGGCCTAGGAGGAGGAGGAAATAAAATGATAGTTACCTGTAATAATATGCCCTGTAGACATTGGAATACCCTGACTCAGCCTTCAGGCCACAGAGGTGCCCTATGACCTGGCACAAGCTTGACAAGTCAGATCGGGCTGTGGGAATTCTGGGTGGTCAACAGCAGGACAGGGCAGGGCAGGGCAGGGCAGAGAGGATACCTGAAGACATCGTGAAAGTTCAGCCTCTGTAGACCTGTGGGGATCCAAGGATTGGCACACCTGCTCCATGCTCTGGAGGGCTGCAGTCTGCTTGTCTGTTGAAGAAATAGATGGGTGTTGGAAGGAGGGACCCTGGGGGGGGGGGGGGAAGAGAGACAGAGACAGAGACAGAGAGACAGAGAGAGAGAAAGAGGGAGAGAAACAAAGAGAGACATACAGAGAGAGAAATAGAGACACAGAGAGATTAGAGAGACAGAAAGAGACACATGCAGAGAGAGACAGAGAGAGAGAGACAGAGACAGAGACACAGAGAAAGAGAGAAAAAGAGAGAGAGAGATTGAAAGGGAGAAAGAGACAGAGAGATAGAAACAGAGACAGAGACAATGTGTGTGTCTATGGCCAGATGTAACATCCTCTCTAGGCTTTCTCCCTTCCCATCTCTGAGGCCTCTGACACCCTCAACACTGTGATTAACCCCTATATTCCTTTCTTATACCAGTGGCAGCCTAGGGCCTCTCTCTCCAGAGACCATATGCCTAATGCCACATCAGCCACTGGAGTTCTGCAAGTAGAGGCTGAAAGGGCTACTTGCTAGGAATGTTGGAGCAGTGATTCTTGATCATGTCTGGATTGAGCCAGAGATCTCTGAGGTCTGCCATATTTGACATCCCAGAATTCTGAGTCACCTATGTACCTAATGTTCCAAACTCACATATCTTCTGGTCCACTCCCATAAACATCTCTCTGGACCCTGATCTCAGGGAACTGTCCCTTTTGAAAGGATCTGATAAACTAACTCACATTAAAGTGCTAACATCTGATCACTTATAGACTATTCTAGCTCAATGGCACCTTATTTATTCAACTGAAATTTAAAAAATACCTACTATGTGCTAGGTGCTGTACATGTAGAAACAGAATGAAAACAGCTTCTGCTTTCAGAGAGGGTACATTCTACTGGAGGAAAATGCCCTTAGATATAAGAAATGCAAAATAATTTTAGGGAGCATAACAGCTAGGGGAGGGAGGAAGCAGGAAACAGGGAGAATTGATCTGAGTTATGAAGGATGCTGGGAATCATCCTTCAGAGGAAGAGGTGAGGAGGAAGAACATTCCAGGCATGGGGAAGAACTTCTTCAAAGAGAGAGATGAAACATGGAGCTTGTGCATGAGGGGCAGCAAGTCAGCCAGTGTGGCTGCAGGGTCAAGGAACCCAAGGCAGAGAGAGGGAGAGTGCCTCACCTAGCAAGTAAGCATCAGTCATGACATGAACCCAGATCTCCTGTTTCTCCATCCAGAGTTCTGTCCATGGCATCAGGTTTATTCTAGGTTATCCAAGTTGAAAGGTGCTTTGGAGATCTTCTGGTCCCATCGTCTCCTTTTACAGATGAGGAAACTGAGCTTCAGAGAAAATAAGGGACTAGACCAAGGTCTAACATGTTCCTCCATCCAAAGGCTGTTTTCATTTTAAAAGATGAATATTAAAGACTCCCTATTAAAGACGAAAAATGTTACACTCAAAGGAATGGCTTTCTCAAGGTGGGACCCATTTTGACCTCATTGATTAAAATTGTAAGAGAATTCTTTCTTGGAAGCCATATTTCCCAATGTCCCTTTAAATCATGTCATATGAGTATCAGATGAATAGAGGGAAGAAACCCAGAATCTTAGGGAATCAAGTGCTGGTTGGGCAGGACCAATGAGAAGATAAGCTTGATTCCTGTATGATCTCTCCTTGTTTCTTGCAGAGTTTGCTATTGGTGCTAGTCCTAGGCTGGTTCTTTGTTCCCATTTACATCAGGGCTGGGGTGAGTACCCAAAGGGAGGGGCTCTTTCTCCTTCAAAATCCTGCCTCATCAATTCTTGAAAGACTATTTGCTCATCCTTATATAATGCTTCAAGTTTTCCAAATCTCTTTAGCTGTAACAGCTATGGAAGATGCATTGCATATGAGACTTTACTTTATCTTCTTAATTTCACAAATGAGGAACCTAAGGCCCAGGGGTGGGAGGGAAGAATTAATGACCCAAGGTCACATGAGGGGCAGGACTTGAACCAAGCTCCCTGGCTCCAAATCCCATGTTGGGATGGTGCCTTCCCACTCTAGCATCAGGGGAATGGAATTAGTTGGAATGCTGGCACAATGCTTCAGAAAAGTCCCTATTCACTCAATCTTACTGCTCAATGTTCCCATGATGCTTTGTGGTGCAGTGTGACTCTTGCTTCTTCCTACCTGTGCAGGTGGTGACCATGCCTGAGTACCTGATGAAGAGGTTTGGAGGGATGAGGATTCAGGTCTTCTTCTCCATCATTTCCCTGTTCTCATCTGTGGCCATGAGGATCTCGGTGAGTCCATCCTTACCTCTGCGTTTTGGTAGAATGTAAGTTCCCTGAAGGCAGGTGCTGAATCCTTTCAGTCTCTTTCTCTCCATTGACTGGCACAGCTCCTGGCACAGAGTACGTGCTTGGTAAATGTTTGTTTTATTGAATTTGGGGGCTGCTACCAAATGTAGAAAGCCTGGTGTGAGAGAGTTGGGAGCTATCATTGAATATCACTAAAATATTGGTGGTCTGGCAATGTGAACTTAATAGGAAGAAGAATGCTAACATAGGGAAGGAGGAGCTGTCTCTGGTCCTAGAACAGAGAACCAGGGGGCTGGCCTGTAGATTATTAGTAAATTGCTCCTGTTCTGGAAGATACCTCTCCATAGGTTCTTAGTTGGCTGTGTTTTCTCTTATGATGCGGAAGCCCCCAAGGTAGCACTCTATTAGCACCAAGACTAGGGAAGGCAGTGGAGCTGGCTGCAGGTGAACTGCATGTGGACCCCTTTGGTGCTTGAGGAGTTGGAACTGGCATATTTAAGGAAGAAAAGCTGCTGATTACTGCTGGTGGATTGGTAGGCTGGGCTACCCTTGGGATCTTTCAGTGAATTCCATTGGCTTGGGAGGAAGAATCATGGGATCATAGAAATATCTTAGAGATGATCTAGCTCAGTCCACTCATTTTATAGATGGGGAAACCGAGGCCTAGAGAGGTTAAGAGGCTTGCCCAGGGTCACACAAACAGCAAGTAGCAGAGTTCTAATTTGAATTCATGGTACCTGGCACCAATTTCTGGGCTCTTCCCACCATACTACCCTGTTCTCTGAGGGCTCCAGGAGAAATTGGTCAGATTTATTGAACCTACTTTTTGCATTTTTGAGAATGATGTCTCATGTGCCCTTCCAGGTCTAAGATGTTGTGATTCTTGGATGATTACCTTCTTTATCTCCTCTCTCTAATGTCAAGTCCTCAGATCATGTACTTGTCTCATTCTTCATTAGAAAAATGACTGGCCCCGACATTTGCTTTCTAGCTATGTCAGGTTGCCCATGATTGAGCCACAACCTGAAGGGGTGATGCTTCCCAGACCTCTTACAACCAGCATTTAATGAGCCCTAATTACCATAAGCAAGGTGGATGAGCTTGGACCAGTTCTTTCTTCTTCTTCTGCCTCATTTTGTCCCTGTTAAATGGGGTGATTAGAATAGATTAGTAACTATCAAAGTGTAGGCTGGGAACCCTGGAGATCCTCAAGACCCTTTCAGGGAGTACATGAGGTCAAAATTATTTTCATAATAGCAGCTAGATGGTACTGTAAATGGAGCACTGGGCCTTGAGTCTGGAAGTTGTCATTCAGTCATGTCTAAGTCTTTAGGGTTTTAAGGTTTTCTTAGCAAAAATACTGGAGTGGTTTTCTATTTCCTTCTCTAGCTCATTTTACAGATGAGGAAACTGAGTCAAACAGGGCTAAGTGACTTTCTCAGAGTCACACAGCTAGTAAGTGTCTCAGGCCAGATCTGAATTCAGAGGGAGGAGTCTTCCTAACTCCAGGCCCTGCACTCTAACCACTGCACTGCTTAGATGCCTCTGTTTCAAAGACTTGAGTTCAAATCCAGCTTCAGATGCTTACTAGCTATGTGAACTTAGGTTATATCTAATGTCTCTTTCAGTTTAGGCATCCTATCCTGTGTTTGTAAGCACTGCACTGACATAACCAGGGGCAAAGTTGTCGGTATTAGGAGTTTCCAAGAATAATGAGGCACAACTTTTACCCTCAGGCAGTTTTCAGTCTAGTGAGGAAGATGGGACTAAGGTCCCTTTCAGCTCTGACAGTCTATGAGTCTGTAAATGCCCAAACTCATAGTCTAGACAGTAAGGGAGGATGTGAATAATAGCTGAAGGCTTCTTGGAGGATGAACCGTCCAGCAGAAGAGTTTTAATTTTCTCTCCTAGACTGGAAAGAAATGTCGGGAGTTGCAAAGAGAGACAGATTTTGGCTAAGTCAGGAAAACCTTCCTAACAGAGATGTCCGAAAGTGAAATAGATATCCTTGCCTCTCAGATTCCCTATCAAGGCTTAACTCAGTTGTTTCCTCCTCCACAAAATTTTCCTTGATTTCTCCCTCAAATATTCTCAGTATACTTTGCCTCGATCTCTTGGTTGCCCCCACCTTATATTATATTTGTGTGCATAGCCTGCCTCCCCATCTAGACTGAAGATGGGAAATCTTTCATTTTAGTCTTTGGATCCTAGGAGCTGAACACACAGTCCATACTTAATAAATGTTCATTGGATTGAATAGAAAAATGGTATCCCTGTTCCTGGAGGTCTTTCAGCAGAACTTGAATAACTTCTTGCTGGAACTGTCATAGAGGAGATCTTTAGTCAGCAAATATGCATTTATTAAGTGCCTACTACATTCTGGGTATTGTGGTAAGTGCAAGTTGGAGTAGACAGCTTCTGAGGTCCCATCCGACTGTGGAAACCTGTATTTCTGTGGCTAGGGTGGTAGCAGGCTCTCTGATTTTTCCTTGGTTAGACTTGGGGCATTGTGTTCTGTTATGGGTGCCATAATTTATGAAAGACTTCAATAAGCTAGAGAGTGTCCAGAGGATAAGCAGGACGAGGACAGTCAGAGGATCATAGGGAGAAAATCAAATAGAACCTTATGGGAGAGGAGGCACCCAAAGTAAGTGTTGATAGGGAATACGAGAGGCAAGGCAATCCATTCCACTTTGGGACACCTTTGGTTATTAGGAAGCTTTTCCTTACATTGAGCTAAAGTTTGACCTTCTTTACCACCATTTCTTTCCAGTCAAGTAGAAGAAATCAGATCCCTCCCCTTGAGTAGCTTCAGTTGGTACTGAGATCTCCTCTTCTTGACTTAGCAGATTGCTTCCTGGATCATGTGTCTGGGCATTTTTAGACTCATAGACTATCAGAGCTGAAATGCCATCTGGACCAATCCCCTCATATTAAAGATGGGGAAACTGAGATCTAGGGAGAACAGATGATTTCCACTATGTCACACAGCTAGTCAGAGCTTAAGGGCTATCTCTTTCAATATTCTAGCTTTACAAAAGTGCAAGGAAACATCACAGGGTAAAACGGCAGCAAGAACTTCCTGGGAAAAGGCTCAACAAGTTGCAGCATATGAATGTAATGCAATATTGCTATGCTAAGCTGAGCCACTTGATTTTAGAAAAACATTGAAATACTTGCATGAAGTAATCAAGTAAATGAAACAAAGAGAATATTGTATACAGTAACAATAATATTCAAAGAACAACTTTGAATGACTAATTCATCTTGAGTATCATACTCAAATGAACAATAAAGGACCTGTGAAGGAAGATGGATCCACCTCCAAAGAAAGAGCTGATAAACAGAAGTATGTTTGGTATCGTTTTACATATATGTGTGTATACACACATTTATTTGTGTTTAATTATAGCCTTCTCTAGCATGTGGTGGGGAGGAAGGAAGGAAAAAATTGGAAGTACACAGTAAAGAACAAAATAAAATTTAGAAGGGAGAATAGAAATCAGGATAGCTTTGAAAGCAATGATTAGTATTTATTACATAGTTGATTTTTTAAAAATAAACATTCTGAAATGTAAATCCATACTTTTATACTGAATCTTCTATGTTGTGTTGTGTACATAGAAATGTTCTTTTTTTCTTTTTTCTCTTTCTGAATTTAAGTTTGAAACAAATAAAAAATTTAAAAATGTTAAAAACAAAACTTAAAAAAAGAGAAGACAGTAAGGGCCAAAGTCAGCACACCCCGGGGAAATGATACACCCTCTCACTTCTGCCCCAGTCAGCTGTAACCAGGGTATGTACTAGGCACTAGCACTATAGAGACAAAAATGGAGCAGTTTTTGCCCTCGACAACTTATGTTGTATTGGAGAAGATAATGAGTATGTTTATTTGACAGACAGAAGAAGCATTAGCCCTGTTCAGCTTTGCCCAGTGGGTAGAAGCAGGAAGAATGGGAGGAAGTTCCAGAGAGGAAGATGCTGGGGTGATAGAGGGAACAGCTGCTTAAACAGTTAGACCTGTCCCAAAGGGGAATGCGATGTCTTCAGGGAGAACTTAGAGGAGTACTTGGAGGATCCATTGAGATGGCAGTTAGCATTCAGGAATGGCAGGGGCTTTAACCATCTTCGTGCTGTGGTCCCCTTGGGTGCTCAGTCTGCTGAAGCCTTGGGATTCCTTTTTAGACTCAGTTTGTGCAATGTGTAACATAAGATGCACATGATTACGAAGGAAATTGATCATGTTGAAACTGAGTTATCTTTGTCATCCATCTCTTTGTCTCTGTATCTACCTATGTATCCATCCATCCATCTATCCATCCATCCATCCATTCATCCATCTATCTATCTATCTATCTATCTATCTATCTATCTATCTATGTATCTATCTATCTATGTATCTATCTGTCTATCTGTCTGTCCATCTGTCCATCCGTCTGTCTGTTCGTCTGTCTCTCTCTCTCTCTCTCTCTCTTTCATGGATCTCAGATTAAGAACCACTGATTTATGGTTTGAATTCAGTGGCTGCTGAGGTCCCATGAATTCTTACTCTCTGGAATTCTGGACAGAGGTGATACTTGAAACAGGCTCTAGCATAGGTGGTAGGACATGAGTACAGAGAGAGGGAAGAGCAAAGGAGGCACATGTGTTCCCCTCTTATTTTGTGCCTCTTGGCACAAAGGACAAGATGATCCTCTGAAGCCCCTTCCAGTTTGGGGCTAAACAGTGTGAGGAGAGGTGTGGAAGTGGGAGTGAGATTGGGGTGGAGAGGTGCTTGGTCTCCTTGGAGCTGAGGGCTCATTGTGGGGAGGAGGGGTAATGAGAGTGGACAGGTAGGTGAAGCCAGTTTGCTGGAGGCCTTGAATGGCAGCTCCCACTGATAATGTTGGAGTGGCAGTCACATATATGGAAGTTTGCCTTTGCCTCAGCTTGTGGTGAGAAGTTTTAATAGCTGTTAATCTCAAAGACATGACCTTTTGTTCACTTTTTTCCTTCCCTGAGTGATAAGACATTCTCATTGGGTTTACTAATTAAGCCACAAATTCCAATGTGACTTTAACCTTTTCACAGCATTATCCTAGAGCTGGCAAGGACCTAAGAGTCAACTGGGTCTTGTTCTTTTACATCTAAGGGGAAAGGAAGAGATCGAGATTTCATCCAAGGTCACACAGCATAGGAAGAATAAAAGGAGGTTTATTTAGGAGTGCCCATCGAGTGGTGAAGGCACTGTACTAGAGCCCTTGAGCTTGGGGTCCAAAGGCTTAAATCCTGACATCCTGATCCTGTCGCTCACTGGCTGTGTGACCTTGGCCAAGTCACTACATCTCTCTCAGACTCAGTTTCTTCTTCTATCAAATATGGAGCTGGCACCTGATGATCTTTGAGTTTTGTTTTCCTTTCTTTTCAGGCATGCAGAGTTGGGAAACAAAAGTAGAAATATTATTTCCTAACCCCTACAAATACTTTAGTTGTTAATGGACATTTGAAAGGGCAGCAAAAAGTGGGTAGAGGGTAGAAGTAATGAACTTCTAATCACAACGTCATAGTTTTCTGAGCTGGATCAGGACTTGGCCAGAACCCAGAAAATAGCAGGGTGTGTCATGATCCCAGGCCATCCCCACAGCTACTACCTTACTCAAGACACGTGCTATTTTCACTTATTGACAAGAACTTCAGGGTGTTCCCAAATAATGTTTACTCATACATTTGCTATCACTTCCTTTTCTTGGTTGGAGGAGGGGAGCATGGAACCTATACCTGTATAGGGAACTTCTAATGTGGATACTCCTTCCGTCAGTGCAACTCATCTGTAACTTAGAGTCCTTGACAGTTTCCTGGAAGTACTAGGAGATAAAGCAGTTTGCCATACAGAGCCCCTGTGGGACAGGGAAAGGACTGGAACCCAAGGCTATGTGACTCTCTCCACCATACTACCATTCCTCTTCATGTCTCAGAGCTCATATGCAGGGTTTCTAGCGAGAGACTTGACCCTCTAATTCTCTGTGCATTTCTCTCTTCTGTGGGTGTCCTGCTCACTATTTAGAACTGGCAGGGGTGGGGAACCTGCAGCCTTGAGGCCACACTTGACCTTCTAGGTCCTTGGGTACAGTCTTTTGACTGAGTACATGTTTTACAGAATAAGTGTTTTTATTAAGGGGATTTGTTCTGAGAAGTTTGGATTCCATCAAAGGACTGCATGGCAGGACCAAGAGGGCCAGATTTTGCCTTGAGGCCGCAGGTTCCCCACCCCTGAAACAATATTTATGGACCTGGGTTTGTCAGATGGTGCCATGATTCACAGAACAAGACCCTGGAGTCAGGAAGACTAATTTTCTTGAGTTCAAGTTTGGCCTGAGACACTTACTAGCTGTGTGACCCTGGGCAAGTAACTTACCCTGTTTGCATCAATTTTCTCATCAGTAAAATGAGGTACAGAATTCCAAACTGCTCCATATCTTTGCCAAGAAAACCCCAAATGGGGTTGGGCATATTTGAAAATGACTGAACAACAAAAATTCCCAGGTCTTATGGCCACTATGATGTCAGGGAAAGAATGCTGGATATAGAATCAGATGGCATATCTTTGAACTTTCTTAGTTGTTTGACTTTGAACAAATCACTCAGCTTCTCAGGGATTCCCTTTCTTCCTCTGGCAAACAAGGGTTTTGGACTAAGGGACCTCTGGAGTCCCTCCCAGTCCATTCAAGGACTCTATCAATCCTGCTGCTGACACCTGTAGATCCAAGCATGAGCAGCTTTCCAGAGGACTGCTGCTGTGAACAGCTTTCAAGATTCTGATTACATAGTATAATGAACTCTCTGTTTATTCAATAACAAATCAGAACAAAATATTCACAGAAAATTGAGGTACAGCATTCACCATGTTGCAACTCAACAATTTATTACTAAAATGGCCACATAGTTTTCACCAAAGTGGCCACATAGTTTTAAACAAAGTACATTCATTTAGTCAATCAAAAAAATCCTTAATTCAATCACAAAGTACAAAAGTCAAAGGTCTCCACCCCTAAGTTATAGTAAATCTTCTCAGTCAGTACACAGTATCCAAGTAAAGTCTTCTTTCAGCTTGACTTGAGGCTGGCTCTCAGCTTCCATGGTTCCTCTTCCATGGTCCCAGCTCCAACTGTCACCTGGGTTCAAAGGCAGGTAGCTCCCAGTTCTTTTTCCAGCTCCTTGTCCAGTTCTTTGTCCAGTTACCACTCCATATGGAAGCTCACAGTGTCCAGTCCACCTCAAGTCCTTCACAGTTCCTGTTTCTGGGAAGACAAAGCTTAACAGTGCCACAATAATATTCATACACATTGCTGGCACCATCATCAATTGCCTGTGAAATCAACTCAGATCCACAAACAAGGTCCAAAAGGTCAGCACAAATCATCAGTAAAGTCCTAGGATCTCCAAAACCCTCCTCCAGGACTTCTGTAAACATACAACCAGAAAATCCTCTTTCGGGGTTTCCAGTAAGGTCCCAGGTATTCTTTCATGCAAAGTATCACAGACAGAGCAGAAAGAGTGCGGAATACCACAAGTTTTCTCCTTTTTGACTCTGCCAACACAAGAATCCTTTTCTCAGTTCTGCTGTCTCTAGCTTGGACCTCTCCTTATATATGGTCATTAGCTCCCCCTCTTCCTATTGCAGGAGTTCATGAGTTCTAGGGTTTACAAGTTGTGGGATTCACATGTTCTGTTTCTTAACAGACTTGGTACAATGCTCAAAAAGAAACTTGAATTGAAACAAGGTGTTAATTCAATAGCTGAAACAAGGTGTGAATTACTTCTGTGCTTGCCATTACAACACCTCATCACATCAGGAAGGTGGCCTACTAGTATACTGCACAAGAATTGAATTTTTATTTTGGCCAAAGCAAACTTTTAAAAATTGTCTTCTGAGGCACATCATTACCCTGATGCCATAGTCCTCTTCAAAAAACAAAGGGACAAACACAACATGTGAGTAGACCCATTGAGGTTTGGGGTTTAAAGGTGCTAAAAACCCCAAAATACTGACACACTGTGTCCCACTTAATGAATTTGACTCAAACCTTCTCTCAGCCAAAGTAAACCAAAATTTATTAAAGATTCACCATAATGGGTAGACTCTTAAGGAGCCTAAGTATTTCTGACACCTGTATTGACAATCAGGCCAGAACAATCCAACACAGAATGAGTCTGAGCTAGATTGAATTTGAGCACTTCATGGAGGCAAGATGGATCTTATATACAGAAAGCCTGTGGGAGGGATCTAGGGGATGGTCTAGTAGTCTGGGAGGAGGGGTCTAGGGAAGATCTTGATGGGACTGAGGTCAGACTCCAGGAAGCAAGAAAATGGGATTTTGATGGGATCAAGGGTGGGAAACAGTCAGAGGTATGGAGGCAAGCTGGAGGTAACCGACTATGGAAAGTTAGGCTAGTTTAAGGGTAACAGATTTGGTCATAGATATTTTGATAGGATCAACAGTGCAAGGTAGCTGAAGGTTACCTGGAGATAACAGACAATGGAGGGCTAGGCTATGTTAAGGGTAACAGAGATTCACTCGTATTGATAATGGAAGGCTTTTGGTCCCTGGGGAACCCCAGATCAAGTAGGAAGATTCAAGGGGTTCCCAGAGCCTGTACCCCATGAGACTGAGCTGCTTGAATGGGGGCCCAGCTAGTTGGGTAACTCAGCTCATCCTCTCCCTCTCCTTCTTCCTCTCCTCCCTCTCTCCAAAGGAAGGTAAATTTTGATGGCCAGAAGCTGCCCACTTAACTTGGGGTTTACTGGCTAGAGTTCTTTCTTTCTTTTTTCTTTCTTCCTTCCTTCCTTCCTTCCTTCCTTCCTTCCTTCCTTCTTTTCTTTCTTTCTTTCTTTCTTTCTTTCTTTCTTTTCCTCCCTCCCTCCCTCCCTTCCTTCCTCCCTCCCTTCCTTCCTTCCTTCCTTTCTTCCTTCCTTCCTTCCCTCCTCCCTCCCTCCTTTCTTTCTTTCCTTCCTTCCTTCCTTTCTTCTTTCTTTCTTTCTTTCATTCTCAAAACCTTAAACCCAGTTCACTCTGAAGCTCATAGATTGGATAACTATAGGTCCCTGCCCAAGCTCCACTTAATGCTTTATTTTGGGCCCTTCTGCCTTGGAGTGAATGTAAATGACAACGGTTTCTCTTTGCAACTGCAACATTGAGGGTCTTCCCTTTGAAACTTGATTTCTTTTTCTTTTTTTCCTAATTAAAGGGGCCATCCCTTGACTCACTTCTTAAAGAGGTCTATTCACTGAATGGATGTTACCTTACTCTAAGTGAGTACATGAAAAGGCTTTAGCCTACAAGGGCCAGGGTCTTCCCTTGCATCCTGGGCCATCTCCAGTCATCCTGATGAATATCTGGCCACTGGACCCAGATGGCTCTGGAGGAGAAAGTGAGGTTGGTGACCTTGCTCTGCCCTCTCTCCCTCAAGTCAAAGTCAATTGCAAGTCATGTCATCATCTCCCTGATGCCATGTTCCTCTTAGAAAAAGAAGGACAAACACAACAACTGAGGTGCAGATGGGCTTCTTCTGGAATGGTGGCGAGACCACCCACAGACAAAAGCACACATTCTGCAGGTGCTGAAGTATTCATGGAAAATGAGAGCTGGAGGGAGCATAACATCCAGCTCCTTTAATTCACAAATAAATGACCTCAGGCTTCAAAAGGGGAAGACACTTGCCTGAAGTCACATGGATAGTAACAGACAGAGCTGAGATTCAGACTGAAGCCTTCCTCCTCCAAAATCAGGGCTTTTTCCATTACTTCCCCATCATGTGGGTCTGAATTCCTCATGTTACACATTAGAAAACTGAAACCTACTGACAGGAAGATGCGAGAGGCAGTGAGTCACAGAGCCAGGATTCAAACTCAAGTCTTGGGATCCCCAATTCAGTGCAGTCCTCTGGACTCCACAACTTTCTGTTCATCTTAGTCTGACCTCCCCATTTTACAGAGAACAAAACTGAGACCCAGAGAGGAGAAGCCAATGGCCAAGACCACCCAGGTAGTAAGTCAGAGAACCAAGGTTCAAGGTCAAACCTTCTGATTGCAAAGCAGGTGCACTTTCCAGTAGAATGCTACACTGCTTCCATCATCCTGGTCTATCCCTCTCTTTGTACTGATGAAGTAAGTGAGGCCCAGAGAGGGAAAGAGACTTCCTCAAGGTTGCACAGTAATTACAGTGGCATAGTCAGGACAGGACCCAGATTGTGACTCAGAGCCCAGATCTCTAACCTGGGGGATTTTCTGTCTCCTGTCATCATTAGCCCCTCCACAGCCATAAGAGCCTGACGTTTTCTCTCCTTCTCAGGCGGACATGTTCGCAGGAGCCGTATTCATCAATGTGGCCCTTGGGCTAGATATTTATCTATCTATCTTTGTCCTATTGGTCATCACAGGGATCTTCACCATTGCAGGTGAGTCCTTCAGCCTCTTCTGGGGGTTCTCTATCTGACTCACTGCCCTCTAGGCACCTGGAATACTCAGGACAGTGCCTACCATATGAGGCTTGATTGAATAAACTTGGGGTGTTTAGACTGGAGGAGAGAAGACTTATGGGGTCCATGATCCTGAACTTCAAGCATTTGAAAGGGTATCATGGAGCAGAGGGATTAGATCTGTTTGTTTTGCTTTGCCCCACAAGGCAGAACCAAAAGCAATGAGTGGACATTGTGAAGAGGCAAGTTTGTGCTGAATGGATGGGAGAACTTTGTAACTGTGAAAGCTGCCCCAAGGTAGGACAGGTTGCCTCCAGAGGGAGTGAGTTCCCCATCACTGGAGACCTCCAAGCAGAGACTGTGGAATCACTTGTCAGGGATATTATAATATGTATTCTTTGGGGACATGGGCCAGACTCAATGACCACTGAAGTCCATTGCAGCTCTGAGATTTTGTGTTTCTATTACTAAGGTAAGGAGGAAGGAGTGTGGTATAATGGAAGATAGCAGGAGGCCTGGGTTCAAATGCTGGTTCTGCCTTTGTGAGATGTTGGGCAAGTCATGGTCCTTCTCTAATCCTGAGTTTCCTCATCTATAAAACAAAGGTTCTGGAGTTGGTGGGAACTTCTGGGATCATCGAGTAGCAGTCCTATTGGTCTATACTGCAAAGAGGCAGCACTAATTCTTTTTTCATCTGTGACCTAGGCACAGCCCAACCTAAAAGCATGCAGCCCCAGGATCTGGTTACTGGGACCTGGGCATCTGTGGGTTGAAAAGGAGAGCCAAAAAGGAGGGGTCAAGAATTTAGAGGAATGCTAGGAAGCGTCAGTTGTGTACAGTCCAAGGCATCAAATGAATGACCTCTGAAGGGGATCCAGAAGCATCACACACACACACACATGCACATGTACACACCATGCTAAGAAGAGTCAGGTGTGTACTGTCTAAGGCAGTCCGTGAATGACTACTGAAGGGGATCCAGAAGCATCACACACACACATGCACATGTACACACCATACTCAGAAGAACCAGGTATGTATGGTCCAAGGCAGTCAGTGAATGACCACTCAAGGGGATCCAGAAGCATCACACACATGTACACACAATCGTACAGACACATGCACACACTGAATGTCAGGATCAACCCAATTGGTCAACCCAACACTAACCCAATGGGTCCAAGCAATGCAGCAACATGCAAAGGGCATGTGACTTGATTTATGGGGTGTGGTTCCAAATCCCAGCTCCTCTACCTGGGTGGTCTTAGTTGGGTCAGTGCCCTTTCATGGACCTCAGCTTCTTCCTCTGTAAAATGAGGGAGTTGGATCAAATGGTCCTGTGTGACTCTAAATCTCATGAATACCAGCAACTGATTGGTACATAGGGCTTCACACTGTCTAACTGAACATCACAACAACCCTAGGTGAGTTGGACACCACAGGTTGGACCATAGGTTTGGACCTTAGAGGGACCTGAGAGGTCCTAGGTTTCAACTCCCTCCTTTTACAAAGGGGTAACTAAGACCTGGGGAGGTGAATGTACCTGTCCAAGGTCAGACAGGAGCCTTGGACACAAGTGCCTGGCACACAGTAGGTGCTTTATGCATGCTTATTGATGAATTGCTTCATTGATTTGGAAGAACACAGATATGAAGCTGGGACCTCAGTCTCCTAATGCACCCCTCTCTCCACTCTATAACACTGTCATTATTATCTTCATTTTTATAGATGAGGAAACTGAAAATCACAGAGTTTATGTGACTTGTCCTGGATCACAAAGTTAGTGAGGGCCAGAGGCAGGATTTGAACCCAGGTCTCTCTAGACTCTCTGGTCACTGCTACATCTATTATACTAGATCATATATGATCCTTGGCCATTATGGCAGAGTATTGGGTCAGGGTCTGGGGAGATCAGAGAGGAAAACCAGAGGGACACAGAACCTCAGGACTCTCCAAGGTGGGTGAACCCAAGCCATGGCAGAAATCCAGGAGTGCAGGGAAGATGAGAGAAGGGAAATACAACATTAAAGCAGCAATGGTTTCTATTGTTACTGCATTGTGTTCTTTCTCCTGGAATCCAAATGTCCCCATTTGTCTCCTTGTCCTTGGCAGGTGGCTTGGCCTCTGTGATTTACACTGACACCCTGCAGACGGTTATTATGTTAGTTGGTGCTTTCATCCTCACTGGCTATGGTAAGTACAGCCAAGCCAGGTCAGAGACCTCCCTGGGGAATGGAGGGTGGATCTCAGCAGGGAGAGGTGTTAGAGAGATCCAGGAGCCAGGGAGTCTATTGCTAGTTCTGTCCATCTGTCCATGTCTTCTGGAGTTTCTATTCCTGCTCTCTGGAAAGCTGTGATTATAGCAGTGGACTCTTAACAGGACTCTTAACTCTTAACAGTACATTTAACTCTGTGATCCTGGCCAAGTCACTTCCTGTCTCTTTACCTCAATATCCTTTCCAGTAAAATAAAAGGAAACTCTGAGATTTCTTTTGTTGTACTGAAAGTGACAGTGAGTGAGACCTTTCATAGTTTTAAGCGGAGTTTAATAAGCTGTCAACTGCAAGGGGTGGACACAACCCAAATCAAGAAGCCCCAAGATGCATATGCTCGGAGCTTATATAGACAAAAGCCACAACATAACTATTACCAAGTGGAAACCACAACTTAACAGTTATTATGAGCAAGCAGGGAAAATACAGAAGCCAAAAGTTAGCAATTAGTTCATTGCCCAGCAATTGTTGCCCAGCAATCAGTTTGTTGCCCAACTGGAAAGTTCCCAAGTCTATTCCAAGAGCTAACCAAAAAGGGGGTGGGGCTATGGGTTCCAGGTGGCAGGTTTGGGGCCAGACCAATAGAATATTGGGGCTGGGGGCAGCTTTATTAGGATCCCATCTTCGGGCATGTCTCCTAGGCAGATTTCCGAGGTGAACTTATCCAAGACAGGAGAGGTGGGGGAAGTTCACAAAATGGTGGTTACAATACTTTTAGTTCCATATTAGGCTGTAGCCCATGTGTAAGCTCAACTCCCACATCTCCCCAGATTTTGTCTTGTACCTGTACTAGGTTGCTTATCTCCACCTATATTCACTTCAGCTGGTCAGGGTAGGATCTCCAGAATAGGGACCAGCTTCTCTCTGTCTCCATCTAACTCTCCCTCCTCTCTCTCTCTCCCTATCTCTATCTCAAGAATAACATATATGTGTGTGTATACACTCCTTCTGTATGCAATATAGCTTCTGAACACCATGTGATACACTTCCATTTATACAAAGTTACTTACCATGATATCATTAAAAATTTTAACATAGAATGGTTACTGAATGAAGCAAATACTCTAATAATCATAATATTTGCTCAATAGAAGACAAAGAAGAAATAATCATAAATTGTAATTAAGACAAGACAAATCATGAATAACCAAACATCCACCCATGTACCTGGGTCATACTCTCTTACCAATGATTAGCAGTCTCCATGTGGAAGAGTGGGCACACCTGGAAAGAAATTTAACATATCCATGAGTGAGAAAGCCATGTGCCTGGGACAAATGTCAGCTCTGGACAGTAACTCTTGATGTCCTCAATTCCTTCAAGAATGATATACATCATAAGTTTTCTACTAGCTTCCCATTCTTGTTTTCACTACTCTCTTGCTGGGCAAGTTGCTCCAAAGATGATGAAGCAATAACAAGCTCTTTTCACTCACAGCCACCCTTACCAGGGCTCTGAGAAAAAGATGTTACCTGCTTAAGCCTGAGATCTCTGAAACTCTCCAGAACTTTATCTTTTTTAAATTAACTTTTGTTTATTTTTAGTTTATATCATTCATTTCCACAAGATTTTGAGTTACAAATTTCCTCCCCATCTTCCCCCTACCCACCAACCCAAGACAGCGATCCTGCTGTATAACCCCTCCCACAATCTGCTCTGTCCTATATCCTCCCCCATCACCCCTCTGACATTCTGGTAGGGCAAGATGGATCTCCCTACCCCAGTGCCTGTACATCTTATTTCCCAGTTTTATGTAAATAATAATAATAAAAAAATTTATATATATATTTCAAACATTTGATTTTAAAACTTTAAACTCTAGATTCTTTCCTTTCCTCCCTCATCATCCATCCCCACTGGGGAGACAAACAATTTAATACAGTCTATATATGTGTAGTTACACAAAATGTCTCCACAATGGACATATTGTGAAAGACTAACTATATTTCCTTCCATCCTATCCTGCCCCTCACTTGTTCTGTTCTCTACTTTGTCCCTGTCCCTTTACAAAAGTGTGTGCTGCTAACTACCCTTCCCCCTACCTGTCCTCCCCTCCATCATTTCCCCTCTCATCTCCTTCCCTCCTACTCTCCTCTAGGGCAAGATATCCAATTTAGTGTGTATGTCATTCCTTCCCTAAGCCAAATTCAATGAGTAAGGTTGACCCATTTCCTTTTGCCTTCCTGTTTTTCCCCTTCATTGTAACAGTTACCGCTTGCCTCTTCTGTATGAGATAATTAACCCCATTCTGTCTCTCCCTGTCTCCTCTCATTATATTCTTCTCTCACCTCTCAATTTCAACTTTTAAATATCATCCCTTCCTATTCAATTGATTCTGTGCTCTCTGTCTATGTATACCTGTACACATACATACACACACTCACATTTGTATTCATATGCATATATGCCCTCCTATATAGACATATGTGTATGTATATATACATACATACATACATACATATATATGTTTATACACACACACACATTTATATTCCCTTCAACTATCCTCATACTAAGAAAAGTTTCATAAGTTACAATGATTGTTTTTCCATGTTGGCATGTAAATAGTTCAACTTTGATAAGTTCCTTATGATTTCTTTTTCCTGTTTACCTTCTCATGCTTCTTGTATTTGAATGTCAAACTTTCTATTCAGCTCTGGTTTTTTTCATCAAGAATGCATGAAAGTCCTCCACCTCATTGAATGCCCATAATTTCCCCTGAAACATTATACTCAGTTTTGCTGAGCAGGTGGTTCTTAGTTTTAATCCTAGCTCCTGTGATCTCCAAAGTATCATATTCCAGGCCCTTCGATCCCTTAATGTAGAAGCTGCTATACCCTGAGTTATCCTGATTGTGTTTCCACAATATTCAAATTGTTTCTTCTTGGCAGTTTGTAATATTTTCTCCTTGATCTGGTAACTCCGGAACCTGCCTATAACATATCTAGGAGTTTTCTTTTGGGGATCTTTTTCAAGAGGTGATTGGTGAATTCTTTCAATTTCTATTTTGCCCTCTGGTTTTAAAATATCAGGGCAATTTTCCTTGAGAATTTCTTGAAGGATGATTTCTAGGTTGTTTTTTTGATCATGGCTTTCAGGTAGTCCAATAGTTTTTAAATTGTCTCTCCTGGATCTATTTTCCAGGTCAGTGGTTTTTTCAAGGAGATATTTCACATTGTCTTCTATTATTTCATTTGTTTGGATCTGTTTATTAGTGTCGATTTCTCATAAAGTCATTAGCTTCCATTTGCTCCAATCTAATTCTGAAGGAGTTATTCTCTTCAATGAGCTTTTGAAATTCTTTTTCTCTCTGGCAAATTCAGCTTTTTAAGGCATTCTTCTCCTCATTGGCTTTTTGGGCCTCTTTTGCCATTTGACTTAGTCTATTTTTAAGGTGTTATTTTCTTCAGTCAGGTTGTTGACTCTCTTTTCATGATTTTCTTTCTTCAAAACTTTAAATAGCAGGCAATTTGGCTTTGTCCAATCAGCTTCAAGTCTTCTCAGAGAAAAGCCCAGTTCACAGCAAGACACAAAGCTTGTATTTCCCCCTTTTAAGTCAGAGAGGGCAGTAGAGAACAACTCAGGCATTCTGGAGAAGGATCCCCTTTCTCTGGCTGCAGATGGCAGTAGACAGCACTATATTTTAATATGTGACACTGCAAAGCCATTCAGAGGGCATAACATTTTTATTTCTTACATTTTAGAGGAAATTATCCTATAGTTTATCACACACTCACCTACCTTAGTAAAAAGAGAGTGGTCAGAAGCACCAATTGCACATCATACTAAGGAGGACTGCCCTCCCTTTTCCAAGTGCAACTGCCATCTGACTGGAACAGAGGCAGAAACCACCATGAGCACGGCAGATGATGCTTCTAAGTGTCTTGGAGTGGAGGCATCCAACATAATGGCTCCACCAAGGGGAGAGATGCCTACCCATCAATCTCAGGGCAGCAATTAGATAGAAGAACCAGCAGATGTCATACCCATTCCCATCTGTCCTTGTTTCACTGAGTTTACCAAATACATTTTCACCACTGAGCCTTGACTGCTTTTGCAGTGCAATGTAGAAAGACCATAACATAGGACATCTCTTTTTTCACAATTTCACAATTTCTCTTTTAAACCACTTGGGAATATCCTGCTGTGGTTCTATGCTTTCTTTGGAATCCACAGGGTCCTCTGACTAACTAATTTTCTGACTGATTAATTTTTCCTTATCTTACATATCTATTCATAAATGCCTGAACTTCCTTTAGCAATTTGGAGACAATTTCCTCTTCTGTTATTAATATTCCTTGTTGATCAATCTGCATGTATTCAGGGTCTGGAAAACTTGAGTTTTCTTCTTCCTGATATCTTATTTCATTTTACTGCCTTTCCACCTATTGCTCACTTTTTGACTCCCTCCCCCCTTGATGGCAGTTCCTCTGGGGGCTGTCCCTCAAAGCTGTCTCAGTTTCTTCCCATACCAGCTAATTCATAGTTCACTAATCTTTGCCACAAGTGACTTCTGGGAAGACAGATTTTGCCTCTGCTGTATGCTTTGCCCTTTCCCTCAGGTTCAGTGGAGTGTCACAATTTCCATATGCCCAAACACACATAGAGACACGTCCTGCCCCATTCTCTGGTGAAGCTGTGTAGGGGCACCCATCCTTGATGCTGCCCTAATCCCCCTTGCTGCTATCACAGCCTGATCAAATTTCTTTAGCTTGGCTCTACTTGGAATCATGGAGGAGGGTGGCAGAATATGGGGCTGTGTTCTGTTACAAGTTTGTGAGTGGGCTTATGCAATCTTAATGTACAGTGGGTAATGAGGGAAAAAGTGCTGGGTGAGCATGGGAGAGGCATAGATATTAGCCTTCTCTGTTATTAGTTTGTTGATTGTTTTGCTTTGTATGGGTTCTTGGTATCCTACACAGTGGAAATTATTGAAGTTGATTCATCTTTTGCACGTAATTCCTATTTTGGAGAGTTATTGTTTGTGAGAATCAGAGAAAACATCTAGTTCTGCATTTTGTTGGCTATGTGATGCAAAAATAGGACTCTGCTTCTGCAACACTGGAGAACCCAACTTTTATTTCCTTCCATCTGAGTTCCCTCCTCTGAAAGTTTGTTATTGTATGGAGGTGGCCCTAAAGGCTCTGCCAGAGAACCACAAACTCTGTTTAGTGCCACTGAACTGGAAAGGCTTCACATGTGAGTCCAGTGAAAGGATGAATACTTACTATGTGCTTGACAGTGGGAATTCAAAGACAAAAATGCAGCAGACCAGCCCTTGAGGAATTAGACTTCTATTACAGTGTGGAGTGGTTGCTATCTTCATTGGTAATGGGTATGCCCCCATGAAAGTCTAATTGTGAGTTACATATACTTTGCCAAGGGTCAAAGAATTTAGAAAATAGTTTAGGGAAAACTTGTCTAATTATCTGCGCTTTCTGGGTGAGTGGGGTCCCTATCATGGGATTTCATAGTGCTCTGTGTACTGTTGGGACTTGGTGGTCCTAAGGAACTAGCCTTGTGTTAACAAATACCTAGCAGGTCAGTGATTTATGATGAAATATTCTTGTACCTATATCATTCAGTCAGTCAATAATAATTATTCAGCACCTACTATGTACCCAGCATTGTGCTAAGCACTAAGACAGTGTAATGAAAGGTGCTAATTAACTAAAAAACAAAAAGGAATACAATGGTGGGAACTAGCCAGTGCTTCAAAGATATGCAATTTCTTTGGGGAAGTTCACTTTCCTCCCTCTCCTTACACTGATCAAGATACAACTCCTTCATGCCTCAGGAAATAATTTATAGACATTGCCAGAACAAATAACAGAACAAAACAAAAAAGCAAAAAACCGACCAAACAAAAAGGATCATCTGGCAAAACACCTGGAGATGAACCTCTCTGAACTCAGTCCAATTCCTCAGATGACAAGCACAATCATCCATCATAGAGCCAGCATTGAAACTTCCCAGCAGAGTAGAACTTTCCTGACTTTGCACTTGGCTGTTATCCTCTTTGAGAGTCTGGGGTGACCTCCACAGGACGAGAAGACATTAGAGGAAGGTCATGGGGAAGGACTATTATTATCCCATGTTGGGCACCATACTATGCACCAGGAATACAAAAACTGAAAGGAAATCATCCTGTGAGAAATAACTCATTCAGGCTTGGGAGGTGTGAAGATAAAATAAAAATAAATGTATTATGTGACTACAGTGGTGGGTATCTCATTAGATGGATATACCCTCCAGAAACAAGTGTAAGCCTTAAAAATCTATGCCCGACCACAAAGTCCCACCCCTGTCTCCCCATTGGCTGGGTAATACCAGGTGTACAACTTTCTGATATGCCTACTACATAGTTTGTCCTGATGTTCCCCCGCCCGCTGCATACATTTTATGATCATGAAAATGAAGCTTTAGCCCTCCCAGTGGATAAGTTAATATTCATAAGCTCATTATGCATGAGCATTCCAAGCAAGACTTAACTTTTATTCTCCTGAGCTGACTTCTAACCTCAAAACAAGATAAAAACCAGCTGGATCCTTGTTTGGCCCATTGTTTTCTGTGTGAGACATAACTCATTCATTGTGTCTCCCATTCTGCTGATTGTTATTCTGAATTCATGGAAACAAATTTCTCCATTATATCTTTCAATTTCCCTCTTCTTCTGCTAGAAGATAATCTGGTACTAATCTATGTTAATAGTGTCTTCTACAAACAATTTATTTTCCTCCATTCACTGCAAGTCAAAAGCTTTCTGGTATGTGTAAATCCCCTAGATTTCATAAGTCATGTATTACATAATTTCTGTGGAAACAAAAGTTTTAATCATTCCTCACAAAGTCAGCCTTCAAGGAACTTACATTCTCCTAGAGGAAAATAATGAATCCATGAGTGAGCATGATATGAGATAATTTGCAATGGGAAAGAGAATGAAAGAGGGGATCAGAAAAGGCTTTTGGGAGAGGGTGGGAAGGATAATAGGTTTGAAACACTATGGTTGTTGACAACATTCATGTACATGGACATATTTATCATGGTGTGAGGACAGGTTCATCTGATGTGGCTCCTTGCCTCCCACTGGATGCTTAGAGATAAGTTTTTTCTGATGTTTTTTAGCTTTTGCAGAAGTGGGAGGGTTTGAGGCTTTCACTGAGAAGTACATGAATGCCATCCCATCTGTCGTCACGGACAATAATGTAACTCTGAACCCAGAATGCTACATGCCCAAAGAAGACTCCCTCCACTTCTTCCAGGATCCCATCACTGGTGAACTGCCATGGCCAGGAATCATCATTGGAATGAACCTTGTTTCTGTTTGGTACTGGTGCACAGACCAGGTGAGATACCCATAAGAGAGGAGAAGCCTAAGGACCACTTCAGTTTTCTCTATACAAGAGAAAGAATAGGATAATCTCTCTGATTAGAAGCAACAAGAGTTGGTTCATGATGATTTCATGGTTGTCTTTCAGGACATTAACCTCAAGCAATTAGGAATGTGTCCCCTAGCATCCCCAGCTTGCCTCAGTGAGTCAGCATGCATTAATCATACATTAATTCATACAAAACCTTCTTTAAGCTACATTTTCAGCCAACATTCTGTGTTCCAAAAATTTTTCCTACTTTATCTTCCTTGTCTCAAGTCCAGGATTTTGTTTCTGCACAAAAGCTCTTGAAAAGTGAAGTAATTGTCCTCCTCCCATCAGTTGACTCATTTCGCCCTTTATTTTGTCTACCCATCAGCAGCAAAATTCATAGGATCACACATAGAGTCCAATACATTCATTTTACAACAAGGAAACTGAGGCTCAGAGACATTTAAGTGATTTGCTCGAGGTCACACGTGGAGTAAATATCAGAGATGGGATTGAACCCAGACTCTGTGACTGCAGGACCAGTTAGTCAATATGCATTTATTATGCCCTACTATGTGCCAGGCACTATCCTAAGCACTTGGGGTATAAAAAGATGCAAAAATTCCCCATCCCCAGGGAGTTAAAGATCTAGTAGAGAAGATAACATGCAAACAAGTTATATACAGGAATAGGAAATGCTTGAAGGCACTAGATTAAGAGGGATTGAGGAAGGCTTCCTGTTGGAAGTGAGATTTTAGTTGGTACTTAAAGAAATCCAGGGAGGTCAATAATCAGAGAGGAGGTGATAGAACATTCCAGACAAGGGGGATAGACAGAGAGAATGCCTGGAGCTGAGAGATGAAAGGTCTTGTTTGTGGAGCAGCCAGGAGGAGAGTGTAGGTGCAAGAGCACATGTTGTGGAGTAAGATGTGTGAAGACCAGAAAGAAAGGAGAGGACAAAGTTATGAAGGGTTTTAAGTGCCAAAAAGCATTTTGTATTTGCTCCTTTAGACTACAGGGAGCCACTGGGGTTTACAGAGAAAGAGAGAGAGAGAGACAGACAGACAGACAGAGAGAGAGAGAGAGAGAGTGAGTGTGTGACATAGTCAGGCCTGAGCTTCAGGAAAATCACTTTGGTGGCTGAATGGAAGATGGACTAGAGTTGGGAGAGACTTGAGACAGCAGAAACCACCTCCATCCCTGAAGTTATTGCAATAGTTCAGGCATGAGGTGATGGGGGCCTGAGGAAGGGGGCAGTGTCAGGGGAGAGAAAGTGACATTTTGAAGAGATTCTGCAAAGGTGAAATCCACAGGCCTCAGTACCAGCTTGGATATGGGAAGGGAGAGAGAGTGAGGAGTCCAGAGTGACTTCTAGGGTGTGAGCCTGGGGGACTGAGAGGATGGTGTTGTCCTCTACAGCAGTAGGGATGGAAGGATCAAGTAAGAGCATTTTCAGGATGGGAGAGACATGGGCATTTTTAGTAGTAGGGAATGAGCCAGTAGAGGGAAGAGACTGAAGGTAAGTGAGAGTGAGGATTACAGAGAGAGGAGACAATGTGTTGAAGGAGATAGTATGAAATGAAGTCACTCGAGAAGATAGAGGGGTTATCCTTGGTAAGGACTTAGTCCATTTCATGGTGTGAGACAGAGGTGAATGAGGAGAAGGTGGAAGAAAGTCTATGAATGATAGGAGATGGGGAAGAAGGGAGAAGAGAGAACTTATGGAAAATGACTTTGATTTTATGTCTGTAAAATATGAAATTCTTAAGGTTCTCAACTGAGAAGGTGGGGATAGAGTGAGCCATGGGAGATATGAGGAGGGAGAAAATGTCTGAAAGAGACACTTTGGAGAGTGGGAGCATGAGTTGAGAAGGGAGGTATAGGAGGATTGCCAAGCAGCAGTGAGGGCCCAGTTGAAGTTGTGTAACATACATTTGTGGAAGACTGAGTCAGAATGTTTTCATGATTTTTTCCACCTTTCTTCAGCAACATATGTAGGAAGTAGTGGAAGGTGGGAGTGATTTGAGATTTAGGCTTGCTAGGGCACAATCAACAAAATCATACTTTCTCTGCTGTGACAGGTTTCTTCCATTTTCTTCAATGCTGCATTTTGGCCAGCTGAAACAACAAACCAAACCAAACAACCTCCCCCTCTCTCCCCCTGCTGACCTCACTGTCTGAGGGGCCATATAGTTCAAATGCCTGTCTACAAGATTATCAATAGGTGGTTGTCCATCTTCTGATTGAATATCTTCTGTGGTGAGGAACTCACTACCTACACATCCTAGGGGGTCCATTTCAGGACTGGAGTGCTGGACAGGTCTAAAACTAGAACATTCTTTCTTACACTTTCTTACACTTACCCTCTGTAGGCAGGGGTACCTTTTAACTTCAGTAAGGGATCCCTGGAACTCTGAACTACCCACACTTTTTGTTTCTGTTTTCCTGGCAGGTAATTGTGCAGCGGTGCCTCTCAGGAAAGAACATGTCCCATGTGAAGGCTGGCTGCATCTTGTGTGGCTACCTGAAGCTGCTTCCCCTCTTCCTCATGGTGATGCCTGGTATGATCAGCCGCATTCTCTTCCCAGGTAAGCTCTCCCTGACATCTGCTCATCCTCAGGCTTTAGGAAACACTGTGATGGTCCAAGTGTGGTCAGTAATGAGTGTTGTTATCCTGTGTTTCTCAACAAATCCTTTTTCCTTTAAGATCTTATTTTAGGGTGTGGACTATATATTCAGGGGATTTTACAATTCAGAAGGGATATTGGTCTATGCCCAATTTCTGCCAGACTTATTTCTGGTTTGCTCAATAATTTTTACCAAATAACGAATTTTTATCACCCAGACTTAAGTCTTTACACTTGTCAAACACAAGGTTACTATAGTAATTTGCTACTGTAGGTTGTATGTCTACTCTATTCCACTGATCTACCTTTCTATTTCTTAGACAATGCTAGATAATTTTGATAATTATTAACTTATAGTATAGCTTAAGATCTAGTACTATTGGGCTTCTGGTGCCAAGATGGCAGAGTGAGGAAGGACCCCTCTGAAGCCCTCCCAAATTCCTCTCCAAACAACTAGAAAACTGCCTCAGAATTGGCCCAGGAGCAGGGAAGCAGCTTACCAAGCTTACCAGCTTCCACATGGCTAGAAAGATCTATCTCAATGGAGTGAATGGGAAGCAGGATCCAGGAACAGTAGCAGTCAGCCTCACAGCAGAGAGCCTATTTTTACTCTTCATGTTTTAGGTATCAATATTACATTTCTTTCATAAAAGTCATTTGGTAGGACACCATCTTTGCCTATTATTCCAAGTTATTTAATATTGGAATTAGTTGGTCTTTAAATGTTTGATAGAATTCACTTGTAAATCTACCTGGTCCTGGTGTTTTTTTCTTAGGATGTTCATTTATGGCTTGTTCGATTTCTTTTTGTAACATAGGTCTATTTAGATATTCAATTTCCCCTTCTGCTAATATAAGCAGTTTATATTGTTGTAAACATTCTTCCAATTCTTTTAACTTGTTAAATATATCAGCATATAAGTGGCAAAAGTAATTCCTTATAATTGCTTTAATTTCATCTTCATTAGTGACATTCACACTTTTCATTTTAATACTAGTGATTTGAGTTTCTTCTCTTTCTTTTTAAAATCATATCTACCAATGGTCTTATCTATTTTTGTGGTTTTTTCCCCCACAAAACCAACTCCTAATTTTGTTTATTAATACAATGATTTTCTAAATTCCATTTTATTAATCTCACCTTTAATTTTTAGAACTCAATTTAGTGTTTAATTGGAAATTTTTAGTTTTTTCTTTTTCTAGTTCTTAAAATATGCATATCCAATCCATTGATCTCCTATTTTTTCTATTTTATTGATAAAATTTTCCTCTGATTACTCTTTTTGCTGTATCCCATAGGTTATGATATGTTATCTCGTTATTATAATTCTCTCTAATGAAACTATTGATTGTTTCTATGATTTGTTCTCTAACCCACTCATTCTTTAATATTAGGTTATTTAGTCTCCAATTAGGTTTTATTTTATGATTCTGTGTTCCCTTATTAAATATATTTTTATTGCATTGTTAACTGAAAAGGATACATTTAATATTTGTCTTTCTGCTTTTAAGTATGAAATGTTTATGCCCTAATAAATATATGGTCAGTCTTTGTAAAGGTACCATTAGCACTGAGAAAAAGGTATATTCCTTTCTATTCCCATTCAATTTCTCCAGATATTTATTATACCTAGCTTACATATAAATTTTTATTCATTTCCTTGACATCTTTATTATTTGTTTTTGGCTAGATTTATCTAGTTCTGAGAGGATAAGATAGAAGTTTCCCACTATTATAGTATTATAGTACTATTGTCTATTTTCACCTGTAATTAAGTTCTATTTTCACCTGAATTTTAAACTATGAATGGCTATTTGAAAATATGCTCTAAATAAGACAAATGCAAATTACGATAACTCTATATTTAATGTCAAATCATGAAAATTGGCAAAGATAACAGAAAATGGGAATAATCAGTGTTAGAGGGGCCATGGGAAAACAGGTATGTGTAAACTGTTGGTGGAGCTGCGAACAAGGTCCATCAATTTGGGAGAGTGGTTTGGAATCAATGCAAGAAAAATGATGAAACTGTCTATAATCTTTGATTTTGAGTCCCATACCTGCACATCATCCCAAAAAAGTCAAGGACAGAAATTAAGGTTTACCATACAGCAAAATATTTGGAGCATCACTTTTGTGGTAGCAAAGAACTAGAAACAAAATGGGTGCTCATTGATTGGAGAATTACTGAAAGAACTGAGGTGTATGAATATATTGGAATATTAATGTGTTGTTAGCAATGAAAAATATGAGCAATTTGGTAAAACCTGGGAAGATTTGTATAAATTGATGCAGAACAAAATCAGCAGAACCAAGAGAACAATATACAGCAATGTTTTGTTTTGTTTTCATTTTTTTTCTTCAATTGTGTCCAATCCTTCATGGCCTCATTTGAAGTTTTTGTGGCAAAGATAATGGAGTGGTTTCCCATTTCCTTCTCCATTGGATCCAGTGGATCCATTTTGTCAGGCAATCAGAGGTAAAGTGACTTGCCCAGGGTCACATAGCTAGGAAGTGACTAGCACTGGATTTGAACTCAGGTCTTCCTGACACAATGGTTACCATGTGAATAAAAGATACGATCGTGGATCTAGAGGCAGAATGTACTCAGAGGACATGTAACAGGAAGGAAGGGGGGAAAACCATTTATTAAGCACCTATTATATACCAAGCTCTCTATAATTTCTCATTTGAGCCTCACAACAACCCTAAGAGATAGGTACTATTATTATCTCTATTTTACAGTTGAGGAAATTGAGGCAGACAGAAGTCAAGTGAAGTCATTAGGGACACACTGATAATAGCTGAGGTTGGATTTGAATCCCATGTCTCTTGACTCCATACCCCACGTTTAATCTGTTTTATCATGTTGCCTCCCTACTTTGAGAGGTCATTCAAATATCCCTAAATGGAAGTTGAATGTTGAGTAACAAAACTGAAGAAAAAAAATCATGGTATAAGAATACAAATAATAAGAAATATCTATCTCACGGCTAATAGTTAGGGGCCTAAAATGGATCTGCAACTTCCTTTCAAACTTCTCAGACTGGATGGCCAGTAGACATTTTATATTCAGTATGTCCAAAACAAAACTCATTTCTGCCCCTACTCCAGATTCCCTATTACTGTCGAGGGGAACACTCTCCTCCCAGTTCCCCAGGCCCAGATTCTTCCCTATCTCTCATGCACACCCCCATATTCAAGCTTTTGTCAAGGCTTGTTGATTTCACCTTTGCAACATCTCCCCAGTATTCCCCCTTCTCTCCTCTGACACTGCCCCTTCCCTGGTGCAGACCCTCATCACTTCACATCTGGAATATTGCCTATCATAGCTGCTGGAGGGTCTGCTGCCTCAAATCTTTCCCTACTCCAGTCCATCTTCCATTCAGCATCTAAAGAGGCAAGAAAAAGTTTTCACAATGGAGGGGAAGAGGGGCAGGTGAGAGGGAATGACTGAACCTTACTTTTATCAGATTTGGCTTAAGGAGGAAATAACATACACATCCAATTGAATATCCTACCCTACAGGAAAGTAAGGGGGAAGTGGAACAGTGGGGGTGGGGGATGATAGAAAGGAGGGCAGACTGGGGGAGGGGATAGTCAGAAGCAAGCACTTTTGAAAAGGGACAGGGGTCAAAAAGAAAATAAAATAAGTGGGGAGTGGGATAGGATGGAGGGAAATATGGTTAGTCTTTCACTACATGGCTGTTATGGAAGTGTTTTGGCATAACTACACATGTATAACTTATATTGAATTATTTGGCTTCTCAATGAGGGTGGGAGGGGAGGGAAGAAGGGAGAGAATTTGTTTTAAAAACAAATGCTAAAATTTGTTTTTATGGGCAACTGGGAAATAAGATATACAGGCAATGGGGTATAGAAATCTATCTTGCCCTACAAGAAAATAAGGGGGAAGAGGATGCGGGGGGCATGATAGAAAGTGGGGCAGACTGGGAGAAAGTGTAATCAGAATGCACACCATCCTGGGGTGGGGGGGAAAGGAGATATGGGGAGAAAATATGGAACTCAAAATCTCATGGAAATAAATGTTGAAAACTAAAAACAAATTAATCAATTAAGTAAAAAAAGAACGAAAAAAATGTTGACTGACTGATTGAGTATAGATAAATGTTCTCTAAATCAGGGGTCTTTAACCTGGGAGTCTATGAACTTCAAAAACACCTCTTTTGTTTGCTTTGTTTCCGTATGATCCCTTTCCTTTTGACTCCAATGTATTTTTTTGTTTTTGTTGGTGATAGGGATTAAGTGACTTTTTCAGGGTCACATAGCTAGTAATATCTGAGGCAGACTTTGAATTCATTTCCTCCTTACTCCAGAGCCAGTACTGTATTCACTGCACCACCTAGCTGTCCCTGAATCCTGTGTATTTTGTTTGATTTTATGTACTTAAAGAACAGTATGTTGAGATGGGGATCTAAAGGTTCCATCTGATTGCCTCAGGGCACTTTCTAAAAGATGAAAAAAGCCTGGTCTAGATAAAGAATATTATATTATATCAGATGAAATCGCTTTAATGGATGTTACTGGATTTATTGTTCTTTGTTCAATCTCAGAGCAGGGGCAGAGGGTTCTATTTTTTACCTCCAGGAATGATTGTGATGGAAGCAGTCAAATGATGAGCCCTTATTAAGTGCCTGCTATGTGCCAGGTACTGTGATGGTTCTGGAAATATAAAGACAAAAATGAGTCATTGTCTTCAAGGGATATAACAAAGACAGCAATAAAATGTTTTTTAAGGATTAGGACAATTGGGGAGAGTTCAGTGAAAAAGCGGGAAGAAGAGAGACAGGTTTGGTGCCCTACTAGTCATTAGCCCCAGCTCTCAAATTGGGCAAAGGGGGTCACTTCTACTTGGGAACTGCCAGGCAGAATGCCTTGGTCCTGGTTGAAGTTCATCAACACCTGTGAAGGCAGACACTCAGAAGCTCACTCTCCAACTGCTTCATTGGTGGGTTTGGCTCTCCTCACTGCTTGGATCCTGGTTGATCTGAATTCTCTCTGTCTCTCTCCACAGATGAAATTGCATGTGTTGTGCCTTCAGAATGTGAGAAACACTGTGGCATCAGTGTGGGTTGTGCCAACATGGCCTACCCGAAGCTGGTGATAGAGCTCATGCCTGATGGTTAGTGTCTCTGTGGTGTCTTCATATCACCCCCCATAGGGTGTCATGAACAGTGATTTGAGTGGTCTCTGGCAAGTATTGGAGCCCTTTCTCACTGAGTCCCAGGGTTGGGAAGGACCTTAGGAGTCATCTATTCCAATCTGGCTTTGATAGCCCATACATTATATCCAACAAGGGGCCACCCAGTCTCTGCTTGAAGACATTCAGTGGCAGCCCATTCCACTTTAGAATAACACCAGTTGTTAGGATATTTTCCTTACATTGAGTCTAATTCTACCTTCTTGTAACTTCCACTCATGGCTCCTGGTTCTGCTCTCTGGGGACAAGCTAAATAAGACTAATCCTGTTCTTTTGGAATAGGCCTTCTAATATATGAACACAACTATCATGTTCTCTCTCTTGCCCCTCATTATTCTTCTTGGCCTCTTCTAGACTCATTTTGGCTTGTCTTTTTGAGGGTAAATTGCTCGATCTTTCTTTCAAGGGAGCTTGAACCCAAGAATTGGATTAAAAACCTTCAGACACTGACTTGGCAAGCCACTTAACCTTTGTCTGTCTCAGTTTCCTTCTCTGCAAAATGAAGGAGTGGAATCAGTTGACTTCCAAAGTTCTTCCACGTCTCAACTATGATCTAGTGATAAATCAGGCTAATCAAGAATGCCTGATATACTTTACTTATCTGAAAAAAGTAGAGAAAGATCAGCACCCCATAAAGCATCTAATCATAAAAACCAGGGAACTGGAGGTCAGCCAGATCATTCCTCTGACTTGATGGCAAGGGGGACCCTTAAGAGTTAGCCATGATTGCCTGGCTAATAAAGTTAATGGAGATTAGATTGTATAGACTTCTGGAGTCAAGAAAGAACCTTAGAGGTCACTCAGTCCAAGCCCTCGTTGAAGACATAAGAAGGAAAGCTCAGAGAGTGACAATTACTTTGTGATAATCATGTCCCACGTTTCTCCAGATTTTGAAGTCTATAAAGCACTTTCTTCCAACTTTCTTTGTGAAGCAGGCAGCATAATTATATTTCATCATAATTAACCTCATTTCACAGAAGAGGAAGCCAAAGTTCAGAGATGTGAGGGAACTTTCCTAGTGTCACATAGCTAGTAAGGCTATGTGCTCTAGAAGGTGCTGTGATTCTGGAGTAAAAAGACCTGGCTCAAATCTAGTCCCTGATGAATAATTTTTGGGTCATTGACTCCAACTGAAATTATCCCAAGAAATCTGCAAAATAAATTGCAAGTGTGGCTCATGTCACAGTTTCCTCAACTGTGCATAAGAGAGTACCTAGTTCCCATATAAGTACTCAAGGTAGTAAATGCAAATTGAGCATGGATCCACCCTTGTTTTTGCCAGCTCTGACCTTCTATATGCTAGGTCCCTTCCAATATGAAAATTCTATATTCTCAGGTCCCTTCTAGGCCTGCCAGTCTCTTTCTAAGGTCTATCTTAGCTCTGTCACTCTGTGTTCTAAGACCCTACTAGTTCTGACTTTCTGGGCTTGGATTATTCTCAAAGGTTCAGGAGCTGTGGAAGGACAGCATAAAGCCATGGACATTGGCTCCTAAGCACAGAAGAAGATATTTTCCCTTTTTTGTTTGTTGTTCAAGGACTTCGGGGACTGATGCTGTCAGCTGTGGTGGCGTCACTCATGAGCTCCCTCACCTCTATCTTCAATAGTTCCAGTACACTGTTCACCATTGACATCTATACCAAAATTCGAAAGCGAGCATCAGAGAGAGAGCTCCTGATAGTGGGAAGGTAAAAGAGCTAACAACAATAGCTAACATTTTATAACATAATATTATAATATGTAATAAATATTTTATGATAGTAGCAGTTTGAGGCTTGTAAATGGACCTACATGTATCATCTCATTTGATCTTCATAACAACTCAGTATAGTAGATGCTGTTAATATTCTTACTTGACAGATGAGGAAATTGAGGCTTTGAGAGGATATGTGGTTTGCCAAGGGTCACATGGCTAGTCAGTGTCTGAAGAAGGATTAGGATTGAGACCTTCCTGAATCTAAGTCTAGCACCCTGTCCACTGCTTCACCTAGCTGACATAGCCCTGTGAGCAACTTGGCTAGGATATGTTGGAATTCTCTTCCCTAAAACCTACACATCTTAAGAAAATTTTTTTTGGAGGGGGAAGGCAGGGCAAACGGGGTTAAGTGACTGCACAAGGTCACACAACTAGTAAGTATCAAGTGTCTGAGGCTGGATTTGATCTCAGGTCCTCCTGACTCCAGGGCTGGTGCTCTATTTGCAGCACCAGCTCGCTGCCCCAAACCTACCCATCTTATAAATGATAAAGAAGTAAACAGGATGGATGGCCTTCTGGGTAGAAAAAGTAGGCTAACAAGACTTATGAAGCCATGTTTGTGATAGATAGCCAAATTATAAAAAACTTAGCATAAGACTTCTTAGTCCTATAAACTCAAATCAAAATTCAATGCATACATAGGAAACATCTGATATGTGTAAGCTACTCTTCTAGGTTCTAGCAGATAGAAAACAGAAACGGAAAAAATCCATTTCTTGCCCTCAAGGATCTTCCATTCTGCTGGAGGGATACACTATGTACCCAGATAAGTAAATAAAAAGTAATTTCAGGGCGAAAAGTATCCTAATGCCTGGGGGCATGGGGTGGAAATAAAGTAACCCTTCATGGAAGAAGTGGCATCTAAGCTGGACTTTGAAGGAAGCTAGAGTTTTACAAAGTGGAGGTGAACAGTGAGTATATTCCTGATGTGGGATACCACTAATACAAAGGCAAAGAGACCGGGGATAAAATGTAATGTGTATAGAGTAGCTAGCCAGCCAGTCTGATTAGAGTAGAGAGTGTGCTAGGGAAAATTGTATGATATAAAATTAAAAGGTAGGTGGAGGGCAGATTGCATAGGGCTTTAAAAATCTCAGGTGAGCTATTTAAGACTACCTTTTTTTTAATTAGGAGAGAGTGTAATGGTCAGATCTGTGCTTGAGGAACATCAGTTTGACTTCGGTTTGCAGGATAGTTCAGAGTGAGGAAAGGCTTTGAGGCAGGGATACCAAATAGGAAGCTGTTGCCATAGTCCAGCTGAGAGGGAATGAGAGTAAAACTAGGGTGGTGGTTGTACTGAAAGGGAAATGAATGTTAGTGATAGTGTAGAAACAGAACCAGCAAGACTTGGCAACTGATTACATATAGGAATCAATGGGGAGGGAGTAATCAATCGTGACACTGAGATTGCCAAGTGTGATGACTCCATGGATGGTGGCACATTAACAGATATAGGGAAGATTTGGATCATAGACTGTAGCATTTCAGAGCTGTGGTACAGGAAGTTTGAGATTTTCAACTCCAACTTCCTCATCTTATAAATGGGGAAATGTATGTCAAAAGTGATGGGATAACTTGCCCAAGGTTACACAGTGAGTAACTAGTAATACTTGGATTTGAACTCAGTAGTAAATGAACATAGGAATTTAGTGTTTGATTAAGGCTTTGGGGGTAAGAACCCACTATCTGATAAAAATCATTGGGAAAACTGGGAAGCATTTTGGCAAAAACCAACAACTCATGCTGAATACCAAGATAAGCTGGAAATGGGTATATGATTTAGACATAAAGGGTAATATCATAAGTAAATTTGGGGAGTGTGGAATATTTTATAATTCAGACCTATGGCTAAGAGAAGAGATTATGACTGAATAAAAGATGGAGGACATTATGGGAAGTAAAATGCATAATTTTGATTACATGACATTAAAAAGGGTTTGCACAAACAAAACCAAATCAGAAGGAAAGCAGGGAAGTTGAGGTGGGGGATTTACAGCAAATTTATTTGATAAAGGCTTTGTTTCTCAAATAGATAAAATCCACAAATTTATGCTTTATATATGAGCTAAATTATGAAAATAAGAGGCATTCCCCAATTGATTAATGGTCAAAAGGGATGAACAGGCATTTTTCAGAAGAAGAAATTAAATCTACTAATAGTCACAGAAAATGTTATGTCACTCTTGATTAGAGAAAAGCAAATTAAAAGAACTCTGAAGTATCACTTCACACCTATCAGATTGGCCAACATGACAGAAAAGGAAAAATGATAAATTCTGGAGAGAATGTGGAAAAAATAGGTGCATAAATGCATTGTTTGTGGAGTTCAACCATTCTGGAGAAAAGCTGGGAGCTACAGCTCAAGGACTGTTAAACTATGCATACCCTGCAACCTGGTAACACTACTTGCTGCTGGTTCAGTTGTTTTCAGTTATGTCTGACTCCTCGTGACCTCATTTGGGGTTATCTTGTCAAAAATACTGTAGTGGTTTGCTATTTCCATCTCCACATTTTACAGATGAGCAAATTGAGGCAAACAGGGGTAAGTGACTTGTCTAGGTCACATAGGTAAGTAAGTGTCTGAGGCTGAATTTGAACTTAGGTCTTACTGACCCCAGGCTCAGCACTTTATGAATTGTACTTTCTGGTTGCCAAAAGAGAAGAAGATGGAGAGATAGATTATCTGGATGTGCAACAACAAACAGGCAAAAAAGGTTGAGGAATATGTTCCAGGATACAACAGCAAGTGTACTGTCCCTTCCTGTCCAGGGAATTTCTCTGTACTTTCAATAAGCTTGCTGGGAGTAGTTCTTGAGGTTCACAATTTTCTTTTCTCACAGCCAACCCAAGGGTAAAGTAGTGGAAACATTGCTATCTCTGCTTTATGGATGCAGAAATCAAGATGCAGAGAAGGCAGCCTGTTGACTGGGGTTACCCAATCAGGAAGTATCACAACAAGGAGTCAAACTTAGATCTAGAGTCCAGGGCTCCTGTCACTAAGCCAAAATGTTGGCTGCTTGTTAAGGTGTGTGGGAAGAAAAGATGCTGGGGAGGCAGTGTACCGAAGCGGGAGGAATACAAGCTCTGCAATCAGAGGGCCTAAGTTTCAAGCCTGACTCTACCACTTGCTGTGTGATCTTGGCCAAATCTCTTGGCCTCATTTCCCTTCCCTCCAAAGAAGGTTCAGCCCAGATGACTCCTTTTTTAAATTTTTTAATTTATTTTATTTTTACTGAATTTGAGATGTTTTTACTTTTATTTTTTAAAATTTAATTGGTTTTTTACTTTGGGTTTACAACATTCAGTTCCTCGGTTCCTTGAGTTTCAGATTTTCTCCCCTTCCCTCTCCCCTCACCCTTCATGGTGGCATGCACTTGGATACAGGATCTGGAAATATCTTCCCATTAATCATTCCAGATGACTTCTTGAGGGGCTATGGTCAGTGCTATGCCATCTCAGCCCATGATGGACCAGGTGTAAGAGCTGTAGAGGAAGAGAATTTATAGGACTTTTGATGGATTAAATGTGGGGGAAAAAAAGGAGAGGGAGAAATTAAGAATGACTCGGAGGTTCAGGACCTAATTGACAAGAGAATGAGAGTATCTTTATTGACCCTTACCCAGAGAATCCACCATGAACTCTCACAGGTATTCAGTAAGAAGTCAGGCAGGCTCCAGGAAAGATAGACTGATTGTATGGAGAAGGAGAAACTCATCTTTACCCCCTCCCTTTCTTTCCTTCATCTCCACCACCAATAATTATGCTCTCTTACACTCTCCCAAAGCCTCCTTCCCACTTTCCAATCCCTATGGTGTCAGGGAATATTGGATCACTTTGGAATACAAGGCTTGTGGTCTCATGGGGAGGGAAAAGAATCTTCCCAGGGAACAAGTTCCCTGCTACCATGGGAAATCTCCAGCTTGTCCATCCTAATTATACCTCTGTGGTCTACTGATATACATATACTTATAGGTTGTTCATCATCTTCATGATTGTCGTCAGCATTGCTTGGGTCCCGTTAGTCCAGTCAGGCCAAAATGGTGAACTCGTCCAGTATGTGGAGTCGATATCAAGCTACCTTGGATCTCCCATTGCAGCTGTGTTCCTGCTTGCTATATTTTGCAAGAGAGTTAATGAGCAGGTGAGTCAGAATGGGAAGAGTTCATGTAGAGCTGGTAAAGACTCTAACTGATTGCCTGAGGAACCCAAAATGTCACTTCCCCCTCATTTATGGATGTCCTTAAGTTCCAAATTTTTCACAGAAACAAGATAATAATAAATATAGTAATTACTGTCCATTATAAACACACGGTAGAAAGAGCCCTAAATTAAGAGTCAAAGTTCCTGGGAGAGCATTGTTTCAGTTATCTGGGACTTTGCTTTCTCATCTGACCAATAAAGAAGGTTGGACTCAATTTCCTTTCCAATTCTGACATTCTTAGAATCACATAGGAAAGTTTTGTGTTGTTTTTTTGCTGCTCTTGTCATTCTGGTTTTTAATAATTCTTCCATCCCATATGATGAATTTTGTGTGGTTTGTGTTCCTTTGTGCTGAAAAAACTCTGAAACAACTCTCCTTGACTTTCTTTGGCAGGGAGCTTTCTGGGGATTGATTTTTGGACTTGTGGTTGGCCTAAGTCGTATGATTGCTGAGTTTGTCTATGGGACAGGCTCTTGCATGGCGCCCAGCAAGTGTCCCAAGATCGTCTGTGGATGGCATTTCTCCTATTTTGCCATCGTCCTCTTCTCATTGACAGTCTTGGTTGTACTTGGTATTTCTCTGATGACAAAACCTATTCCTGACATACATGTGAGTATGAGTTTGCCTTTACTCATCATGAAATCATGCCCTTTTCCTATCTTGTGCCTCAACTACAAATCCTGCATATGGGAGACTTTGAGTCATATAACCCTAAACTCTAGATTCTCAGAGGGAGGAGTCATTTCAAAACCTAGCATGTCAGAACTGAACTATAATAAGATGAAATGTAGTAGAGATAAGGGTGAAGTTTCACATTTGGGTTCTGAGAGATCGGTTTTAGAAGTATAAGTTGAGGGAGGCATGACCTAACAGGTTGCTCTGAAAAAGTTCTTTTTAGAGTGATTTTAGTGGACTGAAAGCCTTCAATGGGGCGGCAACTTGAACTAGCTGCCAAGAAAAGTGGGACTTTCCTAGCCTTCACTGAGAGAAGCAAAGTGTCTGAGATTCCACCTGGAGTGCTGTGTTCAGTGATGGGAGATAAAATTTTACTTTTTTTTTTTTTTTTGCTTTTTGGAGGGGGAAGACAGGGCAGTTAGGGTTAAGTGACTTGTCCAAGGTCACATGGCTAGTGTTAAGCGTCTGAGGATGGATTTGAACAACAAGACAAAGTCTTTTGGGGGGGGGGAAGACAGGGCAATTGGGGTTAAGTGACTTGCCCAAGGTCACATGGCTAATGTTAAGTGTCTGAGGATGGATTTGAACAATAAGACAAAGTCTTTTTGGGGGGGGGAAGGCAGGGCAGTTGGGGTTAAGTGACTTGCCCAAGGTCATACAGCTGGTAAGTGTTAAGTGTCTGAGACCAGGTTTGAATTTAGGTCCTCCTGACTCCAGGGCCAGTGCTCTATTCATTGTGCTACCTAGCCACCAAGGCAGATCCAATTTTAACAGGACATGGATAAAGTATAGACCATCCAGGGGCAGGTGAACAGGGTGCCAGAGGGCTTGGAGTTCACATCTCAAATGTGAGTAGGTTCAAAGGACTGAGAATCTGGAGCCAGGAAAAGAGACCATTTAGAGGTGAGGTAGGGGAGAAATGTGGTAGATGTCCTCAAGAATTTAAGGACTGCCTCATGGCTTCATTTAGCCTCAGAGGGCAAAACTAGAAATCAGAAAAAGAAGTCATAAAAAGGTAAGATGAGTCTCGAAGTCAGGAAAAACTTCATAGAACAAAATATGTCAAAATTGGGAGGGGTCTTGGCAGGTAGAATGTCTGAGAGGAAACCTTAGAACAGGGAAGGTCAAACCTGGGAGAGCCCTTAGAACACAGAATGGGAGCTCTTGGAGGGTTCTGAGAACAGAGAACTGGGAAAGAATCAAGACAGGCCTCCTGGAGGTGGCACCACTTGATGTGAGGTTCGTTCTAACATCTTTGGTGGGGAGAGGTGCTCATTGTCATGGTCACATGGCTGACTCCTGCCTGTGTTCTCTGGACAGCTGTACCGCCTTTGCTGGACTCTCCGCAATAGCCAGGAAGAGCGCATTGACTTGAATCCTGAGCAGTATGGACAAGAGGAAGATGGAGACCAGGGGGCAGAAGGTGATGTTGACTTTTTATGATAAGTTTTTTTAACTTGGCATCTTTGTTGTTGTGGTAGTTGAGTCATTTCAGTTATGTCCAACTCTTTATAACTCCATTTGGAACTTCTTCACAAAGATATTGGAATGGTTTACCATTTCTTTTTCTAAGTCATTTTATAGATAAGTAACTGAAACAAACAGGGTTAAGTGACTTGGCCAGGTCCCACAGCTATTAAGCTCTGAGGCTGGATGTGAGCTCAAGTTCTCCTGACCAAAATGCTGGCACTCTATCCTTTGGTCTCCCTGTGTGCTCAGCTCCCGTTGGCTTTCTGAAGCCCTGCCTTCCACCAAGGAATTATCTTTTTGACAAACTGGCTGAGACAACTTCCCATCTACTGAGACAAATGTGTCCTTAGAAGGACTCGGGTCACCCTTGTACACATGTTCAAGGCCACCTTGAAAATGGAAACTCCTTTTTCCTTCTGGGCTAAGGTGGAAACCTCTTCTCTGGGGATATAAACTTTGACCAGGATCCTGAGATTCCTGGCTTCTGAGGTTGCTCTGGAGGACTCTTTCCTTTTAGGCTCATTTCCTCCCATTGCTACCTTTAGTCATATCAAGGAACAGATATTGTTTTCATTGGGGTCCAAACACTTGCCAGAAAAGCAGCTCCCTCCCAGTCATCTTTAGAGCTCATTGCAGCAAGGTACATGGCTAGCATGTTGTTCTTGGGGTCAGGGAGAGCTGAGTTTGAATCCTGACTCTGATACCAGTTAGCTGTGTGACCACAGAGAAGTCACTTTAGCTCACTGAGTCTCAGATTCCTCATCTAGAAGCACAGTATAATGCAAAGGCATAATGATACATGTATCCCCCCCTTCCCAGCACTTTTGTGAAATCCAAATGACATCCTGGTAAAGCCCTTTGCCAACTTGAAATGCGCCATAGAAATGCCCACTATGAGCACATTTCCTCACTGCTTGCCTCTCTTCCCTTTCCTCCAGATGACCCAGAGGAATCACAAGGGTGCTTCAAGAGGGCCTGGAATGCCTTCTGTGGGCTGCAGACAAAGAAAGGCCCCAAGCTGACTGAGGAAGAGAAGGCTGCTCTGCAGAAGAAGCTGACGGACACATCTGAAGTACCCTTGTGGAGGAACGTGGTGAATATCAACGCCATCCTGGCCATGGCAGTGGGCGTCTTCTACCATGCTTATTTTGCTTGAGTCCTGCCTGGGGCTTCAGAAGAGGTTCAACTAAGGCTGGAATATTGACCCTCCTCTTCCCTGTTAGCTCTTCACTGGACTGTGGGAGAGCAGCAAATGGGTATAATTGAAAGCTGGTGAGGCTGGAAGTAAAAAAAAAAAAAGGAAGAGAGGTAGAATGAGAGAGAGAGACACAGAGACAGAGACAGAGACAGAATATATTTGAAAAGGTGTCCCAGAATCTGAGGGCTAGAAAGTCTCTCATCTGGTTGCTCATACCTGATCAAGAATCCCCTCTACATCCTCACTGACTGGTGTCTGTTCAGCTTCTACTTCAGGATATCCAGTGATGGAAATCACATTACTGCCCAAAGCAGCCTTTCAGAGAACTCTGACAGGAGGATGATTTTTGCCTCACACCAAGCCTAAATCTGCCTCTTGGCCACTCCCACTCATTGAACCTACTTCTGTTTTCTGAGACCCAGGAAGAATAATGTCTCAGCACCAATAAGAATCATCCAGTTATGAGGTTCTGTGAAAAAAATTGGCCTTCTTATTAAGGTGCAGAAGCCCCCACCCTGTGTTATAAATATAGGATCTATTATACTGTGAAAATTATTATCTCAAATAAATCTGACATCTATTAAATCCTATGATACTCTGATATTTGGATGGACCTTCTTGAGATGCATACTCTTGCCACTGAGGCTGATCGCAGACCATTCAAGTCTCCTTATCAATCAAGCAACAAATAATTATTTGTTGTTCATGTGTGTCATGCAGTTCTTGTCCACATTCTTCTAGAAATCCTCCATGGAAGGCTTATAGATTCAAGGCACTAGAGACCTTCCTTCCCTGGGCCCTTCATCATCCCATAAGTGCCCTTGGGCATCATACTTTGCCCTTGATACATGACCTGTCCACCTCCTTTTCAAATTATCCATATCTCCGATGACGTCTTGCATATATTTAATCATTTATCATAAGTGGCAGCCTCCTCACCCCTACAGTGGGCTCTGCTGTGCTTTGGGACATCAACAATGTCATGCAACATACAAAATCAATACAGAATACATGGCAGGTGACCTTAGAAAGAGCAGCATCAACAACTAGGGCTGAGAGAGTGAGGGGGAATCAGAGAAGGTCCTGTAGGAGGCAATCTTGAGACAAGTCTTAAAGAAAGTGAGGAATTCTGAGAGTTTGAGGTAGGGAGGGAGAGCAATCTAGGCCAGTGTAAAGTCAGAGAGGAAATGGAGTGTCTTGCAAGGAGCAGCAAGGGGGCCAGTATGTCTGGTTCATGGAATTCACTGAGAGGAGTAGAGTTTAAGGAGACTGGAAAGGGAAGATGGTGCAGTAGTTCAGAAAATTGCAAGCTCTTAAGATTTCCCCCTCACAAATGAGATAAAGTAGCACCTTAGGGTGAACCAAGTGAAGGTAAAAATAAATAAAAAGAAAAAGCAACAGGGGTCTTCCTGGCACAATTGGAGAAGATCGGAAGGAAAATCCCAGGATGAGGTCTGGTCTCTGTGAAGAGTAAACACCTCCAGGTTAGGATACATGTTAACTTAAACGACAAGCAGCAAGCCTGAGGTTAGTTGGTTTGAGAGGCTGCCTCACACAAGAACTGTCTGATAATGAGGGGTGTTGGGCAACTGAGCCTGGGAAGATTGAGGAAACCTCTGGTGACAAGAAATGCCAGACCCAGCTGTGCTGTGAAGAGCAGCCTAGGAGAGAAGGAAAGAGCCCAAGCCCAGGGAGTGCAGAAGCAGTGGCGCAGGATGCCCCCAGCTGTGGGCACTTACAGGAGACTGGAAATTTGGCTTTGGTTCCAGGCTGGAGGGGAGAACTAAGATCTGGGGCAAGGGGCACCATCCCCCACACCCCAGGGCTAGGGGTGATTACAAAAATTAAGTTATTACCACAAAATATGCACAAGAAAAGGACAAAAAATTCAACCATAGAAAGTCATTATGGAAATAGAGAAGACAGGGAGTTAATCTTCAGAGGAGGATATTGAAGCAAAGATACCCTCTTCTACCCCAAAGAGTAACATAAAATGGTCACTTGCCCAAAAAGAATTCGTAGAAGAACTTTAAAAAGACTTGAACAATCAAGTGGGATAGATGGAGGAAAAACTAAAAAAAAAAAAGAACAAACTAAGAAAAACAAGAAGATTATGAAAGGAAAGTCAACCAATTAGAAAAAGGAGATCCAGAATATCTCTCTCTCTCTCTCTCTCTCTCTCTC